>CM047935.1:10384743-11634743 GCA_026230145.1 Diorhabda elongata
TCGCAGAAAATAGAATATCAGAATGAAAAATAGATATTTTTCCTCAATCATTCTATCTAGTGGTTTGATTTATTCGGATCTTTGTATACTGAATTCTACACAAAATACTAGAGTACTAAAATTAGTCAATAAAAAATATGCGATGGCCGGGAATCGAACCCGGATCAACTGCTTGGAAGGTAACTATGCTGACCATTACACCACCATCGCACATAATATGTTAATTAAAAGTACCATTCTTCGTGTTGTATATCTTCAATTCAAAAAGTAGCGTCGCTGCTACATGCGACGCTACTTTTTGAATAGTATTTATCTCGTGCAGTCTTCTTTTCAAGATCATCTTGGCTGGGATATCATGTGGGAGGAAAAATTTAATAAATACATTTTTCAGGAAATACCTATAGAGTTGTGAGATAGGTTAATCGAAATTTAAAATATTATTTATTTATGTGTGATTAGTTTTGTTATCTAAAAGCTCCTATCTACAAATTGTAAACAATGCTTTGAGAATAAATCATTCTTCTTCTTTTATTGAATGATTATAAATATCAGAAGTTTCTGAATCTAAAACATAATATTGATGGCATAAAGTGCTTTTTTATGATTATCATGGCTAGAAGATCATGTGGGAAGAAAATTTGAGAAATAAATATTTCGAAAAATATCTATAGAGATGACAAAAGTTAGATATTAGAAATAATATTTATTTATATCTGTAATTAGTTTCGTTTTTCACAACCTCTCGTCAACAAATTGTGAACAATGCTTTGAGAATTAATGCATTCTTCTTCTTTCATTGAATGATAAATTATAAAAACCTTAATTTTGATAACTTATTAAGCTAACAGACACAAAAGGATAACAATACCATAAAAAATACAGGGTCTTCAGAATCAAATAGAATGGAAATGGTTTGACTTTTCATCAATTTTGAGAAAAAAAAAAGAAACAGTATAATTGGACACTAGTAATTAAAGTTCTTTCTACTAGAAGACGTTGAAGTTGAAAGAGCTCTACATTTTAAAACCTTATGAAAATATATTTGGAAAGCGGTTATTGGATCTTATTTTCTTGAAACATGAAAACTTGTAAAAACTCTATAGAAAGATATAACAAAGCATTATTAGTTTATATGACCTTCGAATTATTACACCCTAAAACTCAGTGATATAATGAAAACCCCACCCGTGTGCTGTGTCCAATGCGTACTGTGCAGTGATGTCTAAATGTCATAGAGATTCTAAGAAACATAGATTACGATGTGACATTTTCAAAATACTACTTTTTTTGTCAAATATATTGTTTTCTAATCCAAATAAAAACCTTTATCGACCTCAAAACAAAAGAAAATTAGATTGAACTGGGCCAGAGACCATTGGAATTGGAAACAGTGGAATAAAATACATTGGAGTGATGAATCTCATTTTTAAGTCTCTATAGATTACAGTCGGGGTAGAGTTCACGGTGAAAGAACTGAGATATTTCATCCAGATTGTCTGAACAAAAGTAAAATTTCCGGCATCCATTATATTGTGAGGATCGATGTTGTCCGGAGGTTATACTCAGATGATACTGTCAATTGCGATAAATATTTGACCATGTTCGTAAGTAAAAGTAGCAAAACAATATGAAATCCTTACAATAATACAATTTTTGGAAACTATCACAATAGGTCTCAAGCAAAACAATGAGAAAAATAAAGAAGATTATTGATGGATTGCGTTGATTTAATCAAACAAGATCATCAAGAGTTTTTAAAGACAATTCTCAAGAGTGAAATTTCGTTTATGGAAAGTTGTACGTTTATAGTTTGATGATATATAATTATTACGATTATATTTCATAGGACATTCTACGTTCACTTAATTAAAGCCTACTTTGACAATGGATATATCATAAGGCCACTCAAGAAGAGAAATGGATTATATCATGATTTTCTTGTGAAGAAGAAAAACTGTTGTACAGGTTGGACGAAAATTCTGTAGTATTCACATTAATGTATAAATGAACAGCTTTGTCAACATTAGTTTGCAAACTTTTTTCATTCAATCAATGTACCTAATCCTTGTCAACCTTTTGTTGAACGAGTAGAAAAAATTGTTCAAAAAATCTTAATAGTCTGACCCATTTCATCGCTACGGAACGAAAAATCGACCATAAAATGATTTAAGTGAAACTTGATACCTGAAGCAGGTTGATAGTTGGCTTAACGACGAACAACTAGATCGGTCGAACTTCCTTGTCGAAACTTATTGAAACTTATTAACTCTATTAATTTGAACCGAATTAACCTTGACCGACCAGACCAAAATCAATCAATAGAAAGAATTGAATATAACATTTAATAGTAAATATCTGATTCAACAAGGCTTTTCGGAAACGAGCTCGTACACTGATATAGAACCATGAAGCCGGTCATGATCTGGTAATAGATTTTAAAGTTTGGCGGATGCATTGGGCTAATTGAAATATGCTTTAATATAGGGCGTATTGTTGTTGTGACCTGTTTACATTATATTATGACTGTTTTTCTAGACAATTCATAAGAAGACATTCTGATTTGCTTGCGAAAAATAATATATTTCCCGTTAACGGAAATTATGGAATGTGATCATTCTGTTCAAATGATAAAACTATGGTTCCAAAACACCTCATGCTGATAGCTTACTTAGGATTTGGCAATAACAGTGTATATTAGGATATGGAGGATTAAATAGGAAGAAATACGTTCGCCGAGAGACCCAAATATAATTAGGAATTGATGCAGAAAGCTCACGAAAAGGGTAATTGTAGGACATCGAAGAAGACGTGATTTCTAGAATGGACGTGATTTATCATCTACGTGGTTTCCAGTTTGAATTTAGAATCAAAAACATCAGTGTGGATTCCGAGGGGATATTACTTTATTTGGGAGCAACACGGTAAAGAAGATACTGTTCCTTCTATACTAAACAAAACCATGATAAGAGCGAGGCTACATACAGGTAATGATAGACCCATGGACCCACGACGGATAAGTTGTCAAAGAACTACTAATTGGAAAAGGATTGGTTACGTTCGGGAAAAAAATCCCTGGGGATGATCCAGAGAATGAACAAGGTGTTTGGAAGTTACCTCTCCAAAGTAGTTTTCAACCACTAGAGTGATTGTTACTATCCCTATTTGTCTGCCTTCGGCCAGGACAAGATCTAACGAAAAAGATTGTGTTATACAATTGAGAAAAATTATGGACGATTTACACAAACTAGTTCTATCAAATCTTCAAGTTGCCCGTGAGAGGATGAGAAAAAATTATACGACATGGAAGCATCAGAAGGCGGTTTTAGAGAAGAGAAAAACTTACTAGGAAAACAAGATTTTCTACAAAGCTACAAAAATCCTGAAAAAATTTATACTCAATCAGGTAAAGGATCTATATTCTCATCTTCACATATATGAGAACCCCACCGAAAAACTAAAAGTTTTCCATCAAAATCCACTAGCGATGTTCGAAGGAAACCATGATCTGGAGAAAGGAGAGAAACGTATCCGAGAAGCGTCTGACCATGCCTTCGAATAATTCATGCGTGCGTACAGTGGTACCAGGAAAGCTAGATATAGAGTTACTACAGAACAACGACGAGATTTGTTCAATCTGCCAAACTATTATCCACTGGCATATAACATCATCGCTATTATTAAAAACTTACGAGGGCTGGCAACCGTTTTCTGAAAGTAGAACTTGAAGATCCGACTCCAGTGTCTAGTAATAAATTTAAGTTGTGAATAGTTTAGTAAATAGCGAATAGAATTTTCAATGGAAAGTTCAAATATGAAAGTCAGCCTACAAAAATCTGTTATTCTCATTGCTTCGGCATCATTGTAATACAGAAAACTTGACCAACAAATAATAAAAAAAGTCCAATAATTACCAATCGGAAGTAATGTTTCGTGCAGTATTATATTATACTTGTTTTTTCATGATGAGCTTATTTTGTTGATAAAATATATATTAATGTCCTTCCACTAATACTGGTAACGATGAAAATATGATCAAGGCTCAAGCCCAGTAACTCAAAGTTATATGTGAACCATTCTTATTCGAAAACATTCATTCTGATATAATAAATTATTTACGTAAAAACAGCTCCAACCACATCACACACTCTAGAGATTTTGAATAACAGTGCCGACTGGAATGATAAATGTGAAAAACAGGCGAAAGGGACACTTGGGAAAATTAAATGAGATCGTGATAGTTTTTAAGCTACTTTATGTATCGTGTCTTTTCCATTGTTAGAAGTATTGGTTCACTATTAGAATATCCAACTGCCTTAAACAACTTCAAAATGATAAATCTATATCCTTCGCCTTCACCTCTACCAACCATTTATCGTGATAGTAACAAATGTCTTTGTCTCAATGCAAGTCAACCATCGTTTAGCTCGTTCTTGTTGATGGACGACGAAGGAATATATATGGATATGCAAAGTTCCAGAACAATTGCCTTCCTACAAATTCAATGGAAAATAGAGATTCAGCTCAGTGTCGACTCGTAATAAGTTATGATATTTCGGAAAGTCCTGGTTGTTCAATAAGCTTTGTCTTTCCATAATAAAAATTACGATTTTAAAGTTAAGAAAAGTTTTCATTTTTTATTATACTCTCTATAGATCTTGTTGTATTTATTTCAGTGATGTTAAAATTCATTTATTCTATCCCTTAGGTGAGAATGATATTCGGTGGACGATATTACCTCTTATTTTCATGGAAATTGTTCAAAAGTCCTTTTCCACAACATTTGATTGTGTTTTTAAAGATTGCATTTAATTACATGCCGTCATGTCCTATTATCAACACAAACCAGCTTTGGACCTGGTTCGTACAACATTTTGGCGTCATATTTTCATTGAGGTTTATGGTGATAGTGTATATTATCAATTATCAAATGATGCATCAAAAACCTTTATATCTTTTCTAAAATGCTCCAAAAGATGGCAAAAATTGTATATGAAAATGTTCAAACATCTGCGAATAGCACGAATCTTTATGTAATAATCCATTACTTCAACCGAAATATTGTTGATGCCGCCTAATTAGATGCTTGGAGCTTATACCAAATCTTGATTAATCGATGATGTTGTGTAATCAAATCATTTATTTTTGCTGGGTTTTCTGGTGATGATAGATCTCTATCGCTGTTCAAGTGAATCATTCCAAGACTTGTACGGCTTCTTTCGAATACAACAGATTATCTAATGTTCGAATTAACACTTATTCCGAGACTTTTGCACTACCTTTAGCTCTTGTGGGGGTCAATTGATACCTGCGCTTCACTTATCTTAAGTAATTCAAATCATTTCCAAAATGATAGTTATGGAGGTATTTGGGTAGGGTGTTTTACGAAGGAGAGTATGCATAAAAGGAAACTGTCTAAAAGTTGAAACAAAGTGAAAAACATAGTAATCGATAAAACTCCTCATATTTGGCGTAAATACGCACCTTCAAGTACAGCCAGTCTTATTTGACTCAAGCTTCGCTTCTTAAGCACAAGTCTAAATGTGGAAGATACAAAAAAAAATTCGTACCTCTGTACCAATCGTAAAAGACTCTGTATGTATTAAGAGAGTACACAAGGGGACACTTACATGAAAACCCTAAAAAAATGAGAATATGATCTTTTGAATCTGTGAGCATTTGTACTTGTATTTTTTTTGTTGTAAATTTTGATTTGACATTTAGCTCTACTAGTAATACATACTGAGCTGTAAGTGTTTTGTGCCAAATCTAAAAGGTTATAAGATACATTGACAGGCGAGTCCAGTCCCACTTTCATATCTAGCCATTTGATCATCAACTCCAGCTCTAATCTAATTGAAGTACTTGAAAGTTTAGAGAAGTTTTTTTTTCTCCCTGAGACCGACTACACCGGTATGCATAGTGCTGAGAAATAGCACGTTTTTCGCTACGTTTCCTTGATACGATACAAGAACAGCTTCGGTTTTTTGTAAAGAACAGTCCAATGAATCGGATCTTTTGACTTCGTCACACTAATATATTCTCGGCGTCTTCAGGTGGTTGCCAATTACGCAACACACACACATGTAAATAAAGGTAACGTTATAATTTAACTCAAATATTGTATCGAAAGGGTATAATTCTAAGACTATTCAGCGTTTGTGTATCAAAAGCTTTCACGGGTCATTTGACCCCCGGTAGGAATTATCAGTAAATTCGCGATTTTGACACGGAATAATATTTATTTTAAAGTGAAACTTCTGAGGAACTAACCTTCTCCCAAATTATGAAAGTTAAAGAATTTGGAAATGGATCAAATGACATACATCCGGAGCTAAATATACGAGGGCTATTTTTTAAGGAAGTACCGTTTTGCGATTCCGCCGCCGCAGCCACAAAGTCGGCGTTCCGCACATGCGCGCTGGTTACCTACATCTCTTTTCTACGCATTGACGCCAATACAGTCTGATTTTTCATTGTGTATGTTTGTTTACTGAGTGTTTAAAATGCCTCCGACAATCGTGAGTCCCGCCGATTGTGAAGTACGGGCTGTTATACGATTTCTTAGTGCTAAAGGCGTAAAACCGATCGATAATCATCGTGATATCTGTGAAGTTTACGGACAAAACATTATGAGTGATGGAATGGTAAGTAAATGGGTGAGAGCATTTGAAGATGGCCGTACAAATGTGTATGATGAAGAATGAAGTGGGCGTCCTTCGGTCGTTAATGAAGATTTGGTGCAGAAAGTGGAGAGAAAACAGACGCTTTACAATTCCATCATTATGCGACTAATTTCCTAAATATTCTCGTAGTGTTTTGTATCGTATTGTGAACGAGAACTTGAAATACCGGAAATTGTGTTCTCGATGGGTTCCAAAAATGTTGTCGGATTTGCACAAAACCCAACGTTTAGGCAGTGCATTGACTTTCCTTGAGCGGTACCACAATGAAGGTGAAGATTTTTTAGACCAAATTGTTATTGGTGACGAAACATCGGTGGCCTACGTCACACCAGAATCGAAACAACAATCCATGGAATAGCGACATTCATCATCACCCAAAAAAGTGAAGTTTAAGCAAACAATTTCTGCCCGGAAAATCATGTGCACAGTTTTTTGGGACAGAAAAGGAGTATTGCTAGTGGAGTTTCGGCCTCGTAATGAGACAATCAATGCAGCGTCTTATTGTGAGACATTGAACAATCTGCGTCGTGCAATCCAGAACAAAAGACGTGGCAAGTTGAGAAAGGGTATCGTTCTGCTGCATGACAATGCCCGTCCACGTGTTGCTAATCGGACCAAAGATCTCATCAAATCTTTTCAATGGGAACCTCTGGATCAACCCCTCCACAGCCCTGATTTGGCGCCCAGCGACTACCATTTGTTCCTGCACTTGAAGAAACACCTGGGCGGTCAGCGTCTTCAAGACGATAACGAAGTCAAAACAGTTGTGATACAGTGGTTAACAAGTCAGGCGTCAGAATTTTATGAGGAGGGTATACAAAAACTGGTGCCACGTTATGACAAGTGCCTCAAAATTCACGAAAATTATGTAGAAAAGTAGATTTAGGTACAGGCTTTCATGTAAAAATAATATTATTGCGATATCTTTGCACTTCTTTTTTTAATTGAGTACTTACTTAAAAAATATGCCTCGTATACAATCCTTAATCAATTTCGAAGTCGAATTTGAAATTATTCGAATGGTTTGGCCGATGTTTATTTGAATTCACACGGTTTCGTGAAGACCCAGGATCATATTAAAAATCAGATATTGGAAATGAAAGTTATTTAAAAAATTTTCTATAATGTTATTGGCATAATCAGTTCGAAATTTTGCAAAGAAAGTATGCCGTGACTTTGAGTTTCATTCTAAGACCCAATTATCCTGTGATATTTTATTACCTCATTCACAGATTTTAGCATGTACGTATTGATAAGCTTTTTTTTTATTTTAAAGACTACGTGTTGTCCTCCGTGTAGGCTCTGTTACCATATCGACCAAGTTTTCATGTAAATTATCCGATGAAATTGTATCTAATTAGCGAATAATCAATAATGAATGTTTTGTGTGAATTGAATTTTAGAGATTGTGAGAAGTAAAAATACAGAGAAACTTGCATTTGGAGAATTTTTATTGAGAATATAGTCTACATTTATGCATCTTTCAAGATTTCAATTATACTAGAATCTACTTAAAGTATATGCCGAAAAAATTGGTACATATATTTTCCTCCGTCTCTGTTACTTCACCAAAATTTCGTATTAATTATAAAATCAATTTAGTGTCATAAGCAAATAAGAATAACGTGATTAAGGACAAAATATATATTTTTATACATGTTCAGCATGCGGAGTGAAAACAAAAAATAGATCTGTCAAAGCATTGTTCAAAATGTGATCCTTTTCCCCATATTTAAATGGTCCAAGAAGAATATTTCAACAACGCAGCAATACTTGACATATCTCAGAGGTATCTTTTTTCCTGGAATTCATTGTATTACTAAGAAAATTTGAAAGAACTCATATATTATTATGCAGACTATTTGCTTTGGCCGATCACGTGCAGACTATATGACGCGAAAGTGCGTCTCTTTTCGTTTTATCTGCCCTAGAAATATCTAATATGAATAATTAGAAGTCTTCAAGTAGAGATAACAGTGTGGCACGTTAAGAAAAATGTTCTAATGAAGTTCAGGCACCACAAACGTTTAAGAGGACGAAAGACCACTCAATAGAGAAATGTTTACTGTTAAATATATCTGCTGCAATAACACACAACATTATTCCCAACATGATTAATAAAACCAAACGCAAACAATAGTACAAACTTCTGCTTAGCATAGGTGATCGGCTTTAATAGAAAGACAGGAAATATTTACCTCGTTGGAATGACAGAATTCTGCAAAATGGGAAAATTCATTATTGAGCCAAGACATAGGTATGTGCTGCACCTATTGCACAACAAACACCAACATTCAAACTACAGTAGTTTGTGTTAACTCGTATGGTGACTCGACTCGACAGTGTGAACGTATTCCTACTTCAAGCCGATCCCACTACGGTACGTTATTACAGTTTCACTAACCACCATATCACAGCCAGCTTAACGTTATAGAAATTATGTACTATGTACTATGTAGCATCCAACATTGCAGTTGAGAAATGTTTGCCTAGTAAAGAAATAGATAAAATAACGGATTAGTCAGTGTTCGGCTATTGTGTTTAGAATTGGGAAACTTGAGAAAATTAGGAAACATAGTCATAAATCTAATGATGATACTTGAAAATGGCAATTAATAGCAGAATTTACTACTACATACTCAATATCTCAAGAGCAAAAATAATCAAAATAGCCGTACGCGCAGAATAATACTAGAAATTATTGATGTGAAATGAAAGTCTTATCTAATACAATTTTTATTAGCTGTTTGGCCGGATTTTACGGATTTTATGTCCACATTTCCTGTAAACCAGGAAAAATAATAATTTATAAATGAAGTATAATGAAGTTAAAAACAATTTATCGATTTTATGAAAAACTACGAGTCTTACAGAAAATCTTGAAAAATCTCATCAACTTCATAAAACAAATTACAAATATAACTATTGTTACTAACTCATCCATGACATGAACCGTGAAGCCGGCAAAGTTCCAAGTAAATTGCCAGCTAGCAGTGGTGTACCTCAGAGTTCAGTTTTGGATCCAGTTCTTTTTTTGCTATTTATTTTTGATGTCACAGACTCACACATTAATGGTAAATACACTTTATTCGCAGATGACACCAGTGTAACATGAAAACCATAGGTAAAGATAGACGATTGTATTAGAACTTTAGAATTACCCACTATATATATATATATATATATATATATATATATATATATATATATATATATATATATATCAATGTAGTCAAATACTAATTTTATATTTTCATATGTGTTGCTTTGTCAAGAAAAATGTGAAATTTCTTCTTTTGTAATGATTCTTCTGATAATTTTGATTTTTAAATTCGAACGATTCAATATTCAAAGTGATGTTGATAGAAATATTGATTCTGGTTACAAAAGGAATTTTTATTCGAAAGCTCGGAAAATATATTAAAGTTGGTCCAATTTGGTGTTTCATTGCCACGTTCCCAATAAGAAACCGCTTATAATATAGCTGGTAAAGACTTCGTTTCTCCGTTAAAATTTATAAATATATTTATAAATATATATATATATATATATATATATATATATATATATATAAATTTATATATGTATGTAAATATATAGTAGTACCTGTAGTACAGGTGTAGTGGCAAGACACTCCTTCTAAGCGGCTTTGGACTCGGGTAATTTCATATTCAATATATCAGTGGAAAATATGTATTTCAGTCATATATCTTGTCCTTAATTTATCGAAAGAAATGCCGTAACATTTTTCTACTCAGAAAAGATGAATAAGAGCCATTATCATAATATTACTTCCTATGTGAACTAAAGCTTCTTGCGGTCTTTTTCTGCTTTCTAGCTCCCCCAACTTTCATAATCCGATAAGAAAGCTCAAATGGCTCTTTCTGAATTCTGCGATCATATTTCTTAATGGAACCCCTTTCTGCCTCCATATTATTCCCGGATCAACAACTTTCAGGATCACAGTGTGTCGAGGAATCCCCTATAGTCAGTTCACACACAATTAACCGGTTGTTATCCTAGAAATTACTGTCCTAATTTAGACACATTTGAGTTGATTCGTGTGCCTCAGCTTACTTAATTATTCAGTCCTGGAGATTAAAGAGAACGAGAAATCAATGTAATCAAGCCTGTTCAGAGATGGTTCACTAATGAATTGATATGTTTCTTGTAATTGATATGGATGCTTTGAGATAATATAGGATTATAGATAAAGTTAATAGGGATGGACAATTACTAACCTATTAGGAATTAGACGTGGAATTAGAAAAGAAAATATGCTACAATAAAAACCGCATGAATCTGAATTGAATAATGAAGAAAGCAGTCGGTTATCAAAATATCAAAAAACTCCATTTGTTCTAATTATAAAGTAACTACTTGATTAATTATCAGCTATTAGTGACGGAAGATTATTTGACAACTATCTTAAAAAGACTTATTTACACTCTTTTTATTCGTGGAGTGAATTAATAAATACTGACTTTTATGTTATTAATTTATTTACGTACTATACACAATTCATTATGATACACTCATAAATATCACTTCACTAATTTGTTCTATCCACTACGACTATTTATTTTAAACTAAACTTATTGCTCTTACACAACTTCTCATATATCCCAAATGGAATTCTATAAGCTAGAGCAAAAAAAACACAAAAAATAAATAGATTTTCGAGGAAATTATTCAGAAGAAGTACTGCTATAATAAAAAGTTTTAATAGGAAACATCAAAGGCGCATCCAACATTTATAAAAAGTAGATGAAAGGCGCCGCATGAATTCGCCGAATATCAAGATTTCATTTTAGCTGGACAGAACCGGCGTGAGGACCTACGAATTTATTTGTAACAGTATATTTTATCTTTAATATTTCCAGACCTTTATAAGAAAATATGCCTAATATGAGTATCAAATCATGCGTTTGATACCTCATTGTACCATCAGTTTGTTAAAGAACTGCTAAAGCTATTCAGTGAATAAATGAGAATCAGTAGTGGCTAAATTTACTCCTCTCTTGTAAGAATACAATAGTTTCTCTAATATAATAAGAGATTAACCATATAAATTCTCCATTATCAGAATAAACTCTAAGTAAAAATCTTGGTTGAAAGTCTCAACTCCTTTGAACACTAGTGTAGAACAACACCAAGTGGATTTTTGAGGATAACCTCGAAAATCATACAGATTAATAGAAATTATTTGGACATAATATAATCCATAATTATACTCATACAAAATAAGATAATATTATAAATCATTTATTAAATATAAATATACTGTCCAGAAATAAATTTAAAAACTATGGAAAGGACCTTGAATTGTGACGGAAAGAACCATTTTGAACTCAGTTTCCATTTAAAGTTTATCTCTATTTTCAGATTTCAACGCGACAAATACAGAAAATACGATTTGGCAGTTATATCCGATTGGAGGTTTTTAATCTCAGTTCAAAAGTTTCTTAGAGATTTGTTGAGCGTTTGTGGGGCATGTCATAAACATCTATCAGCTCTTATTATCCTTGTAGTGATACAAAGAAATATTCATCAATATTTTCAATGAAATTTTCAAAATTGCTTATAACGGTTTTTGGTATCCCAGTTTTGTCAGTTTTCCAAGAATATCTTTTAAATACAGAATATTGAATGAGAATAATCCCCCATGAGAATGTATGGAATACTTGTCAACATACCACACTTCAAAGTATTGTTATGTTTTTCTTACTTATTTTTACTATTTCTATCGATGGGATGAATTCATAAATACTGCTTTTCACTTACATAATTCATTTGAACACTCACACTAGACTTAACTTACTTCTATAGTAATCGATTTTAAACTAATGCTCTAAACAAGCTCGAATATATAGCAGAAATGACACTTCTAGAATTCTAATTAGTAGATGAACACACAAATAAATAAATAACAAGAACTTCCTAGAACTTAGTTCAACGAAAAAATCGCCGCTACTATAATAACAAACCTCAAACGAATTCTGGAATTCTGCTGCAAATTTTAGAATTTCATTATAACTCGACAGGCCAGCTTCACGGTGCATATCAGGGACAAGTTCGTAACAGTATTGTCAGAAAATGTGCAGAAACTTACCGGAGCTACTCCAGAGATTTTCTCAAATTTTACCGTGGACAACCTGCAGCAACTGAACACAAATCTTTGGATATTTATATTAGTGGAAGAATGCTGTTGAAGCAGAAGATCATCATGTTTTTTATTCACTTCAATATAATGTGCCAAGCAATTCTTCCATTACATCAGGCAACTATTCATTCTTTCTTATATATCAGATAATTTTACCTTTCAAATTCTGAAAATTGCCAGGTTATATTTTTCAAGTGACTACACAAGACCCAATGCAATTTGTATCAAGAAATAGTTGCAGAAATTCGATAAAATCACACCTTTCAGTCCAACTTCTGGGAAATACCTCAAGTAAGAAGTTATCCATATCACGCGTATAGTCAGTTGAAACTCCATCTCTGTTAATCCAAATATCATAATAATCATGAAAACAAAAAGTAGATTGAACAAAAAGATAACATAATTTGAACAATTTGAAATAGTTCTATCTTCACGTCTACCGAAGTCATCATAGAACAAAATAAACAAGGCAGACACATGTTTAATTCGTATGCACAACATACATTGGATATTTGTGAAAAAAAATGATAGAGCCGTATGCTGAAACATGTTTACAGGTCAGAACATGTCCTTTGTTTTCATCTGGTTGTTCTCTTGGCTTTATTATTTCGGTAGTTTGAACAATCGCGAGCCAAATAGTCATCTTGGTGGCACTTGTAATACTTGGACCGTCGACCTATTCGCTATTGGGAAGAAATTTTCTCACCGTTAACATCACGATCACCATTATTCTGTGATCCACGTGAAGTTTCATTGCCACTCCCTTTTTGTTTCAGAGACATTTTGGCAAGAAGTGCTAGTTCATCAATTGATTCCTTGCTGGACAGATGCTTTCAATTAGTCTCAAACGTTCCATTAAGCTATTGAGGGTTCTGTCTTGAATATGAACACTCTGTCAGACACTTTTAAATTCAAAGTAGGTAGGAGGGAGCGTTGATCAATATTAATTTGGGCAGTTCAGCCTGTTGCAACCTGTTCAATTCGATATTGAGCTTATGGAAATCATGCTGAAGGCATGCAACATGAATGACAATTCCATCCTGAGCATCCATGATTCCATAAGCAAAGGAAGATTCCAAAAGCCTTACTAATCTCTGACTTGAGCTCAGCTTATACACAGAACTCAACTCCTACAGTTGGTGTTAATCTGGGCTTATAACCTCTTGTGTTAAGCTCAAATTAAAAAAAGGAATAGATCCTTTGACAATTTAGTTGAAAACGACTTCACATACAAAATAATAAACGTCAATGTCAAAAATAAATAATTATAGTAACGTTTCCGTGAAATATTCGAACGGTAAGTCTATAGGCTAGTTATTAAAATTTGTAAATTAGTTTAAAGCTATAGCTTAGCATCTATTTCACCCCAAAAATATATGTTTTTAAGAAAAATGGGTTTCTTACGTTAGTATTTTGAGTTTTTAGAAATGAACTTGAAATTGACCGTGAAAAAGGCCAAGAGTGTCATGGCGTCTTGAATGACGTCACACCTCGCGAAACAGCTGTGTTTGTTTAATGACAGTCAATTGTGTTTTCTAATAAATAATGAATTCCTCGTATTATGAATACATTATAATGCCCCAATGTGAAAATACAACAATAAAAACGCCACAAAAATTATTCATATACGTTCCAAACAATAAAGAAATACGAAGAAAGTGGTTAAAAATGGCAAGGAGGCAAACTGCTTTACTTTATCAACTAATTCTACAAATTATTTCCGTGAAGACCATGTAAGTATCGAACAAAACTTGATGTATCTATTTATAAATGTACAAAATATACCACACATAACATATAAAATGTTATGACTGAATCAAGTTAAAGTTTGTATTGTTGAAACTTTGTATTCGCTAACCTCAAAATCATTCCACAGTGGCTCAATGCGACTCTCTGACTGGTAACTACTAATTAAATAAGACTTTGTTCTCGCATAATACTTACATATAAGTTTTAACACTGCGACTTCCGACGAACAAAAGTAGGTGTTCAATGCAAAAAATTTGTCAAGCATAATGGCGTCAATTTTGGGCAAATTACTGCAGTTTGCTTTGTTAAATCCAGATTCCATGACAAATTATAACTGTCTTTCAAGATTAAACTGAGAAAGAACTTTGTTAATCTAACAATAATTGCTGAATACTCGAAATAACCTGGTAACTTTATACGAGATTGATAGCTACAACATAGTGTTTCGCGAGGTGTGTCGTCACGCTTTAAAGATTGGTGTTTCATGTCACGTGATTGAACGTCTCATTTTGTCGATTTTATTTTCCAAAAATATCAATCTTATTATTTATATATTATAAATATTATTTTTGTAGAAAAGTTCTTTTTTTATCTACTAATTATCATGGTTAATCATTAGAAACTCAAAGTCAAAGATTTATTCTTGTGTTTGACCAAGTACGAGGTCACTAGCTACTAGGTAGCGAATTTACTTGTTGATTTGTAAGCCGCCAAATGTAATTATAGTTGCTAGTGAAGGACAGAAGGCAATAGTTGGACAAAATTGCTGAAATTATCCGAGCATTTATTGTTATCAGTATCTTAGTTCGTAGAAACATACAATAACAGAAAAGCGAGGATGTGGGGCAGGATGCATATTGGGCTTGTGATAGTGTACACAGGGAGTTGAAATATTGGAATATTACGGCATATAGAAATCTTTTAAGAATCAGTAGTTAACAGTTCAATATTTGATTGAAATTGAAATTCCAACTGTTAGAGAACTAGAGATAACTTCACGCTATTTGTATGGATTGCCTCGCACTCACAAATGAGGAGATATGTGGTATATTACGGTCACTTGCAGAAGCGACAAGAGCTGTCGGAAGTCTCTCCGACATTCTTTAAATGGTAGTTCACCGGACAGTGACCAGTAAGCATACCACACCTCAGCTCGTCTTTGATCAATGAAAGAGCCTTTTCAGACCTGAGGTCCTTTTCCATCTTACTTCTCGTTATCCCATGACCATAATTTGTAACCTATTGAAGGTTGTGCTTATTGGAAAGGAATTCTTCCGCCTTTTTTCTCCAGTTAATCAGCGTGTTCATCGCCGTGTCTTCCTGTGTGGCTAGGTACTTACATAAGAGTAACTTTATTGTTTGCTCCCATTGACTTTTAAGATTCGATGCAGTTCCATACTAGCTTTGACTCAGTTTTATAATAGTCAAGTGCTTGTAGGGCTGCTATTCGATAGGATGAATATAAGGTAGATGTTACTTTAGTATTTTATTCATGTTATGAAACAAGTTCTACCTATCTATAGAGAATACCCATACTATTAAAGAAATTCTCTGGAGAAATATCTAAAGTGCTTGATGACGAAAATTGTTATTGTCATCGTTGGTTTTCTTCGTTTGTGTCATATTTGTCTGAAGCTGTCTATTAGTTAAGTTATTTATTATTATCTAGATACTCATAATTAACATATATAGTAGAATTCTGAATTTTCTACTGCAATAAAAAAGAATCAGGTTGCGGCATTTGTGGAGTGATTAATGGTAATAACATCCTAAGGCTGGTTCAAGCTACTTTATTTATAAAATACCTGTAGTATTTGGTTATTCCCAGTAATAGATGAAGATTATTGATATACTTACGATGATACGGGCCTAAATAGGCCATTATTTTTATTCTATTAAGAACAAATTTAATGAAATTTTATAGTAATGCGTTTCGAGACCACTTCAATGGAAGGATTCGAAAATCTACAATGTTGTTTAGGTAGCAGATATTCTTCACAATTGGCTGTCAAAAATCTGCAAAAACACAAAATCTGCAAAAACACCTACTTTCATTAACACACTATCGACAGAAAGGATATTAATACGGGAGATATTATTTTTGGACAATGAAGAGACCATTTAGATGATTTGCTATTGGTTGATAATTTGAGAAATAATAATTATAATAACTCTAACGCTAATATTTAATGGGAGTAATTTTTCTACTATGGCAATAGAAACAATTTGAGATTATAATGAATAATTTTACATTGTTTCCTATACCTATATGAGAAGTTGATATTTGGTATACACTATTTTCCGATGTAAAATTGAATATTTTAACAATTGTCTTACTAAGTTTGATTTACTTTCTTTTGTAAAAACAACTTAAAATGAGCTGCCTAGGATCACTTAAATTCATGGGATGTGAATACCTTCAATTCCGTAGCCACTTTTTATACTTTTCCTGACGATACACATCTTTGATATTTTTGATTTCGATGTTTAATTGTTTAGATAAATTAGATAAAACTGGAAATTGTTCGTGAATCCTACTTTATAATGTTATTACTATTTGATTAGAAAGACATGTATGAATGTAGGAAACGGAAAATACAAGATCAACACCTTTCGATAATTAAATGACATTACGAATAAGCGATTCGCCGCTGGCGATAGGCGACAGATCTCAGCCTGTTTACGTTACGAGTATGCGTTTGATTTGCATTGTTTTATTATGATATCCAGACTATTACTAGGGCATCGTCGAACGTATTAATTTTGTATGATGCCTCCAACTTCATGTGACTGGATATTAGAATGTTTTCGTAGCCGTTAATTTAAGTTGAGTTAAGAATTTAAACTGTTTCTACTAAACACAAACTGTGTAATTGTGTTTCTGTAATAGTAACACAAAAAAGTGTATTCAGTATGAATGTTGCTAACAGTACCAGAAATTTACAATTTTCAATCTTCATATCAAACATCAAGTCTATTCAGCCTATTTTTTCATAAACTAATGCCGAGTTAAATATTCAAAGCTCATACAATTTCCAAAAATATTACAACAATCAAACGCGGAACCTTACAAAAAATGAGTGAACAACAATCTAAGTGAAACGAAATTTCTATCCATTAAAATATAACAGAAACGGTCCTGAATTCAGCTGTGAATTCAGATTGAGGATTATATGGATTTGAAGGCAACTGGTAAGGGTCTCATGAGTTCATATGGGTTAGGACGTTCATAGATGGGGATTTACTTGCAAATTATTGCATTACATTTACAAACCCTATATGAATACCTATCAAAATTATTGGAATATTCATATCTCTTCTATGATATATGGATTTTATGGTTGAAAATTATCACAAAATTAACCGTTAGTAAAATATTATTTTGAAACGCGGAGAATCAAATAGTTATATGAGGATGAGCTACTCTCAAATTTTTATTCACTACAAAAATATTCTTCATACTAAACATGATGAAATTATTAAAATGGTTCTCAATGACAACAAAAAGTGGTAAAAATGATATATTATACATTATAAACTAAAAGTAGTGCCGCTAACCAATCAAATGAGGGAGAAGTAAGACTTTTTCTACGATTTACATGTTTCTATGTATTCAAAATGAGGTTCACAGCTAGAATGCATATTTCATATTATACTTGCTCATCTTCAGACTCCAGACTGAAAATTTTAACTCATAGTGTGATCCATATTTGCACAATTTTGAAAATTGATTCGTGGTAGGTCGTTTCGCTTCAAAACATTTCCAATAATTGAAATATAACTCGAGCTAGATACGAATAGAATAGAATAGATTGAGGGAGAATTGAACTTCCACAGCATTGTTTTATTCAGGTTGATATGGCGTTAAGGGCTGAATCGATTCTACTACTCTTTTTGATATTGCTGAAAGTTAAACCACCAGGGTGGCTTAGAGCTAAAAGGTCTGCTGCTCTTTTAACCAAAATAGTCTCAGGTGACCTTAGGAAACAGTAACTGAATTAGCTATTTGCGAAAATTTTGTAGTAAATTTATTTAGTTCCAAAGGCTATTCCGTATATTTGCCATATTGATAAATTTGAAAAAATGCTTGTCTCGTCAATGGTTGGTCGTAACTCCAGATATTTATTGTGAATTTTGTAGAGTTCTCCTGTGAAATTTCCATATCATAAATTTTAGAGTAAAGAATTCACTTATGCTGAGCAATAACTGTTTTTATGAAGAATATGTACTATCATCAAAATAGTGAAACTTTTCTATTGTGTTATACGAATGCGTTTTGAGGCATTTTCGGAAGTTTCCATCTATTGTTTCATGGTTCCTCTATATGAACTCACTGTCTCATTGGCTTTTCTCTTTGCTTCTTCTTTTTCCATTATTGCCTTGGTCTCTCTTTGTTGATTCATTCTATGTGTCCATACCAATTGTTACATGTGATTATAATTTTGTTTCCTGCATCAACATCTATCTGTTAGTATTCTACAATCGTAGTATGTCTTGGATAGTATACTTTGGTTGATTTTTTTGCTTCGTTTTCCTATTCTGCATCGACTCTCTCAGATGTATTGATTATGCCTGGATATTACCAATATCCTTTCCAAAATATTCTCACTTTGATTCTTTACATCTTTTACCGTTTATCATCATAAATTTTGTCTTGAGTATGTTTATTCTCATTTCCATTCTTCAAAGCCTTTTTTCCATATATTTATCATTTTTTTTTTATTTTTCGACATAACAATTGATACTATGTCATAACTATACAAATAACCATAGATTTTAACTGTCTACTTGTTTTTTTTTCTCTTTTTTTATCATAAATTCGTATGATTTTATTATTGCTATCCATATCCGACAACTTGCTGTTAAATATGCGCTCCTAATTACTTCCACTACTTTTCTTATCATTTAAAGTTCCTGCAAGTATTTTTTCCTTCCATCTTCATATAATGTATTAAGAGACAATTACAGATCTATGTATAGTGGCTTTTTATAATTGCCTTTTCTAAAGTGTTCTGAAGTCATGCGCGTTATCCCTTGTGTAGGTGTCTGTATACAAAATTACTCCTGCTCTTATTCTAGCTTATATTTTACATACGATCTCTATCTCTTTCTAAAACCCTGATATAGGCTCTTCATCAAGTTTGACCCAACATATCGGTCTATACATTTTGCAGCTTGTTTATCATTCAGAACAACCATGTCTCGCCTTTTTCATTTATTTATGATAGTTTTCCATTGCTACGTTCTCCTCTTCTGATTTTCCCTGTTTTTATTCAATTTTCTCACTAATTTTTAGGACATTTCGATTTTTCTCTATGCACCTTCCCAATCTATGTTATATTTGGGTATATATATATATATATATATATATATATATATATATATATACTGATTTGATTCCTTTCGATCCAGTCCAGTCCATTATCCTCCGATGTTGCATTATTTCTTCTCCATTTATTCATCTGTGATATTATTCTCTTTTTGGAATTTTTTAAACCGTTGATAATATTCATACTGAACACATTGTTGGAGCTACCACTACATCAATACTCAAACAAATAGGTTCAAGAAATCTCCTTTTCCAAAATCAAAATGAAGAACGGATTAAAATTGGTTTTGTACCTTTTTATACTGTTCATTGAAAAAACAATTGGAAAAAAGCTACTAATACAACAGAAAAGGTTTGAAATTAGTTTCTGAATCCAACAAATCATGAAGTATTTTATGGGTAGGCTCAAGGGAGTATTACTAAATTTGAATTTACGAAATTAGTTGTATGGTTGTGGGACAGAGTATGTTAAGCAAACTAAATGATAAATTGTTGGATGCATTTGAAAGCATCGAGTTATGTTGTTTCAGCTCCAACTGTCTTATTTTATCAGGCTTCCATGGATTGAAAAGTCCATGGGTAATATGAGTTTTCACTACAGAAAAAAGTGGAAACCTTTTCAATAGATATGTAGAAGGATAATGTATAGTTTGAAATTTTATAAATTGTGCCACATTGAAACACGAGCGCTTGTATTTTTGTATATATATATATATATATATATATATATATATATATATATATATATTTATATATATATATATATATATATATATAGAAATGTCAAATTTCATCTTTTAAAAAAACTAATTTTAAAACAGAAGAGACCTCAAATCAAGAACATTTAGAGGCATTCATATTTCAAAAGGTCTAAGAAATAAGAGATTGAAGACATTTATATCTATATCTATCTATCTATATATATATATATATATATATATATATATATATATATATACATATATATATTTTCATCCATATATATATCCATAGCAACTGTATAATGAAGATTCAGTATTTGTTTCAATAGAACCAAATAAAAACTTCTGAATCATCGTTGAATAAACAAATGTATAAATTCCAACGCATGTACTCAATATTATTATAAATTAATTCTCTAGTGTAGGTATGTGGAATAATTAGAAAACATTCATTTATCAGTATATTAATTTTAATCTCCACCGATTGATTTGATTTGTAACTACTATTTATTTTAGGTTATTATGTGAAACAATACATATTATGACGATATGGTCCATGTAAGCTAGCAAGGTTTAAATTGTACAGTTCAGATTTATCCACATACATAGAGTCTTACTTCAGTTACATAAGTTAATCACAAGTTCGTGGAAAATTCAGCTTTGTAAGCATAGTGCTTTTAGATACATTGGCTTTACCCGGCGTTACATAAGTGGAAAATTCTTACACCAGTACACACGTTGGGTCTGTGTAACCCCATTCCCCAAATTCCCCATATCCTTTAACTTTAAATTTTCGTGTATTTTATATTTTTATATTCTTAAGCAATCATCTAGAAATCAAAATAACACAAAAAAATACTTTATCAAAAATTAATGTATAAGTTGTCCTGCTGGACAACTAATTTTTTTCTAAAAATCAGTTAACCAAAAATAAAAAAGTCTAACAACAAGGAAGCAAAAAGAAAATTCATGAATCTGTTTGAGAGTTACGTGCAAGTCATTACTCCTTGCTTGAATTAACAATATTTTCACACCTCAGCACTGCATGCTACATGCATAATAATGAGTGGCAGCGTCCACAGGAGTATTAGATCAAGAGCCCGTGCACTCCAGACCTTCGTTATTTTATAAAGACTGAAAACTTGTCAGCGCATGCTCCTAGCACAGGTAAGAACGATGGAACATTATGAAGTTTGGGTTACCTTGGCTTTGCCAGGTAAACGGTACTAAAGGTGTGTAAAATACCGATCTAGATTCATCAAATAATTAAGTGTGATTTTTTGGTATTACCTTCGGAATATTATTAAAAATCACGTCATTAATTGCCAGACACTTAACATCGTGGCAACCCCTTGCGAGACACCCTTATTGTTCATGAAATTTATAATTCTACTTACGTTATAGTATAAAAGCTGAATTTTATATATAATACTTGGGTAATAATTAGATAATGTTTCCTCATTCGCCAGACATTTTTGATAGTTCCAACCCCTTGCCAGAGAAGCATGTAGGGTAGCTGTAGGAGCGAGCGTGAGACGGTATATATGGGTGGGTGCGAGTGAGATTGCATGATTATAATGACTTATGCAAATAAAATTTTTTCACAGATTTATATAACTAATAATCTGTGTAAATCTCAAAAACATCTCAAGAAAAGACATTCGATGCTACAGCTACATTTAATTGTTAAAAATTTCAATTTATTCTATAAATAACATATAATTTTTTCTTGTCCATTGTCAAAATAGTTTTTCGTAAGATTAATGCTGCTCTTTGGATAATATTTTCAGATTTTAAGTTGTCCAATACTGTTCCGTCAATCGTCTTCATATAATTGGGTGCTATTATTTTTCTATTCTGGATTGTAAAGAATTCATCATTTTTGGAAAACTTCTTATCAATTGTTTCTTCTAGGTGGTATGCAGTAAAACTAGTATCCATTTCAATGGAATTCTCAGCATAAATTCTCTCCAATGAATCAGTATATAATTCATGTATATGAATCAATAAATGACAGCGGCCGTTATTGATAATATCTTTTTCTATGACGCTACAATTTTCATTGAAAGCTTCTTGGTGGTACTCTCGATGATGATGCCAATCATTTTTAACAGATTTTTTCACAGATGAAGATATTTTATTACTAAACTGAATCCTACATTCAGTGTGATAGTATATTTTCGGACTTCCGATACTGTCCAATCTAGATAACAACTCATTATACTGTTTTTGATTTTCAATGCTAGTCATTATACGCGACTGAAATTGGTTTTTATCAGCTTCATGGAGTGGAAGCATTTTTGATCTCACTTGTTTTTTTTATTGCAAAATAAACAAACTTTTTCACTGATGTCAACACTGGTATCACTTGGAATCGAAATATTTACTTCTGTGGTTGCATTATCATTTTCACTCACTTCTTCAAGTCCACGAATGTCCACAGTTTCCTGGGAAGGTTGAGGTTCTGTTGATTGAGAAGCTGAAGGTGGGTGTGATACAGTTAACTCAGACAAATGCGATGAACCTGGTGTTGAATCATCTGTTTATGTATTTACGTCTTTAGACGTTTCTTTTTCTTGCTCTCTTTCAACAGTCTTTTGAGAATTTTTAGGTTCTGAGGTGAAATATTTTTTCATCAGTCCTGTGAATGATTTGTAACATTCCTTGTGATAACTACTCTCTGTATATTCACGTAGAAGAATGATGTTATTATATTTAAGGTTATGTTTTTTTCGTAATTTTAAAATTAATTCACATTTTTTCAATGTCTCGTCAGAAAATAATATTATTTTGCCAATACTTTTGTTACAAATAACACAAATTAATGTATCACCCATGACTGGTTATTTAATACAAAATCACGTTCATTTAAAATATCACAAACAAATTGTAAATATGTGATGTACGTATCACTAAGGTTACACTAATAATATTGAATATACTTTATAGTTTGTATATATTCAAAATTTTTTATGGTGTCAATTATTAATGAATATTAAAATATAAAATAATACTTGAAGATAGCATATGAGATTATTTTAGCTGCAGCTTACGTCATGATATAAACATGTACTAAGTACTAAACAATACATGTGCACTAGTAATAACAACCATATAAACTGTCTCGCGCTCGCTCCTACAGCTACCCTACATGCTTCTCTGGCAAGGGGTTGGAACTATCAAAAATGTCTGGCTAATGAGGAAACATTATCTAATTATTACCCAAGTATTATATATAAAATTTAGCTTTTATACTATAACGTAAGTAGAATTATAATTTCATGAACAATAAGGGTGTCTGGCAAGGGGTTGCCACGATGTTAAGTGTCTGGCAATTAATGACGTGATTTTTAATAATATTCCGAAGGTAATACCAAAAACTCACACTCTATTATTTGATGAATTTAGATCGGTATTTCACACACCTTTAGTACCGCTTACCTGCCAAAGTCAGGGTAACCCAAACTTCATAATGGTCCATCATTCTTACCTGTGTTAGGAGCATGCGCTGACAAGTTTTCAGCCTTCATAAAATAACGAAGGGTACACGGGCTCTTGAACTATATTTCGTTTTGCGGTCTCGACTTCTTGGGCATAAGGAGCACCTTTCTATAACCTTTGAAATCTTGGCCGGTGGAACTTCAACGTTATTTTTGTCGATATTTTCAATTTTCTGACGAATATTTTGGGGTATCCTGGGGTTATCCTTGCTATCATTATTCTATCCTTGGATCAGTTATAGACCCAACATGTTGATAAAAATCCTTCTTAAAAGTTTGTAATCTTGATTAATTTGATGTTCCTTTGTCCGGGTCATTGTCAGCCATTTAATCTTCCATTATTATATACTGCCCAAAATCGGTGCCGGAGTTGGGTTCACTTCCTGAAGCTCATAGCACGAGGAGCCTTTTCTGTTTCTTGTCACAAGACATGATCGGTATTTCTGAAGAAAAAATTCAAGTAACTTTTCAGTTAAATTTAACATCACTTAAATAAAAAAGTTACCACGTGACTAAAGTAACTTCTTTAAACTTACTTTATGATAAATACTTCACTTTGCTTCGGAGAGCTCAAAATAAATAAAGAAATAATACTTTCCAACATCAGTTACACGAATACATAGGTTAATACAACGCAGAGCGTTTCAACAGCGTATACTTTTATTCAGTGTCAATCGAGTACTGAGTTGAGATCCGGAAGAAAAGGCGGATACATATTTGGGAAGCTACAGGAACGGACACACGCATAGCTTTACATTTGGTTTCGTTTTCCGCAACTGGGGTTCATTAAACCCCACGTATGTAACGCCGGGTTAAGTTAAAAGAGCAGCCTCTTAATCACGTAGCAATATATTCTGTTTAGACAGTATTCATAGCTTCCTTTTCAAAACACATCATCTAGTTTGGAGTTATCCCATTGCAGCAGTAGTCAATCGGCTTCGATAGGTAAATACCAGCATAGAGTAAGTTAAAAATGCTACCGATAATATTGATTTTACAATCAATTTATGTTGCGATCCATTGTCGATGCGAGTGATTGTCTCACAATAAATTGTCATAGTAATGAACCGTTACGCGATGAATTGGCGTGGAAAAAAATAGAACACCTTGTAATTCATTCCATATTTATTCAAAATTTTATATTTTCTCACATTTCCATGATAATTCAAAAATTTATAGTCAGTTCACCACCAGATTCGTTAGAAATTTGAGTTCCTGTACTACTGGAAAAAGCTTAGATGCGTTGTTCATATAGTATTTGCTGATATTTCTTTACTCTGAGGCAGCTAATTCAAGATGCAACTATAATTTTCTATAAGTATTCCAAAAAGGTCCACCAGTACTCTATTCCCATCTAAAAAACAAGACACTTGGCTTCTTACGTATTTCTTCAAACATTTTGAATATTCCTTTCTTCACGTTTCTTGGCACAGTAGTCACTTCTGATTTATTTATTCTAACATTCGATTTTGTGAAGAAATTAATTTGTTATCGACCTCCAACTTCATACGAGAAATTCAATAGAACCTCGGTTGTATTCGAATTCATCCTCTACCTATTTACCCTTCAAGTCAAAGTAAATTTCAATAAATGTCTAGTTATTTTATTCTTTATATTCGCTGTTACACAGCTGCTAGGCTGGAGTTTCAGCCACACCAAAGGGATGTGCTGGTACACCACAAGAAACATATTCAACTAGACTCCAACATCTGGGAATCCAATTGAGGGCAAATACCATTTCTTGAGGAAAAGTCTCCTACCAGGGATGTTAAGGTTATGAAGTATGAACACTTTTACTCAATTTATTCCACATAGTTCATTCACCTTGAGTATAAGTTGGTATTATCGCTGGGAAAGATGGTCTTTCCTTGTCCATCACTTTAAGAAGCAAAATCTTGGCAAAAATCACTGTAATGATCCCGACTCCACATAACGATCCTGCCTTGCTACAAGATAATATTATTGGTGATATAAGAGTAGGAAGAAAAAAAACTAGAAATTCGAAGAATGTTGCAGTCAACATTAAATTTGTTATTCAGCAGGAAGATGTTTTGCTGTTGTTGTTCCTGTTGATCTGGCTGCAGATATACAGGAAAAAATTTAGGAAGCGTGGGCAAAATATCCTTGCTACTCATAGAAACAGCGTTGAAGCAGTCTAGTGGTAAAATACGAAGAATTAATTTCTTTTTTTCTATCAAGAATTGCTGTGTACTAAAGAAATGGACAATTTTTATTTTATGTAGTGGATAATTTTTCGTCCTCTAGTGGAAAAATATATAGGGTTATTGTTCGGCACAACAAGACATATTTGGAAATACAGTATCTGCTACAGTATATATACTCTATTGTTATATAACTTTGAACGTAAACTCTAACGGCTATGGGGTGTAATTTTTTTAAAATGTTATGTATTTAAATTCCAACTTGAACTCGATTTACTTAAAAATTAAAAATGCCCTTTGCAGTAGATTATATCAATTTTGCTATAGAAATAGTTTCACAAGGTTTTAATAAATACTTAGAAACCTTTCTTAGGATATCAGTGGGACATAAAAACAAAAATAGTTTTGGAAGGAACTTTTTGATCCCTGATGACACCATTGCTTTGGAGAAAGTGAGATCTCAGCTAAATTTAATGGCTAGTGATAGTAGAATAGAAAAAATAAATTGATACTAGGCGATGGAATATTTAAAAAGTCCTCTAGTGATGAATTTAAGCAGCGGTTAGGCACAAATTGATTTGAAAATTCAGTCATTTCATAATAAAATAGAATAATAAAAAAGACAAGGAAGAAAAGTTAGAACTTATAGAGACCCAAGATAAGGAGGTCGTCGCGGGAAGCAAGACTTTTCAATTAATTAAAATCTACTTAAGCATGGAAAATATGTTTCGTGATATAGTCAACTCTATTAAACACTCCAACGAATGCGAAAATAATAAAGGGCGAACCAAACATTTAGAACCACTCGTTATCCACTCCTCACAGTTAGTTGAAAAATATGTTACTGTTATACCAACACCCAATAACAATTTTGTTCTTATTTACGGTCCTAAAAAAGTCAAAACTGATATCGGCTTAGAATATGAAAATCAAATTTTCGACAATATCGCGAAACTATTAGGCACTGCATATAAAGTATCTACTGCATATCAAAGTCAGACTATAGGGCGCTTTGAACGAATTCTTAGGGTTCTTAATGAATACATACGTATGTACATAAATGGATCACAAGTAGATTGGGATAATTGGACTCGAATTTATGTATTTTGCTACGATACTACTTCAAGTCCTTTCATATGAACTCATTTTTGTGTATGTAAAGAATTTCAATGATTATCGAGCAGACCCTATTTAAAATATAGATGAGGATGTTTGAGAAGTTCGATACAGTCTGCAATTAGCATATAACAAAGAAAGCCAAATTTTACCATAAAATACATAGTAAAACTTGTTATGATGATGAAGCAACAAAAATTGAGCCAAAACCGTAGATTTTATTGTCACAACAAACAAAAATCTCTGAAAATTAGATCTCTGGTAGGATGGACCGTTTGAGGTGGTTGGCATTGAAAAATCAAATTGTGCAATAAGAAATAGTAAAGGTAAACATATCACGTTACTTGAAAATAGAGTTAAAAATAAGTAAACTATTTCAGTATTTCTGTATTTTTGTTTATAATGTTTGTTAATTAATCGTATGCGTCAGGTAATTGAATTTTAGTATTCATTTTAATTGTTTGAGTACTAATAATCGTGGAAAATGACCTTCAAGCTAGCCCAAGTGAAAGCCATTTTTCTGCTAAAGGGAGATCTAAGGCTTAAAACAGACGGAGCATTTTGTGCCGAGTCGGCTGCCGACGTACCATGTCGAGTACCATGCGACGAAAGCGTTTTTACGACTCTAGTCGACACATCAGTACGTGTTCGCGTATGTGGTCAAACAGACGACGAGCGTTTTTTAATTTTTGAGAGTCTCAGGGCTGCCAGATTACAAAAACAATGGAAAATTTAGACATTGACCGATTTATTAATGAGGTTCATATAAAACGTGCGATTTGGGATATGCGTTCAGATGAGTATTCCAACAAAATAATAAAAAAACGTTAGTGGGAAGAAGTAACGGAAACTTTTGTTCTTGAGAATGCTATTATATGAATTAAAATTTTATTTATTATTATAAAAAAAATCAGAAACAATCAGCATTCTCCATTTATTAGCCATTAAACCAAATGTGCATTGAACATATCTTTGGGCACTTGACAATCTATAGTTAAAAAATCTTATCCACCGTAGGGTCTAAGAAAATTTTCAGAGAGAGGAAAGGCTTCATCGCCTACGATTACAAATAGATAGTCTTATCAAATCTCCTTTGATGGGCGTTGCTGCGGGTATGTTCAGTGTACCATTTATCAGTTTTTCATACAGTGTGGATTTTTTAAAAGTTCCAGAGTCACTAGATATGAGCCAATATCAACAAATGTAAATAGATAATTGCTATCACACATTGCAAAAAGCACCATAGAAAAATACTATTTATAATTAAAGAACATAGAGCCCCTATTCGCCGGTTTTATCAATCTAATATGTTTTCCATCGATCGCTCCTATACAATGTGGAAAATCTGCAAATTTCTTGAATCCTTTAGATATTTCGAGTAATACTAGACAATAGCACACGACTGTGACGACTGTGATTTTTTAACTTTGTCAGTCCGCAGTTGTGGAGACGCTTTTCCGCCGAGTCGCCAGCCGACTCGGCACAAAACGCTCCGTCTATTTCAAGCCTATTAGTTCAGTTCAGTCAAACTATTAAATGCAACAGGAAGCAGACATATTTGGTAACACTGTCACAGTCACAGTGTTACCTTTACAGACGATGATTCAGTTGATATTTGATGTTTTCATAATTAGTTTGGAGTTCTTAGATTATTTTATAAAACGTAAGCATGTTTGCCGGAAGTAATATCGGCGTATTGTGAGCTAGTAGACAGAAAATTGATCATTTTTTGAATATGCGTCAACTGAAAAGGACCTCGTCCTCGTTGTTTTAATGATCTTCACCTTTTTCCATCTAACAATATTGGGAATCAAATGTACAGATTCCAAATGGATGATAATTTTGTACATGCTCCATGTTTCATCAGGTATTGTCGTTAAAAGCATGGAATTATGGTAAAGTCATATTGAATATCATGAGAATCTTCCAGCTGGTTTTATATATTCTTCTTTTTCTTTTTCAGTGATTTTCTATAAAAGCCAGTATTCAAAAGACGAGAACCTAGCATATGCCATCAATTTTATGTAGCCAATAGAGTCCGTAGTATTTTCTAAAGTAAATAATGAAAGATAATGTCGTGGAATCGACAAATCGAGGAGCTTTTATAGCAAATATCAAACTTCAAAGGAAGACTCAGAAGATTAAATTTCGAATCGATAGATAATTGACGGTCTATTTTCGGAAACATACGATTCAGACATGTTATCAAAAAATTAATATCATTCAACGAAAAATACAGAATTTGTGTCTCATTCAACCTAATTTCGACAGAAATCGATTAAATACCCATTCACCGTGGGAGTTAATGAGTCTACAGGAAATAAACATACAATTATTGTTGTTTTTTTATGAAAATTATCAAGAAATCGAAAAATGATGATACATTATGAACATAAAATTTTTGAACACGTATCGAAAAAAAAACAGTATAAACATTATTAGACAAGTTATAAAGTCGTCGCTGTTGTGGCGCGAGAGACTGTAGTACTATTTTCATTGTTAAAAATCAGTAGATATTAAAAAAAATCTCAATTTATAGAAGGAAGTTTCCATGAAAAATAAAACGAAAAAAAAATATCAATAATTTCATCTATTTGATAGTTTTGTTCTCATTATTTCATGACAATTCTAATAGTAAAAGGTTTACGAAATAAAAAATAGGAATAATAAATAAAATTTTCAATTTTATATGAACTTAATTTTGCAAGGACTCCATCGATTGTTGTTTTTGCGGTTGTCGTAGCTTCTCTTGAAGACAATAAATAATCGATTGTTTATGCTGCTATCAAATAATTTCCCAATTCGCTGGTTGTTGAGATATCTTGTATAAAATTTCCACAAAGTATGACATTATCGGGATTTGGGAAATTTTTATGTTGATCTATAGCAAGTATAAATGGAATTTTGTATATGAAAAATCACTTTTTAGTTTATTCAATAATGCTCCAAATTTCTTTCGTTTCGGCACCTCTACAGCTATACAGGAATTCAATGCAAGAAACCGCTACATGCTTCCTGTGATGAGGTATCGCCGCTACAGACAAACGAAGAAACAAAATGCTATCATTAGCGTATTTTTCACCAACAATGCTCTAAAAAGAATGACAACGTACGTAATGTTATAAACAAGATCGCGAAATGGGTCTTTGATGAAATTTTTATTATAGAATACAGTTTATCTCAGTATTTCTTTTGAATAAGAAATAAATAGAGTCTATTTATTTCTTTCTCGTATTTCTTTTCTTTCTAGAACTTTGTAGAATTCTATTTGTGGTATATGAATAAGTTTATGTAGCGCAGTGAGTTAAATTGAAATAAATACTCGTAGCGGAAAGAGCGAATTAGTAAATCATTGTATATTGTGTAAATGAATTAAGAATGTAAGAGACAGGGTTTATTAAATTACTCCACGATTAGAAAGAGTGTGAATAAAACGTTACAGTAATGGACAATCTATGGATATACGGTAAGATATGAAATTGTAATCGTTTCAATATTAAAACTTTTCCAATTTTTCATTTCACAAGAATAACTTCAAATATATCTCCAAGCGAGTAAATTTCTTAAGAAATACGTGAATGGAAAGAAACTCATTTTACTGAAGGCCAAATGTCATTTTATAGAAGCCATGATTATATTTTGTATTTTTTGTTCACTAGTGAAAAGGAATTGGGTTACTAGACCAACTAAACAAAAATTACATTAGTATATTTGAGTGATATAAACTTCGATTTCAATTTGGAATCCAAAGACAGCTCTTAACTTATGTAGTACGCAGTCGAAACCTGCAATTATGGCACATTGTATAAATAGATTTTCTTGGTTGCTGCACTATCATTTGGTTTCCGAAATGACATTGTTTATAGATCACCAAAGTTCTCCTGGGGCTGGAATAAGAAGAGGAGCAAGACGGATGAATCCTATATCCATTGCTTTTCAATTTATAGTTCAAAGAAATATTCAATGAAGTGTTGGTAACAGCTGATGAAGGTGTCGTGGTTACTGGAAAACTTGTCAACAGTATATACTACTCTGATGATACTCTTGTTATAGTCTGGGGGAATAACAACTAGGAGCTTCATAAAAACTGAATATATGGTTATAAATGAAGAATTGATTATGCAAAAAAAGATAAAGGATAAAGTCAAAAAATCGTGCAGAAGAATTTGTCGTAGTCATGATCTCAACCATCACCTGCATATGACGAGGGTGCGATGATATGTCCTTCTTGTGTTCTTATACGGTGCAGAGGCATAAACGCTGAGATAAAATTTGCACCAACGTTTAGAAGCGTTTAAGATAAGTTCTGTCGATAGATTCACAAATACCAAGGTTCTTGAGCACATTAACAAAACTTAATCAACACTATAAACGTGAATTAGAATACTTTGATGTGATGCGTAACTATGTGGAGTACGATCTTCTTCACTTCGTAGAGCAAGAAAAATAATGTGTAGGATATTAGTATAGGTCGTGGTTAAAAAATCTACGTCAATGGTTCGAGAAAACCACAACCAGTGTTAGTGATATTGTGTAGTCAATATTATAAACAGCCTTGTAGCCAACGGTCGATAATGATCACACATGCGATGAAGAGTAGAATAGTAGAATAGAATAGTAGAACAAAAATCGTATATTCAAAATCAAGTTATTCACAATGTTCTGAGTTCAAACAGTTATCAAAAATATTCTCTGAAATATAGATACATAAACGTAGTTCATAAATACCTAAAATAGAGTGAAAACACAGAATATTTATGTAATAGGTCCATGATACACCACCACAACTAGAGCAATCCAATGGATATTGTAAAAACCGCCAAAATAGAAATGAATACATTATTATGAAGGTTAGTCAGGTACAAATTATATTGATTGCTTTGAAGATGAAACATTGGAAGAATCTATGATAGAATCTCTTAAGGCAAGTGGATGAGAAACTGCATTATCATTATCAAAACCAGAATATGATATTTTCGAAAAATAGAAATGAATGAATGTTAGAGTTCATCGACTAACTTCCAAAAATGTTGCCTGAAGGTATCAAAATCAAATACCAAATGAATTTTATTGGAAGTTGAATAGCGGAATTTCTTATAGATGAAATTTAGAATATTATATTTGCAAAGGTATTATAGACCCTGACAACAACATTTAAAATATGAACTATTGTTCAATAACATTCCATTTAAGCTCATCAAATCATCAATTTGTCAATATCTCTAATGAATGTTTATTATGAAGGTTAATCAGATACAAATAATATCAATTGATTCGAAGATGAAACATTGGGAGAATATATAGTGGAATCTCTTAAGGCTAGTGGATGAAACACTACATCATCATTATCAAAACCAGTTTATGATATTTTTAAAGAATAGAAATAAATGAATGCTAAAGTTCAGCGACTAATTTCTAAAAATGTTTATTATTTTAATACAAAACTTGGAAAATAACTTTTCATACTCAAAATATGAACTGTTCTCAATAACATTCCATTTGTGCTCGTCAAATCATCAATTTGTCCATATACTCACACCAAATGGAATGAATCATTGGATCTTCTAATGAATCTTCCATGTGAATATATGGTTATCAACTTTGTTCGATGTTCTATAACAACGTCAGCGACACGGACTATCTAGAGCACGGAAACATAATGAATCACCATTTGTCCTCAAAGTTTTATTGACAAAAACTAGTAATTCTCCTAAAAGTACTCAATCTACTTTACACTAATCTCTCTAGTAGATGTATTCAGTGAGCTCTTCTACTCCCGCAGGCCCGAACTGGAAATTGTTTGCAGAAGTTTCAGACGATTTTTTTAACTCGTTTAACTTGATAGGATGTTATTCATTGATATGAATCATGCTGAAATTTATGCTCAACTGTTTCTATAAATAAGGAGAAATAATTTCTTGAACCTAAAAATATGGGAGTTATATTACATTTGGGAAATTCGTGTGAAAAACCACTGTATTCTTTTCAAATATTTGTTCTTCACTTTGTACCAATCTCGGGATTAGTGTCTAGTGCAGATGTGTCATACTCAATTTTGCAAAGGGCCCTATATTAAATTTTGAATTCGTAGACAGGTCAGATTAGAAATGAAAAAAGTGATCTGAATTATTATAATACTTTATTTATTGAATTAGCCAAGTATATAATATAAGGTTATTAAAAATCATATCAAAGTTATAAAAGATGGTAATTATGTTGAGCTCGAGGATCCAGATACCTGACTTCTCTTGTTTTTGACAAGTTCATTGATGTGAGGCATCATATTCGTTGTAGTTATTTTAAGAATTGATTGGATATGTTCAGTCGTAAGTATTGTTTGTTCTAATTTATTTTCATGACGGAAAACATCTGCTCACATAAATAAGTGCTACAAAACTTTTTAATTCCACGTAATTATCCATATTCTTGAAATATTGTGTATAAAATGTAAGAGCGTTAATCTCATTGACTTGAAAGTGCGAGTATTTAAAACATCTGTAGGGGAATCGAATGAAGTTCAAAAGCTCTAGTACATGGTTCTTCTGCCTGTGATACATTGCAATCGCGGGCCTCATTGATACGGCCCAGGGGCCGGAAGCAGCCCGCGGGTCGTATCATTGACAAGACTGGGATAGTTGAAGAAGTGCTGAATGTTATGCCCATATCTGTATCAAAGATAGAAAGTATTCGAGGAGAAGACGTGCATAATATATGTGCTAACCAAGTGATGAATTGAGGGATTAAGTTATAGGTAAACATATGATAAAAACAAGTAACCGATTTGAACATTCGCATTTTCTCAACTAATTATGAAGCTGTTCTCAATTATACAAAAGGTAGTTTTCTCACTATAATCAAGTTCCTATCAATTTTTAGATCAAAAATCGTGGCACAAATAAATAATAAAGTGCCTATCATTGTGTATACAAATGGTTTTGCTTCTAAAAAATTTAATATCCAATATATGTCACTTCCATTCTGAAGACGAACATTCATAAAAACTATTGAACATTTCTAAAGTTTTTGAGCAATAAAAGACTGGGTTTTGAGATAGAACATGCAAAATGGTATGGACGTGTTATCTTAAAACTTCAGCATTTAGTTCACTTAAGCAGTTTATCAGTAATATTGTTTATTCATTTACCAAATTTATTCACATTCTGTTTGTAAGTGGAACAACAAGTAAGTCGTAAGTTAATACAAGAAAACCTCCGATTTCCCCCCTAATTGTATAGTTGCTGCAACTAACTACCAGTATCTCAAAAGTAGGTATGTCAAAATTGTTGGAGTTATATCAAAGGTAGCAATAAACATAGAGGGAATTATGTGATTATATAAGTTTCCCTTCAATTCAAAATTGAATTTGCTAAAATATTATAGTAAACGTACAGAACATATCTTATTTACATTTTCTAATCCATATAAAACATATCAAAATCCCTAGCGATGTTCTACGGGATGGTTGGGTTTCTTTGATGTTTTGATTCTACATGGGATAATAGGTTCTTACACTGGATTTTTGGCCAAATGATTGGGGTGACTGAAGCATTTCACTTTTCACTGATTCTAATTTCTTCTCTAGCCGAGAGCATTTGTAGATCGCTAGCAAAGATGTTATTGGGCATATACCAAGAAGCTGAACCCCACAGCTGGATTCAATATGTCCAAAAATGTTTAAATATTGTCTTATATACCAATAACTTATTCTCGATATATAGTTGTGATTTATTATATATATATATATAAATATATATATATATATATATATATATATATATATATATAATTATTCAAAAAAATCTCAGTTTGTTCAATCTCAAGCTTGTTCTTCTAGTGAAGAGGTGTTTCTTCCAAGAAAGTCCAAATGGATTACAAGATATTTGATTTCCTCCCTTTGTGGAATTTCATGTTCGATCATTGTAACGGAAGGACTTGTGTTTAAAAGTCACGTGGATAGATTTAGAGTAGTTAACCATATTCTTAACCACTGCTGTACCCTGTCGAGAATTGGTACCCTGCTGCTTATAGAATTGGTGATGGGTGAAGTTTTGGTGTGAAGATGTGAAGTAGTGTGTTTTTTGATGTGAGTGAATCGGCTGTATATAGAAGACATAGTAGTGGACCCAAAACACTACCTGCGTTGATTACATAAATGGTTGAATATTTGTTTTGGTAATTCAGAGGAAAAAATTTTCTAATTTTATAAGTTCCAAGTGCCAGATTCTATCAAACGCCATACATTAAGGAATATCCCAAGAAGTTTTTCCGTACAGATCTGGCTTAATTTAATTGGTTATTCTTTGTACTGGCTTGATGGTAACATGTTCCTCTCGGAATCCAAATTGATGTTTTGGAATAACTTGGTTTTGATTAATAATGAGTATTACCCTGGTGTTTGATTGCCCATCTAACAGTTTAGCTAGTATGGAAATTGACCTTTTCAGCCGATTGAGTGCCCCTTTATATTAAATAGAATTTGAATTATCCACATTCTTGTTTTAAAGCTTTTGATATGAGGTATTATTACGCAATACGAGGGTTGCTACTTAAGTTTTGAGACAGACAAATAGAAAAAAATATATTATTGGATATGGCTTTATGGTTTATCAAAATATTCTCCATTAAGATCAATACACTCTCGCATGCGTTTGAACCAATTGTCGAAGCACTTTTTCTATTCCAATCAAGGTACCTGCAAAACATGTGATTTGAGCGCATGACTTCTTCAAGTGTATAAAAATGTTGACATCGCAATTTTATTTTGATCTGCGCAAATAAGAAATCATTGTGTGACAAACAATGACTATAAGGTGGATGACCTATCAATTTGATTTTTCGACTGTTCAAAAACCGTTTTAGTTTCTTCGACAACTTCTGGTGTATCATTAGAATTGACTGTTCTACGTCTACTTATAATAGAACGGTGGCGACATGTCCAGTTATTCCGAAAATACAGGCGACCATTTTCTACGAAGTGTTTTGTGCGCGAGCAACTTTTGTTGGATTTGGTTCATCTTGAAAGAGCCATACAGTCGATTATTGTTTAGTTTTGAACTCAAATGTATAGATCCATGATTAATCGCCTGTTACGATCCCATAGATGTCTTTTGAAGCAAAGCGATCTACTTTTTTCAACATTTCCTTCCACCAATCGACACAACCTTTTTTTTGAGCGATTGATAAATTATTCAGAATCCAATACGAACAAATATCAACCAAATGTTCGAGCAGTATTGCCTGTATGCGATAGGAAATATCGCCACAGTATGCCTCAATCTCACGGTCACATGACGATATTTCAATATCAGTTTACGCACAACATCGATGTAGTGCGATCTCGGTCGAATTCGGAAAATCAGCGAAACACAGTGGTTCGAGATAATACTTTATCGCCAAAGTTGAAGCAATTTGTTTGTTATGATGCTGTTGTTTTAATCCATGTAGAAGATTATTGCACGAAAATGTTTACGGTTGAATTCCATTTTTTGACCAAAATGAATGTTGAATTCCATTTTTTTGCCAAAATGAATGTTTTACGTATCTGTAAACAACTCGCACTCGTTTGATAACAATATTTGAGTATGCTCGTCACTGAAAATGTCAAATTTCATGAAGACAATGTCATATTTGACATATTCAAATCAGTGTTGCCATATTTCCAAACTTGAGTAGCGGGCCTCGTATAAATGTATCAACACGATCATGTGAACATGGTAGTTGAATCAATTCTCTAGAAATTCTGATAAGTTGAGAAAAAAATATTGCTTCAATAGATAGAGAGTTTCATAATATGATTCGATTGAAATGTGAATAATTTTCAAATACAAAGTAGATGGAAACATGAACCTTTCATTGTTTTCGTATCTCAAATAGAATATCGTGTAATTTATAGCACGAATAGAACTTCAATTCCCATCGTGCATTTTCTTTGTCCAATTTGATTATTCCATGATTATTTTGTTATATTTGTGGTGAAGATTGATTAAAATGAATTCTGCACTTCATTTCAGTAAGCCTGGAGGCAACTTGACAACGTTAATATTTCACATCTTATTTCCTAAAATATCAATGATTGTGGCCTGTACTGCAACGTGCAGGCGGAAAAGTGTGTGTGTGTGTGTGTGTGTGTGTGTGTGTGTGTGTGTGTGTGTGTGAGGTAACTTTTTACTCATGAAATGGTAGACATAATTTAGTTACTGATTGAATGTAACAAAAAACGTTTACGTGCACTTAAAGTTCATGATCAAAGACACATTACTATCTACAGTAACAATTTCTACTCATTCCAGAAGAATAAAGAGATGAATAATGATATGATGTTCAACATTTATGAGAATAAATGTACATATGATCTCACTATAGCGGCTCTAGACGCAACTGGAGAGTTAGAAAGCTTTTAACTATGTTATGTACAAGTTGAAATAACCGCAGCATAAGGAGTGGATTCTATATATAATCATCAACATTTAAACTGTGAGTACCAATTTTTTTAAACTATCGAGATATGGTTTATCTTTATTTATCTAAAATGAGTTGTCTTAATCACTATCAACTTTCAAATCTTGAGAAAATTATATCAGAGAAACTAACTCAATAAACTACTAATTACTATATTCAGAGCTTTAGTTATAATATTTATAAAAATGCTCATTAACTTGGATGGCAGTTCTATTATCGATTCGCGAGGAAGGTTGGAACTTATTTTTATTTTTTTTTTGGTTTGGAGTTTCAGAGCAAAATATATTAAATGTATGAGCCTAGTATTCACGAAAATATTCTGGTGATAAGTAATTGGATGAGTGGAAAAATATTACAAGAGAAGACAGAATTAGCTAACTTGAAGAGAAAAAAAAAATAATGAAGAAAAAAGTTACTCGAATGACTATAAAGTGTGATATGTGTTGTACGGGAAACTCAAAGTGATAGAACTATGGAGAACTGATGTTCTAGGGGTGAGATTTTCGGAGACCGATTAAAAAAAAAAAGAGGTTCAAGTCCAAATGCATAATTGTCATATGAAACCCCGTCACAAGTTGGTTGACCATGATTTTCAAAGAATTGTTACATTTTGTGAATGGTATTTAGTTTTTCCGTGTTTTTAGCAGATCAAGCAAATTTTCAATCTTGTGCAATTTATCTAGTTCAGTTTTGTATGTTCGATGTACTCTTAACTCAGTCAAACTATTGATTCATATTCTATTGTTATTGTTCATTGTTCAAGCGGGTACAGTCTGCCGATGACCGATTTTTTTCATCGATACAACTAGAATAATTATATTTCCGTCAAGAAACATTTTCAACCACAATCCTTAATTTGAGTAGTAAATGAAGTTATTATCAGGTTTTTGTCTTATATCCACTGTTGGATAATTTTACAACTCAAATGTGCTTTACTATTGAAGAATAGCATTCGTATTTTGTGATTCGAAGTGTTAGGAATTCATTTTCTTGATCGACCGTTTCGGAAGTTTGGAAGTTTTAAGAACAAAGCAACTAATTTCCATTTCCATAAGCTGTAGAACTATCGATTTCCCAAACTCTCATCACCTTCAACACAATTAATTTCGAGTCAAATAAAATGAAATTTCTAGATGAAACTTTATTTTCGTATTTCAATACAAAGACTATAATTTGATAACGAAAAATAAAACCAATCAAAAGATTGAACAAAAACACTTATTAAGTAGGATACAGGTAAATGAGATAAGTGGAAAATAATCAGAGCTTTGACATACGTATAAATTGGTAACAAAAACTGATAATAGATAAGAATGACAAGCATACTGTAATGTAATGAAATTACTATTTTCCTAAAACATAAAAGCAAAGATTCTTCCGATATACATGTAAATGTAGATCTTCTTCATTTTTCAACGTGAAATATATAACCAGACAAATAACATGGTTCTAATGTATAATATCCCCGAAACCATTATTTACAAGGATTGCATTTCCCCTAAGCTTCGAAATTCAAGGAGCCTTAGCCAAGGCGACCCCACCTTTCACACCGCTGGATAAAGGGAAATTCCAGCATTAATGAAATAAGTGATACCAAGTACAAGAGAGGAGAAAATCGACACTTTACCGCAAGGAGGAAGGCCTGATGACGCTATGTTGAGAAACATAGTGATGTTTATAGACATCAGTACCGTAGACGGCAGCGATGTACACGCACCGATCGTCCTCTGCACTGGTAGCAGTAACAGCCAAACAGGTAGAAAGAGAACTGTTAGGACCAATTAAGGAAATAAACAGTAAGGAAACGTTAAAAATGTAGGTCTGTTTCTTCTAAGAAGTACTAACAGAAGCGATAGAACGAAGTATCACGACGAGCGAAGTAAACAAATACGGCATATTCGAAAATATGAGCATGGATCTAAAAAATTTGATTAGGAAAAAAATCGGATAGCTAGAATAGCCCAAAGGACATAACTCCGAAAAAGAGGAAAGTCAAGGAAATTAAACAAGAAATTTAGGCATAATTACAGGAACACAGCAGCAAGAAATGGAACAGAGCAATAAACCTGGCGTAAGGAACATGTCGCAAATCCGCAGAGAAGAAAAAAAACTAACGCCAAAAAGTGTAGAAGCGATAGAAAAACGCGAAGGAACTGATACTGAACGATCATCCTGACGAAGACATGGATTTCTCAGATATGATAGAAGAAAACGTCAACGGATAACTGGAAGAGGAGGATCAAAAAATACATAGATAAAGGTGTAGCATACCTTTAGAAAATCATAAACGGCGTGTTGAAGACGAAACAGTTCCCCTCGAAATTACAAGCATTTATCATCATGCTAAGAAAACCTGGAAAAAAATCCCGCTATACCACAAAACTAAAGACCGCAGATAGATTGGTACCGACGATTCTGAACGAACAAACCACAGCACTGAACAGCCGGTAACTTCCCACGTCATTGGCAATTGCTGGGTTGTAGATCGAGGACAGCTGTAAAGATGGCGAAGCACCACTCGGATTAGATTTTATCTTGCAAAAAAAGAAGGCTGGAAAGGTTTTAACCGAGGCAGCGAAAATACACACACATTACGACGTCCAGGTAACCAAAAAGGCATGGGTGTCTAAGTCTTAACAAAAATAAAAGACCTCATCATAGAACTTTGGGAAGAGGAAGGAGTCTACGCGCGAAACCGAGGCGCGAACGAGGTTAACGACCTGTAGGAATGACAGGGAGTGGTGAAATGTCCTTCGCATTCATCTACGAATTTATCCAGAGGTGATTGCTTAGCGTGTGTTTGTGCCTTAAGCCCAGCGAGTAGGAGACCACTTCGACAATCCGCTATCGCGAGATTTGAGAATCACAGCCGTTACCGTAAAGCTTTGACCGTTCAAGAGCTTAGTTTTTGTACGCCACTTAACCCTACTTGCTGCACGCACCCGCCTTGGTTTGCCGTACCGTTTAGTAATTGTTTGTGCCTCACTTGGGATTTATTAATTAGTAACAGTAGAGTTTACGCTTTTGGTATAGTTGCTTTTCCCAGCTTTCTCCATTGCTAATGATGTATATTCATATATAGTTTGTTTTTATTAATTTTTTTCATTTTTTTTTCGCTTCCTTATATGACTCCGTACCTCAGAAAGTTTCATAAGGAACACCAGCAGCAAATACCCAGGTTACCAATCAAGGAGGGCAAGTGATATCTGGTCAAGTGGCTTCATCGTATTCGTTATCATATTGACCACCGGAGTATAATTTTTTTTTGTGACGCTCCCCGGAGCAAGTCGAGTATACCACGATTAAAACCTGGTGCCCGAGGGAATCCGATACCTGAACTTTGGCGTAAAACTGAGACATAACGACGAAAGAACGTTAAAATATACAAAGAAAAATAAAACTGAATTTGGGATTAAATTGTATCAGATAATGGAAAATAGGAATAAGCACTGAAAAGCTGAACGAAAAAAGAAAGTACAGTATATTAACAAAGTTATGTAACTTGCCAATATTTCGATTTCTGCTTTCTAAATATAACGTAAATTGAAATAGTCGCAACTCACATTACTTCATGCAATTAACGTTAAAAAAATATTCGAGATACGGTGAGTATAGAATTAGTATTAGTATTAGTTATATCGACACTTGCATATATTGCAGGAACGTGGACAATGAAAAAACTAATTACGAAGAATATGAGATTTATAGCGAAAACAAGATTGACAATAAATATGAAATGGGGATTGTAACATATATCAAAATACTCATATGAATAGAAAGACTAATGAGATTTTCGTTTCATATACAATGGTTAAATGGTTGAGAACATACAGAAACGTAAAGAAAGAAGAGGTTAAAGGTTGATGGTAAAGTCCAAAAATGAGAATAAAGACTGTAATATTGGAAATTTTTCCATGACGCTAGTGTAACTCTGAACTCTGAATTGATTGCAGCAATGGAAATTTGTGTTGTTTGAATATTATATCATTTTGTTATTTACTCAGGAAATCTTTATTTAAATTTGTCTTTCTGAGAAACCTTTCCGTTCTTTAGAAATGTCATCTCTTTCACAATTCTTCACTTCTCATTTTAGCAATCTAGTAGCAATGAAATGAGTATTTCATGGATTGATGGTTCATGTTAATCTGCTCTATAATTAACCATTCGCAATTTGTTCCAATATTGAACCAAATTTCATACGATCTCAAATAATTTTAGAAGCTGAATAAGAAATTGCTTCCACTGATCTGTTAATAAGACGAAAATTTTTCATAATGTTTGAAAAACAGAAATATTATCACAAAATACTTTGCTAATAGGAGTGTTTTATTATTGGAAATAATCGATTTTGAAGCATCTGTCAGTGTCACATCAAATAGTTATTTATGCAACAAAAGAGTGAAGTAATACTTTTTTTAACAAGTAGAATGGTTTGACGGCAATTTCTACGAGTGAAGAAAAGGTACTTTACTCACCAGTTCCATACAAAAATTTTTCTACGTCCGTAGGCCTAAAAAAATTCGACAAAACTTTTATACATTTTTATTTTGTTATAGTAATATTAAAAGTAAAACTGTGAGCATCATGAATTTGACGTGAAGAAGAAGTTACATTGCTACTGGTACTTTATTTGGCAACATTTAATGAAGTCAAAGAAATAACATCGTCTATACTATGTTTTATTACTTATTGGATTGTTACTGTGATCTTGAACATTTACAACTTGTTTGAAGTCGAATTAGTTCCAACCACCGTGTTTCCTTAGTTGAATTATATCACCACCGGAATCCACTAATAGAGACGCCGAAGAGCGTCGAAATGTATGCCCACTGTATATTTTTGGATTAGGTGAATTCAAATATGTTGCGATTAGCGAGGGAATTTTTGAAAAGATATTGATACCTACAACTTGGATTTTGCATTTTCCATTTTTATACTGCAAGAAGAAATTATCTGTTTTAACATTCGTGTGTCGTTGGTTTTTATATTTAATAACATCAAATCGACGCTGAACATGAGTTTTTGGTACTGTGATAATTAAAACATTTCCGGTATTATTAATATCGTTACCCTTCATTTTATATAATTCCTCCCTCCGCAGAGCTCCTGCGATTCCGAATATTAAAGCAACCTGAAAGATGTTACAAATAATATCCAATACATCTTATGGATGAGATAATAATCGTCTGGAGCTTTCAACAGAAACTTATTAATTCCTTAACCGGCAAATATTTTAAATTATTTGGCTATATAGCCAACTGATTTATTTTTCAAATATGCGATGAGTTCCGAGTATTTACTTATGTTTACGTTGTTATGTATCATTACGGTGCCTTTCAGTTTTGAATAAGTCGACCAAAGTGTTGAAGACTTCCACATTATGGATTTAGTTTCAAATTAAGCTAGTAACACTCTTTCTGTGAAGCTGTTTATGCCTTTTTAAGTGCGCCACTCCATAAAAGAATTATATTCCTTTACATACTGTTGCCTATTTAACATCTTCTGGTGTGCAGTTCAAACCTTCTTCGCTATTACTCTCCATCACTAATAATAATACTTTTAATTATACACAAAACGGATTTTCTTGAACGAATACCAAGAAATAAAAGTGTGAGAGTTTATCTTAGAAACGAATTGACATGATAAAGAAAGCGTTGCGTTAAAAAATGACACGTTATGGCAATTTTTTAACGCTAAACGCTTTTTGACACAGTCAAAAATAACATTCTTTATGAATGCAAATGAATTAAAAAAACGTGAATATTTTAACGGACGTAGAAAAATATAATTTAATGATGAATGTAATGGTATAGCTCTGCCTACAATAAACCTATCCGTGATAAGTATTGGCAGACATTAGAAAATCGGAGCAAGCAACAATGTGCGATAGAGAAAGAAGAACGGACGAAGTAAATGCAATAGAGGAAGACAGGATATAATACAAATGCTAGCGAATTTGAGCTGTAGTTTATTCATAATCCACCGTATTAGTTAATCGTCTAAGTTCTATGGGCGTACGTGTGATTCCAAGAATAAATTTGAGTTGTTAATTTTTTTGCCACCCATACTACTTACCTTAGTTCCAGTTCCTACTATCGTGTTGGATCAGAATACAATCAATACATTCCCGATTTATTTTGAGTACGATTAAAATTTATAGTCTGTACTTCGTTCATATTTTTTCTTATTTATAGCCCAATATAAGTTAAACTTTTGTATTGATAATATAAATTGGAATTTGGCATATTCCGTTGTTTGTCAGAAGAGAAATATTTGATTACTTTCAAATTATACAATTCCAATTCATTCGAAAGGTTAAAAACATTCATTCCATTCTCAACCCACATCACTGACTACCGTGATAATATTATCACGCCAGCGCATTTCTAAATATAGTATCAGTAATATCAATTGAGAGCCATGAACATGGAAAAAAATTTCTAATGTGATTAGAAAAACCTTCATGCACGTGCTACTATTGAGACAGGTAAAAACGAAAAAAGTTGAAAAACTCTATAATAAAAATTACCAACAAATTTTTGGGCTCTCCAATATCCTCGATACTAGCTATCTGTGCTATCCTTAGAACTATTATTCATTAAAAAGTATGTAGATAATAAAATTTCATCCCTTCTATACAATGAAATTGATAATTTGCTATTCTACTATAAAAGTTTCAGGCTCCATATAGAATTTACAATAGAATGAGAAGATTCCTTACCTTTTCTTTACTCTAAACTTATTAGAAACGATGCAATTAAATTTTAGTTAACTGGTATAGGATACCTAAGAGATAAGGAAGATACTAGGATTAATTTTGTCGAACAGATGAATGATGGAGTCCTTTATATTTTGAATTAAATTTTCTATGAAAAGAACCCGAAAACACTCTATAAACTTTTTCATGAAAAGTTATATCCTTCATATCTTTTGACACCAATTCTATAGAACACATATGACATCATACCAATATCACCTTCAAACGTCAATTTCGCATGCATAGATATGTTAAGAGGTTATGACACCTAACATGATAATCGAGACGTGTATGAATACTCTAGGAAGTAGTAATTTATTCGTTTTTTCTTTGTATTTGCAATTCAATTTCTGTAGTACGAAACAGCAATGATAAAATGCCAGTTTTCGACAAATAAATCATAGCCAAGTCACAATTAATTGTCAAATGATTACATATAAGTACAAAATAATTGATTTGCTCAGAAAAATCCAAATATCTCAGGAACTGATCATTTTAAGTGAAGGGATGCTGAATTGAGAAAGAAGTATGTTAGTAGTACTTCTCGATACTCACATCAAATACAGGATCATTTTTTTGAAAGAACCTTGATTTGCCCTGTATCAGATTCGATCAATATTAATGGAATGAATAATTTCCAAAATTTTCAATACTGTTTGAATGCTTTGGCCGCAATAGATCTTCATTCTAAAATTCTCTCTAATTTCATACCCTGTAGAACACGTCACAATTCCATATTGTTATTATGTGAAAGTGGAGCTAATTCCAAATATATAATAAAATATAGGGTGTGTTATTTAAAAAAATGTATGTTTGATATGGAACAGCATTCTGGAACACCCTGTCACATTTGAAATTATTTGAAAATATGAAAACCAATGATAGCTATAATCCTTCAAAATTTTAAATTGATATCTCAAATGATAAAGGAGGCACTGAACTCTATCACCCTGTATGGAAATGTTCAAAACAATAATGTGATAAATAGTGAGCTGAAAGCGACCCTCACCAAAGCAGAAGAAGGTGAATTGCATATATGGGAGAGGAAAAATACTAAAATGGTCCTTGTGGTTCATAATAACGGAGAGTTAGTAGTGAAACTACTCACGGGCACAAGAAGCTTGCGCTGAGCAATAATAATATTTTCTTTAACAACAATGATAGTTGATAGTTGATATAGTATCAGATGAAGCAATATTTATTCTTCGAATCACTTTTAATTGGAGTCTCAACTAGTTGTAGTCATGGAAAACAAGAATATTTGATGTGGTAACGAAGTTAACTAGTAGATGTCGTCATATGCACCATATGAATTAAACGAAATGAGCTTTTGATCAATTCACAACTATCATTCAATTCCCGTAGCTTCAAGTTTCATGAATTTCTTAAATATGTCAATGTTAGTTATTTCAGAAATATTTGAAATCTACCGATTTTCATCGTTTTTTCAACCGCTTACTCAATATTATTCAATGAAATTTATATTGTTACGAACTCATCACCGCCCTGGAGCAGATGCTGCTTGGATATAGTAGAAATCTAACATTCGGTGATGGCGTCGCTCTTGATGTAATACCCGGAATTCGTTTGATCTTTCTATATCAGTTTTCATAGTAAGCGGTTTATTCATATTGTTTCTTCTAAATAATTTCTAGGATAATCTATGATTTAATTTTTTTTGTTTCTAGTCCGACTAGTATCGAACAATTTCGTTTTCATCACATTTCACAACACAGTCTACATATAGGCCGACTTAAATATATGTCACGATTCTCACAGCAGATGCAGTGGACAATCAAAATCAGTTCCATTGAGTCAACATGATGCACGTTTTTGAGATGTTATTCCTACTTACATTTTGGCGAAGATCGAGTTTTGGATCAGTGATTGTTTTCAAAGCTTCAAACGTTTTAAAATATGTGTGATGCATATCAATTACAACGAAAACTAACACGTAGTTACATGGTAAATCAAACTGCTAACGGTTATGATATTTCAATAGAGTGGACATGTTGGTCAAAAATCGACTTTATTCATCAATTTAATCTCGTTCAAGAGTAATCCAATCATTCCAACGCTTCTCTAACTTACGATGCCGTACTTGTAGGATTTATCTTCTGCCTTTAGATTCAGATTCAGAAATTGCTTCTTGCATTTGTTTGAGCTGAACTTCTTACTGGCGAGCATTTTTTGATATCAGTAAGTAGCCAGTAGTCACTGGGGGTTATATCTGGTCTATACGGTAGATAAAGAAACAATTCGAAATGTAACTTGTTCAATTTAACTATCGTTGTCATCGAGTTATTAGTCGGTGCATTGTCTTGGTTGTCCTTTATTCTATATATAATGCCGCTTTTCTTTGATTTTTGCATTCAAACAATCCAACAGCTCCATGTAGTTGATTGATTATCACTCCCTTTTAGAGATAGTGAATATTCTATGCGCATCCCAAAATACTGAAGTTATAACCTTCCCAACTGACTGTTGTGCCTTGGACGCTATGGACGGGATTAACCGGCCGTAGTCCACTTGGATGATACTCGTTTTCATTCCGGAATGAAGTGATGGATCCATGTTTCGTCCATTGTCCATATCGATGCAAAAAATCTGATTTATCACGTGCAAAAATGGCCAAACACTGTTCTGAATTATTAACACGTTATTGTTTGCGAGTAAACGTGGTACCCATTTTGAAAGAATCTTCCTCATGGTCAAATGTTCGTGCATAATTCTAAACAAACTGCCTTCTGATATCTTTATGGCGTCACATTTCTCACGAAATTACAATTTCGATTAGATATAACCTTGTGTACTTTTCTGATGTTCTCTGGAGTAACCATCTCTATTGGACAACCAGAACTTTCACCATTATCGGTGTCTGTTAAACCACGTTTAAATTCACAAAGCCAATAACAAATACTTTCGAAGCCATTGCTGAGCTTGTGCAATATTTTTTTTCATCAAGAAACGGTGATAAATTATCACACGGAAATGTTTTGCATCGACTGTTTTGAAAATAACAAAAGTAGCTTCAATTTAATGGCTGTCACTAATATGGATTTGACAATGGCAGCGCCATCTGTGTGTTAGTCACATAACTTATTGAGTGATGTTATAGATCAGTATGTAGGCTATCAAGACACTGTTGATGCACTGCACGCCAATCGTTGAATAATATGTGAAGTAAATCATGTGAAAGAGGCTGTATACACAAAAATTTTTGAATGAAAATGAAATTGATTTGAAAGTATCGAAGTTTTCAATACTTCGTTGAACATCATAAGATGTAATTTTTCGCAAGAGACCAATAAAGAGCGTCTGCAGCAAATTTATAAGTACGTTAGCAAGATATCGTGTTTCAAGCAGCGTGAAGTGATACAAAGGGATTATATACTATTAAATATGTTCAAACGAACAGTTTAGGATTGCATAATAACAAATTGACCTTATTTCTGTAGTAAAGCGGCCAAATTTGGCCAAATTGATACTTATAATTTTAGTTCCGATGCACCCGATGGATATCACACTGTCTTACTTTATTCCTTCCAGTCTTCGTAAAAATATCTTAATAGGAAAAAATTGGACAATAAAGCATATAACGATAGTAATATTATCGAGTAATCTTCTCTTAAGCTACTATAATTTCTAGACAGAAGTTTGAAACTACCAAAAAATAATACAGTTAAGTACAATGATGTATGTACTTTCATATATAATGTTGTATAAGGCTAGTTAATAAGGTTGAGAATAATACCCTGAAATCGAGATTCAATTTTTATATCTGATGCCAATAACAACCGACCTATTCGCTGGAAGTTTAAGATTTAGCTTTTGCTACGCCGACAGCAAAACGACCAACTGGTATTGCATCGGCAAGAACTACTCGCACGTTTCATTTAAAGCCTTACAAGATGGATAAGAGGCAATAAAGTGGGTCAGAACTGGACGTGACTTTGGATTAAATCTAGCGGCGGAATGGGGTTTAACAGTAAAGAGGGAGCAAGAGAACAAGAGAATAAATTCTTTGTGGTCGTTGATGTCTCACTTTGATGAAATTTATCAGCAAACATGTAATATTCTCTTAAATTACATGTTGAATGATAATAAATATCGTGGAATGTAGACATATAATAGCCTAAGCTACTTATTAATATTGTTGGTAGTTATAATTACAAGCAAGTGTATTGAACATTTTGTAGAAATCTTATGAGGGAATGTCAACAATTTTTTTTAATTAAAAATCAAGTATTCAAGGATATATGAGAACAATGGTCATTGTGTAACTTATTTTGACTTCAATTGATCTATGTGGAAATGAACAAGAGGAATCAAATAATTGTATCCGTACTGTACATGATTATGATAAATCTTGATACAACTCGAATAAAATTCATTAATTTACAATTTTTATCGTAATTAATTGATTCCTACTTCCGACCGTTTGAATCTAAGAGTGTGGAATGAGAAGAAAAACATTCTCAAGCTATAAATTGCAATTTGTTATTGAAATTTGAAATGTTTCAAGCCAAGGAAACAGCAAACTATTTACTCCCGTCAATTTCATCAGTAGGCTTAAGTACCTCGAAGGAGAAGTACTAGCACCTTGGAGGCTGGGGTACGAAACATCCACAAAAATATTCTCCTGTGGAGAAGCTTACGTACTTTGGAAGCCAAAAAATTATATGTAGCGTCTTATACAAAATATTCTCTAGATATAGGTACATATGCAGTGGTTAAAAAACAAAAACCAATTTTCCAACAATCTACAATATTGATACTGGAATAATGAGGTCTATTAGGATTAAAAGCGAGATCCTTTCACAAAAATCCCAGGATATTCGTTCTGATATCCAAAAAAGTTTTAGGATTGCAATTGATGTGTATCGTAATTTTCTTCTCCATTACACCGAACACTCAGTCTGAGTCAGAGGTATTGTATTTGTGATAACAACTTTCCCGTGTCTTGTGATAAGGTCTTATGCTCCTTCACCTTAATAAGCTGCATTGTTTCCGTCACTCAGTCTATGTGGTTTATTCGAGGATTTTTGTGTACTTTGCAATACCTCTACAACCGTTACGATGTCTGTGATGTACAATAATCAAAATAATTAATTTTTCCAATTTGCTTGTTCCACACTATATGAAGCAACTTCTTATGTTCTCGGCTCCTTGACAAAAAAGGCAGAGGAGTAAAAGTTCTAACGGTGAAGCATGAAAGGTTTTTCTAGTAAGCCTAACTAACGCGATCACAATTTTATCGGTGCAAAAGACAGGGCCCCTGTAATGTGTAGATAAAATCAGAACGTAGGTGGATAGTCATCAAAGTGTGGAAAATATCAGCTTATCTGTTGAGCTTCAATATAATATAGTGTACTGAGTTCTGATCGATAGAGAAGGGTTCGTGGAATTAAAATATCCATTGAAACTTAGAACTGAAAATCAGTCCGAATAAGCTGTTGAATCCAATTCACTCGAATCCAAATAACTAACCTCAATCGAATCTACCTAAGTAACTTTTGTAGATAACCTCAATTTACCTCCAGTAAACCCCCAAATGATCCTTTCTAAGTGTAGCATTCTTATGTTTCATCTCTTGAAAGCGAATAGAATGGTTGAGTTGACTTTTTCATTTTTATGGTAATTAGTATTACATTGTAGCTAATTGAGTATAAAATTTAAGTTAAATCTTATCACATGAATTTGTGAGTTATAATCAATTATTTCGATGAACAATGAACTCAAACTGCAATTATTCTATGAACAATATCTGTATATCTTACATGAAACAAGATTTTACTCATAGTTTTCATTCATCAAATATTCGTATAATTTAATTAAAAGCAGACTAGATAATGAACTCAATCAAGGAGCCATAAGACGTATCGCGTTGATTATCAGGTTCTTTCGATATCGATTCGCCATAATTCCATAATTGTGTAACGGTCATAAATATTGGCTCCTTGCTGGTGTGGAAACACCACAAAACGAAAACTAGGTTAGGGAGTAAACGGTAGTTGTATATTATTTAGCTGTTCCAACCTCCTTTTACGCCTCCCGCCTCTTCGTTTCGTAGATATTCAAGGCTTGTGAGAAAAAAAAACTATAAATCATTTCATGGAAGATGTAGTGAATCGTCCGTATAAATGGTTATTTGATAATATGAAAATATATTTTTTTAAAATGAAATAACTTGTTTTTGATCATGTATGAAATTATTATGGGCTGCATTTTCTTAAAAATGGCCAATGGACACGCTCATTTTGTTAGGCAATTGCGGCTAGTCTAGAACCATGTACCATGAACCAGTACCAGCTGTGTACTGGTCGCAATATATTTGATACAGAGATAGATCCAGAAGTGTTTTCGTATTATTTTACAACGATATTGTCCATTTTTGAATATGGTTCAGTAATATTACTGTTAGATATTCTATTTTTCTGGGAATAGTGTACGGTGTTCAAGAGATCACTTATAGCCTAGGCTTGACATTAATAATTGATACAATCTGCCAAATTTTTACGGAGAGATGAATATGAAAAATGCTGCGAACCCAATGAGATTTATAGCTCATCCTAGAAAGGCAGAAAACATAAACCTAAAACAGAACTAAGAATATAAACGGTAATCTTGTCGGGACATTGCCGCCTCAATGGACTCTTAAGACGCTATGTCGAGAATACAACGTGAAGATTCTATTACGTAGAGGGCGAAACCCCTGTCGTGGGTGTATAAAACTGCGAAACTTCAGAACAGGTATGAAATACAAGATTTTTTGGCAGCAAGACCGATCCCACATCCTCAATTTTCTGGAAAATAGGATCTATATATATGTTACTTGATGCTATATGATGCTTTATATATAGTGTTATTACTTATTACCTCCAGTGCCACAGCTAGAAGGAAAGACAATGGATCGTAGTGTACACAAGATTAATATCACAACACACATACATAGAAATTAAGGCATCTATCGCACTTTTGATATATTAACCCATTAGCGCCCAGCGTCCTCATGTGAGGACATTTAAAATAAACATTTTTGGAGACACTACAAAACAATAAATACAGTCTATTTTTAGCCTGCGCACACGTGCAGAGTTGTAACTTTGAATGAAAAAATTTAGTTTTGCCGTAAGATTTATGGTTTCTTTGGACTGTGGTATTTGATATCATATCTCCTTTCGTATTTCAGGTAAGTGACAACTTTTACCTTTATTGCAAACTCAAAACACATATCTTTTATTGTGATATAATACATATTCATATTTTGCTCCCAATTTTTTATAAATTCTGGGGAAATAACAGCGCCCTCAAATGAGGACGCTGGGATTTTCAGCTAAATTTTATGTACAACATTTATGGATTTTGTTTTAGAACTAGTCAACATGAGTAGAAAAATTTTTAAAACTTTAGAAGAAGCTGTGGAGTATCTATATTCGGAAGAAATCGTACCGGACATCATGCTTTACCACCTGAAGTAGATGATCTCACGGACGAAGATGATCTCGATGATCTAGATGTACAAGTTGTATCGGATGTTGTAGGACAAACGGAAATCGACTCACCTTCCGATATCGAAGACGATGATAATATTCCTTTGTCTGTCTTTCCGGACAAGAACTGACAACGTCACATCAAGAGATGCAATCGGATTCTTCATCTAGTAGTAGAGTAGAGTCAGCTCCAAGGCGAAGAAAAATAACAAAACCTAAAAAGGATGTACCAAGTTGGGAGAAAACTGATCCACAATTTGAAATATGGGAAAATACTAATACGCCGGAAGAGAAGTCTGCCCATATGTTGTCCATTTTTTCTGACGCAAGTATTTTAGAGATGTTTGAACATTTTTTTTTGGAGGAAGTGTATCAGAAAATCGTTGATGAAACAATTCGGTATGCAACTGAACAAAAAAATAAGCCGACATTTTCTGTGGAAATTGAAGACATAAAAATATTTATTGGATTTTTAGCTTCATCCGGATATCATAGGCTGCCAAGTGAGCGGGATTATTGGTGTGACACTGAAGATCTAGGGATACAGTTAGTAAGGGACGCCATGAGACGGAACCGATATTTAGAGATAAAATCATTATTACATTTGCAAGATAATACAAAGGCAAATGAAAACAAACTTGATAGGGCGTTCAAAATAAGACCCCTTCTTGATGCTGTCAATGAAAACATTCTAAAGTGGGGGATTTTCCAAAAACATCTGTCTATTGACGAAATGATGGTATTACGGCGGCCATGGACTAAAACAATTTATCAAGGGAAAACCAATCAGATTTGGTTATAAATTGTGGGCTTCATGTGGCGACAGTAGATATTATAATAAAAGATAGTAAAAGGGAAAGGATAATAAAAGAATTCCGCAGAAATATTGCTAAAACTAGGACATGGTAGACGAGTACAAAAAGGAAGGCCTCTCAGTTTACCTTCTACATCGAGAGTAAAAGTATTGGATGATGTTCGATTTGATGGAAAACATCATATATTGGAGAAAAGGGATAACCAACGCCGATACCAAATGGCTCTATGCAAAGGAAAACCACGTACTTTCTGCACAAAATGTAATGCAACACTATGTGTTCCTTGTTTTGGGAAATACCATGATAAATCTCTTTATACTTGATAAAAAGTAGTATATTTTACAATTCATATTATAAAATTTTGCAATAAAATAAATAGGTGTATATATATTATAAAAGTTCAACGCCCAGCTTTCTCGTTTGAGGACGGCCTTTAAAATCAAAAGTAAGAATTAAAAAAACAAACAATTTAAAAGTCATAGTAGAAATCCCTGTAAGAATTTTAATATATCAACACAAAAAAAATAAGTTAAGCGTTAATGGGTTAATAGAGAAAAAATGTTAATTTGTGAAAACATTGTTCATAATTTGAAGATAAGAGTGAATAACTATATACCAAACACACATATAACGAAATAAATAATACACATAAAGTATACACACGAGAAATACAATGAATAGCAAAATGTATATTGTCAGAATTTTTACATGTAATATACATTACATATATACATTGTCAGAACAAATCAAATTCAATGATGTGAATAAACCCCATAATGAAATTAAATACGGAAATTCCAAAATATATGAAAATTTGTATTAAAAATCAATATTAATATTAGACCAGTGAGAATGTTCAGAAAAATATTAGTATTATAATACTAGTTATTTACAGATGTTATTGACTTAATTTCAATTGGCAAATGATGGTGCATTTTTTGCATTGTATAGTATTGAGCCTTTAACTTATTCTGAACGTGGAGTAGGTAGATAAAGATCGTGCTTCGCGTACCTAACTGCATAGATGTACTAAGACCTCTCTAAAATAGAGAAAGCGTGCATACGGATTAAGCAAACGAACAAATATGAATAAGAAAAGAAGAGTCAATATTTTGATTCTATCAAAGATGTCACTGCAGTGAATCCTACTATTAGGTGTGAGTAAATATCTAACAACTGTTTTTGTAGTTGGGAACAAGCAGAACTTAATTTTCTCATTTTCTCATAACTAGCACTTGGCGGCTTAACAGAAGGCTGCTCAGTTTTTATGTGACAAAACTCGAGTTTTAGGAATATTGAGTCACAAAAGATTAGAATCGAACCATGATTTGAGAGTGATTAGTTCACTTTATATGGTCCTATGAAGTGCCGTGGTAGAGTTCCATTCCTCACTGGATAAATTTTGTCTTGATACCTTGAGCACATATATACTAGATACAGATAGTAGAAGAATTGAAAATACGACTCAATCAATTGCGTAAACCTACATTAAGCTATAGAGGGATTGGGTATTTTTCCGATGTTATATCGTGAACTTGTTTTCAGTGACGAGACTCATTCTGTTGATGAACACAACTGCCACAACTAAATGAACCACACCACTATATATTTCATTACAAGTAGAAATAGAAAAATACAACCTATATATTCAGACGACACTTCTACTGGTGGCATCATTGGATCTAATTTCTTCAAAATTAAAGTCGTAGCTGGGATGATGGTCAATGCACATCCTTGTTTGTTTTCAACGGGATAATGGTAGATGACATACGGTAACCATATCGTGGATATATCCAAATAACAACTTACCTATTCATTAAAAAGAGAAAATTAAAGTAAGGAAAATATGAAGAGAACAGATGAAAAAAATTGCTTGGGTGAATGTTGGGGGATAAATTTTATCACTCAATGTAGACTTGTTTATATCCAATTCATAAACTAATGTCCATTATTACCTTAACACCCACAGCACCTTAGTAGTAGTAATTCTAATGAGGTACTTAATATTCAATTATTCAACGCAATGGTAATAACGATAATATTGATAGTTAAAATAGGCCGAACGAAATCATCGGATCAAGAAAACGGCGTCATGAACTTAAATTTTATCGTGTAAGTAGTTGTCAAAGTAGTACTGTTCTTATATTCACTTATATATTCAATGGTTTATCCATTTCCCGTTAAGAATTTCTAACTTATAGGGTCAACACAACATCGAGTCATTTACAGTAACAACTATTTAACTTCGACACTAAGAGCTATCACATTTTTACTTGTTTATTTCAATATACGCGGATAATTAATTTGTACATTCCAATAGGAATATTAACCGCTCAATCAAGAGCTCTTTGACTATTTATTGTGGTGAGTCAATCCACGTTCTAGCCGTTCTTTTTTTAAGCAAAAGTTAATTGCATGTTTTGGTTTTTTCCGCTATTTTCTCCATTTTTACCTGTCCTGGTCATTACTTCACTATCCACGCACTCCCATTTTGTTCAGATCATTTGGTACTTGACTGTTTCATAGGCTTTTTGATCTTTCTTTGGGCCGGTTTCCTAAGGGTTTCCATTCTGTTATTTTTTCAGCTTCACAATCATTTTTCACCCGATATATGTGTCCTAGTCATAGTATTCACTGCGATTTTATAAATCTAATGATAGTCTATTCATTTGCGATTTCTCTGATTTAATTTTAGCGTTTATGCGGATTCCATTTGTCCGTCACTTAACTTTCTTGGCCCATATATTCTTCTTATCATTTTTCTTTCCAAGGTATTAAGTTCTTATTTGTCAGCTTATGATAGATTCATTGTTTTTCCTCCATAGGTTACTGTTGGCCTGCTTGGATCCTTTGAGTAATTTTCTCTCCTCGTTCATTATGGTTATTAACTTTTACTCCCAAGTATTTAAAATTGTTGACTTCCTCGAGTATATATTCCCTTATCTCTACATTCTTATGCTTGACGCCAATTTTTTTTCTTTTCAACTCCATATTCTCAGTCTTCCCTCAATTTATTTCTGTCTCCTTTCACCTACTTCCTGGTCGATCTTAAAGAATGTTTGTTTCAGGCTCTTCACACTTCTCTTTATTATCGCCAGATTATCAGCGTATGCTAATATTTAGACGTCTTCAGTAATAATTGTACCTGTCGACATGCAGTCTTAGATTACTGCGTCTAATGAAATATTAAATAAAGTTGTTGGTGTCGATGTTGACTCCTCGATTTATATCAAATTTTTGAGTCTTACCATCTCTCGTTATGACTTGTTACTTACTTTCAGACTTCAACATTCTGGTGAGCTCTATTAATGTTTTTGGGACGTACAATTTTAACATGTCTGTCAGTAGTGTTTCTTTTCGGGCTGTCGAAAGCTTCTATTTTTGATTGAAAATATGTATAGCATCTGCTGTTGATCTCTCGGGCCTAAATCCATTTTGACATTGACAGACTCCGTATACCTTCTCAATCTCGTATTAATGTTGTAGACCGTATTTGGTAGAGTGACATGTTTGTAATTAGCGCACATTTTTTGGTTTCCTTTTTTGAATATGGGCCATATGGCTCCACTATTTAATCCGTCTGGCAGTTGTTTTTTCTCCAAACTAGCTCTATTAATTAGTGAAATCTATTCAGGAGTTATCTTTAAAGTGTTGTTCCCAAGCCCTTCTGTCTGCCTGTACTGTAGCTTTTTTCCTGTTTTGATGTTTAATGTATTGGTAATTTTTTTAAATGTTTCTGTTGTTCTATTCTAATTCCTCCATTGTTTTGTCAATCCAACTTCTCTTTTGCTTTTGTTTAACCTTATACTTCTCTCCCTCATTATTCAATATTTTTCATAACCTTCATATCCGTTCCTTCGAAGTTTATATTTAGAAGTCTATCCACCTCATTGTTAAATTCTTGTGAACTATCTTTCTGTTCTTCTTTGTTCCATCTCCTTTTATTTACTCTGATTTTTTCCATGGTTGTTACAGTGTTTCATTTTATTTATTACCAGAAAGTAACTTGAATCTACATTTGCTCCCTGAAATGATCGTACATGATATATTAGTTTCTCTCTTTTTTATTATTAAAATGTGGTCTATTTGGTTTCCTTTCATTTGTTCTGGGACCATACATGTTGTCTTATGCTCCTCGATGTGTTTAAACTTGGTGCTAATTATCTGCACAATCAATTCTGTGGCCATTTTGCCATTTTACAAACTCTACGTCCATTGCCAATTGTTATTTCATGTAGCGATTCTTTACCTGCTACATTCACTATATGTTGTTATTTACTGAGTTTAGCATTAAAGTCGCCCATCACTATAAGAGTGTTAAGTTTTGGAAAATGAGGTCTCCATAAAATTCATATTTGTCTTCTGTGAACGCGTATACATTTATAATTGTGATATTATCTACTTTGGATTTCAGTATTATGTATGAAATTCCGCCATTCACTCTCTTGTATTCCAATATATTATCTCTCATTTTTTTCTGATCATGAATCCTCTTCCGTTTCAATCTTGTTTCTCCTCTCCTGCATATTATAACAGAAATTCTTCTTTATCAATTCTTCCTTCATCCTTCTATGTTAGCTCTTAGCTCTTATAATGCCAGTATTTCTGTGTTATGATTAATCATTTTTCTAGCTGTTTTATAGTCTATAGTACAGCATACAAGGAGAATATTAATCATTTATCCGTGATTCTCCCATTTATTATAAAATACTGAATGCTTACAAAATCGTGAACTCTCTTTGTGTATTTAGAATTGAGAATCCCAATTAATTAATATGAAAAAATTAATCACATTTCTACCTAATTATTCTCCAGTATGCTTCAAAGAGTTTGTAATTGAGGAAGGTTTGGTCCAATTAAGAGTTTCCCTTCGGTTGGTGGTTCTATTCTAATTCCAATTTCTCTCTTCCTCACTTCTCGGTGGAACTGGCTTCGGAATAATGCATAAGACTGTCTATGTATTAATTTATGTTCAGAAGTTTCCGAAGGAACAATGTTCGTGTACGAGGTTTCGATTTATGTCGGTAGTGCCCCTATTGGTGTAAACAATGTAGGTGATACCGAAGGCACCGTGAAATTGCTATAGGCAATCAATTATCTATTTCCATTCTTGTAATCTAAAAAGTATTTTATATATGAAGTTCTGTTTATTTTGTTTTAAAGTTGATGTTCGAAATAAACAAGTCAGTAGAAAAGCTCACTTTGACAATTAGTTTGAATCGTGTAACTATAACAACCGGAATTCAATACGTTGAAGGCATACAAATGTCAGCCGAGCGATAATTTGATTTCGATTGGAAAATATCATTAGAATTTATTATTATTATACAGGATGTGTATAAATTCTCGCAACAAAGATTCAGTAATAGTTGTCATTATGAAATTATGATCGATATTTTCTATTTTCTTTGGTGGATTTCAACCCTACAATTTGGTTGGTTGAAATGAGTTCTCATTTCTTTTTTATACAATCCGAGTGGATATAAAAATTTGTAATTTGTTAATTCTTTGCAATTGCAAACGGCTACCCACAGGTATTGTTTCAACATTTCTGTTTTATTCTAAGGCTGGTAATTTAGCAGTCCTCATTTCCATTTTTATCAAATATTTTTTCGTGATATTTTTCTACTGAGTACAAGTATTTCTTATAATACTTTTGTTTCTAGAACCAAGATTAGAGGAGAACAAATAAAATTGCTTCCTATGGGATACCTTGCTTAATAGCTGGTAATCGATGTCTATTCAATATGCGATAAAATTTTAGTTGGCTGATATCGAACTCCAAAGTTGAAAGTTACAAATCAAATTTCACTTATAAGTATGCATTTTATTATTTTCACATTATTTTGTCTACTACTAGTATTCCATTTTATTCTTTTTACTGTATGTATATGATCTTTGAAATGACCTATGGGTCATTTTGTATATGGCATGGTGAATGGTCTTTCTCATGGAGCAAGACATCTTCATGATGAGAAACATCCGCAATGGAAGACGCTCCATCATTCTATGTGTGGGTGTACACACCAACATGCCTTTCCGATAGTGGATTCACAATATAATGGACTATTTCCTTCGAAAAATTTAAGCCAACCAACAAGCTGTAATATTTTATGTTTACCTAGCAACGATCAAATTTCAGCGATAATACTGCACTAGTGCAAATTATCGATAATTTGCACTAGTGCCAAATTTTCGTCTAGGATTAATAAACATCATTTGGTTTTAATTTTATATTTTAAGAAAAGGAACAATTATTGAAAATGCAATTAGAATATACAACTTTACTGGAGGCCGACGATGGTGTTTCTATGCTGCTTCCACCACTTCTTATTGTTACTTCGCTACTGTCATTTCGCATTTTTTGTACAATTTCCTCGTGGTGTTCTTCATTTACTTGGAGGTAACTCTTTATCGAGGCCTGATTTGAGTGTCCGGTAACCTTCATAATTTGATTTTCTGAAACCCCAACCTTGGCAAGCTGAGTAACTGCCGCAGCACGGTTCGAGTGATTTGTCACTTTTATTCTTTTCGTGTCAATTCCTGTAGCTTCCGCTGCATCTCTTGTCCACTTTGAAATTTCATTTCGTCCTACTGGACAATTTTTAAAAAAACCTTTTGATGTTTCTTTCATCCATGATGGGTTTACAGTTAAGAAAAGACGATCGACCGTAATATGTTTTCCTCTTTTTTCTTTCAACATTTTAAAAAGCCTGCAAAATTATAATGATAGATTGTTTGATATCATGCTTTACATAAAATACCTTATTGGGCATTTATCAGGCTCGGTGGTGTTTTGGACTAACCATCTTTTTTCTGTTAACCTATGACTCCCTCCTTGCGCTGTCTTAGAAAAAATAGGATTATAAGCTATGCGTCCTGTAGGGTCGCCGTAGTTGTCAAATTCTTCTTCAAAGTAACTCAAAAGGCAATTACATGCTTCTCCTCCTCTCCACGCCAGTTCATATGAAGCAATATGAAAGAACTTGCGTTGAAGTCCGTCCGGAGTCGACTCGTCCCAAATGGCACACATTTTATCAATATCTTGTCCTGATAAGCTAGATGCACTTGTTTTTATTTTTTCAGGACACTTTTGCAACTGCTTCCTTTTTGCGTCTCTCGCAGTTCTGGCGCATTCAAACGTTACATCTTTAAAAGAATCGAAAATAATGTTAAACTCTTCATAACATTTTTGTTGCAAAATTTTCGCTACTGTATTCCAAAGTGTTTTGACAACACCTTCTTTATATTCTTCCCCATCACTACGTCTCATGTTGAAAGCGAAATCTCTTAGAATTACGGCCAGCTGTGCGACAGAAGTTTCCTTGTTCAAAGTGTATTTTCGTTCATCACAAAATTGTTGAAACTGTCGCCACGCAGAATCTCTCGACTTTTTCGTATTCAGTGGAGTTAGTTTATCCACTGCGGCGTCTATTACTTGCGTGGAATTCCGCCCAAAACGTAAACTCATTTTGAAATATTTTTTCACGAACAAAACTGTTGTCAATAAGTTACCGTAGATACCAATTCAATGCCAATATGATGATCGTCAACTACGGTATAATTTAAAGAATAAAAAATTTTAAACACAGAATTAAGTTTATTTCAAATTAAATTTTTCTCAGCAAATAGTCTGCCAAAATGCCCTCTCGTGCATGTCAAATCGTCTCATAATTAAATTATCGACAATTTGACATGCACTCAGGACATTAATATTGAATAACTCCACTTTTTTCGCCCACGTATTCAAAGTATACATTCCCTGGTCTTATTGTTGGGAGCAAAGTTGTACTCTTTCTAACTGAAGAGGAAATAGTATTTCACACTAGAAAGGCCAATCTTTTTCATCGGGAATCATGACGCGCAGGACCTAAATTTCACTCGGTCCGTGTAGTGTATACGATTTTTCTTCATACCTCATTGGAAAGTACAGACTTAATTAACGAACGAAAAATCAAAATTTGTAATTATTTCCAAAGATAGATGTAGCTAAAGAAATAACAGCAGTTATAGTGACAGAATGATTAGGCCCTAGTTTGTAATTATGCATAAGAATTTTTTTCGTCCTGGTATTATAGAGGGCGTGCGTGTACTTCTTACAGGAAGTAAATGTTGAACTTCCGTCCCTGTTACTAGGGACGAAAGTGCCTACTTTCGACTGAGGTATGAATAAAAGTACTTTTTTACCTAGCGAGGAAAATTACAAGTGATGTCTGCTATGAATCAGGAAAATGTATTGAGCAAACGGTTGGAAAAATACTATTGCTAAAATGTTCAAAAAACTTTCAGAATTTTTGAAACTGCTTCATTTCATTCCATAAGTCACACCGGGCGTTCTAGAAAAACCTCGACTAGTTTACATAAAATTTTGGAGGAGACATTATTGCAATGTCTTGCAAAAAGCGGAAATTGATAAAATTGACTGTAATGAACCAAGTACAAGAACTTCCGGAGACTAGCTGTTGTTGTTAACGAGAATATCTTGTTGGTTCCAGCTCTCACTTCTAGTGATATTCAAATAACCACTTCATGAAATTGGGTGTTTAACATTTGTTCAAATAATTACTTTATACTAAAATTGAAATATATAGGATTGAAAAATGAAAATAACGTGTCAGTATGTTAAACTGTACCTACTTCTTGGTTTAGTACTTCTATGAATATTGTTTGTTAATTTCATAAATCAATTATTTAAAATTGACTTGTTATTTGAGGAAGTCGGAAAACTAATATGGAAAACATGGGAGTATAGTTCTTTTTCCTCCCTTGGATAACTACTGTAAACTTCAATCCCTTGTTTTACGAATAGCTATTTTCTCTCAAATAAATCAAATTCGGCTTCCACAAAATTACTAGAAAGTATCAATATCCTACTTCAACTCAAATGTCAGTTGGTAATTATGCTAAAATTAATTGTGCATTCTATATTAAAAATTATCAGTTTGCTTCGTTATTTACACCTGCTGTGCTTAAAGCCAAAGTATCTTGAATGGTTAAGTATCTTCAATGTTGCAATTGTTGTTCTCTAGAAACTGAATTTAAATTTAACAACGACCCGAGAATATTCAAATTGTCAGGAAAAGCCAACAGATGTCCAGGTCTATATTTTTTTATTAAAAAAAAAGTTCTAATGATCGAGTGAGATTGGTTACAAATCGTTTTTTCAAGAATCCTGACTTAATCTTAATCCTGACTTAATCTTAATCCTGACTTAAGAGAGATGAAACATCTAATATGAAAATTGAATATATCAACGAATCTAAATCAATATATATATATATATATATATATATATATATATATATATATATATATATATGCCATATCATTTTTGAAATGGAATGAATATGCTTGGTTACTATTGTTGTTGTTAGCTCATTTGAGTTGATAATGTTTGATTTGAAACTTGAAATTAGTAGGTTTGGATTTTAAAGAATATTTTTTGTAGCGTAATCAAGTTTTAATAGTTCTTCTTAATAATTTATTTGTAGATTCGATACACTCAATGAGGCTCAGCTATTATTATTCTTTCCGATAACTGACATAACTCAATGTATGAGGATTTACATGCTAAACTCGTTTTTGTTGACTTTTTTCATTAAACTTTATAGAAATGTTCAATGATTCCATGGCGCGTGCCACTTCGTTTTTCAAATAAGCGTGAATATGATGAAATTTGTGTATTTGTGAAGCATTATTTGTATCGACGTGTATAATAAACTCGTAAAAGAACCATACAAGAAGTGAAACCAATCGCTATAATCACCAGAAAATGTTGGCGAAGGAGAAAGTTTCAGAAATGTTTGCTTGTTGGTTGTGCACGGTTTTTCTTATATTAATAACGTTTGAATTTTCATTGGAGAAAGTTCCGGCAAAGTTTCGAAAGAGAATCCATTTTATGTTTGAAATGAATGATTTCAACTTGTTCGAGTGTGGGTGAAAATATTGACTCAATATCAGGTCTATAATTCTACATTCTAAAGAAAAGGTTGTGTCAACGTCCCTAAAATAGTTAACCTCAATTATATGCTTAGTTATTTCTACATAAAGTTTTTTTTTTGAGTTTCCATAAACTCATTTTTGGTTAAGAATGAAATAAAGCGCTAAAGCTTGTTTTTGAATTTTGGTCAGGAAGCTAGTTAGTAGGTATTGAATTCGATATTTTCACATATTTCATAAGTTTTACGTTCATTAGTGAGTTGATATGTATTTAGTCAATTCGGCTCGAAACGGACCAAAATGTTGCTTGTAACCAAAAGATCGATTAGGACTGTATCTAGGCTCCCTATTATATTTGAAGATTGGGGGTGTATTGTTCTGTATTACACAAACAAGAAACCATAATTAATGAACATTTAAATAAATAAAACTGATAATATTATTCACTTTTCAAATTCAGTTAAAATTTTATAGTAATGATGAAATAACTGTTTTTTTTCTTGAGATACACAATAGAATTGCAAAAATTCATTTCATGCACTAATGACCGCGTTAACACTTTTATCATTAAAAGTTTATCTGTTTGAAGTTTTTTTTGACCTTAATAAAAATATTAGTACAATTCAAACTCTTTTTTTCGTAATGAAAATCAATACATTCAGATGAACGAAACTCTTAAAAATTATTAAATTTCATTGATATATCTTTAATATATGTTGTGAAATGTGGAATTTAAATACTTATTCCAATTAACTCATATTAAACAAATGATATTTCCATGATTTTCAATAGTTAATTATAACACCAAGGTATTTTTGACTCTCAATTGTTTCGACCGTGTATTATTGATTCGGATATGAAAAGTGTCCGGTAATTACCGAAAGTCGTGTATACTGTTTGGTTAATATTTAATGATAATTTGTCCACATTAAGCCATTCACATATCTTACCAAGACAATCAATCATTTTACATTCAACCCCTGTTCTAGTTTTATCAATAGATATCACGACAATGTCATCTGTGAATGATGATATTGTGTCATTAGGCATAAGAACGAGTTTGTCATTGACATGTAATGAAAAGAAAACTGCACCTAATCCTGAACCTTGAGGTATGCCTATGTTGATTACAAACGGAGCTATTTTAGCTTTCTGAGTTAAGTTATATATAAGACAACAATATCACGTCTTGGGAGTTCGAGATTGGAAATTCAATAGAATAACTAAATTTTCAATAACTTCTCATGTTTCAATAAAAACACAAAAAGTATCCGCTTTTCTAGGATAGGTTGACAAATATACTTCAAAATGGTATATAACTCAACCTCCAGTTCCAAATGTGATCTCAGTTGATTATTAACGCAACTATGCTAAGTATTTGAGGTCTATTTTGAGAGGAACGGTTTTTATTCCAATTTATACAAGAGTAATTTACTTGTAGTTAGAATATAGGAATCTGATTAGAACTACTTTGAACATATTGTGAGTATTTAAAGCATCTTGCGATATTATTTGATTAAATTGGAATGAAGTTCCACAAAAAACAGGAATTAGTCTTATCCATAAGGAATACAGAAGAATCACGCGAATAACGTCAACAATATTTGATATATATTTGATATATATAATACATTAATATTTATTCAAATTAAAAATATGAAAAAATCATTTCGTATTGGATAAAAGGAGAAATAGAACTTTCAAGAATCTCTCTCATAGAACTGTTATGAAATCACTTCATTTGAACAAATTGCAATCATAAAAATCGCAAATATGCCACAACTTTCTTACGAAGAGTCCAACAGAAAGACTAATTTTATGGGTGGATGTAAATCATTGGTATTCAAAAAATTTCACCTAATATTTACTTCAGTTCTTAGTTTTTCTACTGATCGCAATGTTAAAAGATCTGACGATAATCCGGAAATTTCTAAGCAAAGTCATACACAGTATTCAAATAAATAGCACATTTGGGCTGGTATTTTTAGTAATAGAGCCTAACTGGATAGCTTCACTTGAATTTCATTTATGTTTACCAATTTCATTATAATACTTCTTCATGCAGGTTATGCAGATTTTTGGATGATTGGCTGAAGAGAAGCAAAAGAATAGCTACCACAATAGACCTACTGTCTAAAATCGATTGTGCATGATATACAGCCCCGATATTTGGATAATATGAACCGAAGCGTTAGAGCTGCGTGTGAAGGGCTCCACTTATTTGAAATGGTAGAAAATTTGGTTTTAAAAATGTCATCATTCAAGCAACTTAATAACGTTTATTATTTCAAAATGAAATACACAAACACACATCTCTAAAATGAGGTATCTTTCAATTCATTCCATATTTAAAACAGCATATACACTATCATACCAATAATGAGTATTTTTGTAGCCGTTCTCCAAAAACGAATACCATAACTCAAGTAAAACATGCATAACCAAACGTTACACATATTGAAGTGAAACTACAGAACAACAAGGATATATTAAACTCCAATTACAAAATTTCAGCATCAAATTCAAAGTCATAGATGAATTCAAGAATATAATAAAATACCTGATAGTACAAAAAAGTGCAATGTTAAATCTACTAACAACCATCAAAACTTATTTGGGTTAAAGAGTAGGATTATGAAAATTGCTTTATGAAATGGAAATGGATTGAATCAACCTGTTGACAAAATTGAAGCTTCCATTATTAACGATAACATTAATATGCTGCTGATGGAATTCTCATTTCATAGATAACATAGATAGCAATAGATAGATAGCTTATGGTAACAATAATAAAGGATACTTACAGGCTGTCAGGATAACTATGGAAAACTGGAACAGTAGCAGAAATCTATTTATCACCTAAACATGCCATAAAAAAATAGCATCTCAATGAATTCTATAGAACTCTTGAAAATTGCAGGTGGTGACTACAAGATAGAACGTCTCTTGGGGATAATGATCAATAGCTTCCCTGGTTGGAAACCTCAAGAAACAATGAAAATAGACTACCTAAAATAATTATAAGCAGGCGAAAGGACATACTAATCAACTGATAAACATAAAATAAATCATCTACTTGATTTTTTGTCAAAAATGGAATTCCCTCGCACTCAACCAAAGCTACTTCCTGATTTGATCTTTTTTCTGACAACTCTCCTCGATCTAACTACAGAAAAATAGTGGAGGAAACTGCTCCAATTTCGAATGAGATATTCAGAAAATTCAACAATATTACAACAGTCTTAATATCAATAACTCTCTGTAAAAAGATGTCGAGTTCACTTATTCTATCGAAAGGTTGACAAAAACAATACAATCTTTCTGACAGAACACATCAACACCCATTTGCTCTATGAGAAACTAATCAGACTTCATAAAAATAAAATCGTCGTAAAAAAATATAGAAAAATACAAGATCATCAGCAGATAAAATCAAACTAAAAACTATTTGACCATTCCCATATTTAAAATTTTCTCACCCGCAATACTGGAAGTCACTGGTTGAAAAGCAACCGAGAGAAAGCAGTAGTATCGCAAAAATGTAAAAACATTTTTTTTCAATCCAACTTCGCAGATATAAATCAGTATTTGACTTCTCTGCATTACCTGGGACCTCCACGTATGATAATATCAACAAAACAAGCGATATGAAAAATCCATTAAAATGATAACATTTCAGTATAATGCAATACTCTGGATGTTTTCCAATTTAGTGAAAATTAGCTGAAATGGTTCCTACATCTAATCATGGTAAATTGATATAAGTAACTTCTCAAAGACCTATCAGTTCATTCCCAATACTAGATGAATTAAAGGTATCGAAAATGTATAAGTGACAATAGAGAAAATATTGCAAGATCATCAAGTTGGAAGGGTTTGCTCCGATATATTCCTCTATTCAAGTTAGGTCTATGAAACAGGCTAGCACATGAGTCTACTCCATATAATCAGAATACTCTTTTCTCGAAATGATTTCCTCATCATATCATATATTTTTAATCGTTATTTCATTGTTCAGTCCAAAGAAGATTACTCAACAATATCCAATCGACTTGGATGTTAGCGCTTTGGGTCCGCTTCTGTATCTTCTATATATAATTAATCTTGACAGGCTACAGCATCCGTCTAAATAAATTTCGCTATGTGATTCGTACCATCGAATAAAACAACTGTTGTCAAAGAAACCCTTCTTACCCCCTGGCTCACCAAAAGACGGTCCCTCGCCTCAAAGCCCAAGAGAAAACTTCCCTATCTGCCCCTCCGGCTGATAGCAGCAGCATGCAAAGACCTACCTGAAATCTATCTCAACTTCCTAGACAACTCTACCATATCCAAAAGATAAAACCCTTTCTCATTCACTTCGTCGATTATCAGTGTTAAAGGTTTTCGGTGGTTTCCGTGTAACCTGATAAGCCGGTTTGCTAGCCAAATAGCCGACGATAGTGAATAATGTAGCCGCAGCTGTATTCCGCCCACTCCTTACCAAATTTAGAATAAAAAAATAAACAAACTCACAAAATATCCCCAAACCGGAAAGAGCCGTTTTTGCTTACCACAATCCCAGCCCTGCAGAGGAGGATCAACTCCTGTATTAGGGCACACTCCAACGGATCTTCCTCCTAGAAAAAATCTTCCTTATCCCACCTTGAAATTATCTAAAGAATCGCTCTTTCTCTCTAGGCTACAGGAATGTTCAAAGATGCGGTGAATTTAAGTTGAAGAGTGTAAAGTAAGAGACTTCAGTCTCATCCCAATCTACTGTTAGAACATGCCACGTAGACTTGAAAGATTTACTCTCTTTCTTTCAATCTACTACTAGAATATGCCACGTAGATTCAAAAGATTCGCTCTTTTCGACATAGCTAACATATTATAATATTTTTCATATGGATTAGAAGTTTTGATTTAGTTATGTCTACCTCTATGTTTATATTTAAGCATACTTTATATTAAATCAACTAAAAGTGTTAATTATGTGATGTCCTCTATTTATCATGCATGTTTTATGAAACTGGCTCTCAAGTATGTATATAAACTTGATGATTGGAGGAAAAATCACAGAGTGATACCCACAAGTTTTTTTCTATCATCACCTACCACTTACTTATTGTTCCATATGTAGAGCTTGTAAAATAATTCCCAAAAATAGAGAAAATGTGTGACCCTTTATAACATTTTCGATTAATTGGAAGTGATGAAAATGTAGATTTTTGTGTTGGTACATTTCATAATTGACACCATGAATGTATTTATAAATAGGTAATCAGTAAATTGTACAATTTGAATAGGCGATGCAAAAGCTGATGGCAGATAAGAGTACTAATTTTTGAATAGTTGTTGTTTTTTCAATGATAAACATGCTAGGAATGTTGATCCATTTTTTTTAAAATCAAGTGAGTCCTGATAATTTTATAAATATAGTTTCGTCATGGTAAGTATGGTATATATAACTATAGAAAATTTTATCTAACATTTTTTGTTAGACCTCAATAATACGTACTATTATTATCCATGAATTTGATTGAAATCAACATTCACCTTGACTTGCTATTCAATAACAAACAAAATTGACATTTTCTGTCATTGAATGAGGACTCTCATAGCGCTGAATTTATCTAAAATAGAATAAAATTTTCTTAAACTCTAGACTGAAGGAACATGGCAATTTTGTTTGTAGAAAAAGGAAAATCCAGATCAAAGAATGATTCAACAATAGAACTGAGTATATAATGTTTTCCAATACCGTTATATTTTAGGTACATTATATGGACAATAGATAAATCTGTAGCAAATTAGTCAAGGCAAAATGCTATTGATGCATAAATCGATATCAGACCTCATTTTGGGGATAGGAATCATTTATGAGAATTTTAAAAACAGATTAAGTCACAAATCAGCAAAAACTGGAATAAAAAACTGAAATTTCACATTAATTACGTGGAAAGTGAGTGTTTTGAAAGTGAATTTAGGTATTCAAAATTCTAGTGGAGCCAAAATAGGATTTAAAAAAATGTTATGTTTGCGATGCCACAAATTCAGAAGAAATGAGTTAGTCCTTTCTAATTTTGACTCTTTAGAAAAAATTCTGACTGAATATTTGATTGGCTCATATCATATTTTGCCAATGCAATAAAAAAATTGTACCATGAATCTGAATTTTTCACAATTTTTCACTATCTATTATAACTATATATAATAGATTGTACGATCTGAAGATCTAAAGAATTTTTTATCTGACTATGACACCTTATTATTGTTTCCCCAACAGACAATTTAAGGATGAATTGCCACAGCACGAACCTACATCTCATCTACTATTCATGTTGAGAGTTCGAAACATATGTAATGTTTTTTTTTTATTGTAGGGAAGCCATTAAATATTCAAAATATCTGATTAAATGGAAAAAAGTCATTTGTTTTATGAATGTGTATCAATGATCCAAAACTTCTCTCATTCATGAGCTGAGATTCATGTTTCAAGAATGGAATCACTAAACATCTCAATGTAATGGTGATACATATATACAGGATGTTCAGGAGCTTAAGTAATTCGTATATACAATATTGAATTTATCACTACATCAATAATTTGGTTATTGAAATGCGCGTCACACAGTGTAATTGTGATTGTTTGTATAGTGGTAGTACTCAGTATAGTATTCTGTCAACTTCACACACTTTTACTAGTGATATTTCAGCCTTTCAATCCGTCCAAAGAATAGTTGCCGCCTTTTTTCCAAACAGGTGTTCATATATACTGAAACTTGAAGGTAAAGAAACAGCAAAATAGCACCGGAACCAGATCTAGTGAATACAGAGGTTATTTAACAAATTCAAAGTGCATTCGTGGATTTAAGCCATGGTGATTACCTAAATGTGAAAAGGTAAGTTTTTAGAGATAGTCTATTAGCAATCTACTTTCTCGACAATTTTTCTCATTTCAGAAGTGAGTCATTTCGGTCCAAATTGAGTAGAAGCGGCATCCAACACGTATATAACTGACGTGTACATAATGATTTAGTCAGTATATGGCAAATGCATTCTATTCATATTCTCTTATATTTTTCTAATCTGACTCTAATGATCGTCACTGCCACATTCAAATTCACTTGTCCACAATTTTATCTAAGTAAATGATTGCGGAGTCTCGGTATATAACGTCTTATTCCTCTTTCCGGAGACATATTACATTTCAAAAACAAATGTTCGATGGCAGCTTGAAACTTAAATTTCCTCTATTTTTAGAAAACTGTTCATAAGGACTCATTTATATTATAGTCAAAAAGAAGCTGAGCGTACAAAATGGGTGAAATGTTAGAGAGAATCTCTTCAGGTTGAGATCGAAATCTTTTCAGACAATCCTCATATATTGAAAAACATTTGAAAATTATAGTTGCCAATAAAATACGTTAACGCGTTATATATTATACTTACTGTAAATTCTTTGCGAATAAACCAATTACAACACAGTTGTAACTTACTTAGAACGTCCAGAATCTATCATGCTAGTAACTTAAGAGTGGAAATCATCTGTCGAATAATGAGTGTAGCTAGAAAAACATATATTTTCGTTAGTGTCAGCTCAATCCAATTTTGCCTCAGAAGTTTTGACATAAATTTCTTAGACAGAGCTGAGAAGCGTTTTTTAATTAAAACGTGTTCATAGGAAGTATATCACTTAAGTATAGTTGGTTAGTTCGTATAAAATATTGGTTTATATGAAATCCTCTATTCATTCTATCGTACTACGATGGCAACGTGGGGTTGATATACGATAATTAGAACCTTGGAAAAGATAGTCTTGAAACAAGCAAGATAAATTATTCTTAGGTGAAGAAACTAGACGATCCAAATCACTGACTGGAGGTAAGGAATATAAGATATAAGAATATATAAAATATATATAAAATTGTTTTATCATACTCCTGATAGATGTAGTTATTTATCTTAATGCCAATAAGAAATCCTAAAATAAATTAGCAAGTGTTGATAACCGCTTAAAAATGTTCGCCACAAACTATTTGCAATCATTTGCGAGTTTCAAAGGGGTTCCACATGAATTTACCAAAAATAACCCAAATCAAAGTCACGATAATCCCTTGATCCTCTATCGTTATGAAGCAAATTGATAATGGAGAATGATTGTTTTATCTAAATTTGAAGAGGATCATGAACCAATGCTTAACTTGATTGCGAATGAGTTTGGTGGAATTTGAAAAGAACTCTACAATATCAAACCAATAAATGAAACAATTACAAGTGAAATGCATAATGTCCATAAATATTTTAGCGAACTTTGAGTGAAAAAGGGCTACACTGTAAAAAAACATATTATGGCTGAAATTACTAATTTTAATATACGAGTAATTTGAGTGATTTTCTTAGACACTTGAAAAAATTTACTGAAACTGGGTGTAATTTCACGATTACTAATATAAATTTGACTTGAAAAGTAATTATACTCAATTGTTTATTATTTTTAAATAAGAATATTTGATGAAAGAAAAATTATATTTTCCAATTATTTTAATATAATTACTATGTTTTATTGTAGAATTACAAAAAAACAGTGATAGATGATAGAAGAGGACGGTGTTTTATGTAAAAATAGAACTGGAATAAATCACAATCACTATATTAGTGAACTCACTAAATTGTTTTGCGTTAAAACTTTCCACACATTTTGGATGACTTTAACGCTATTAAACTGTAAAACAAGAAGAATGATAGTTTACACTTTCTTGAATTAATTTGCATGTCAATCGAAGCTGGAGATTAATGGTAATATTGTATGAGTGGAGGTTTATGTAATAGTGTCACGAACACGTCCACGATATAGACCGTGAAGCCGGTTTTGTTTGATTATTTCAATAGAATATAGAATTTGGTGGACACAAATTAAGTGGTAATAAATCGGAAACTATTGATATTCTTACTTATAACTCAGTTATGACGATTTTCATAGAATGAATTTCTAGAAATTGAGAAATGCATTTTGTATAAATAATTGTTCATTAGCGACGAGTTAGTACATAATCTGTGAACAATGTGTTAAAATCATTAGATATGTTAATAATCAGTGTTTAGTGATAAGTGTTAGCATATAGTTTAGTGAATAGTGAATAGTTTAGTGTAGTTAGTGTAAGTGTAAAAATGGATTAAGTGAGTAAGCAATAGACAACGTGTGTATAAATCCATTCCATCCAATAAAAACAGTTTAATTGAATAAAAAACATTACATTAGTATCATGTGTGAGGTAAAAGAGATAAATAAGAAGAAAAACATTGCAATAGATGGACCGGATGTAATAATTGATCTAATCGGATGAAGAAAAAAGGATTACTTATTATTATAATCTTTCGAAGCCAACTGTTACTCTAAATAAACAAAATATAGGGAAAATATTTGATTGATTATGACAAAAACTCCTTGCTTCTCCATTCACGAGCAGAATCTCGTGTTATATTTTTGTTCGTCACAATTCAAACCACGATTTTCTGTTGTTCATAGCGATATATCTATGTTTCCATTAAATTCTCCATCAATTTTGTTATTCGGATGGACTTAGACCTATCACATGATGATTTTTTCACTTATGGTTAGTAGTTGGAATTATCGATGAGCAATCATTGCAGAAAGAACAATAAAATCCACCCAATATAAAACTATTATCCAAGCTCTTCAAGAACAATATTAGAGTAAAATTCAAGTATTTTATTAACTCCTTTCTTGAAAAATCATTTGCCGTTTGAAAACCTTACTATTCGCATCATAATTTCTGCATAACTTTCATCTATTGTCGAAAGTTTCCAGACTCTTTTGAATTACTTTGCAAACAATGTTTCATGTTGTTAATATGTGGTAAAATTACTTTGATATTTATGGCTCCATTAGTCGTTCTCAGCTCTTTCAATTTTATCGTTTTCTTGCCATATCATTTAATATAGAATAATAAAAAGATTAAACACCAAAAACCTCAAGAAATACTCAATAAACAGGCCAATTGACACAATAATTGTGGGCGTATTTAAACAAGGATTTTTCCGTGCCCACGTAACAAATTCTCGTGCGAGGCGAGATATCAGAAAGTTTATTTTGCCGTAAAAGCCAAGAAATCTTCCACGTTATGCAGTTGGTTCTTAATGCTTAACAGTTGTTTAGCTATGAAATAAATTGCTGGCAATATACAATATATCCAGAAATTTCTTCTTTCTTGAAGTATCAGGCTATATACCAAAAAAGTTCAGGGTACTAACCGCAGAAGATGTAGCCCTTTTTAATGCGAAGCTTCAGCTTAACAATATCTACTGGTAAAAGTGATTTTAGTGTATGAGATCTTTGGCGTATGTCGTAGAGAAAATTTAATATATTTGAATTTAGGCAATGTGAAAGATAATGGGTGTTTAATTGTTGAGTTTTTTTCAAGATAGAAAGATTCATATGTCATGAAGTTTTACCATTACCAATGAGGGATGTAGATGTGAATCATAGGTAATCATGTTTTCTTTGTATGCCCCATCTTACGATGTCTTGGGCCCCACATTATTCCCCGATGTCAGTGTTATCTACTCTTGTTTTTCCCACTATAGTCTTGAGCGTTTTCTTTTCTGCTACCTGAAGCATGCTTTTCGTTTTGTTGGTTTCCTCTTTGGTCTCTATTCCGTATGTTATGAATGGCCTGATATAAGTCTCATGCTATCCTTTCGCATGTATTCGTTCGCCCATATTGTCTGCTTGAGCAGCCCGATATGGCAGTCGCTTTGTTGATCTGGATTCTTAGGTCCTTTACTGGGTCGTGATAACTCGACAGGTCCATACCCAAGTATTTAAATTGTGAGAGTTGTTCGATGATTTTGTGCTAAACTACCAGCTTGCATCGTACGGGCTCTTTAGCAAAGGTTATGCTTTTTGTTTTTCCTGTGGATATAGCCATGTCGATCGCTTGCTTGACCTGGCAGAGTTTGTGTAGTTGTCCCTTTATGTTGTCCTACGTTTCCGCGAAAATAGCTGCATCGTCAGCGTAGCATACCATGCTGATTTTTTTATTCTGTCCCATTCGGTATCCCATATTTAGTGATGATACTTTCTCTATAATTCAGTCCATTACGAGATTGAACAGAAATAAGCTGAGACTTATATATTATGAGGTTCGTATTAAGACTGCAGACTGCTCTTACGATGTTGCTCTTGCGTTTGTTTCGATACAAGTATATTTATGATGTCGCAGAGGCGGACCCTATCAAATGCCTTGGTCAAATCGATGAGGCAGACTTACGCTGGTGTATTAAATTCAATCGAGTTTTCTCTTAGTTGTTCAATGATGAATATTAATTATTGAATAATTGTTATTTCCAATAGTTAATTTCATTTATATTTTTTTATTGAGGGCACTTAAAAAAAATCGAACATCAAGAAAAATTTTCAGTGCACTATTCTGAAAATGCCACCTTCATAGTTCATAGTTAATAATCACATTATGGGCGACTAAAGGGCCGTTGAACACCTAGTTGAACATTAGGGAAGCTTTGAGGCTGGCCCAAGTGTTTAAAACGCGCTCATTTGAGTGCAGGGAACTCACTGATGACTGGTTTACAGTTTCATCTTCCTCTAGGCACCAACGGCGCTCCGAATCGTTTGTGATGCCATTGGTGCAGAGATGACGTCTTAGATGGCAGTGTCCGGTTAAAAGTCCGGTCACTAGTCGGATTCCGCGAAAGTTAGAGCAGTTGTTTGGTAAGAAACGCACAAAATTCATCGATATGCCTTCGCTTGTTTCATGCCACCAAAGAGATAAAAATACAGTGTTTTCAAATGAGTATAATGAAAATTCTTTCTATAATTCAAATTCTCAAAATCAAATTCTTGTTCCAATTTTCAAGTACAATAATGGAGTAGTATTTCAGTTTCAACTTTTCTCAAAAATCACTCATTATTTGCGAACTCTAGTCTTCGAAACATAGTTTTTTAAGGTAATTGAACTGTAAGATCAATTTTGTATTTGAATGGTTTCAATCGTTTTGTTCTGATTAAAAGGTGCAACCTTATAGCAGCTGCATCAGAATTTTCTACCCAGCTATAAAATTATATACTGCGAAAGGAAATTCCAGCTTCCCTCGTCATCATTGTGAATGAAACTGGACTATTGGAAAAAGGTGCCATGCCGAACCTTTATTTCCAAAGGAGAAAGGCAGGCAAGTAGTTTCAAAGTAGACAAGATGGATTGACTCAGACAAAACCACCACGTGCCATGCGCGCAAAACCATCACGTGCCATGCGCGGCAGTGATAAAAATGGCTTACCAGTTGTTTGGCAATCCAATCTTAAATCCTGGACAACAAGGAAGGTTTTATCCGACTGTTATGCGCTTTTGTTCAGCGAAGTTTTATTGCATCTTGACAATGCACTCGATCATCTACCAATATTGGAATCACCGCGCGGTTTAAAAGTAGAGGTCATATTTTTGACACCCAATACTACCTTAATTTTACAGCCTATGGACCAGAGTGTTATAGCAAGCTTCGAAGCTTACATTTGGTCAGCTTATTTGAAATACAGACGGAGGAGGACAACAATCTATAATTGATTGCTAGAAGTCCTTAAACATTATGAACTCTGTGCACAACATTACTTCAGCTTCAGCTTGGAATAAAGTAAAGCTAGGCTGCAGAAACAGAGTTTTGAGAAACTTCTAGCATGACGTTTGAGAGTTCAAGATACTATAAGACAGGTGGTTGAGAATATCTCTGTTATGATGAAATATTAATGGCAACGCAAAATGTTTCACAAATAACCGAGGAAAACCCATCAGAAGAAAGAAAAATATCTCAAGTGTAATCGAAGAGGTACTTTCAAAAATATATTCTGGACTTGATCTAGAGATGCTGGAAAGATCGGACAGTGATGCCAATTTTACATCTGCGGTAATCCATAGATAATGGTGTTAATTGCAACAAAAAAATTTCATTTTAGCGCAAGAAATATTCCACAAAATAATCGTTAGATCAGGATTTTTCGGGAAATTGAGATATATATATATATATATATATATATATATATATTTATATATAAATGCATCTAAATGTTCTTGATTTTAGGTCTTTCCTGTTTCAAAATTATTTTTTTTTGATAGTTTTTAAAAGAATAATCAATTTTGATGTTTCGACTCTTCTTGCTTCCCACATCTCAAATATATTAAATTTATTAGAATTTACAAAATAGAGCTATAAATTTCACTCCAATTATTTTGATCCTCTCTATGATTTATAGCTTTTTCGTTCTTATGGATGTGAACCATTTCTGAAAATTCTCTTTTTCATGTATTAAATTCTGTTTCAAGAATTTTCGAATATTCATAATTGAATTCAATGTTTTTTGATATTCCATGGTTCGTTATTGCTATTTTTTTATAGTATTGATGACCTCTTAGTCTATTTCCTAAATACTGAGATGTTTGCCCTATGTAGACAGCGTCACAATTAGTACAAGGCACTTGATATATCATATTACTTCTTTGGTTTTTTGGTGTTTTAGATTTTAATTTATTAATTTATTTGGTTAATGTATTATGTCCTCTACAACTTATATTAATATCATATTTTATATAATTCGATAATTGTTGGGAAAGTCCTTGTACATATGGTGAGGAAAAATGTTTTATGTTTTGATGTTTCGTTTCAGTTTTGTTTTCAAATTGATTGTAGTATCTGTTTATCCTTTTTTTGAATATGTTATTCATCATTTTTTTCGGATAATTATTTTCTTTCAATGCAGTTTTTGCTTTTTGAATAGCTAAGCATCCAAATTCAGGATCTGACAGCTGGATAGATCTATCAGCCAAGCTTATTATGACTGATCTTTTTTGTGACATAAGATGACACGAATTGAATTTAAATATCTTGAGGACCAAGTTGGTTTCGTATACCATTCTGTTCTCATATTATTGTTAATTTTATATAATGTGACATCAATAAAATTGATTCTATTATTGCTTAGGACCTCAAGATCTTCCACTACCAATTGTGCTACAACACTGAGCAATGGAAGCTCCCATAGCACAACCATTAATTTGTTTATATATTTCATTTTCATATTTGAAATATGTAGTTGTAAGTGAGAGTTCTATAGCTTTTATGAATTCATTTTGAGATATTTCTGTATATTTTTCAATTTTGTCCCATTTTTTCATTAATATATTTTTCACAATAGTAATGGGGTGAGAGGAGTTTGAATACTTGACAAAATCGGTCGAAGGGGAATATCAGGTATGTGGAGTTTTGGTAAACCATATATTTTAGGGGGTAAGGCATTGTGAGTTTTCAATTTATTTGCGTCTGATAGCGAAATAAAAAGTTGTTTTTTCCAAGATCGGATTAGATCATTATTTTGTTTTTGAAAAGAATTCGTAGGGTCTTGTTTAATTTTTTTGTAAGCTGTCTTACCGTTTAATAATTTCATCATTCCATTATTACAAACTTCTGATTTCATGATAACAGCTTTATTAGATTTATCTACTCCCAAAATTTTTCTGTTTTTATTTATAAATTCTTTGGTTTTAGTTATATTTAGAGGTTTGATACTGTTTTGTTAATTTTGAAACAGAAAAGACCTAAAATCAGGAACATTCAGATGCATTAATATATCAAAGGGCTACGTAATAAGAAAGTGAAGAAATTATATATATATATATATATATATATATATATATATATATATATATATATATATATACAGAGTTAGAACAGAAAACGAATGTTTTTTCGAAATAATTATAACAATCTAAATATTTTTTGTAGGAATCTGTACTATGTTATAAGGTACGAGAGATCGGCACTGTTTTTCCCCATTTTTTGTTATTTCCAAATTTATTCGTATGTTTCCGGTGGGACGGTATCAATATACCAATAAAATTTCTAATTAGATAAATTTCTAATTCATTCTACCGAAGTAGTGTTTAGATTTGGTGCTTGATAACGAAGTATAAAAATATGGAGAAAAATATCTATTTAACAACATGCAGACTCACATAAACTAGTTTTACTAATTTAGCCTCTCTCGTAACATTATATTAATGAAACAGACATTATTTAGAGGTTTAAAAATGTTTGTATTTATTTTTCACAACAATCGATTTTCATTTAACTTCTTCTCTAACGAATGGCTTCACATTACCTACAAAGTAAATTATATCGATCGAGTGTTCCATAATTAGACGGCCCAGTTATGTTAGTCAGAATTTAACCTTTGTAATGATATCCGTTCCATTATTCGATTTCAATTCTACATAGGCAGAAATAACCCCATTCGCAAATATATGACCACTTAACGGCAATAATGAATTTATGAGTTTTGTAGGTAATTAGCGATCCCGATTCTAAGGGAAAGTCCAAAAAGTGAATAAATCTAATTGAGGACGAGTATATTGATGATGATGTCTGATGAAAATTCTTTCTTTGATTCATATAGTAAGTTGATACTATTTCAATTTCTGTATCAGTGGACGTTAGTTCTTCATAACGTACTAATATGATTTTCGAACACTTTATATATAATTGGAATGTTTTATAATCTATTGAATTATGAATACAACCAACAGAACTACATCATTCAACATTTGATGTTTCCAAAATATCAGTCAATTATGTTAAGTTGTCAATAATTACCGTCATTTTCATGAATATGTCGATCCAAAAATAACGTTTCGTATTATAGGTTGCGGTAATCGTAGAAGATCTGATGATGAACTAGCTAACTAATTGTGATATTTCACAGAAGCTCCACATTATTGCGCAATTAGCAGGCGGAAATCGCGTGGAAAATAGCTTGTGAACTTTTCTATTAACTATTTATTTTGTTATTTGACAGGCCTAGAATAACGCTCGTATTAGAGATTGTGGTAAACGTAGAAGAGCTGATAATGAACTAGCTAACTAATTGTAATATTTTACAGCAGCTCGACATTATTGCGCAATTAACAGGCGGAAATCGTGAGCAAAATAGCTTGTGAACTTTTCTATTTACTATTTATTTTGTTATTTGACAGGCCTAGAATAACTCTCGTATTAGAGGTTGCGGTAATCGTAGAAGAGCCGATGATGAACTAGCTAACTAATTGTAATATTTTACAGCAGCTCGACATTATTGCGCGATTAGCAGGCGGAAGTCACGTGGAAAATAGCGTGTGAACTTTTCTATTTACTATTTACTTGGTAATTTGACAGGCCTAGAATAACGCTCGTATTAGAGGTTGCGGTAATCGTAGAAGAGCCGATGATGAACTAGCTAACTAATTGTAATATTTTACAGCAGCTCCACATTATTGCGCAATTAGCAAGCGGAAATCACGTGGAAAATAGCGTGTGAACTTTTCTATTTACTATTTACTTTCTTCTTTGACGGGCTTTGAATAACGCTCGTATTGGAGGTTGCGGTAATCGTAAAAGAGCTGATGTTGAACTAGCTGACTAATTGTGATATTAGCGGGCGAAAATAGCATAGAAAATAGCATGTGAACTCTTCTTAGCTTCAATTTTGACGTGTTTACAATTGTATTCACTTTATAATATGACAGGCCTACCTCTATTCTCCTTTACATTATATAATCATGTCTACAAAATATTTTAAATCATATTTGAAAGAAATGTAGGCGGATGATGATTATGATGAACATTACGATTTTTCAATTCATTTTTGTTATTTTTTTTGTCTTGTTCCACAAAATTGGTGCCTTCTGAATAGACTATGAAAAATTTTTTTCTAATTCATTTGCATAATTCTTATAACTGCACACAACAGAGTAACTAGGTAATGTGTTTACTTAGCTCTTGCGTGTCAGCAGGCTCTTTAACGCGAGTCAAAAACTAAAAAAAGTAATTAACAAAATGCTTATCCGTGGAATATATTCATATATTCGTAACATTACTCATGTGAGTCTTGACTAAATTACAAAAACCGGGGTTGTCAAAGTCCTTTGAAGAAGATTTTTCAAATGAAAATCAGCCTAGAAATGATAACAATTCGTTGTAGAAGACAATTTGTATTGAGATTTGTTTTGAAATCAAATGGATTCTGTAACAAGAAATAAATGTATAAATATAATCATGTGATGTCTTCAATTTCACTGAATTCGAATAAAAGGGTCAACCTTTTATTTGACGTTCAGATAAGGAATCAATTACAACGTGATACCATGCTTAGATGCGCATGCATGTACCGCAAGTAGAAATGAGCAAAATTAATAATAAATAAATATTAGAAATAATGCGTGATAACTGATTAATATTATTTTTATACAGCTATACAGATATCGGAATAATCTCAAGCTACTTCATTTTATTTACACGCTGTTTATTAGTTTATTGAGATATCAATTCTAATTAATTATTAGCGAGCAAAGGAAAAGTCCGTGATGATAGAAATCCATTTGTTCCTCTGTTGTATAGTAGTAGAAGTTTTTTTGGATATATTCATGCTTTACTTCAAACAGAACAACTTTGTAATTAGTGTACGTTTCATGAACAGGTCTGAAGAAACTAAAGTCTCATTATGTACTTCTCTGTAAATAATCAAAAGGATAGAAAATTCAATGCAAATTGGAGCACAAAATTACGAAAATATTACAGTACCTGATAATGGAATAACACTATATAAAAGTGAATATATAAGCATCATTTCCTTTCACTCCGTCAATCAAATAAATTAAATTAGCCTTTTACATTGCTGGAATATTTATTGATGACTAGATGACCCAGAAGACTTCGTACTGCTTCAATCGATATATAAAAGACTAAACCTAAACCTTTGTATAAACTGAGCTTGAAACAAACAGAATGAATCCTTTTTCTATTGGAACAAATGACAAAATGCCTTGTATGAATGAAGTTTTATTATTATGTTCGATTAATTATCCATGATGTTGCTTAATTATCAAACAGAGTTTTCCTGAAATACTGGGTATTTATATAAGGTTTCAATTTGATATTGACAGACATATACAGCTATGATTCAGCCTGTTAATCAATTTGAAGCTTTCTGATAAACAATATGTTTTGTTTTTTGGTGCGAAAATAATAAAAGACGACTGTTTTTCGACGTGTACTCGTAATTGTCCATACGCGAAACAGGGAAACTCCAAGTTGACTCCGCAAACTCCCAATTTCTTTATGGTCATCACAACGGCCAAACGTCCCGGAAATTGAAAACGTGTAGAATCTAATGGTGAATCCGTTGGAATCATCAGTATACGCGGGATTAAGACATGATCTCCATTATATTGAAGATATTTATTACCTTTTTCCCAGCTAGTCTTATTCCATTGCATATATTGTTTCGCAGCATAATGACAACTGATTCTACTTTTAAATGCAAATTGTGAAGTGGTAATCCCGGCAATTCCAGTGAATTCTACAGCTCCGTGGGATAGATGACTATGTCATCCCAGTTCATAACAGTGTCGACTGATTTAAAGGAAATCAACTCTCCAGGAAGAAAATTCTTAATGGTCGTCTCCTCGACATCTTCATTTTTCGCCGCCAATAATGTTCGTCCACCTAGCGAATTATGATTATTGAACTGTTGAGCTATATCAGGCAAAACACGCTGAATAAGTTTATGTTTTGAGTCTGTGAAGTGGCAGAAATCTGAGGATAATTTGATAAATCCGGTCGAGGTGTCTACTGGGACTTTATTATTTCCAAATCCCAACAGCTGTTTCGCAAATATATTTGCATTTTGTTGCAAAAATACTCGCATGTTAATAGCAGTAACGTGTCACTATCACAGAAAATCAAAAAAAAAAGAGCACATAACTTGAAATGTCACAATCACAGTGCATTACCGAGGTAAAAAGAGTTTTTGCGCACGATGTGGCATTCGTCACTCACAAAGATAGAAGTATGTACTCTTTGTATATTGATTGGCTGTCAAATATAAAATATTATGGTTGCGCTCAGATATTTAATTTGGGACAAAACATCAAGGAAATACAAAATTGTTGTTTCTATTCAATTCCAAACATTTTCATATTTATTCACCTTTTAAACCTTCTCTGGACTTTCACAAATAATTCAAAATCAAAATTAGCCAAATCGGTCCAGCCGTTCTCAAATTTTTGCGAGACCAACGACGAGCAACTCATTCTTATATGTATTATCAAACAGAATAATTATGGTCATATTAAACACAGAATTATTGTTTAAGAAATCAATCAACTGTATAAACTGAGATATCAAGTAATAAGTATGTCTATACATATATTCAGAACTTCCTAAAAGTTTCCTCTCCCCCTCTTTCATTATAAACAGTGATACACAAATGGATGAAATTTGGAAGGTGAAAATTAAATAGTGTAAGCTTCTTTACTAGTGGTAACAGGTGACGTAGTTAGCATCGGTGACGTCACCAGGTAACTGAAACCAGCAATATTAAATGGGTCCTCATGACAAGTGAAAAATTGAAATTTTCAATGGATACCTTTGCATGCGATAAACTTAAATGCAATTTCAATGAGAGACACCCCGATTGTCATGTATCGAGGACTAATTTTGGAAAGCTTTTTCACAAGTTGCAACAAATACATAGTGTGTGGCAAACTATTAGGACGAACAAATTTATATAGCTGCAGAAATTATAGTAAGACCTTCTTTTTCCACGGCCCAAGAAGCTTCTATTTTTAATGTCAGTCACAAGTTTTTGACTAAAAACAGATTTCACCTATACAAATGGAGCTTTCTTCATAGAGAAATGCACACAATCTTAATTATTCGAGATTAACTGACATTTTACATTCAACCCAATTCACTAAGTGCTTTACTGTCCTAAGTATTCTTAATGGTTCACTTAAGAAATATACATTCATGAGCACTTTACTTTTGACCTTAGTTGAATATGTTAATTTTCACACAAGTTCAAACGGCTTCGTGCGTTTGAACCTGCGGAGTGTGTGTTGATTATCGAGGAAAAGAACATTGCCTTATTTATGTAGTTATGTAGTCGTTCTTTGTGACCTCCAGTAAACCTTCTTATCTCTTCTATGATTGTTTTTATATGAAGTTCTCGATGGAGATCTTTATTGCGAAAAATTCACGGGGCGTTGACTATATAATTACTGTCACTTGTACAGCCTCACAGTTTTAAGGCATAAGTTGATACAGATTTGAGTATTTGTTTGTCTACCAAAACCTTATTTTTCATAGTAAATTGTGTGCTTCTTCCTAGTAACCAATTCAGTTCCTCTCTTCTCTTCTTGATATGCTCCTGCCACCTCAATTTCGTATCCACATGTTGTCCTAGATATTTGACCGTTTTCTTATATGGGATAATCTTATCGTTTGGTGAAAATAGGAGATTGCTCATCCTCTTATGAAAATCTATTTTGTTTATTCAGTTTTGAAGATTCTCTAATAGCTAGTAGTAGAGATAGGTACGATATTGATCCAAAAACACTGCATTGAGAAACTTTTGCTTTAATCCGTCGAAGCTCTCACTATTGGCTTTCTTGTTAAATTCTGAATGTACGGTCTTTTGGCTAGAAGTTTATTAGCTGAAAATAATGAGCTAGTAAGTATTCTCTGATTCTTAGCAACAAACCTCAATGCACCACTAAATCATAAGCATTTGCAAAGTCTGAAAAAGCAGGTAAGCATATTTTTCATTCTTCAAGGGATGTCTCTATTATATTTGTTATACGATGTATTTGATCTATTCTGTAGTGTCTGTTACCGAAGCCAAACTAATGGAATGTAATAATGTGTTATGAAATAAGAAAGTTTATTATTTTTCCGGAAAAAGGAAAGATCTGGCAACAATGTAAATACCACCATAATGCCAGCCGTATCACAAGACCCTCGCGCACAACAATTTATAGAAATCGTCAAAGCCCTTTTTGAGATAATTGAGGCGTTCGAAACATGAAAATCACTCTGTATACTATATAATTAGTTAGGAATTGCGGCGTTTTAAATTTCGTTGTTTGTTTAAAAAAACATCAAATCATTCGGAAACTAGGCAATACATTGGAGTTAGAACACTTTGGAGTTTAACGAAAAAAATGCCAAGCAATAATCGAATTATTCTGAAATCTAGAAGTCTGTAGAAATAACGAGACAAATATCCATACAAGGCGATGGTATCAGAACAGTCAGTTGAAAACGAACCGCTGCAGACATCTCAAAAAGATTGTGAATAGTCGATATTATTCATTTTGCTCAATAAATAATTCGTCTGTATCTTCAAATCTCAATTCAAGGGTGTTTAAATTTGAAGTACAACAATCTAGTAGCTGGAATGCTGAATTTAAATTTCGTAACAGTGATAGGAATGACGTAACAGTATCAATGTCAAAAAGGTAAGAGTGAATGTCATGGTAGCTTAAGTGGAGTGCATTTAAGGTTACATTAACAGTAGTCAATTTAATATATTTCTAAAAAATAGCATTTGTTCAACATTACTTACGTTGCTTATGAAGATATTTTCAGCGGACTCACCTGGAACATAAAATTGGGGTGAATATGTATCTTACATTGCATTAGCGGAATCCGATAATGGATTGTATAGTTCTATAATATACGGTTGAATTCTACTCCATTAGTAATAAAACAAACAATGTTAAATGATAAATCTTAGCGTGACTTTTTCATTAAGTCGGTGGTATTTTTTCGGTATTCAAATTGAGTAATTTCTACTATTATTATATGATTCAGTTCAATATAATCGTGCCAAGCATTTCAATCGTCAATCATCAATCGCTATTCAGACTACAGAACTGATTATCATAATATTTCAATATCTAATTCGTTAGAGCTTTTTTACAAGAAATTCCGTCTAGCTTCAGAAAAAATTGCTCTCAAAATCTGAATCAACACGTCAAAAGCGATTAAAAAAATTCATTGGTATAATTGGGCTATGAAAAAAAATAAACAAAAACGTTATCAGATAAATTTTTTCCACTGATTTGGCAAACTCAAAAGTGAAACATGTATAATTGATATTTGTCCTCATCCATGATAAAATAGCTTACACTGTTGAATATTTTTTGGTAATTTGTCTAGAAATATATAGAAGTTTTTAATAATAAACAATTAAGTGAATTCAATAAACAAAATAACCTTAATTCAGATTTAAGAAACCAAAAAAATTTTACTACTAGTTTACAAGCGGTACTATGAAACTTCATTAGCAATTTTTTTATATGATTTTGTGATTTCAATCGAAGATTTATCATGAAAATATTCACTAAACTTACTATGTAGTGTGGTAAAATAAACCACTCAATTAATTAATTGAGCTCAGTTTGAGAAACGAAAGTTTTATTCGCTAAATGCAAACGGCGTATTTAGCGCCATCATGTTTCCATCACAATTTTTTTTGTAATTCTTCAATAAACTATAGTAATTAAAATCTATAAATTTTTTATCCTCAAACATTATTATTGAAAAATCATAAACAGTTGAGTATAATCAGTAAATTTTCCCAATTGTCTGAGAATATCACTTAAATAGTATTATAATTTGAATTCACATGCACAAATTAGTAATTTTAGCTATCATAAGTTTCGCAAAATATTTTCACAGAGTATATTATGCTGATTCTATCAAAAACAGTTATTGTAATATTCTAGTTATCAAATAATTGAGTGAAAAACATAAAAATAGGACATAACGACCGAATAATTCATTATGCTTTCATAGGAGACAGGAATAAACTGAGATGATAAGAAGCAAAACTGGAAAGGACGGTTCTTAATTTAAGTGTCATTTGAAATAGAAGTTCCATATTGAAGCTGAGAACCGTTTGTAAGAGAAGTAAAGACCTGTCAGATAATGTGTAAGAAAGGTGTCTAATTAATATAAATACATGTCAGGCAACATGTAGGGGTGTTTTCTAATGTGAATGAATGTCATTTGTGAGAATTCAGACAAATTCCATTGCAGAAAATAGGCTGAAAGGGTTGAAATTCTAATACAATGTGATATTCTTGAATCTCTCAAAATACTCCAAAATTCTATAAGCGAGCGAATTTTGTGAGACCTCCCAATTAACTTCTAATTTCATCTTATTACCACTTTTTCTCTTATAATTTCTTCCTTAAATTCAATTTCGGATTATCTTGAATTATGAACTGTATATAATCTGCAGATTTAAAGAGCTACATAATTAAATTTTCTAGCAAAGGAAATGTTTTATTTAATATGAGAATAAGCTATTCGATAAACGAAATGACTACAAGAGAATGGCAATAGTTGAGCTCAAAATCTGTTTTACATCCCTCCAAGCTCAAATTTCAGTTGGTGGATTAACAAAAGTAATGAGAAACCAAAGAATTTTAAATAATAAATTCAATTATCGCAGTGGATGGTTTTCCAACGAGCGTAAGAGTCAAAGAATATTGAAAATACAGCAAAGCTGATCCGAAATTTATTCCCGAGTTTTTTCACTACATGACAGTGTATCGTAACCTAGATAGAGCAGAAATATATGAAACGAACATAGTTCAATATGTATTGCGAATTCACCTATTGCATCATTATATCTCAAAATTTTTTTAAATTTCACTTTTGTCTTTGGTTCCTAGTTTTTCATATTCATTATGGAATGCACGTCCTGTTTTCCTTCTACAGGTCTTGTTATATCACATGTTTTTCTGAGCTGTTATTCGTCTTCTCTGTGCTCATATTCAAAAATATGTGATAAATGAGAGGTATTCAGAAATAATTGATGATAATTTGAGAATTTGTCATCAAATAAACCTTTTTTATTCAATGGTCAGCCAGGTTTTCTTAGCTAGAATTGTGTTGTTCTCACCCAGACACGATTCAAGTTTAATGACAGGAAATGCTTGCCAGTTAGTAGTTCATTCCGTTGGAATTCTGTACTAGCACAATTTCGTTAGTCTACTATATCACATGTTAGTTGAAAATCTGGTGAATTTTAAACAGGTTTCATCATAGTACTCAATAAATACAGAATGAAAACGCTTTGCTTCACATGTCGATTAAAAGCTAGGATTAGTTCCAGGGAAGTCTTTGCCAGCCCACTACAAAAAAACTCGAGGCATAAGGAATAAAATATTTGGAATTAAATGGATGTATGGAATAGAAATTAGTGTATCTGCAACTTGTTCCTCTTAAGAGGTTAGAAAAGAAGACATTGGAATCATGATTACCTACTTAGCGAATCTCATTAGGGGCATATTACATTAAATTGACAAAAAACGTTGCTTTCATGCAATTTCTACAATAAAGTTGGAGAAACCGTCAAAATATACATTGATATTCACATCAGAAAAGAAAAAGCTTGCAGAGTGAACTTCTTCAGTTATCCTAACCGAACGCACCAATATTATTTCCAACACAACTAAAACATGCGACAAAAAGGAAACTGGCTGATTTGGAATATGCCTAAGAGTAGCCACAGCCAATTTTTATTACTGTGAACCCAACCGAAACATCGTGACTGTCAAACTATGTTTCTTCTAGTTAGTACTTCGGTAGTTTTTAATCTTATCGCCATCGAACGATCCTTGACGATTAGGTTAATGCCATCCGATTATTTATGTTTTTGTGTTAAAAACCACATGCTGACAAAACTTGACGCAATGTTTCTAAACTGGTACTTTGTCGACTATGTTTAATTTGGTTCAATAAAAACAGGCAAAACTGTTACTATCATTAATCAACTAATTTATATCACATAGTGACAGATAGTCAAACTAGATGGTCGTTGAATAAATTCGTGGTATTACAGGTAAATATGTAGTAGCACCATATTTTTTATGAGGAACATTTGAATGTTGAGATGTGTTTAGATTTTCTTGTAAAACAATAACCTTTTATTGGAAGAAATCCCACTTCGTACACGACACAGATTGTGGTGTTTTCATGATGGTACGTCTGCTCACGCTAAATCAATTAAATGATTTTGAACTGAATGAATCATTTTCTAAGGAATGGATGAAGAAAAATGATCCAGTACAGTAGTCATCAAGGTCACCAGATTTAAATAAAATGAACTCATCTTTCTGGGGTCACATTAAGAATGATCTTAAAATACCTTTAACAACAAGGCATGATTTTTCATTTGTATTTGCATTTCTACCTCTACAATACCAAACATCTATGAAAATATCAGATTTTGACAAATATATTACAGCCAATTCACAATTAATCTATAAATGATTAGACAAAGGTATGTAATCATTGTTTTCTACAGAAGGAATGCTTAATAAAAAAAGGATTTTGGTAGTACTTTCGGAAACTAACATAAAATACAGGGTAATTCGTTCGAAAAGACTGAAACTTTGATTCGCCCTGTATCAAATTCAATGAATATCAAAAAATACTTAATTTTTAAGAATTGTTACTACTATAATTGGTGTTTGTCATTATTGTAATTCGATACAGTTTAATAGTATAGTAAAAATTTATTTGTTCAAATTGATACCTTATCATGTGAGACTTCATTATGGTTGCTCTAAGTTTGATAAGATTTGATCGTTTACTAAAAATTGAATAAGATGCGCACTTTGTCGCATATGTCTTTTTTATTGATCATTTATATAGTTTCAAAATCACTTATTGCATTTGAAAAAAATATAATACAAGGTGCAATATTCAATGCGAATTAATTTTCCCAACATCGGTTCTGGAATTTAAACTGAAACCCCATTCAAATCCTTAGTGGTTTACTTTATCATGGAATTTTAAGAATCAAAAGAACTATCTGAACATTATAGCTACTCAGAATTCATGATCAATTTAAGAAATCATCTTGTAAATTTATAAAGAAGAACAGCTGACTCTTTTTAGTAGCCACATGATATCCTGACTGAGGGGATCTACATATGGTGAAAGTATGATCACCCTGTATATTTCAACAATACAAATTAGTCAGCCATTCTCATCTCCTTCACAATTCCAGTTCCTTCACATTCAATTTTGTGAAAACTTCCTCAAACTCACCATTCGGATTTCATTTCCAATTTCATTGTTTGTGTTTGTTTGAATAAAGTGGGTTTCTTTATAATAAGGTGTTTGAGTCACGCCTGAAATAAAGCATGTGTTATAATACCAATTCCGCATGGATAATGCATTCTTGTTTTAACTGATATTTGTAATTTAAAATGATTTACCGATATTAAAATGATTGTAGATTATAAATTCATGATACCAAATGGAAAAATCAGTAATAACCTGGACTATTTGTATAAGCTAAGTTTAAAATTTGTATTTAATTCATTCAACTAATTTAAGCGGTGAGGTGAATTTATACACACTGTTTTTTACTGACCTCATTTATTTGAACACTTATACTAAACTATTCACAATTTATAATAATTATCTACTAATAATTAACTAGAAAGTAAACAAACAAATTAATGAAAACGCCTTGCTAGAAATTGGTTCCAAAGAAACAATAGAGGCAAATTGTCACTGTATATACAAAAACATGTGGGAAAATAATACCAAAGTTTCCTAGAATCGCCGCAATCGCCAAACTTTAGACTTTTCTATAATAACAGAACAGGACCGGCTTTGTGGTCTATGTCGTGTACGAGTTCGTGATACAAATATGGTAAAATTTTCATATTTTACAAGTTGGTAATCATCATACTAAGGGTGGTACTGAGAAGCGTAGTGATTGGAATGAAATACACTATAAATTATGTTAGTTTCTTATAAAGTATTATGAAGAATAGTAAATAAAATAAATGGCTTGACAATTGATTTAGTAAAAGTCCAATTTTTCCAAATTCCCAATACCATAGTATATTTGAAAATATTTTTCTTATGTATAATTTCGTATCAAATTAAACTTTTGTAAAATAATATCTCATAGAACTTTAATATCTATTGGTCTCTTTCTGTAAAAGCTCTCACTCTCACAAGAAAAAATCCAGCGGGATAAAAAACGATCACATTCAATTATTCCTCAACGTCTTATTTACCTGCGTTACCATGGAATACTATGTCATGAACAATGCGGAAATTACTGGATATATCTGCTTCTAAATTTTAATGACCTATAATAGTATCTAATTTTTCATTCTTTTTCATTTCTTGCAAATATTTTCTTTCTTATAATTTTCTTCATGCTTCCCACTTTGATAGGTTTGTTGGTATTATTGTTATAACTTATTCTCCTAAGCCGTTTCATCTATCCTCTCTATCTATAGTGTGAAAAACCATCTACAATATCTTTTTTTTTTCAGACCTTGTTTGTACGGGTGAAAAGCTGTTTGCTTTTCTTCCAAATGATGTTCATAATATTGTGTCAGAAATATTTCTAGAAATCTGGTAGTATAATCTTCAATAGAATTTGCTTACAGAAAGTTTCCCAAAATGTTCTCTGTACCTTTTTGTAAACAGATGATCTTCATTCTATACAACTTTATTGAAATCACCAGCGCTTTATAATTTTTTTCGTAATATAAAAAATGTCCTTCAGTTATAAACCTAACTAATATCACATTATATTGATATTCACAATATCCATGACTGGTAAAGCGCAATAATTGGACAGTAATTCATTATATGGGTTAATAAAATTTCTGCTTTGGTGATTAACTAATATCGCAAAATTACCTATCAATATGCTGCCAAATTATTTCTCTTGTTGTCCAAATTATCATTTGGCAGAATGACAAATATCAATTCTTCAATTACTGGTTACAGATACTGCCAATATTATGTCGCGCAACTATATTCTATTGAGTATTAGGAATCATATTATACCATACAATCCACAATTTACAAGTTTAGGCGAATGAAACTTCATTTGATGACTTTTATCGTGCTATTCATATTCAGTACTCTGACTTAAATTATATACGATCCATTGATTCAGATATCTTGATTACAAGACAACTGAGGTAAAATTCAGTTCATACGAGTCAGTATCGTCGCAATTACTAAGTGATGTAGAGGACGTGAAATATTCCTGTAAACATTTGGTCATACGATTCCTTGTTTCTTAGTTATATGACTTTAAATTTGTGAAATCAGAACTTATTTATACGCGTATTTTTTATATTATACATTACGAATTTTCAATATGTCTATGTAGTGTGTTTGAACAAATAAATAATTTCACACTACTATTTGAAGGCCAGGGGCGGCTCGTGTTTAATGCTTAACAATCCGTAACTTTTACAGGGGCTGTACATATATAATTATCCGTTAAACATTCATAAGGTTCGAATGTGAAGTTTAGAAGATATAATTAAGTATGAGTTTTGATTTCGAAACCAAATAGAAAGCTAGAGAACACGATATAAAACCCTGCGTTAACTACAAAAGGTTTGCTTTAGGTCAAAATATTATCGAAGAAAGAAGCAATTTCAAACATTTCACAAAATTAGTTTTTCCAGAATAGATTTTCTATGAGTTATCAGTAGATGAAATGAAGTTAACGATTTAGTGGAATGAAAGTTGGAGTTACTCAAATGATGTTTGGAAATAGATTAAATTCTAAGTTTTGAAACTAGCTATCGTTCAAAACAAATGCACTCTCATATCAAGTCGCATTAGGACATAGTTCCCGAACATACTAGAATAAAGAAAAATTCAATCCTCAAAATATAACAGAAAATTCGAGCAATCCACCATTGAGGAAACATGCTAAGCATTTTGTATGCGGCTTGACGATGTGATGAATACGTTCTCTTACCATCTACACCATATCTACACGCAGTGATAAATGCTTGAAAACGTTGTGTTAGTAGTAATAGTATTGCTTACAGTGATTTTAAAATGCTTCCTCCCACCCTCTTATCAATGAAACAATTATACATGAGCTGCCAGAATTTGGAAATCAATTTCACACGAGGTCACAAGGTCATTATTGTGACGGTTGTTGGACCATAAAGTCATTATAAAATAAAAAGGTTTATTTATAGGCCACGATAAATTAAAAACTCGTAATTCGAGTCGATTATCAAACACGTAGCCTTATAAACGAGCTTAACAAACTTTGTATCTATACATTAACTTTGCAATTCATAACAACAATATAAATATCCTATTCAGTTTAAAAAAGGATAGACATTTATATCGAATCTGAATATGCTATAGCTTATAGAGTTGTAGTAAACTTAATACTAACTAAGCGCATTTTTAATTCAAACTATCAATGGCTCGAAACTATCTAGAAGTACAAATTACAATAGAAAAATTTGTAATAGTAGCTGAGGTGATAATAAATCTATCTCAATTTAACTGTGAAGGCAATGTCCAGTTCAGAATGAATTGTAAAAATCAGATTACCCACAAATAAATTGGGAATTATCATAATAAAGTTTTAGATGACGACCATGACGAAAGTTTGAATTCTTGTGAAAATATGGACAAGAACATAGGCCAACGTTTCGGGAAAAATTTATCGAGCAGTTTAATGTTTGTACAGAATTCCTTGTAAATGATAGTTTTTGAAATTACTTGTTTTCTTTATTACAAATTTAACTGGTGCGGTTTATCTAGAGACCTAGGATTTTGCAATAGATTTGATGAGAGATATCGTGACAGAGAAAGATATGTAAAATGGTAAAATCGATCACCAAAACTTGGACTTGGTTTTTATCTGTGAGGTTATATTGAATCCAATGTTTACACCAATGAAGCTTTTTTGAAAGACAATATATTTTTCATCATAGGAGTGGGACTAAACATGAAATTCAATTTAGAAATACTAGAAATAATTGGAAACAGGATTAGTATCATGAAATCATTTTTTAAATACTTCGGGACCTAACCTAACCTCGGGAGTATTTTTTTGTTATGAGGTTCCATTCAACATGATTGTCCACAAAACTTTCTTTTTCAGTTTAAGCATAATCATTCAAAAGAGAGGAAGAGGATACTTCCTAGTAGCATCATCTTTTGAACATTAAAGAAGCAGCTGTGCAAACGCAAAATTATAGGGCTAAAAATATACGCGCGAGTCATGTGAATGGAGATAAAAATGCAAAGGTGAATTTGTTAGGGCTGATTAATGATTCAATTCAGCAATAAAAGATGTATGAGCTTAGGAAATCAATACATATGGAACATTTTCATAATTAAAAAATCATCTAAACCTCTTAGTTGGGAGAAAAAGAAAATTGGACTATTTTCAATGATATAAGAACCATTCTGTAGAATTCAAAGATTTTCATCCCAACACAATGCAGTGAATATATCTCTGAACGAGGTGAGATATTGGAAAAATGAACATCCTCTACACCAAGTTATACTCGAACGCTAACTAAGTTAGAAAATGTGAGAAAATATTAACCCCGAATACGTACCATTATACATTTAGTTTAACTGTGGATTGTAAGGCTAGGTTACTGATGATTTCTATAAGAAGCATATTATTCTCGACTTGGTTAATTAACCACTATGCTTTCTACAAATGTGAGAAAATTTTTTCCTGAAGATCATATTATGAAAAATTATATTATTCGATAGTCTTCCATTTTATCAAAACCATAATTTTTTACTATAGTTATATTGAAGGTACTAAAATTTATTATATTTACTATGCGTTTATCTATGCAGCTTGCTTTATTATTCTCATTAAACTGGATTTCTGCAATTTAGACGTTGTTCTTCTTGGCTTCTTAGACACTCCACACTGAGATGATATTCTGTAGTCGACTCTGGATTCCATTACTCTGCTTTCAAAATACGTTGACTCCTTCCAAAGAAGGCTATTTTTGTGTATTAATGTCCTATTTTCCAAGATTTTAGTTCTACTTTTGATGATATAAGTGGAGTAAATGCTCTGCTATCTCTATGACCTGTTCACAGAATCTGCAGTTATTGTTGCAGCATCTTATGAATTGCTGCCTCATTTTGGGCAAAACTTTCCATTCCCTCATTGCCTGAAATACTCCAATAACCATATTGAGGGTTATGAAAATTTGTTTGAACTCTCATGCTTGCTTGGTCGTGCACTCAAAACCCTTCAGAAAATTTAAGCCTGCTTGGATCTTGCAGAGAATGTAAATGTGTTTCCTAGAGAGGTTTCTATTCCTTTATTTTTAAGCACATTTGTTCATTGCTAACTCCTCTAGCTAGACGTTCATTATCTTCCAGTTGAACTGTTTCTAGTTGATGTTTTCTCATGCTTGATTTTTGGTACATTAATTATCTAATATATTGTAATTTTTTCCCACTATTATTCTTAGGAGCTTAATCTGCATTTTTATTTGCGCGCTCAAGTTATGATAATTACTGCTTTTGCTCTATTTATTTCCATTTCATATTCATATCCAAATTCTGTCTCAATATCATTTTATGCTCTATCAAATCGGTCATTCACAATTCTGTTTATTTCCATAACTTTGATTCATCTGAATGAATTTGAATTTTCTCTATCCTATTTCTGTGGACTAAATGTTCATTATTTTCAAAGATTATTCTTAAAAACACAAGTGAAACCACACCATATGTAATAGGCTATTTATTAGTATATACTTGATGATTCTTCATCCAATAGTTTCAGTTAGCTGTTAAAATTCTCAATTCATTTCATCTACTCTTCCTAATGAACTGTAATTGACTCCAGCTCAAGCTTTCGACTAGTTTTTCTCCTTTACTCATTATGAATTCTTTTGGTTTCGCCTTACGATTGATACTCTTTCTGTTACTGTTCAGCCTATATCAGCTATCAGAACATTCTTGCATACTTTTATATAAAACATACTACTCTTCAAATGATAATATCAATAAATGAATACTATGTCTATTTGATGCTTTTTATCTTTTGTATTTGTAACTTATTTGTGACAAAATAATGCTGTTATGTTCGTTCGTTCTTTATGTATATCAGCTATTGAACTACTACGGTATTTTATTTTTTTCCAATATTGTTTGACGATTTGTCGAATTCAGTCTCTTCATATCCCCTCGAGTAACTTGCTAGAGCTGCTGAATTTTTCTGATTCGATTTTTGGTACGGTTTTTTCCACTTTCTTTTTCATGAAATTACGTTACTGTTCCATCGTCTATTGTAAATTTGCATGTCCCTTTTTCGTAGCTGTCTGCTTATTAACCTTCCCATATGTCTGGCATTTATTCCATAACTGGTTATAGATGGAATGTTTTTCTCGTCTCCTCTTCAAATTCTCTGCAGCTCTATGCGATGTAATTTCCTCCATTTTTCGCTTTTTATTGTGAGGTAATTTTTCATGCCGTCTTTTATCGAAATAATGAAACGGAAATATCACAACAAAACCAAGGATTTTTATGCTATTTCGAACGTTCTGCTACTTTCATATTTATGATTATTCGTTCACTAACATAGAATGTGGAAAAAGTAATATAAACAAACATAGTGAATAAAGCACTTTCTCTCAGCTCGTATAACTTTCAAACTACTCGCTCGCTACGCTCCATCCTATTCAAAAGCTTTGCTCTGTATTTTAGAAATACTTCGCATTTCTAAACTTGTTTGATATACTGCTGTTGGAAAAAATATCTTTCAAATTGCCAGAAACTAAAATTGTTTGAAGTGTTTGAATTTATATTCAAATGATATTGATTCTAAAGGGTTAGTGGCATCAAAGCAACAGCAAAATTTCCCTTTCAAGCCTCTCAACAAATGAATTAAAAAGCGTCTAGATATTTAATATGAATTATGACTAAAAAATCGATAGGTACGAAATTAGATGACAGAAAATATATAATTGTTTTCAATATTTCAATAGGACATCTTGAATACCACAGAAATATCGTGAAAAATGTCAAATTTGTTGAAGTTACCAATTCTTATAATTTTGATCAATAATTACAATGATTCAATGGCATCACGTTGAATACCTATTATCTTTGAACAACAAGAGTGTGATCTTTTCAATCAATAACAAATGTTCTATATCTACAAGTTGTACAAATCTAACGACAAAGTCAATATTTTGAGATGATTTTGAACTATATATAGAGTTGTAGGTCTCTGTTTCAACAAATTTATGATTTTTTCAAATAAGAAGCCTTTTTTACAACCTCCGATAGGCTATAAATAAAGCACAAGTTCATATAAAACAATAATTTTATTACCAAAAGATTGGTACACTTATGGTTACTTTTCGACATAATCACCGAAGAGATTGAGACATTTGTCATATCTATGGACAAGCTTTCCAATACCCTCTTCAAAGAAAGTTGCCGCCAATGTAGCCTAGCAGTTCAGTAACAAAACAGACCTTGAAACTTCTGGAAATTCCGTGGTAATGGTGAATTTGCGGTTTTCTTCAACCATTCTTGTTGAATTTGAAAGGACAGATTTACGTACTTGGCTCTCTTCATCGTGCACATAATTGCGACCATCTTTAAACTTTCTGCACCATTCACGGACAACACCATCACTCATGAAGATTTCCCTATACACACGACTCATTCTTCGATGGATTTCTGCAGCACTATAGTCTTCAGCCTATAGAAAACTAATCACACTCCTCAATTCACACTTGGCGGGAGCATCAATAATGGCGGACATGTTTACATGGCTGTAACATACCGCCGACTGACGTCTGAATGTCAACAATGGCGCAGTGTGTAGTAAGAGAGCTGTCGCCTACAGCGCATGCCCGCTTTATTCTGCCAGCGTAGCATCTGCACGGAGCGATCAGGTTGAAAATAGAACGTCTTCCATATAACGAATTCGGATTGCGCATATTTTTTCGAAGCTTCGATATAATGTTCCGTTTTGTTATACATAGTCATTTAATCAGTCAGTGTAGGATATGAAAACAGAGTTACATTACATAATGCAATATTTTCGTAATCTATAAAATTCTAGTTATATTTTTTTTGGTATACAGGATGGAAGAAAATGAAAAATTCCAATAAACCATTGCCTAATTCTTAATGAAAATGTCACCAAAAATGTAATCCCAACCGTAATATTGTACTAAATTTTCAAAGTGTCTACAGTTAACATAAACGCAATGCTGCAGAAACAAGAGAGAAGCATGCGTTAGAAAATCACCATAAAGTGCTGCTATTTAAATTTTGAGATGAATGATAAGTAACAAATATTTATAATTAGATATGACTTTATCAATTTTCAAAACATTCTCCATCAAGATCTAAACACTTTTTTTTCATGCGTTTAAACCAATTATTTTCGATTCCTATTGAGGTACCTTCAAAACATGTGAAAATCAATGGGTGCTTATCAAGAATTGTACAGCTAATGACCTATCAACTCGATAGTTTCCTGTTCAAAAACGTTTTTGTTTGAACCAACGTGCGAAGAATGATTCGTCTTCTGTGATTGTTTTTCCTGATTTTTTGTACAGCTCTGGCAAACAAATGCTGATGAACCATTCCGAATGGACCGTTGTACTTTGCTCTAAAGGTAGTTATGTTTAGTTATTCCGAAAAAAAACAGGCGAACATTTGCTTCGAAGTGCTTCGTGCACAAACAACTTTTGTTTGGATTGGGCTCGTCTTGAAAGATCCATACAGTCAATTGTTTCTTAGTTTTGGTTTCATATGCATATAAACATATGCGTCTGGCACGATCTTTTGAAGCACCGCGATTTAATTTTTGTACCAATCGACACAAGATTTTTTCAAGTGATTGTCAAATTTTGCGGTATTGCGCAAACAAATCTTTTTGACAGTCATATTAAATAATCAAGCCAGAATATCCTAGTAAAAATAAACAATGCTCAAATTCCTTATACTAACAATCCAAAGTATTTGAGAATGACACTTGACGCTAAACCTCGTTAGAGAATCTACGGTAGAATGAAACGAGAAATTGTCCACAAACAACAAACTGCTTCTCTACAAACAGAAAATGAAGCCCGTCTAAACATACAACTTTGGAGCTGTGCCAGTAAAAGTAACATTTAAGTGATACAACGTTTCCAAAAGAAAGTAATGAGAAACATCGTCATTGAACCTTGGTATTGCCATAATAATGATCTCCATAGGGACCTCAACGTTGAAATTAGACTATATCGAAATTCTCCAATAGCCATGAACAACGGATACTACATCATGAGACCGTTTATGTTATCCAACTCTTTGACGAATATCGAGCTACACGTCAACGATAATGCTTCTTAAATTACTAGACACTGAGGTATACTAATGAGTAGGATCTTAGGATTTGAGAATTTTTACGTTAGTTAAGTTTAAAAAAATTGCTTATTGCTCTTCATGATCAGATTGTAATGACTTGGAAATACCTCACTGGCATGGTTTCTTCAACAAATAAAATAGATATTATCTCTAAAATATTCGATATCCATGGAAATATGCCTCAGAATTTTGACAGCATTATGTTATAGGTGAGATATAAACATTGACGTAAATCGACCAATGCTGTATACACTTGCTATAGGAAATATGTTTGAATAGTACTAAAAAGCTTCTTGTTCGAGTATAAGTTTGACATACGTACTCTAGTTATTCCTCAATGCATAGAAATATGTCATAAGTCTCCTAGACTTCAGAATGGAAAATGAGAAGTGATTCTCAAAAGTTAACTTCGATAGAAAAAGAAAACTCGGATGTCCTTTAGGACGTATATGTAATACTGTTAATGGTAACAAAAGGAAAATATGAGAACATGTATATTTTTCAAAGCAGTCACATATAATTTTTGTGGATGCCAAAGCTCTGGTTCTGAGGCAAGTCAAGATGGAAGCGAAAGAGAGAGATATATGTTGGATAGATTTGGTAGGATAATGGAAATTTTAAAAAGAGGAGGGGTGTGTTGGAATGGGCTCTGATAGAGAAATTTTTCCTCTGCAGGGCCGGGGTTGTGGTGCTTACGTGGGGTTGTGTTTGCGAACTTTTCTGGAGAAGGAAAAGCGAACATTTTAGGCTGGAAGGAATCGAAAATAGAGCTTGCAATCAAAACGGCTCTTCTCTGTTGGGGTTTTCCTATGATTCTTCGAAAAATGTCATTCATTTCTTTCCGATTTTTTGAAAAATTTCATTATTTTTATTTCAAATTTGAGAGGGGGCAGGTAAAGCTGCGACTGTCTTATTCCCTATCGTCTGCCATTAAGATGGAGAACCGGTTCACCAGGTAGCAAGGAAACCGCAAAAAACCTCACGATCGACGAATAGTGTGTGGAGTGGGTGTAGGGGTACAGGTTTTATCTGATGAATATGGAAGAATTATCAAGGAAGTTTAGGTAGATTTCAGGAAGGTTATCGTACGATGTTGCTATCAGCCGAAGGGGAGGATAAGAGAGTTTTCTTTTGAGTTTTGAGCCAATGAGCCCTATATTGTTTATCCAGGAGATGAGAAGGTTTAAGCGGCTGGGGATGGGGTTATGTAGGTGGTGACATGAACGGTGTTACTAGCGCTAAATCTACACTTGTATTGACAGTACCTGAGAATGAACTGCTCGCAGATCAAGAGTTTTTTTGAGAAGATATTAGGGTAAAGTGATGAAGAGGTTTGTTCTATATTCAAAAATGGGGCGGATGTACGTTTTATACGTATGAAGTAGGGTGAGGGGGAGTGAGTGCTTTGATGAGACAGACTCGTTTCCGTATGTGCTTAGAGGGTCATTCAGATCGGTCGCCCAACTGAGAATCTGAGTAAATTCCACTCCCAGATATACGGCTTCTCTGCGGCTTTCGAGTCCCTCATCTCAAAGACTCAGTTGAAAATTTTGAGGTTGATATTTGCGCACGTAATGCGGATGTGTGGAGACGATGACTTGAGTTTTTTAAATATTCCTTCATCAATCCGAAGATGGAAGCGTCAGAAGTGCAACATAAATATGTGTCTCCAAAACCAGAAAAATTTCTCCCTCTCACAAAAGTATCTACAATAACAGTAGAGCTGGAAAATGAGTTAGTTTTGAAAGGGCTGGTTAAAGCAAAAGTTGAATTTTGTTTGTTTTTTGAGTGGGGAATTTGATTTTAGAATTATTCAACCACAGAGCTGGATACTTTGTCTGATGGACATTGCTGGAAATTCCGTTGTATCTATGAAATGACACAATAACAAATACGATAGAGCATCTATAGCACTACATAGGATGTGACTTAATTTCTCTTTCTTTTTGTATCGACTCGATCAATACCTCAATTTATACTCAAATCGTCCCTCTTTTCTTTCCTCAAAAATCAAAATTTCTTCAAGAATTTCGAATGCCCAGTGTCGGTGTCCATAAAATGTTTCTCCAATCTATGAATGTTGTCAAACTATCCCATTAATAGCGATCGAATAGAATACTTACCTAGTAACAAATGCGGGTCGTTAAGATATATCTGATTTATTCATGTGACATCATTACAGTATTCATTTTATTAATGGAGAAGACCCAAATACCTAGTAAACAGGAATACTGGAATTTAATGTTTGAATTAAAACACGGTCGTGGAATCAACCAATGAAATTGTCGCTCTTTGAATTGACAGCCCAGGGCATGGACCTCGTCTTTTTACCTCAAATTACGGAGCTGCAATATTGTAGTAGTTGTGAAGTTATATTGATTTTGATTGTTTTATTGACAACGACCTTTCAGATGGTCCAATCATAGATATAATATTTGTTTCTAAAAAGGCATTGAAGAAAATTTTGTGTGTAACATATTACAAAAGTAGTTCTTAAAACGGTTGTCAAACTTTTAGATATTTGAATAATTTCATAATTATACTGACTTATACGATTATTGAACAAAAACTGAGCATCGATCATAACTGAAATTTCCTAACTCATATCGATAAGTGGTAAATTACTTTTCAGATAACCCTCGTATATGGGTGCTCTTTTAGTTGATTATGAATCGATTCTTAAGCACATAGAACTATTAGATTTGGATTGAACAAAATGTAACATAAAATAAATAAATTCAGCTTATCTCTATTTTCTCAAATCCATACTCTCCATTAAAAGACATCACAACCAAAATTTATGGAGTATTTTTTGACTGTCATGTTTCATTTAAATGAGTGTTGTCATTTTGTCACGCAAATATGAATAGTAGAAATACGATGCTATTTTGAATTTTGAGATATGACAACACCGATGTTAATATGTTGAATCTGATATCTTTAATAGTGAACGTACTTAGAACTTGTTGTCATTCGAGTACCATTTGAGTTGTTTACAGATACTTGAAATATTCATCTTGGACAAAAAATGAAATCGTGAACATTTTCGTGCAATGAATTTCTATGACATTCATCGTGGATTAAACCAACAGCAGTGTGCTTCGCTACAAGATGAATTTTGCATACATTGAATGAACATTTCAATGTCGAAAATATTTGTTCGCATAATCTTACAATCGCTCAAAAACAAGATCGTGTCGATTTGTGCAAAGAACTAATGTGAAAATTCAATTACACTGCTTCAAAATATGTCTATAAGATCGGGACAGGCGACGAATCATGGATATATGAACATAAACCCGAAACTAAACAACAATCGAGCCAAATCCAAAAAAAGTTGTTCGCGCACGCTGCCTTCAAAGCAAATGGTAGATCGTTTTTATGGAATAATCCATCGTGTTAACACTGTTTCACTAGAACAACGTAGAACAGTCAGTTTTGAATAGTACACCAGCATTTGTTTGCCAGAAATGCACGGAGAATTCAGGGAAACTAATAGCAGAAGACGAATCATTCTCCGCCATGACATGACAGTGCGAGCTTCTAACACAAACCTTGAATTTATGAGTCGTCCGCCGCACATTCTTTGATTGGCAATCAATCATTTCTTCTTATTTCCGTAGATCAAATATAAATTGCTAGGTCAATGTTTCTCTACACCTGAAGAAACTGTTAATGCGTTCAAATAACATATTTTGAAGCTGCATCAGTCGGAATGGAAAAAATGCGTCGACAATTGATTCAAACGCATGCAAATATGTATTCATGTCATTGGAGAATATCTTGGAAAATAATGAAGGCATATTCAAATATAAATATATGTTTTCATATGTCTGTCTCAAAATTCAAGTAGGAACCATTGTAACTGCTCATACTTCATACTTTATCAATAGGCTATCAAATATTATTTCGAGTTTTTGGGTTATAATTAGGTCAAAAAATATAGTACAAACCAAGTGCCATGCAGTTATTTACTATTTACTTATTTTTATAATCAAAGCTGAATAGTATCCTGCTAATTTTTGGTCCAATTTTATGAGTACTTCGTACAAATATATGTGGAGGGAAAGCAATTAGAAAAAAATCTTTCCAATATTTTGAGTGATTTTCAAATTACATGCGTATAAGAAATATTTCATTTTTAAAAAAATTATTGGTTCAATATCAAGTTTCTCGACCTTCTGTACAAGTTTCCATCAATTTATCAATATATCGGTTACAAATAGTTGAATTTGGTTGACGTTATTTTGGATGAATATATTTGAGGGTACTATTATATTTTTTATTGATAAATCGCTTCTAAGTTGTAATTCTATCAATCACGAACTATCATGGTCTCCATATATTTTGAAAAAATATTGATCACAACATTCAATTTAACCTTATTACTCCCCTTTGTTCATTATTTATATTCTAATTTATCGAATATGTTGGCCTTGACGACTCTCTTACACTATTCATGATAGTACAATATTGTGAAATTCAGTAATCTTCAAAGGTACTTATTTCTCTCCAATCTCTATTTCTACACAAATTAGGAAAAATTGATAAGATACTTTTGGAAGTGCCAACATAAATATCTTTGTCATATCTTCTATAAATACTCAAACTTCATTCTGTTAGAAGGTGGCAGGTACAATTGACCAGTGTTTTGGCAAATATAAATGGTTTATACTTGATAGTTGACTGAATAATTTTAATATTTTCTTCTTCTATTTATGAGTGATGAAGTATTATATTGTTGGTTGCGGCTGAGTGATTATCCGAAAGTGTTTTAAGCAATCTTTAGTCACATTTGGGCGCTGGGAAGGGGTTTCCAAAACGAGAATCCTCAAAATCAAATCACGTATATCAAATCAAATATACGTAAAATGAGTGTATCTGGAGTACTTTTAGCGTCCTGCAAAGTAAGGGGGTGAAACAATATTTTTTCATGGTTTTCAACCCATGGAAAATATATATGTGGATTAATATTGCAAATGATTATATCTATATTATCACCTCGCTCTCACCTCTCTCTTTGTCCAACCCCTACTAGTGTCCACTTCATTATAAAAAATAAGTTATGTGTAATAGCTAAATTGAACCATTGTGAAAAAGACATTGATTTTTAGCAAAGGGTTACATGAAGATAGCAAATAAAACATAAGTCAAGTTATATCTTGAAAAATCCGGACTACTTTTAAAATTGAAACCTAAAAATATTAAACCACAAATACTTTTACCATTTATTTCATTATAAATAGGAATTGTTGTGGTTACCTCTCAATAAATTTTTCAACTAAATCATTAAAATTTAAACTTGTGAAATTGTGTTAATAAAGTTTTTAAAAATGCAATTTTTAAGCAAAAGTAATGATTGCCACATATTTATTATTTCAATATAAATAGGAACTGTTGTAAACACCTTTCAATGAATTTTTTGTTTCAATCTTCAAAATTAATGTAGTTCCTTCAAAAAATCGTAAAATTGTGCTAATAAAGCTTTTAAATATTGACTTTTTCATTAGATAAATATTTATGTTAATAGAAAATATCAATGGTTCACATTTTTTAAAGCGTTAACATAACTTTATACTTAAGTCATTTATCAATAACGATCATCGGACAACTATTATTATAATTTTTTTTACATTTTTTCATGGAGTGTATTAACATTATAGTTTATTTTGAATTCATAATAGATGAGTAGGGATTAGTGAAGACGAATGCGACGAATACAACATTCAATTTTATTTGCAATTTACTTTCACATCAATATTCGATCGTGACGCAACCCTTTAAATCGTTGATAGAGGACATAGAAGCTATATATTCAGGACCTAGTGAATCATGTTTTAATGTTAATTTTAGCTGAACATTTCTCTCGTATAATAGCTTAAATCTCATTTTTCAATAATGATTGAATATTTTTTCCTACTAATAAATAAGAAAAATGATTAATTATTTTATCTAATATTTAACAATTATTAACGAATTTCAGATAAAAACTGTTTTTTATCCCTTTTCCGTACAAGACGCCAAAAATCCTTCTGGGTACATTCATCTAGTGTATCAAAGAGTATCTGGTGAAAATTTGAAGCCAATAGGTGGGTTCCCGTTTTTGATACATCAGTCGGTCGCTGGAAAATGACCGCAGTTGTTGATTTGTATTCCAAAACGGCCATTGGTCCGCCATCGTTGCTAAAATTAGCCGAACTGCGTTCTAATTTATATAGTTTATTGCCTTATTCGCCATATTTTGGCGATTTTTATTGGAAACTATCCTAAGTATGTAGCGTTAGAGAAAGCTTTTGTTGAGATATTGAATCTATTTTCACACTTTTTATTTCTTTATTCAAAATTCACTCTACCGTCAAACTATCACGGTCTATCGAATAACTCTTGGTATATTTCATACTCAGAAATTGTTAGATTGATAAAAAGAATACCAAAAACAAGAATTGTAGGATAAATGGATGATAATTTATTTTCATAAAGTTTACCAACGATAGATTTTAATGATAATATAGTATAAGATTTAATTTGATGAAAGCAATTTATACATTAACAGGAATAAACGCGAATATTATTCGGCAACAACAATAAAATATCAATAGAAAATGCTGAATACACTGTTTACACTACCACTGTATCAACACTCACTAACTGAAGTTTACCTTCAGTCTCTGAAGACAATAACTTGGTTATCGAAACGCGAGTCAGACAGTGTATTTGTGAGTGTTGGTTTAGTGGTGGTTTGAACAGTGTGTTCAATACGAATATCACAAACGGTTCCTGAAATTCCAACTTAGTAGCAATAAAAAATAATAGAAGTTTCAAAGTGAGCAAAACTACTACAAAAAGAGAGTTTTGAAGAACCAAAAATATAAGTGAACACTAAAGTTTCAAATTTTTAGGCAATGTACTAAAGTTAAATAGAGTAGTTGCTACTTGTGATGAAATTCTCCTCACACAGAAAGAGAAAATGTTCCTTAACAACTTGTATCTATCGTCTATAAATACACACTCACACACACACACACACACACACACACACACACACACACACACACACACACACACACACCTTGTATGAACTCTCGATAATGATACATTCCGGGATGAGCTTACTATCACCCCCCTCCTCATCCTGCATTAAATAGTCGTCTTTAGTACTTACTTCTCGCTTTACATACTCCTTGCATGCGTGTTTGCCCAGCCTCTAGAAGATGCAGATTTTTAGCCGATATATCAGGAATAAAAACCAGCCTAAAGAGTGTATACAATTTCTAATGCTATGTCAACTGAATACCATCCTAATCTTCATAAATTTGGTGACTACCTAATAAATAAATCATCTTCTTCCTATGTTGTTTTCTCGTTTTAGCTTTCTATGAAATAATACGTCAGCTCTCTCAGCTGGATATTGGCGAAAGCCTTCAGCTCTTTTCTAGTGCCCCCATGATTTTCCTATCTACTTCTGTTACAACTTTCAGTAGATCGGCAGAGTTCTCCTGCCTTAGGTTGATGTTCTGGTGTGATCAAAGTTTTTCATGATAACTCTTGATAGTGTATCTCCTTGCTGTAAATGTATATAACATAATAGATATAAGGACAGGACTGATGAGGTTGAGCTTGGTATTCCTTTCTTGCTTATATCGAGCTTCACCAGTCTGATTCCATCCCCTTTTCAATCATTAAGAAATCGATACGGTTTTTAAATGTAAATTTTTGGATCAGCATTGAGTGATTTGGTCTCCCACGATGTCCACGTTATCAGAGTAAAAAATATCAGGAGGTTGAACAATTCATATGAACATTATATGAATTCTCGAATCATTCTCTTAATGATATTAAAGTTTTTAACGCATTTCTGCAAACATGGTTTACATATCGAAGATAAACCCCATCTTTTTCAAATAACGTGCGAGATGGTTCACTACAAATATATTTTTCAAAAAGTTCTATTTTATATAGAATGGAATCGATTGAGAGAACGTGAAATTCTTTTTCCATATTTATATTAAATATTTTACCACCAACGACGATTTAGTTAGAAGTATGAATGTGAGCGTTATGATATATGTACAGTGCTTTTCAGATAAAAGTATCCACCTTTAATAACTTTTGTAATACTGGTACTTAGAAAAAATCCAAAAACACGTCAATTTATGTTGGAAGGGGCAAGCATTATGGTTTATTTAAACTTACTGGAAAAGCCATCCCCTCACCCCTAGCAGCATCCCCTTTATTTTTTTAAATTACTTTTCATATTTTTTATGTAAAATTTGGATACTCCTCTTTGAGCTGATTTCAAAAATGTATAATACTTGTAGGTTAAAGTGGTTAGTTTATGAGATAAACAATTTTTCTTTTAAGAGCACAAATTTTACTTATTATTTACTTTCACCTTATTTGCCTGTACTAAAATGGGTTGTACAACAGTTCAAACTCTTTAATCTTTTTAACTGTGCTATTTATTCTACTTAAAAAATCCAAACAAAAAAAAACTCTACTTTTTATTAAAATTTGACATTGTCAACTAGAATTTGTAGTCACTATTGATAGTGTAATTTGATACATTATTTATTTTGTTTCTCTGAAATTGTTTACTCTTTGCAAGAAAGAATTGAAATTGTAGGTTTATACTACCAAAATAATAATTGTGCAAGAGCTGCTGCTAGAATATTTAACGAATTACATGACGGAAGACATGCAACTCATAAGTATGTAATTCAACTGATGGAGAAATTTACCACAACAGGGTTTGTTTGCAATAAAGTGCATAAGCGAGAGGGACTCGTAAATAACGAAGCAATCCAAGTGGCAATTTTAGGGCAAGTCAGCTTAGAGGCTCAACAACCCCAATCGTTGTCAACAATAAGTAGAGCGATCGGTGTTTCATCTTCTACAGTTTTCCGAGTTCTACATAAATTCAAGTACCACCCATACAAAGTTAAGTTGGTGCACGAGTTGAATGAAGATTATTTTGATTGTCGTCTAGAGTTTTGCGAATCAATGATGCAAATTATCAATAACAATCCACAATTGTTAAACAATATTTGCTTTTCTGATGAATGCTCATGGTCATTAAATGGCTTAGTAAGTAGGCATAATTGTAGATATTGGGCTGAAAGTGATCCACATATTATGCGTGAATTCCATACACAACATCCCCAAAAGTTAAACGTTTGGTGTGGTATCATAGGTGACCACATTGTCGGACCTTTCTTCATCAACGGAAATTTAGATGGTGAATCATATCTTGAGTTACTCAGGGAAGGGGTTGACCCACGTATTAAAACAATAATGGAAAATGATGATAACCTTTCCGAAGATTTACTGGTATTTCAACAAGACGGAGCTCCCCCACACTATGCTATGCCTGTCCGACAATTTTTAAACGAAACATTCCCCACTCTTTGGATAGGTAGAAGGGGGCAGATGATGGAGTGGCCACCTAGGTCACCGGATTTAACACCCCTAGACTTCTTTTTATGGGGGTATTTAAAAACAAAAGTTTATGCTACCCAACCAGAATCTCTGGATGATTTACGAGAGAGGAAGAAAATGAATGTCGACAATTAAATCCAGCCGTATTAAGCAATGTCAGAGAGGCATTTCAAAATAGATTATACCATTGTATGGAAGTGAATGGTACTCATTTTGAACACTTATTGTAACTTCATAATAAATAGCACAGTTAAAAAGATTAAAGAGTTTAAACTGTTGTATAACCCATTTTAGTACAGGCAAATAAGGTGAAAGTAAATAATAAGTAAAATTTGTGCTCTTAAAAGAAAAATTGTTTATCTCATAAACTAACCACTTTAACCTACAAGTATTATACATTTTTGAAATCAGCTCAAAGAGGAGTATCCAAATTTTACATAAAAAATATGACAAGTAATTTAAAAAAATAAAGGGGATGCTGCTAGGGGTGAGGGGATGGCTTTTCCAGTAAGTTTAAATATGCCATAATGCTTGTTCCTTCCAATATAAATTGACGTGTTTTTGGATTTTTTCTAAATACCAGTATTACAAAAGTTATTAAAGGTGGATACTTTTATCTGAAAAGCACTGTATATTAACTACATATTAATAATTTTGGGTGAAACCTACAAATAGTTGGCGTGATCTGAATCTTTCAGGAGAACGGATTGCTTTTCTAAGATAAAAACAACGAGGAGTAAAGCACAAAACCACGCATAACGATATGCGTGTCCAAAGTAATTCAGAACTAAATATATTATACAATTCCAGAACTCAGTGATTATTTAGGATTATAGAGCACTCGAAAGTATTGTAATGGTGGTTATAAAATTTCAAGTGAAATCAACGATACAAATAAATTAATCCTTGATTTGGTAAAACTTTACAGTACTAATTTGACGGAAAACTGCACTTTACGGTATCCTTGTATTCTAAAGTACTCTTAAATTCTCCTAATCCCAATTCAATATGTCTGCCTTTGTTAACAATGTTACAATAGTGACTTCTCTTAATTTTTATTTTTTTAAATAATAAGAGAATAATAAAAGGAGCTATTTTTTGGAAAAATTGTCAAATATGACATTTCGTATTTTAATATAATTTTTCTTTTTATTTAAAACCGAAAGAAGGAAAAGCGACGACAATTTGCCGGAAGAAGACGAAAAGAGAGTGCCAGTGTATACATAAAAGGCTGTCCCTGGTTTGGGTGTATTTTGCAAGTTTTTTTTATTGGTTTTCGTTTTTTTTTTCTGTTAATAGGTTTTTCTTTGTACTTTTGAATTTGTTTACCAGGTTACAGGAAAACCGCAGAAAACAGACATGTCTTACCGACGCTCTCTTTTCTTATCGATGAGGAAAGCTCTAGTCTAGGCCCGAAGCGCGTGGAAGATCCTTTTTTTCTCATAAAAAATAATAGGTTGGCGATACTATTTCTTTTCAAGACACTCGGTGCCCTGGAAATTACTCAGAAATGTAGTGTGTGTTTTTGAAACATCTGTAAAGGAATTATTATTATTTTTGTGACACGTTGCGATCGCGAGCCGTACGTTACAAAACTACACTAGATCAATCTTCTTCTTGTCAAAGCTAGTTATAAAACACGAAATTCCAAAATAGGAGCCCACCTTCCAAACGAGATAGATTCCATACAAAATATAACGGAATTTTCCTAGTGAAATAAACCTAACTTCGAAACAGACTCTTCCAGACCGCTAACAGTTTCAGGTAAATTTTACGAAATATTCCGCACTGAGACCACCTAACCTAACCTAACCTAACCTCATGCCGAATCAAATTCTTCTCTTTCAATTATTAGAATGGTAGATTCAAATGGACAGGTTGTCATGTTTCTAGAACTAAAACTTTTCCATATCATCCATTTCATTAAATATCGGCAACAATTTGTGTGAGCGGAAATGGTGACATAACAGCTGTGGAAAAACTAGGACGAAGATTTGTAGCAGTAATTGAGAAGAATACCCGTTGTCAAAATTGCTAATATATTGTGTTCTTTTTTCGTGATAGTTGTAGATGAAGTAAAGTACGAATCAGCTAAGAAAAGGCCAGACGCGTTATACCTGACAAAGGCCGCAATAATTTCCTTCTCTCTTAGGCTCATCCCATTTATGTGACAGTGGCGTTTTTTACGATTGTTCGGTATTTTTAATATAGAAATGCAAGTGCTAAATAGTCTGGCAACGCTGCACGTCTGCCGCATGGTCCAAATCAGAATTCGAAGGGAATCGTCGGGTAACCATGGATCTCTTGCCATTGCGAGTCCATCTTCGATGTTGCCAAGCCTTTACTGAGGAAGGAAAGTACGGTAATATTATAAATAATTTGCGCTTATGGATGCGTAGATGCATAACCGACCGAACATCGGACATTCAGCATTTAGTATTGTTCGTTGTTCAGTAGATAATGTGATTTATTGTGTTCGGTGTTATTTTTAGTCTGTGCCATAGTTTATTCTACAGATAGCGCTGTTTTTGAACATTAGGGGCAAAATAGTTTTAAATAATGTCCGCAAAAAAAAGTTGGAAAGCAAGGTCTTATTATACCCAGCCAAGGACGAGAAAACATAAGCAATATTATTAATTTCATGAAAAAAGAGGCAGATGAAGGAGTTACTATTCCTTTGAAAAATTACAAGTATGTAGCAAGATTTAATTCGAGAAGTAGGTTGAAGAAATGCGGAGTTTACACATTTTTATACATATTTACACATATTATAAAGTCATGTACCTACTTAGTTTAAGGTTTACCGTTGTTACTATTCAATTTAAAAGAGCAAACGTGCAATGCTAAATTATGATGAAATTACAGGTGTTTTACAGAAAATTAATGACCGGCAAATCTTGACAGAAGCAATAAGTGTAAGCAGCTTGAATTTTGATTTTAAGTTGTCCATTATTCAAACTCAAATATTGAGTTCTAAGAGACTTAGTTTCAATACTCTCATCTGATGTGTAGACTTACAATTACATATCAGGGGCCAACAATAGCCATACATCGTTTCCGAGTTCCAGAAACCATAGTAGCGTTCTTCCATCACGTGTAAGTCCTGTTATATACGCTCTGTGTGCAGGAGTGTAGGAGTGGAGTTTCATGTTCATATTACACCTCATATTGTAGCAGAAGGTCTTGTACAAGTTCGGTATAATTTTCTGACTTTCTATTTCCGGAAAAGTTCTGCATCACAGTAGCGAAAGCTGTCCATGCCTTTAGTTATAACTCAGTCATAGAACTTGTTTATTGAGTGTTTTTACCAAAAACAGTTGTCTCATATGGGGGCAATGAAAAATACCGACTCAAATGATTTGCATAACAAGCTGAGAAAATTTATGATAGATTTGAGAAAAGAGTTCCCCTCTTTATCTATTGGTATATATAGTTTTTTCCAGTTCCACAATTTTTCTTCAAGGCTAAGTTCTTCTTACCTGATAACTTTGTTAAGCTCTACTGTCCCAAAGGTATATAAAACAAAGAAACTTAGTGTAACCTCTTTGTTGACCGAGAAGAATACTCACCTTTTTTAGTTTAGTTTGCCACTTATGGTTATTATTATATATTATACTAACGAAATGCTATCATATTCTCCCTTCAACTTTTTACTGTGGGCTATAGGTACCCTACTTTCTGAGCTGTCAATAAATAAACGCCAGTAGTTTGATTCCAATCGTTTGAAACCCATTTATATCAACAAATTTTTATATTTAAACATAGAGGCAATATCGTTTTCTTCTGAAAAATGACGCTATAATTCTTTTTCACGATGGAAACTCATTTTAGTGTCTGAGAGAAGCAGATTTTTTTTGTTCCAGTATTGATGCTAACAATTCAGAATCTACTCTAAAAAGATTAATATCTTTTATAAGAGCATATAACTAATTATGAAAAAATAAGTTTGATCTTGACAAACCTTCAGCTCTATTATGGGATCAGATTGATGCTGCAATGTCTTATTCCAAGGGTTTAGATATGTTTTTAGGCACTGAAGAATCAGGTAAGCGCTGCCCTCGACTTTGAACATTACTTGCACTTGGATAGTGTTATTTATTCCGATTTTTCGTGTTCATACTACAAGATGGTTCCATGGTTCCTACCAAATAGTTATTGATTCAAGTTTAAGCCCACTCATTTCACCACTTTTTCACAATTTTAAATATTTCATATACAATTGACACACACAATCAGCGGATGACTCCACGATTCTATCCAAAATACTTGGATCAGGTATTTTTCATCATCTCTGATATAACTTTTTTACAATCTACACTTATTCTCCACGTATATAGTGAAAATGATCTAGACGGTTGAAATAACTCTTTCAACTACTGATGACTAAAATCTTCAAAAACTTATTTTAACATAGTAAAATACATCTGTTGTTGATGGAAACGATGCTTGAATGATAAAAAACAAAAACAAAATAGCTTCAGCTGTTCAAAAAACTTTGACGGTATTTTTGATAAAAACAAGTGACCATTATCAATCACAAAATTCGCGGCAACAAATAAAAAGTTAAATTTTGTAAACTGATGCCTCTGCTTATAGTCATTATCCGAATGACTTTATTATGATAAGGTACATTTAAGATTCATTTTCACCTAATTGTTGGGATGTTGATGGAGCAACATTATTCCATTGATTTTCTATTTTTATCCAGTTTACAAGAGTGAGAGCCGTCATTATTTGGAAATTTTGTCTTTTTAATTTAATTTAATCAAATTTTTGATTAGCTTAACAGGGCATTTATTAAATTTTCTTTAAACACTAACAAGATTTCGATTGGTATCAAAATTGAATAGCATTTTCCATTACAATACCTTGATATAGATAAAAAATAGAGATATTGATAGGTAACTCACTCAAAACGTTATGGATAGCCTACCAAAGCGAACGTCTACGATTGAAGTCAACAGGATATTAAAAAAATAATGTCGTGATTCGCCACCACTTCTGTATCCTTGAGCTCGATAAGTGTTGGCGTGAGTAAAATAAATTTCTAATCACCTAAAAATAACTAGGAAACGAGTTTGCATGGTCCATCCAAATTATACATTGTTATAAAATAAGGTCAATAACACGTTAAAAACATTCATCAACTCAATCAATATATATATATATATATATATATATATATATGAGAACATATGAGGATAGGAGCTTGTTGAATAAAGTACATAGAGTTTTTTGAATAATAATAACATACAGAAATAGAAAAGTGTAAATATTTTGGATTCGCTCAGTAAAAAATTTTCGTAGCACCATCCGTATACAAGATAAAGGGCGTTGAAGAAAAAATAACTTTGAACATTTTTTACGATTTTGCCAGGACTACTGGCACATTGTATTGAAATTTTATACAAATATGTTTTGGAAGCTGATACATCCAATGAATTCGTTTTTGTCTGACTCTCATAGAGGGCGCTAGTTACACGGTTCGTACCAAGTAGTATTGACCATAACTTTTTCAATATCAGATTTATCAAGCAGAATTTGAAAAGAACTTAAACATCATTTAATTCTACACCAAAAAGATACTCTTGATGGAACTCGATCCTGTGTACCGTTTTTAGAACCAATGCATAATATTAATTAGTATAAGATCTTCTGAAGGTTGAATGAGTATGGGCACTAAGCTATTGGAGGCCTTAGTATGAAACAAACAACAATTTGATGATCATGTTTTGCGATTCTGGGACTCAAGCTACTGTTTATTTCATACTATTGCCTTCAATAGCTGAGTCAATAATAATTACAATTCTAAAACCTCATTATGTGTTAAATTAGATATTTTTAATCAAAATGTATCCAAATATTCAATAGACTGAAATGTTATTAACCTTAGGTGAGTGTTTGGAAACTCTAGTTCAGCTGTTACGCGTTATGCAGAAAATATTTCTCGAAGTAAAAATACATTTAGAACCATTGAACGACGTTGTCGAGAAACTGGGTATATGAGACCTAAGAAAATAAATTCTGGTAGGACAAGAACAACAAAAGCCATTGATAAAGAAAACATGATTTTAAATTTAGTTAGTTAAACAAACTCCAACAGTTAGAGTAATGAACATTGCAAGACAAACAAATAAGTCTTCTTCAAGTTCTTGGAGGATACTTGAAGAGCAACAGCTACATCCTCATCATTAAAGACAAGTCCAAGAGCTCTCACCAGACGATCTACCGGTTAAAGTTGATTTTTGTTGAACATTACAAGAAACGACAGCCCTCAATCAAAATTTTTCAAAATGTATTCTTTTCACAGACGAGGCCACACATTTGAAGTTAATGTGTGGGCAGCAAATTTTACCCAGAATTTAATAGGTTATCAATTTCTTCCTTGAAATTTAAACGGTGATATGAAACTGGATTAGTAGAGGTGCAGAAGATCCGATTTATTGGCCTCCTCGGTCATATGATTTCAATCCCTTGGATCACACAGATTGGTCGTAAAAGTTTATGCTATATAGGTGAATTCACCTCGAAAATTGAAAGACAGATTTCATATTCACTTTAATGACCTCATAGCTGACTCCCCACTACTTAGAAGAGTAATGGATTATTTATAAAGAAGGATTGACTTGTGTATTAGTGAAAACGGAGGACATTTTGAACACATTCTTTAACTGAATTCTAGTTTATGTTATGAACCTTTCAAATTTTTATCGGTTATTACTCCATGATTTTCAAATAAAAATATTCGGAAAACGGTATCGAGTATCGAGTTTTATCAAGAGTACCCTTTTTGGTATAAAACTATATGATGTTTAAGTTTATTTGAAAATTTGCTTAATAAGTCTAATACTAAAAAAGTTATGTTCAATACTACTTGGTACGAATTATGTATCTAGTCAGACACAAAAACAAATTCGTTGGTTGTATCAGCTTCCAAAACATATTTATAAAATTTCAATACAATGTGCCAGTAGTTGCGACAAAATCGTAAAAAATGTGTTTGCTATGTCTCCTAGAGAGGGGATCACCTTTTATTGAAACACCTTGTATCTAGAGTACATCTTGTGATTTTTACGATGAATCCACGAACGAATTTTGTCAAAATTAGATTTTAAGTAGAATTAAGAATGCAAACGAAAAGCAAATGCTAGAGAAGAGAAAGAGAATCTTATTAGAAACGGTAGCTTGAATATTTTGAGGTCAATTAGCTAGTCTCTTGAAACTATTCCAAACCAAGGTATGTACTTGGTTTTTTGCTGCTACCAAGTTCGTGGATAATCCAGCTGTAGAGTTTTTAGAACAGCTACAAGCAAGTTTTTTTCTGAAAAGAAAAGTGAATACCAATAAGTTCAGTAAAAGTGCGCGGCTTGTATTCAGGTCAGGCATCCAAAAATTCATATTTATAAATTAGATGATTTGTATTTGACTGCTACTAAGTTCACAGACAATGCTGTAGATATCTTCAGATAAGCTACCTTCGAGGTTCTAATCGCTGGTAAAATTAGGACTTGATGTTTGAATGCAAATGAATCAAATGAAAATATGCTGTTTTCGAAACAGACACCTGAGAAAGTACCGTTCAAAAATGACATTATTCTACTGCCAACTTATTGATTGGAAACAAGCAAGCTCTTGGATAATGTGACTGTAGAGCTGCTTAGATCAGCCACTTGTGAAGGTATTGTTCGATAAATAAGTGATGTTACAGTGAACTTGATGTTTACAAGCAAATTAGTTCAGTGAAAATGCAGAGACCCGAAAATATCATATTAAGATGAGAGATGATAGTACTATTTGGCTGCTAGCACGCTGTGGATAATAAGGCTGTAGAGTTCTTCATGTCAGCAACCAGCGAATGTATTTTTCAGTAGGGAAATCAGGCTACAGAGAATTTGATGTTTACAAGCGAATAAATTCAGTGAAAACGTAGCTGTCTTCAGTTGAGGCATCTTAAAATATCATATTTAGAAGTGAGATTATTTTACTGTGAACTCAATGTTTGGCAGCCAGCAAGCCCTGACCGCTATCTGCTGATGGAAAAAGGCTACAGTAGATTTGATGTTTGGATGTAAATAAGTTCAATGAAAATGCGGCTGAGAAGGGAAGACTTAATATTTCCATGTAAATAAGTTTAATGAATATATGGATGTCTCCAGGTCAAACAACTGAGAAGGTTAGGTTCAGAAGTGAGATGATTGTGCTGTGGACTTGGTGTTTATCTGCAAGCAAGTACTCTGATGATTCTTATTGGGAAATTATACACCTAAGAAAGTTTCGTTTAAAAGTGAGATTAATCTACTGCGAACTTGATGTTTGACAATAAGCGAGTCCATATGTAATGCGACTACAGAGGTCTTGATATCAGCTACCTTCAGAGATCCTGTTCGGTGGTTAATAGGTTACAGTGGACTTGATGATTGGCTGCAATTAAGTTCAATGAAAATGCGGCTGAGAAGGTCTTGCAATTAAGTACCAAGCTGAACAAGTAGTCAAAGTCATACCCGTGCAATGTGCAATTGGAAATTATTCTTCTTTTCTCCTTTCAGTTATAAAATTGTAAACCATGTTAATTGGTTGGTTTCTTATGCAGGAGGACGTGAGCATTCGCCAACATTATTCCTGTCTATTGGAGTCTCCTCTATATTAAAAATATACATATCTATCTAAAGGTGATAGATAAAAATTTAAAACATGTTTTTCATAAGTAATAATTTGAACTTAACGATTCATTGATATATACATAATATGAACGAGCTAAAACAATACACGATTTGAATATCACCTGAGATTTGAAGCTGAACAATCAAAATAGAGAGAGAAAATTGATACTACCACCACAACATTAGCGACGTATTCAGGTATATTTAGTTGTCACAAATCCGATTTTCTCAGAATCACTATAAACGAACGTATAGAAACTGAATGCTTGTTCAAATAAAAGCAAAAAAAGTTTTCCATAAATGTTTCCGATTCCAGTGTCTCAGAATATAAAGGCACAGTTGTCAGAAACCATTTGGAAAAAGGGAAAATAATAACTGATATTAGAAAAGATGACACGCTGAGTGGCAATTTTGCGACGAACAAATTTTTTGTGACGTTGCAAATATCCAATGTGTTTGGATAACTTTGGAGAATTCGAGATTGGGATTTTTACTTTGACTGTTTTCTAATTATGAGAGAATATGGAATGGAAATATACGTTTGTGAAATTAAATTTAGGTCTGGAATTACAGCTTACTTTAACTTTAATGGAAACTCACAAAGCGATTATCAAAACCGTTTTCAAACATGTAATACAGAGGGCTGGAATGGAATAAGCATCAAAGTACACATGTTTAGAACGAACAATATTATTTAAACTTCATTTGGAAGCACTATTCTGTTACACATCCAATCAATATAAAATTTGTATCCTCACACTTCTCTTGGTAATGGCTATTGTTGGAATTATGAAGATTCTCGACGTTTCGGCTCCAGAGCCTTTATCAAAAGAAGACCTCAGTTTATCTACTCCTCAGAATTTAACCGAGGAAATGAGAACTTCAAGTAATCAGAATAGTTTTGGGTTTTTCGCACGCATGGAAAGTATATTATAGGCAGGAGTGATAAATGTGTGGAAATCGGCTTCTGGGGGGGCTTTAGAAGAAATGATATTTTTGGCCAGATTGGTATTGAAGCGAAGTGGATGAAGAAGGTGTTTCCAAGCTGCAGGTAAGCGTTTTCGTATTGGGAATGTGGCAAAATTAAAGACCAAAGGTGATCAAGCGTCAATTTTTATCCTTGTCATAAATTATCAAATGAAATCCAATTTTATGAGCGGTTTCTTATTGAGAACGGGGCAATGAAACACCAAAGTGGACTAATTTCATTATATTTTCCGAGCTTTCGAATACTTATGTATTTATCGTCTACTACAATATAAGTGGAGAAGTAAATAAAAATTTAAACCATGTATATAAAATGATTGTTAGATATATAATATTAAAGTTGACTTATGTTCAATTTTAGGATGAATTTCTAGGTGGTTTCTTGATGAAGTAATTAATAGTAGAGGATTTGGGTTTCACATTGACTGTGCATGCTGTAATTTATGTTAAAAATTGTTGAATACGTGAAAATGTTCAAAATATATGATTGAAGTTGATTTAATCATCAAGAAATGCACATATTTCCCCAAAATACCATGTGGTGTCAATAATTGAAACTGATAATTCAAGATATACAAGTTAAAAACTTACCGATCTATCTCTAGCCCGGGTTGGAAAGCAAATAACCGGCCGGAAATGTATCAGTTTACACGAGATAACTCACTAGTCGTGTTTGAAGTACAATTCAACCAAGGGGATTCTACAATGATCTGATAGGATTATCTGCTATCACACATGTTATATATGGTTATACATGGTTTGAATTTTCATTCACTTCTTCAATTATATTGTAGTTTCCTTAATGATGAGAAGAACACTTCTCGAAAGCTTGGATTTTTAGATCAAGAAAGAGTTCCCATTTTTCAAAATTTGCTGCATGCTCAATGTTCTAACTAGTGAACAAAGACTATCCGCCTTGGTACATACACACATGGATAAATACACGCAAAACATCTGAAATTGATTACGTTCATTACTAAGTTCGCTATATGGATCATTTAAGAGATACCGGAAAATGTTATGAAGAAAAATAATAGTTAATCATATTTGCAACTATTGCATAAGTCAATTAAAAACTCAATTTGGAATGACTTATATTATACCGATGACAGATCGCTCATATTCTTGAATGAGGTGTTTTACTCATAGTAAGTTATTTAAGAAGTATGGACACGTTTATGTAACCTCAATTTTTGATATGTACTCCCTACTCCCAAATTTATTTGAACAAATTTGTTTTGTAGTATTTATTGTTAAGCATAATAAATATCGAATATGAATGAATTCTGATAAACTATTAATTCGAACTATTCACTATAAGCAGAAAATTCAGCAAAAGCATGATCCTAGCCGTAATATTCAACTAAACTTTGAAAGTGTTCAACTTTAGCATAAATGCAATGGACATAAATGGTCTACCAAAAAGCCACTATAAAAAAAACCGTTATCTTATTCACTTTCTACTAAAACATAAGTGTGGCTCTGAAAATTATACAAAACTAGACAATTTTATATCAAATTCTTCGGCAGAAGACTCTTCGTCAGGAAGTGATTTTCGGCCTTAGTTAAATTATAGAAATAACTCGTACTTAGATGGGGAACAATTGATATTAAATTGGACACCACCAGCTTTTTAATGGACAATGTTTGAACGGTTAAAAAAAATAAGTTAAAAAAATAGGTTAAAAAGCTGGAAACGCCTTATGAATTGAGTTAATGATAGGAGCTAATCGACCTAAAACTATCCTTCGACTCGATTATCCAAATTAATATTTATTACTAAGAACGATGGAAAACGCTCGAAGCGTATCCAAAATAGCACAACGAATAAAAGCAGTTATAGATTTAAAACAACTGACATTTAAATACATTAACAATAAACTGGGTCTTATCTATGGAAATCCGGAATGGTTGTAGCCCTCAACTGAATTCACAGTTGTTAGAGTTGAGTTAAATTTGTTTGCAGCTGTAGAACTGTGGGAAAAAATAAAATGAGGAAGGAAACGGAAACACAGATGAAAATTACTGAAGAAGGCACGAGAAGAAAGGACAGATTTGAATGGAAGCAGCTTATGCTCAACATATGAAAAAACTGAACTTCCATTTTTCGAAAATATAACCAAACAGGAATTTATTATATTCTATTTGGTCTGTTCCTCAAATGAATAAAAAATACTAATTATTATGGAAACTATCATACAAAATTTTCTTCCAATAAAAGAAAATCCATAAAGATTCTGCAATATCTGGTTCATGCATGAACTGCGAACGGTTAATTTTCTTGATTAACTATCTGCGCTCTGACGATCCATCTACTAAGTCAAAAATAGTTAAAAAGGCGCATTCTCACTTATACTCGCAATTAACAGGCTTTCAAGTATCAAATGCATGGTTGTTCATAAAGTTCATATTGTTTTGTTGTGCTCGTTTTTAACCCTTCTAATTAGAGTTAGTTTCAAGCTTTTAAAATGCCTTAAATGTTGAGTATCTCTTTTGCTCTCAAATGCTCATATCAAAATCAAATTTGCCTATATTTTACTTTTATGATAACTTTGTTAAGACAAGTTCGCGAAATGGGTCTTTAGACCAGCTCTGTCCAGCTACAACAAAATTTCAAAATTCGGTTAACTCGCACGGCGCCTTTCATTTACTTTTTATAAATGGCGGACGCACCATTGATGTTTCCTTTTAGAAATTTTTATTATAATAAGTGGTTTATTTACAGTATTTCTTGTGAATAATTTCTTTATTCATTTCTTTCCTTTCTTCGTAGTAGAAAGAACGAACTAGTGTAATCGCAGATATTAAATAAATTAAGAACATAAAAGATAATGTTCATTAATCTACCCACGAATAGAAAAAGTGTAAATAAATACGAAAAACTTTACATTATCTTGAAAAAATATAAATTAGAAAATCTGTAGCTTTGCCCTGCTGAAAACAACCTATATTTATGACAAAAACTACCGTATAACATAATAGCTAGTAAGCTTCATTCTATGAGGAGAAATAAATCCGATTTTATTAATTTTTATTCATGAACATAATGTTCTCAACCGATTTTATCTTACCTATTCATTTCCTAATTGATGAAGGAAAACAGCTTAAGCCGTGCGTAACAAGTTCAGGAAATCTTTTGTTAGAAACTCAATTAATTGGTAGCTATTTGTTAGTTTCTCGGATGCCAGGAGCTCCGCTTCTCTTAAATCAAAAAAGTCTAAGACAGAACACTGGAATTCTTAACAGAAAATCTTCCACTAATTCCAAACTGCTAGGAAAATTGGAAAACTCTTTTTCTCTAGTGAGCAATGTCAGAATAAGTCTACAGTCATCTTTTAATGCTTTGAACAACAATATATTTTCTACTTTTGTTTTTTACAATCTCATTAAGTTTCACTGCGATGTTTTATCACTTATCACAAAAGAACTACTAGTTTGTTAATAGCGAAAAGAAAAGGATAATTGGAAACAGCTAAGCTCAATTTAATTCTAGTATATATACAGTACAATAATGAGTTTATAGAAATTATATCACTAATTTGATGTATTCAGATATGTACCAAGTGAAATAAAAAGTTAAACACCCATATATGTGTATCAAATTTCAGGAACTTTCAGTTGACTTCAGTGCGGGGTAAGCGTGATGATATCATATGCAATCTGCCGTAACAATCGCTCACATATTGTGTGTCAATGCAGGTCTGAGCAAAAACCTCTCAAATCGTACCCTAGTTTCATTGACTAGAACGAACAAATACCTCAGAATGACGGGGTCGAATCAGTTCTAATCTAATCTAATAAAATTTATTCAAAGCTAATATTAAACTTCATCGAATCCATGAGTTACTTTTCTGTGGGTACGTGTCCACACCGGAGTACACCGCCATGAACAATCCGATGATCTTGCGAAAAAGGCTGGTCACTTCCGTTTATAGGACCACAACCTTCCATACGTTTCAAGTCATCAAAAACTTGGAGAACGAAAAGAAATCAAAAACATGAAATAGTACTCCAGGATTAGAACAATCAAAAAGGTGACCTAACCTAACCTAACCTATTCCATGAATCGGTCTCATTCATTGAACAAAGACGACCTAAGGAGAATTACTGGTATGCTTACTAAGCATTTCCTGGTGAATTACCATCTGGAGAGCATCGGAGAAACTTGAGACAGATCTTGTCGTGTCTCCAAGGAAACAAAAGAGACTGCCGAACACCTCTATTGTGAGTTCGAGGCAATCCATAAACAAAGACCTCATTACAGGTTTTTTTATCGCCAAAAAATGGAAGCCGCATTGCCCCCAAGCAGGTAGCTGAATTTGAAAGGACGTTGCTACCTGACTGATAAACAGTCAGGGGTACACGACAAATCCATAGGTTACAGTGTTAGTGAGGTAGACTCACCAACTTATCTTATCTAATCTAATATAGTTCAGCTTCATTAGACAATCAACTGATGCACTTAACTTGATAATGTGTTATGGGCTCCTACCTAAGACACTGTTTACACTACCACTACACGAGCACTCACAATCACACTGTCCGACGCGCATTATAGTAGCCAAGTTATCGTCTTCGGAGACTGAAGGTTTTCAGGTTTTCAATATTGAAAATCCTCTGCCATCTTTTTGCACCAATTTCAGAATTGATTCAAAAGATTTTTGGAACGAACGCTGAGAGAGCGTGTTTCTGGGGCAGGAGGAATTGCTGCGGTATCGTCGACATATAATTGGACCTTTTTCAATAGGTGTTGAGAGGCTAGTAAAGGGGATAAATGATTGAGATGAGCAAAAACTTACTTTGGCACTAATGGAGCGGTCAGTGGAATATGAATATATCAATTTTATTATCGTGTATAGATTGAAGACTTTGTAAGGTATACCTTCCAAAGTCTACCAGGTTTGAGTAAGAGAACTGTGTTAGCTGATTTTTAGCATCGAAGAAAATACAAGAAAATATCTATTTTTAAGATAAAGGATGGACAGGATGGAAGGAGAAATCAAAACTCTATATATCCATATAAGTATTTATCATTAGCAAACAAAAACAGCGTTATACGCACACAATAAAAGTGATATGGATCTTGCGAAAAATGTATGAATTCAATTATTGGATTACCTGGTCTAATATAAAGAAAAAGGAAAATCACTCCATTCGATTAACGCCGGAGTTTCCAAAGGTAATTAGTCATTCCTCTACCTCATTTATACCGCAGACGACGTTGGCAGACGACACATCCGTTGTGTCAGCACAACGAAATCTAGAAACAGCATGTCTACAGCTAAGATGGATTCTTAATAATATAAAAGCACGAGACAGACTGTCTATCAGTTTTATGTTGCACTCAGCACAATGAATATTGAGCAGCATGTCCATTTTTATTTTTGTTGTGGAATAAGATGATATAATTTATTACTCTTCTTGACAAATAAACTTTATAAATATTTGTATAATGAACGTTATGTTTCATTTGACACTATCCCTTTTCCAAATTTTTCACAAAGGAATCATTTTTGGAGTGATGTTATATTGTATGTTATAATGCTCTCGTTTTATTTATGTCTTTTCAAGCAAGTCATTTAACAATTTTTTCCAATTCTCACTAGCTAGTACTCCCATGTTTTTCAAAGCTTTCTTCTGGTATTATTCTCTGGTTAAACCATGACATCATAAAAAATACTTTTAATGAATGCTTACTTGGTAATGTTGCATTCAAACTGTTTTAATAGTACAGCCGAGAGCCTGTTATTCAATGACTAATTATAAGGAACACACAGTTTACCTTTAGTCTCTGAAGACGATAACGTGTGTAATTTTTAGTGTTGGTGTAGTGGTAGTATGAACAGTATGTTCAGTATGAATATCACCAACGAAAACCAAAATTCTAACTCAGGAATGGCTAAATATGAATGAGCCAAGATGAAAGGATGAAGTATGATAATACGATACACAAAGGCATCAAGAATCTATCAAATATCTGATATGCTCCCATGTCTGCTTCAAAGATAATTTCACTCACAGCGTTCTTTGAATGTGCTAAAGTAGTATTATCATACTTACGCAATTCATTATCTATCGTTGAATCAAGAAATTTTCGTAGCTCGAAGACCATATCCTCAAGGATGTAGGTGCTTATATGTGCACATAGTGATGAGAGGAACGATAGTATGTAAAAATGTCACTTTATTTGTGAGTCTGCAGAAAATATGATTGTGTAGTCCTCGAAAATATCGATGCAGTTCATGACATGACTTTAGCAGACCGTCGAATTAGGCTTAAACGGATATTTGAAGCACTTAATATTTCATACGAACGAATTATATAGTTCACGTCAATTTGGACATGAAAAAATTTGCTGCAAAATGGATGCCCAGATGTTTGAATGATGACCAAAAGCGTGCAAGGGTAGAACCGTCGCGTTCGATCTGTGCTCGATTTGAAAAGGATGTTTACTTCGTAAGCCGAATTGTTACTATGGATGAGACTTGATAAGGGTAGAAGAATAATTGGAGATCACTATTCAATATTACTGACCACTCTACAGGAAAAAATTGGAGACGCGGAAAGCTATCCAAAGGTGTTTTGTTTTTGCAGAACAACCTCCCTGCATACAAATCTCATGTTGCCATGCAAAAAATTCGTGATTTATGGTTTGAATTACTAGAACACCCCCTTATTCAACAGATTTGGCTCCGTCCGACTATCATCTCTTTCCTCAACTGAAGAAAGTACAAAACTTTGTAAATTTTTTTCCAACGAGGAGGTAATGAAAGCTGTGGAGGTCTGGTTTGTAGAGCAAGAAGAAAGATTTTTTTTAAAGGGCTAGAGACGTTGCAGGTTCGCTGTAGTAAATGTATTCAATTAAGAGGAGAATATGTTGAGTAATGGAATATTTTAACATTGAAATTTTGTTTAGTTTTATAATAGACTAAGAATTTTTCAATATATCCTTGTATATATATATATATATATATATATATATATATATATATATATATATATACAGTGCTTTTCAGATAAAAGTATCCACCTTTAATAACTTTTGTAATACTGGTATTTAGAAAAAATCCAAAAACACGTCAATTTATGTTGGAAGGGGCAAGCATTATGGCTTATTTAAACTTACTGGAACAGCCACCCCCTCGCCCCTAGCAGCATCCCCTTTATTTTTTTCAAATTACTTTTCATATTTTTTATGTAAAATTTGGATACTCCTCTTTGAGCTGATTTCAAAAATGTATAATACTTAAAGTTAAAGTTAAAGTGGTTAGTTTATGAGATAAACAATTTTTCTTTTAAGAGCACAAATTTTACTTATTATTTACTTTCACCTTATTTGCCTGTACTAAAATGGGTTGTACAACAGTTCAAACTCTTTAATCTTTTTAACTGTGCTATTTCTTCTACTTGAAAAATCCAAACAACAAAAAACTCTACTTTTTATTAAAGTTTGACATTGTCAACTAGAATTTGTAGTCACTATTGATAGTGTAATTTGATACATTATTTATTTTGTTTCTCTGAAATGGTTTACTCTTTGCAAGAAAGAATTTAAATTGTAGGTTTATACTACCAAAATAATAATTGTGCAAGAGCTGCTGCTAGAATATTTAACGAATTACATGACGGAAGACATGCAACTTATAAGTATGTAATTCAACTGATGGAGAAATTTACCACAACAGGGTCTGTTTGCAATAAAGTGCATAAGCGAGAGGGACTCGTAAATAACGAAGCAATCCAAGTGGCAATTTTAGAGCAAGTCAGCTTAGAGGCTCAACAACCCCAATCGTTGTCAACAATAAGTAGAGCGATCGGTGTTTCATCTTCTACAGTTTTCCGAGTTCTACATAAATTCAAGTACCACCCATACAAAGTTAAGTTGGTGCACGAGTTGAATGAAGATGATTTTGATCGTCGTCTAGAGTTTTGCGAATCAATGACGCAAATTATCAATAACAATCCACAATTGTTAAACAATATTTGCTTTTCTGATGAATGCTCATGGTCATTAAATGGCTTAGTAAGTAGGCATAATTGTAGATATTGGGCAGAAAGTGATCCACATATTATGCGTGAATTCCATACACAACATCCCCAAAAGTTAAACGTTTGGTGTGATATCCTAGGTGACCACATTGTCGGACCTTTCTTCATCAACGGAAATTTAAATGGTGAATCATATCACTCAGGGAAGGGGTTGACCCACGTATTACAACAATAATAGAAAATGATGATAACCTTTCCGAAGATTCACTGGTATTTCAACAAGACGGAGCTCCCCCACACTATGCTATGCCTGTCCGACAGTTTTTAAACGAAACATTCCCCGCTCGTTGGATAGGTAGAAGGGGGCAGATGATGGAGTGGCCACCTAGGTCACCGGATTTAACACCCCTAGACTTCTTTTTATGGAGGTATTTAAAAACAAAAGTTTATGCTACCCAACCAGAATCTCTGGATGATTTACGAGAGAGGATAGAAAATGAATGTCGACAATTAAATCCAGCCGTATTTAGCAATGTCAGAGAGGCATTTCAAAATAGATTATACCATTGTATGGAAGTGAATGGTACTTATTTTGAACACTTATTGTAACTTCATAATAAATAGCACAGTTAAAAAGATTAAAGAGTTTGAACTGTTGTACAACCCATTTTAGTACAGGCAAATAAGGTGAAAGTAAATAATAAGTAAAATTTGTGCTCTTAAAAGAAAAATTGTTTATCTCATAAACTAACCACTTTAACCTACAAGTATTATACATTTTTGAAATCAGCTCAAAGAGGAGTATCCAAATTTTACATAAAAAATATGGAAAGTAATTTAAAAAAATAAAGGGGATGCTGCTAGGGGCGAGGGGGTATATATATATATATATATATATATATATATATATATATATATATATAACATTCTAGAGAAACAAAACGAATAACTAAATAGACCTTCCTAGAAACTATTCTAAAGGAACAATCTAAATAAACCGCTTGCTATAGAAACTTGCTTGCTAGTGAATGTAATAATATTTTCAATCAAACACAGAGTAAAGAGATAAATATTCTTTAAAGTACCGCACTGGACTGATAATGAATGTTCCCCAGCGGTGAATCTATGATGTGGTGTTCTTCAAGGTTCCTCTTAGAATATTATTCATCCACTCTGTGGCCTTTTTCATACCAGAAATGTGAAACTATATCCGTTTTTCAGATCTCTTTATTCACACATCATTTCCCAAACGTTCTACTACCTTAAGTGCCTTTTGGAATAATAGAGTTTTTATAGTTTTTGCATGTTTTCGTAAGATTTTGAGAATATATTGATCGTTCCTCTTCCGTAGTCGTCTCTCATTTCCACTTCCAAATCACTCATACTACTCATAAATAGTTTTCATGGACATTATTTTATTACTATAGACAGGCTCATGTCATTGGGACAGTTGCATTGCACCTTTTAATATATACATATAATATATATATATATATATATATATATATATATATATATATATATATATTATACCTATATTTTATTATCAGAACAAAATAGTAACTTCCATAAACATTGAAGTTAATAATGATTGTATATACTATATAGTACAAAAAATCATACTTCAATAGAAACAATTAACAATATTCACCAAAGTATGAATAGTTATACAAAGTGTAAATTATAATTAGGAGTATATATTTATAAATTACAATAAACGTTAATTATTTTCTAATTGATTCGTTAGTAATGGTCTTCTTGATTCATTATGCTGGAAACATTATATAGCACTAATTGCTTCAATATTGTTTCTGAAGAGCTGAAGAGCTCTCAGGACGGGAATAGTCATTGCCATATCATCAATAGTATATTCGATTTTGTGAATCATAAACAAAACTACAGTGTACATATATTTTTTTTTTCTGGATGGCAATTTCATTTTGTGTGTGTGTAATTTCATCAACTTATACTTTCAGTCCTCTACAAATGTAAATATTTTCCTATATGGGGTTCAATAAATTAACAATGAACAAAAGTTAAACTGAAAATTCAGGCGAATATATTCATTTTTCGCTAAAATAAATGACAATAACAATATTATCGGCAATAAAAACCGAAAAGATATTTTACTAATAGGAGTGATAAGACAATGAGTTGTATAATTGTTCTAGAGAAAAAAATTACAGATTCGTCTTAATATGGCCGCTGAAATTGAAAAGATAGAAACTGTGATTTCAGTACTTATTTAAGTTTCTCTAGCTCGTGCACGACCAATAGAAAATGAGTATTATAGACGTAAGTGGCTTGGAAGTCCCTCTTACAAGTACTATGCACGTGAGCATCTAAAATTTCACACATTTATTTAGGGGTGATTCACGAAATGTTAATTAAACACAAAACCCGAGTAAGAGCCGATTTAGATTTGAAATTTGTATCACACATTCAACCTTTTCCAACTATATTATTTTTAATGTGATCGCATGACCCTTCTGATCCTCATTTGTTTTTAATTTATCTATCGAAAAGAAATTTTAATGGAATATTTTTATTTCAGCTCACAGATAAATGGTCCCAATATAAGCAAAGTGAATCAATATTTTGCATATTAAAGCTGAAGAAAACTTCATAACAGCCAAATGACTCAACATCAGGAAGTAATTTAATAGTTCCGTACCTTCAAATAGTCCAGTTAATTAGGAGTTTTTCCAAAGATTTTTGGTCCGGCAACCAATTGATATCAACGTGAAATATTAAGTCAAAATCAATGGGAGGATACATTTCAAAAATATGCTTACATCTGGTATTATCTATGGGGTTCAAGCCACCCTTTCTAGAAGGTGAAAAATATAATCTAAAAAATAAGTGCAGAAATGGATAAAAACGTGAGTCCATGAAAATAATTATTTAAGCGATTACCTTTGGATAGTTTCTTGAAAATAACTTTGAAAATATACAAACAAAATGTGAGTAAAGTTGGACCCTCTCACATAAAGAAATGTATTTAGTTTGTTATCTAAGTGCAAAAATAACTGAGACATGGCTAGTTAATGATAACTCTATCCCACAACTGTAAAAATAATAATAACTACTTTCGATCTCAAAACTAATCAAATATTATAAAAAAAATGTATTGAACATTTTTTTAAGAAAATTGAACTAAAACTAAATAAATATGATTCCATATCATTTCGATAAAAATTATAGTTATAACCAAAATACAATTTTTATAAAATTATCAAAAAGAAAATGATACAAAAAGTATTGAATTATCCTTGAATATAAAAATTATAATTACTCCGTAATATACTTTGTTTTGATACTTAGCATATGTTAAATGAATTTAAATTGTGATAAATATATTTGAAAACTTAAGTATTATAAAAACACAATTTTTGGTGAATATATACGTAAATAAAGCAGTAGCAAAAAACATTTGAAATGAAAGTAATTAGATCATTTCTTACTCAACAATTTGATCTTTGGTATGTTATGTAGGAGGTCTGGCTATTAAATAACAAGACTAGTTACGAAAAAGGGTTTTATTATGAAAATTTTTATACGTTTTTTCCATTGATCAAAGCAGTGCTGGAAGTCTTCTTTGGTCTGCCGTTTTTTGCTTTACCGCTTCCATCGACTTAAATCGGGTCCCTTTAAAAGCAGATATTTTTCTAGCCTTACACGGAAATCTGTGAAGACCCGTTGACGCAAGAGCTTTCGGTCAGAAGTCAGATTTTTTGGCACAAACTTCGTAGAGACTTTTGTCATGTGTAATTCCTCGTATAAAATTCTTCTAACCGTTTTTTTATCGGCGTTCACAGCCTTGGCAATCATCGGGATGCTTATTCGACGATCTGTAAGCACAATTTGGTTGATTTTGGTCACTATTTCTGGAGATGAAACAAGGCGACCTGAGCGCTGGTCATCTTCAGTGCTCTCTCGGCCCTCACTAAAGCGCTTACACCACTCAAAAAAACGCGCACGAGAGATAGAATTGTCTCCATAGGCTTCTTTCAGGCAGTCGGAACGTTACACAGGTAGGTGTACCTGTGATAATATACATACTTTATACTTGCAGTTGTCGAAAACTTGGACTAATTCGCAATTACACATGTGGAACATGCTCTAATGATAACTGTCCAAATTGCCCCCTTGTCACACATGAAAATGACAAAAAAGAGGAAGAAATCGAAAGTGGTGAAACATACTGTAACTTTCCATTTAATAAAAAATGATAAGAACATTATTCTATACATTATTCCAATGTTTCTTCTCAATAGAAAAAAAGATTCACATTTTTATCCGTAAATTTCATGATGAACGGGATATTTTTAAGGGTGAAAATATTATTATGAATTAACTTTTGGCCCGCTAAGTATCAGAATGATTATAAGTTATTGTATATAGTTATAGTAGGATTGAAAAACGGTCTTAAAGCTTAAAGTTTATTTATAATACTATCAATAAGGGTCTTTTTTTTCTCCCGATCAAATGTACTAAGAGGCGTTACCAAGAAACTGGAAACTTTTATTCTAAACCTCGAACTGAAAAACCAAGAATTGCCCTTTCCGTATCAAAGTCCTTGAGAATGACAACGCTGTTCAATTGTAGTGGAATCTATAGAAGTGTTTCCACATTTTAAAAGAAAGTTTTACTATTTTGATAACTCATAATGCAGCACAAAACAAGTAGGAAACAACATATTAGATCGAACTAGGTGAATCCTCTCATATTTAGCGTGATAAAATTTAGTAACAAATAAGTTGAAAACTTTAGTTCATAAGATATTTTGAAATGTCGGAAAAGAATCTAGCCCCTATTTCTAAATGATACTGATGTTGGCGTTTTAGACATTTACCAACAAGGTGATTAGTATATAAGTTCCTTTCAATTGATCTCAAAGAAAGAGTAACTTTAGCATCGTTGAATAAAGTTTATACAAGGACATTAAAAATAAAATACGAACTCTTTGTGTAATGTATGGAACTTTTTGAATTGTTGAGGAACATGATGCCGTTAGAAAAGGATTTCCTTTTTGATTTAATTTATTGCAATATATTAAGAAACAGACGTATTTAATTATCACAGTTTATAACAAGCATTGAGAAATCTTATCTTAATTTGTCTTCAAGCGTTTCATTTAAATACAAGTGAAATCGGTTCTTTCAATTGATAGAAATGAATTCACAAATTCAAATGACAGAAAGTGAAAATATGTCTTCAGACATTGGAAAGCAGAACGAGATTTGCAACAACTGCTTCCAGGAAAATTCCAACACTCGTAGCAATATATCATGATTATAATATTACTTATCACAACTTCTAGTAAGTAGTTGGTTGGAATATTTCCAAACAGCTTTCGTTTCCTGAAAAGTGCATATTTCACAATGAATGTTCAAGCTGGAAAGCTCAAGTTACGAAATTATATTTATCAGTGAAAATTCAGGCGTTTGCATCTTAAATAAACATTCTATAAGACGACTTTGCTTAGCAGCATTTATGATAGATAAAATGTTAAATGGAACAATTTTTGTGCTTTATAGATACAATGCGACTAGATTAAGCAAGCTGAATTACGAATTGTTAATATTTTAACTTCATCTGAACCAGTTTAGATAAGATATTTACTAAGCCGAAACATATTTATAACATAGTATTTTTGTTTTTTCGCTTAGAATTTCTCAAATAGAACATTTTTCTGCAGATATATCACATGGTAATCATTGTTATGAAAAATTGTATGATTACATGATACATGCTTGTTCATTGAGTACAATATTACTTAGGTTTTTGAATGTTTAATTGCATTTATATAGACCGAAATATGCAGAATCCTGGATGGAAACCCCAAATGAATCAAATATTATTACTGTACCCCTTTCTGAGATTATTGATCTCTTTCTATAAAAATAAAGTATGTATGTTATCGATAATAGGGTAGGTAACTCCATTGATTCTTGAAAAGTATTAATGTAAGGTTATTGTAACTTTCTTGATCTAATGATTTCTCATAGGTTTTGCTTTATCACTACTCGTACATATTTATAAAACGAAGACATCTGTCGCGTCTTTCTGTTTATTTCTGGGTTTGTTTGCAGAAAACTGAACGGATATTCATGCAGTGCTCATCAACATATTAAATAATTGATTGATTTTTTAATTATAGGATTGTTAGAAATACCAGAAATATAAACAGGAAGCTTTTACCAAAACGCCACCTCATCCCTTTGAGATATTAACAAAAAGGATAATAAGTGTCTGCGATAACATGTATTTCTTTTGATTAGTTTGAATAAATTTGATCACAAAAATTTGATGTACTTTAGCATAATGTTGATATCGTGAAATTTTGATGCATATTTTAGGTGTTATAGCAAATTAACTCGTGTAAAAATTTATTCAAATGCGTCCCTCTCACCAACGAAATGAACTCGCTTGATACAACATGTACCCTTAACAAAGAATATTATATCTTTGTTTTCAAAAGTTAATCAAGTAGATGTTCCCTATATTATATATTTGAAGAGGCTCCTTAGTTGTTTCTGGAAAAATGGGTTTCACAGTTTTGTTAACTTGATGCCTTTAGTGTAACAAAGACCATATTTTTTATGTTCGAAATTCATAATGATGTATCAAAATTGAATCAAATAAATATTTTTACGAGGATGGTTTTATGTCTTTAGAGGACTTATTAAGTCATCGGAAGCCACCTCTGGCAAATACAGTAGCAGAGCAATCTCGTTTAGTCAAGAAATAACAATAATGTTGGAACGTGATGCCACATTATCGTAGTGAGAAATCCCCCAAAGAGGGGACTTTTGATTGTCGATTGACTGTCTGGAATAAATTCATGGTGAATCATACAACGGTAATCAAAAAAAAACAATGAACATCACCTTGATTTTTGCCTAGCTTTGAGGTGGTTGCTTCGGTTTAGGAGCATTTTTGGAGCGTCATTTGCTAGATTGTTCGACAGCCTCGACATAATATTCATAAGCTCACGTCTTGTCAGCAGTAATGATATCTTTGATAAATTTAGGGTGCTCAAATACTTTGTTCTGGTTTCTTGAGACCTGATTCAAAGTTGTTTCAGGTATTTTGGTACAAGTGCATTACCACACTTCTTATCAAAAACATCAACCAAATGTATATGTTGAAGCAATGAAAATGAAAGATATTGAGAGCTTCTGCTATCTTTCGGGTGCAGCCACGAAAATTCTCGAGCTCAATTACCTGAATTTTTTGAGAGCGATAGAAGTTTTTGGCACACTCTTCATTGAATACTGTGGGAGTTCTTGATAAAATCGCCCCCTTCCAATCTCTTCTGAAAAATTTGCAACGATTTCGTAGATGTTATTCCATTGAGAACACAAAATTTCAAGTAAACTCACAACATTTTTTTATAGTCAATATCACCAGAAAAATGCATCGCAAATAGAGACTAGCAAGCATACACCAATTGACATATGGCGCCCAAACTTCACGTAAACATAAAGTTGTACCAATTGAGAAAAAAAATTGTTACGGATTCTATTCACACGCTCATTTGCACCTAGGATTCTTCTCTCTATAAACTCTGGTATTTGCAGATCGTGACAATATTTCAGAATTTAACACTAGTTTTTAGCTCTTACTGCCGTATCGATGTTTTTTGTTACCTCTTTCAGTTTTAGTTCAGTTTTATTAATGAGTTGCTTGTTGCTGTTGACCAATTTCTCTTTCATTACCATATATATTTCATTTTCTGCTCATTAATATACAATTCGTGTTCATTTGAATTTCTATTTCTATTTAGTTAGCAATACTATCCCCTTCGTAAAAGCATTAATGTTGTTGTTGAAAATTAGTTACTGTAGTATTAATGGGACTCCTCCTAATAATGGTCTTTAATATTATGTTCGACAATGACGACAAAAGTAGGTGACCTTGTCTTCAGTTCCAATCGACATTTGAAGCTTCTGATAATAAACCATCTACCATTACCTTCTTGATTATCTCATATGAAATTATAAGGTTCATTGCTTTATACATGTCCAATAATTGTATCGTACGCTTCCTTAAAATCATGAAGAGCATGTGTAGCTGTAGGTTTCTCATAGCTCATACCTATCACATTCTAGTTATTTTAAGGTATATACTTGGTCTGTGTTATCTCTGCTTTGACGGAACTTCGTCGATACTCTCACTGTGATTGACATCATAATAATATCAGTTAATTAGTTACAACCACTTGGATTGCACAATTGTAGATTGCACAAGTCTATACCACGATCTTCAACCTCACTCACAGAGCTGATGTTCACACTCAAATTATTTAAGCTTTGCCCGTTCACAATTCAGTTAGTTTTTTTCTCTATTCAATGCACGTTCAAAGACTTTGAACTCGAAGATACGCATTAGATATTACTTTTTGTAGTAATAAATAATCAAAAATGTGATAAAAAACACACACACTGTATAAACTGGAGATCGGATTCATCAGACCCATAATGAAAAAAAGTATGGTTGCCGACGAAAATACCCGGCCTTGGCCCTAGCTTGGGTAATCATTGGTATGGCCGAAGTTAAGTAGCTTCGCCCACGCGTAGGCCAATACAGGTACGCCGAAGCTAGGCTTCCCAGTACTGGCCCCTTTGTCAACTCTGGGGTTTCCTGTATGGGATGTCATCCATCAATCACCAGATTTCACTAGATTTCTCTTCTTCTCACAATTTCATTTCCAAAATCTCCATTTTCTGTCTCGGTTAAGTATAAACTTACCGTTTATGCTTATTTTAAAGTTAATTTACTACTCTGTGTTGAGTTTACGTTTTATATGAATAAATACAACAATAATTTACTTTGTCTCATATTTTTTTCTGTTGATATTTGATCTTCAATAATAGAAAATAATCAAGAAATATCTAGCTAATTCAAAAATCACAATAATGAGGTACAAACACAACCGTTCCAATAAAAAAACAATAGATGCAAATGAAATCTACAACCACATATAAAGTATCCTCATACGTCATATCATATAAAATCTATCGATTCTATATGAATCTGAAAACAGTTTCGCTTCTGAGTTCGTATTTTTACAAATGTTTGAGAGCCATGCACCATGCATCATGGAAAGGATTCATATAGTAACAAATTTGAATAAAACTCTTTCATGCAAAATCCCACAAATGAACAATAAAGCCTCAATGTATATAAAACAATAATAAAAAAACGTGAAACTGTATTCAAAGGAAATATTTTCCACGAATGTATTTGAGATCGGAATTTTTTTTCAAATGCCCAACTGGAATTTGAATCTGCTTTTGAAGATCAAATAACAGTTTCGTCATAATAAAATAACATTTTTTCCCATATAATTGAAATAGGATATGTGCCTATGTGCAACATTATTCGAAAATATTATTTTGGTGCGGAATAAAGTGAATCGAGGGATTAATCTGTATTGCAATTAGAGTTTTGAAGAAAGGAAGATATCAATGACATTTAATTGCATCTTGAAAATTCCAGAAAGCAGTAACTACCCATCTTCTTCCACTTCGTTCGACGCCACATGCAAACTGGAAATAAGGACTACGGTTTTTCTTTTTTTCGGGACATATGAAACTAACGTTTCATTATTTGTATATCCAAATATACTGTCAAATACTTGACGTTCTTTTGGTAAGATGAAGTAAGCTGGAAGTTCTCTTTTATAATTCCGAACTGTCCCCACGTACGATAGCTTCTTTTCTTCTAACTTTCTCACCAGCTCTACACTTTTGAACCAATTGTCTGCGGTAATATTTCTACCCGACTGAAAAATTGGTTCAGACAATCTCATTACTACGTCTACGTCTACAAGTTTGGCGTTACACAAACAGAAAATTTTGATACCATATTTGTTAGGTTTCGAGGGTATGTACTGTCGAAATGCACATCGACCACGATATGCTGGCAGCATTTCAACTATGGTCACGTTTTGCCCAAGACGATAATATTTTTTGCAGTTTTCAATGAAATTACTGAAGAGATTCGTAACAGCTGCTAACTTGTCAAATTCACGTCTTTCTTCTCTTGTAGACCGATCATCAAATCTTAGACATCTGAGTAGAAAAAATCAATTCCTAGCCCGTCAGATGTCCAAAAATCTTTCAAATTGCGGTGACCTCCTCGAAATACACCTGCTAGGTATAACAGGCCAAACAATGCTCTTATTTCAATCGAGTCTGTAGAACGACAATTTCTTTCACGGTTGAATTTGGCTTTTATACTTTCTATATATAGATTTGTGGAATCAACTATCATGTTAAGCATATCACTAAAAAAATGATTCCAGCAATCTAATTCAGTTTCGGCGTTTATGGCTGTTTGACCAATTAAACCAGGTAACTTCATCATAATATTATGAGGACGGGCTCGAATTACTCTTGGTACAATTTTACTCCATCGTGTTCCATCTTTGTCTACAATGATCATTTCAATGTAACACAATACAAGTGCATAAAATAGCTCCAGCTTACCCAAAAAAAAATTACTGTCATCGCTTACTTCAAGTTCATGATCAGTCTCGGAATCAACTGATCTTGTCTCGACGTGGTCTTTTGTTTCAGATTCATCAGAGTTATCCACATATTGTAAATTTTCGTCCTCGGAAATAGCGAGACTAGTAAGTTCTTCAATAACTTCTGGTTTTGAAAAATCGTAAATTTTTGTACTCATGTTTTGATTTGACACTCGCACAAGCACTTTTAAAATACAAATAAACAAATAAATACTTAAAAACAATAAAATTCACGTTTGAATAATTACAAAACGTCGAAATGAACGAGAACTTATGCCAACTAAATCTGAAGATAAACTGACGCTTTTGGTCGCGCTGTATCTAGCAGGTACAAATCCGGTGGTAGGACGGGTTTAGGGTGGCCAGGGGTTGTAAAAGTGGAATCAGCCGATTGTACTTCTAGTAAAAGCTTCAAGATACATCTGTCGAGAACTGCAAATCTCCATTTTCTAGAGCTATTACATAAATAAATATTTAGAAAAAAGTTAGCCATGTGTCTCGTAGATACACGCGCGACTAATGGAAGGTTAATGGGTGATCTCGAAGGTTATTCGATGAAGCTACTTCTTCTCAAAGGTATGAGAAACAAATTATTTCACGTCACAAGATGAGTAATAGCAAAAGACCGTGATGATCAGACTGGTTTTCTCGCCTTTAAGTTAATTTCTCGTTTTTTTTACGTTCTTTTCTTAACCTTGCTCTGTTGTTTGCTTCTTAATTCATTTCGCAATCTCGCGCCAGAATTTGGATTTGAATATTGAGATAATCATACAATAGTTATCCTTTTCAAACTCAAAATAATCATATCAATCTAAGTATTTTATACTTGTCGCTATTCTATTCAAATTGAAAAGCTCACTTCTGCGACAAAAATTAAATGATATCAGAACAAAAATAAGCGAAAAACTATATATTGCATTCAATAAAGATCATGTTAACGGTCAAAACTTGAAATTATTGATAGAGCCTATGTATATAAAAAGTCAGGGCCAAAGTCTCAAGGATGCTCTGAGATTCCTGTAATACCAAATTGGTTCATTTATCAGTTCCTTCTGTCTAAAGTTATTATGTTAATAGCTAGTCTAACAACATATTTTAGTAATCATATTATCATTGAATTTATCTTTGTTTAAATAAAATAGATTGAATTGGCCATCGCATGAAAACACAATGCCATCAAAACCAAGTGTCGCAACTCAGTCAGCGCGATTTTGCAATGGCACTAAACAATCTTATTTATTATAATATGTATTGCTTGGGAGTTACATTGTGTGTTTATGCAGTGGCAAAGTCAATCTATTCAATATTAAAATAAATTTTAATAATAATCTGGTCACTGTAAGATGTTGTTAGGTTAAGTTAATTACGTAAGAATTTAAGACAGAAAGTCCCTTAAGTAGGAACTGAATAATTCAACCAACTTGGATTTCATGGATCTCACTTTTCACAGCAGAAGAAGTGCGTTGATTTTTTTACAAGTTTTATTTTTAATGGCATCTATATTTTTTCAAGAATATTTCGGACTTGTTATTAAAGATCGATTAGAGAGCATTCTCAAAAAAACTTAATTCTACAACTTGGTGATTATGAGTGAGATAGAATCGACAATATTCAAACAACAGTGAAATCAAACTAATCTCAAAGGTTTCAAATTGTATTGAATAATATGTTTCTGTGTATTTTGTTACAAGTAACATTTCAAATAATATATCAGGAAATACTTTTCGTATGCCCTAGTTAGTTTCTTGAAATTTCATTTAGCCAGTGTTAGACAAATATTTGATTCATAGATAAGTTCGTTCGATTTAGAAATGTGAGTTCTCACGTCTATATTCCAGCCACAAATCAATTATTCACAGACGTGAGAACGATTTTGTCGTGAAAAAAGCATGAAACATAAATGAATCAGAACGTATTTATTTAATAGTTGAATTACAAACATTTATGTCAAAACATGATTTATATGTTCACATGAAATTTTTAAAGGGTGAATATCATGAGACGATTGGAATAAAATCATGGTTACATACAATTTCATTTTTAGTTTTCGATATATATAGACAAATATAGATATAGAATATTATATTATTTCCGATAACTTCTCGTCTAACATAATCTGGAATAGTTAAAACAAATTTTCGGAATTTTGTTGGATATTACGTGCAGCTTTTCGTTTCATTTATTCATAGTTATACCTGACATTCCAACCAGCGAATAATCACATATATTCGAGATTTGTTACTTACGTTTTGCGATGGACTAATTAAAACCAATTTTATAATTGATTATGGCTTTATTGTTTTCCAAAATATTCTTTATTAAGCTCAATATTGCAGGCGATTGAACTAATTGTCGAAGCATTTATTCCACTCCGATTGAGGTACCTCCAAAACATGTGATAATGCACCACCAGCTTCTTCAGGGGTAGAAAAACGTTGACCTGGCAATTTATTTCAATTCGATGATTTGATTATTCAAAAACGTTTTTGTTTGAACTGATGTGTGAGAGTTCGCATTGTCGTGGTGGAAAATGATTCGTATTCTGCGATTGGTTTTCCTGAATTTTCCGAGTACTTCTGGCAAACAAATGCTTGGGTACCATTCATAATTGAGCGCTCTATACTGCTCCATTGTAACCGTGTCGAAATGTCCAGTAAAATTCTGAAAAGACGATCGACCATTTGTTTCGAAGTGCCTCGTGCGCGAACAACTTTTGTTGGATTTAGTTCATCATGAGAGACTCGTACAGTCGATTTTAGTTTATTTCCGAGTTCATACGAATAGATCCATAATTCGTCGCCTTATAAACACACGTCTTGTGAAGCACCGCAATTGAATTTTCTGGCACAACCGATTTTGGACGACCTTTACGAAATTCATCATGCGCACTGCAGTTTCTTTAATCCATGTCGAAAGTCATGTAAAATCATCATACGAAAATAGTCACGATTAAATTCCATTTTTTGACCAAAATGAATGTTTCAAGTATCTGTGAACTACTCAAATAGTACTGGTATGACAACATGTTCTGGGTATATTCACCATCAAAAATGTCAAACTTCATGATGGCGATGTCATGTTTAACATTTTCACATCTGTGTTGACATATCTCAAAAACTTAAATAGCAGCCCTCTTATTCATGTGTCCAAGCTTTTAAGCAGTTGTGTGAACGTAATCGCTTGTTCAAAGATGAAGTGATAAATTTGAGAAGATGAAAATACTTTCCACCTCTAATTGAAATTCTAAAAGATCCGCAGTAAAAGTTCGAAAGTTGTCCAAAAAGTGCTCAACTTCAGGAAATCAGGAAAAAGTAGACCATATGTACAAGGTGTTTCAACAAAAGATATAGTTGAAGCCTCTGTCTGAACTGTCTGAGCATATTTTAGGTAAGAGTAAGGTATGTACAAAATGGGTACCATAATGGTCAACACCGTAATAAACACAGATTACTCAACAACATTTGTAGGATCTTGTACACTTTTTTATAGCTATAGATTATATTTGAGTCTACCTCTATGATCTCGAGGTAATTTGTAATGTAAAAAATGTGAAAGGAGTTTCAGTTGTTATTGAACTCCTCCCTGATAAACAATAAACTGATATTACAATATAATTATAATAAATTGTGATGTGAAAATTGGAAGAACCCAGTTTATGAGGGAGAAAAGTCATTCCATCAAGTTAACAGCTGAGAACACTACCTCAAAAATCAGAACATTGGAGTATGAGCTGTTACAGATCCCTCTCTATAATCCAGATTTACTTTTCTCCAGTTTCTAGGTATACATTGATGGGTGACAATCAATTTCCAGTAAATAGGAAGCAGCAGAAGGAAAGTGAATTGCTAAGAGGTAATTATAATAATCTAGAAGTTCCAGTGTCAATTGAAGAAGCTGTTGTTATGAAGTGTAATCGTTAACTTACTTCGCTAACACGAGTCTATATGCAAAGTAACGGAATAAATAGAAATATAAAGTAATCAAAGCGTTGTGACCTTAATAAGAGCCCATTTCATTGACGCTTCATTAACTACAGCTTTATAAGACAACAATTTTAGATGAATAACTTCTTAATATAGAAAATGACATGAGTTTTGTACCTGTTTGATGAATTATATATACACCCCAAAAAAATTATCGCATCCCTCATCAATTTTTAAATATCTCAAATGTGTTGTCTGTTCTTGGAATTTTATTATTATTACAAATTGAAACACCAATACATACGCCTTTTGCAACATTCATTTTATATCAGTTTAATCTACAGAGGACAAAAAGTTTAATTTATCAAAAAATATAAAATATTACAAAAAAATGGACGAAACATCTATACAAAAAAATGAACGGTGCTTAAACTAGAACCAGCCGATGAATTTCTAATAGCGTGTGTTGCCACCTCTCGCTCTAATTACAGCTTCCATTCGTCTTGGAAGGTTTCTAAACAGGTTCTGAACGTATCCTTGCGGCATGTTTTCCCAGAAGTTGAAAAGAACATTTTGAAAATCATCTAGTGTTCTTATTGGTGCCGGATGTTGCTGAATTGACCATCCTTGATGGTCCCAGACATTCTCTATTGAGTTAAGGTCCTGGCTACGTGCTGGCTAATTCAGGATGGGTATCTCGACCTCTTCTAAGTACTTCCAAACCACTCTAGCAGCGTGTGGATGAGCATTTTCGTGCATTAGCACAGAGTTGTCACCGATATGAGGCATATGGGGCAATACATGGGGTTCTAGGATATTGGTTATGTATTTGTCACCATTCAGTCCTCGATCATTCACTGGTACTAACTCCGTGCGACCCTCGAAAGAAATTTCTCCTTAAACCATGATAGAGCCACCACCAAAGCTTTCACTTTGACAAAAATTAACCTGATCGTGCCGTTCACCACGTAGTTTATATACTGGTACACGCCTATCTGATGAAAACAGACAAAATCTTGATTCATCCGTGAATAAAATATTCGACCACTCTTGAATATTTTAATTTGCGAGTTCTGGAGCAAATTCCAATCTTTCTACTGGATAACGAACATCTACTACCGAAGTTACCCTTCCGCGGCTTTTTTCCGGTCTTCTGGTTAGCTGCCCTGTTTCTTGGTAGCAAATAACAACTCTGGATATGGTGCTTTGTTGAAATCCAATTACCCCGGCGACGTATCTTTGACTGCGGCCATCTTGTATGAGCGCGATGATTTTAGCGGCTTCTTCATTTGTCACATTCTTGTTAAACTTTGAAGCACATCCATTATTAACAAAATAAATTTAAATTTTTACTATACAATAACACAATTTGCTTAGAAAGTTCTCGATCCCAATGCATTCTCCAAGACAGAAATGATTTACTCGAGCATTTTGCTTCCAAAAAAATTTATAAGAAATTCTGATATTTTTCTGCCCATGATAAGAAACCAGAAATATCCATTAAGTTGATACATATAAAGATTGAACCAAAAAAAAAAATAAAATTAAGTATTAAAAATATCCTAAAATACCAGTGATTTTGCTTTTATATTTGTTGGAGAATTTTCTCACTAAGAAAAATGAAATAACCGATATAACTGAGACTTGACAAAAGTTGACAGACAAAAACTGAAGATTTCAATATAATGAGCTTTTGACATTTTTGAATAAAAGGCCAGGTCAACCACTATGCGGCAAATTTTTCAAATAATAATTTTAAAGATCTGGATTGCCGATTGTACGGTTTTGGTTGTATTGCTAAGGAATATTTAAGTCGTGGGCTTTGGTACTCTGATAAAAACTTTCAACTTGAGAAGCAAGACTACTGTTTTGTGCAAAAATATATGCACAGAACACTGGTAACTGGAAAGTTAAATTTAGCTTATATCATTACCTAAGTTTGAATAATATCAGATGAAAATTGATAACTCTTTTGGAAATCAACTACAATAATATAACGCGGAGAAAATTGACAATACAATTTAACTGAGGAACTAGGAACATTTTAAATAAATTGTATAAGCTCTCAAATGTATTAAGCTTAGTCATTAATCAACTCATGAAATAAAATAATTACTCCTAGTTATAATAATTGTAATCACGCAACTGAGTAATTTTAAATTTTTTACATCGCGACATTATACGATTATATTGTAGTATTATCAAATCAGTAAAAATTTTCCATATTCTAATGGAAATAATATATATTCTAGATAATCGGTAATGAAGCAATTCCATTTCCACAAAAGATAACCGTGATGGTATTAAAATATCAATTTGTAATTTAAGTTCTAAGATCTAAGATCTTATATTGATTGCATTTGCCTGCAATTATTGTCAATTTCAATGCTATTGCAAACTAAATCAAGGTCTTGGTCTATCTCACATACTGAGATGTTTATTTTTTTTTCATATTTTCAGGAATGGTCTTTATGAAAAGACAATTTCATCCATATTTCACCATGATTTCTGATCAAAGCAAAAATAATGTTTTTTTGTTTCAGTATTAAAAGAACGTTATTCTCGCATGCATTTTATTTTGACAGCTGACTGGAAGAATTTTAAGATTCTAGTTATAATAAATTATAAGTTTTCAGGCAAAGTGAATGTGGTTATGAAATATGGACAAAGAATATAAATCTACAGTAAAGAAATTCCTTGGCAAGACCTAACCTTAAAATGACTGGATAGTTTAAAATATTTAAATCATTATTTGTCCCTCTATGAATTTGTGTTTACCTTTGTTGTAATTTGAAAGACTGTGGCAGTAAGGCAAACTGGACACAATGAAAAATCATTGGATTTTCAGTGAAATTTATTAGTGTATTTAAGACTTGTAGCATAAATAATTAAATTAATTTTACTTATTGAATGTGATGTTATTATGAATTTGGTCTTTTCGCATTACTCAATTGAAATACCAGGGATATTTTCTTGATAATTTGAAACAACATTATTTTTTTCAAAAAATTGATTTTCCAGCTTCTTGAAGATAAGACTCCAGCAATTGATATATTGATTAAGTTGATACAAAACATGGATGCTTTGATAACATTGCAGCCACTTCAATCTTCTTTTATTTAGAGGCATCTACATACCCCTCGGCGACACTGGAACTTTTCAAGTCGCCGTGAAATCTGAAGATAATTAGATATCCGTCCTTCGAAAACAGTGTCCAGAAAAGTTCTCCTGATCCGGTACTTGTGGGTATTTGAGAGTATTTCTGGGCATTTCTCCTATTTTAGTAATTTCTATAAGCCGAACTGTACAACGCCTTTGCCATTTTTCGGAAGTATGACTTGGTCTTAAGCACGCACATTTTTTAATAAGTTCAATTCAATGGTCACATATCATTTTAAACAACCTTAGATGATTTGTTTTTGTTTATGGTACAGTTAAAAATACTAATTCAGGTAGGGAAACTCCCACTGCCAATCAGTATACTCCAATATCTTCGATTACCTTGGTTGATATTCCGTTGAACATCGTTCTTCAATGTCAATATTTTAACGAATATTGACCTTAAGATGGAATAAGTCATTCATATTGTTGAGCATTTATAACTATTATTTATTGCTCAAAAGAAGCAGTTAACACATTTTATGAGATAATATTGGCTTCTTTATCCGAATACGGCCACGTCTCGTAGTTCTGGTGGATTTCTTCCTCCGACATTTCGCTAACAGAAAAAGAGTTTTTCCTAAACCAAGCAAACGTTCAAGTAGTTCGAATGATATTTCCAAGGTCGACTTAAAAAGTGCTATCAACCGACCACCTAAGTTATGGTGTAATTCAACTAATGTATATTTTTAACCATTTTCCTATGAATAAAAATTAGTGCAAACAAGCCGAAACATAGGAATAGTATAAAATACTCTTAATAGAATGCCATTCCAGCTACTCGCTCGTTTCCAAATTTTGAACTCTTGCTGGAATGAAAAGCCTTCTGTTATTTGTATTTTAATATGCTATTCCAGATAGTCTAAACTTTTATCTGTATTTGAATTAATAACAGATAGAAATTCATATAAAAGAGGTAGACCCTCTTTTAAAATTTGTTGAAGGTTTCATGTTGCAAGGAAAATACCTCTCTCTATCTCTTCTATGAACAGGTATTGTCCGATCTGAAGTACATAAACAAAATCTGGAATCATCCTTGATTACCCAATGATTGAACATTACAGTTTGCATGCTCTCGCGCAGATATATACCTACCTGCACGGTGTTCTTTGGTCAGTTGAGAAGCAGTCTCAGCCACTCTGGCTCAAGTTCCTGCATTTCTTTAATCATTTCTCACGGTTTGTGAAGTTACCATTGAATTTCGAGTTCCAGCTAATTCTTGTTGAAACTGTCTTCTTTGTAAAACTTCCGGTTTCAAAAATCTATTCCCTGCAGCTATAGTTGGCGACGACCAGCCCCGCACTGGCCTTCTACTGAGTTGTTCTCTGTGTCAAATAGCTTTGGGAGTAAAATTAAGGGTCATTTGGAACCTAAATGTGGCTATACTGAGCTAAGTTTCAATTTTAGTGGAAATTCATATTACTCACATAAACTCAAATAACTACATAAAAAATAAAATAAAAATGAATTTAATGCAATAGAAAAAAACTAAGAAGATAATTGTTATATATATATTGATATAAAGTTGGAAATAACTCAATAACAGAAAAGTAGATTTCTCATTTAACAAGAAAAAATGAACAACAAAAAAATAATAGACTTTCTACATAACATACAAATTTTTTTAAATAAATTTAATCAATTATTATATTTTCATATAAAATTTCTGTACCAATTACAGTGTTTTTATAGTTAAATCAAGGTTTTGACGGTTTGAACTGGTAACAAAAGTAGCCTCTCATCAATTCTTTGATATTTAAAATGGTACAAATTTAAACTCGAAAACCTTTTTTTATCACCAGCCATTGGTTCATTTGAGGATTTTTTGGTTAAATAGATTGCCAAAAGAACACAGCTTATCGTTTTGGTCCTGTTTCCCTATTTCAAGAATCATCTGCCATACTATGTTCGATTCGTCTACACTGCTTCTTCAATAGACAATATATTTCGCCACAAAGCTTTTGTAGGTTCAAAATTTGATGCGAAATATAAAAATTTGACATGTAAACCTATTTTTTAGTTATATGAAAAGAACTATGGAAAAAATGATTGAATGTCTTCTGAATGATGAAAGTCCTTCATATGACATATTCACTCACTCCAATAAATTTGAAGGGTCGTTTATAGAAATATCATCAAAGTTTTGTTTTCCGATTACATTTTTTTCAAAAATCATTCCAATACAGTTGTATAGAATGTAGTAATTCCCTCCTACAAAGTTGGTAACTTAGGTGCTTTATTCTGAAATCCCTCTGCCGAAATGATTCTTCTGCCCAAATGTTTATGTTGAAAAAATAAACTTAAGGATTGCAAGTGATCTATTATTCTGTCAGCAACTTTCTGCATAGAAATCCATCAATCTCAAAGATTTGTTGAAGTTCCATTATCAAATTCTTGGAAATCCCTTGAATCACTAACTCTCTTAATTACATACATCATCAATAAATCAACATATATGACAAGGGCAACATAAAACCATGATATTCTAGAAAAAACTATCTTTTACTTCGAAATTTCTATAATATTTGACTATACTCAGACATTTTTTCGATGAAATATCTTTAGTTCCTTGAATATTAATTGAAAACGACTAATTTCAAATATTTGAAACAAGTTCTTTGGTTCCTGCAGATCTAAGAGTGTTAACAACTATTTGTGCTGTTTTTTTCCGTTTAATTGAGAGCTTTTTGGCGATTTTTGAATTAGGAAACGCGGATGATATCATTAATGGCAGATGATCCATCAACTTAAATGGTGAATTATGCTGATTAATAGAATCTGGTAATATTATTTCGGCTTTTTAACGCCATTTTCAGATGGCTCTGAAGTCTCAATACAGTTTTCAATCAAAGTTATAGTCTTCGCAATTTCAAAATTTTTAATGTGTAAAGTGGATTTCGAATGGAGGGTTACGTTAAAAATTCCACTAGTTAATAACACACCGCCACGGCCTTCTAAAAAAGGAAATTTCTGAATCTATTGCTGTCGAATTTTTGTTTATATTTTTTACTTCCAGTAATTTTAGAAAACGTATTGCCATTATTTGAAGTATAGTCAATCTCATTATTCCTACAAATGGAATTTGTAGCAATAAGTTATTATATAAATATTTGTACCTACGCATTATTATCAACAGGTTCTAAGGGTTTCAATTGGTTCAAAAGAAAATAAAATGAGCATGACATGCTAAAACAAATCATTGTGAAAAATTGATGACAGAACTCACTTCAACATAATTTAACATTTAATTTCTTCTCCTCATGTCAAACTGCATAGACTTCTTTGTTCTTAGCGACATTCACAAAAAAATAAGGCGAAATCGGCGTGAAAACAACTGAAGCAATGAAGTTTGAGGTGAATAAAGATGCAGAATGCACCGGAGAACGAGCATAAAACAAAAAACCGGAAGAAACACAGAACAGTTGACACAAGACATATCCTGATAAGGATTTGGAACGAGCTCTGTTCTAGATCGGTTCAAAATTGTTTAAACGTGATCGGAAACAGTTTTTAGCCTTCGATCACCAATAACTCCAAAATTATTTCTAACGTACAGTGCTCGCCCAATACCATATAATCTCCGATTTAGATTGACAAGTGATGGAAAATCGGGTCAATTCATGATAAATAGAGCTAATAAATCTAACGAGAAGTTAACGAGCTAAACAACAACTCAAAGAAGTGAATTTAGGTCGATTGTTCTAAAAAGAAAAACCCAAGCCTTCCGTTATCTCTTTTGGTATCGCAACTACTCCGGATACAGATGACTCTGACTGTGCTCGTCATCAAAAAGAATTATTCTAGCAATTGGTTCTCTGGTTGAATTTGAATTTCTGTTTACACTAAAAAAATTTTACGTTGTTCTAGAATACAGTGCCATATCAAAGTTACAATTTTTTAATGACCCCATATTTCATTGTATACTTGGAATAAATTTGACTTCTCATTTCCACTATATAGGCTTGTGAAAATGCCAAACGAATCACAAACTCTCGATATGTGCCTAACAAAAATTGATAGGACACATATTCTAATTAACATATCTTATAATTTTTTTCGATGTTTCTCTTGTATGAACATTTTAGTAGTAATCGTGAAATTTGCTAATTCTATAATTCTATTAGGTATAGAGAACATTACAAATAAAATACCAACAATTTTATCGCAATCACAAAAAAACAAGAATATCATTTGAAATGAAAAAGTTCAAGAGAACGAAATGTCTGACAACAATGTAAATAGCACCATTATCAGATTTATTACAAAATCCTCAAAAACGAAGATTTGTTCAAGTTTTTCCAGCTATTTCTGAAACAATCACAGTGTTTCATACTTAGAGTTCACTTTCGATATTCGTTAGCCCTATTTTATTGTATTATGGATTAGTGAACCGAAACGAATAAAGGATCACGTTCCGATAACTTGCGAATAAAATTACAGTCGTAAAATTCAATGAGATGTACAATATATTTTCAGCAGGCATAATTTATGTTACAAGAGTCTCACAACTGTAATGAGAAACAAACTTCCAGTATTGTCATGACTAATATATGGATCACGATTACAAAATCTATTATATCAATATGTTGCTTCTTAAGCAAACACTCGTATTGAGAGAGGCTTTCTTCAATCCTGCAGGTAAGCTAAAATGTATTCCTAGCAATCGAATCTGATTTCAAAATTGTTTTCGTAGAAATAAAACCACCAAACATAAGAAAAAGTCCACAGAAGTCGAGGAAGCAAAGATAATATATTCATTGGAAAAATTCAATAATGTTTGTTTTAGGGATTGAGTAACCGAATTGTTTGTATCAAAACTACTTGGAAATTATGTAGATATAGTGTATTGATAGAATAACTTGCTATTATTTAGATATATGTTAGTTGTACGAAAAAGTTAATGTGATGTTTTTCGTATTTACTTACACTCCTATTCGTAGGATGAATTGATAAACACTGTCTCGTACGTTCTTAATCTATTCCAACACTATAAACTACACTGACTTATAGTAATTCACTTATCACTATCACTTAACTAACTCAAACAATTTATTTAAATTCTCCAATTACTTTCTATATCGGACTGTTCACTATGACTATTTATTATAAACTGAATTAAGCTGAGCTACGCTACGCTATCATTTGACAATTCGCTTATTTATATGATCTATAGATCCATAGATCATATAAATAAGCAAAATGTTAGTGTTAATATCATATTTTGATGTAAACTTAAAGAAAAGTGGAAACTTCAAAATTTATCTTTCTTTTAAAAACTTATTTTAAAACAGAAGAGACCTGAAATCAAGAGCATTTAGAGGCATTAATATATCAAAAGGTCTAAGAAATAACAAATTGTAGAATATATATATATATATATATATATATATATATATATATATATATATATATACTTTGCTTTTCAGATAAAAGTATCCACCTTTAATAACTTTTGTAATACTGGTATTTAGAAAAAATCCAAAAACACGTCAATTTATGTTGGAAGGGGCAAGCATTATGGCTTATTTAAACTTACTTTATATTTTTTATGTAAAATTTGGATACTCCTCTTTGAGCTGATTTCAAAAATGTATAATACTTGTAGGTTAAAGTGGTTAGTTTATGAGATAAACAATTTTTCTTTTAAGAGCACAAATTTTACTTATTGTTCACTTTCACCATATTTGCCTGTACTAAAATGTGTTGTACAACAGTTCAAACTCTTTAATCTTTTTAACTGTGCTATTTATTATGAAGTAACAATAAGTGTTCAAAATGAGTACCATTCACTTCCATACAATGGTATAATCTATTTTGAAATGCCTCTCTGACATTGCTTAATACGGCTGGATTTAATTGTCGACATTCATTTTCTATCCTCTCTCGTAAATCATCCAGAGATTCTGGTTGGGTAGCATAAACTTTTGTTTTTAAATACCCCCATAAAAAGAAGTCTAGGGGTGTTAAATTCGGTGACCTAGGTGTCCACTCCATCATCTGCCCCCTTCTACCTATCCAACGAGCGGGGAATGTTTCGTTTAAAAATTGTCAGGCATAGCATAGTGTGGGGGAGCTCCGTCTTGTTGAAATACCAGTGAATCTTCGGAAAGGTTATCATCATTTTCTATTATTGTTGTAATACGTGGGTCAACCCCTTCCCTGAGTGACTCAAGATATGATTCACCATTTAAATTTCCGTTGATGAAGAAAGGTCCGACAATGTGGTCACCTAGGATATCACACCAAACGTTTAACTTTTGGGGATGTTGTGTATGGAATTCACGCATAATATGTGGATCACTTTCTGCCCAATATCTACAATTATGCCTACTTACTAAGCCATTTAATGACCATGAGCATTCATCAGAAAAGCAAATATTGTTTAACAATTGTAGATTGTTATTGATAATTTGCGTCATTGATTCGCAAAACTCTAGACGACGATCAAAATCATCTTCATTCAACTCGTGCACCAACTTAACTTTGTATGGGTGGTACTTGAATTTATGTAGAACTCGGAAAACTGTAGAAGATGAAACACCGATCGCTCTACTTATTGTTGACAACGATTGGGGTTGTTGAGCCTCTAAGCTGACTTGCCCTAAAATTGCCACTTGGATTGCTTCGTTATTTACGAGTCCCTCTCGCTTATGCACTTTATTGCAAACAGACCCTGTTTGTGGTAAATTTCTCCATCAGTTGAATTACATACTTATGAGTTGCATGTCTTCCGTCATGTAATTCGTTAAATATTCTAGCAGCAGCTCTTGCACAATTATTATTTTGGTAGTATAAACCTACAATTTCAATTCTTTCTTACAAAGAGTAAACCATTTCAGAGAAACAAAATAAATAATGTATCAAATTACACTCTCCATAGTGACTACAAATTCTAGTTGACAATGTCAAACTTTGATAAAAAGTAGAGTTTTTTGTTGTTTGGATTTTTTAAGTAGAAGAGTATTTAGTACAGGCAAATAAGGTGAAAGTAAATAATAAGTAAAATTTGTGCTCTTAAAAGAAAAATTGTTTATCTCATAAACTAACCACTTTAACCTACAAGTATTATACATTTTTGAAATCAGCTCAAAGAGGAGTATCCAAATTTTACATAAAAAATATGAAAAGTAATTTAAAAAAATAAAGGGGATGCTGCTAGGGGTGAGGGGGTGACTTTTCCAGTAAGTTTAAATAAGCCATAATGCTTGCCCCTTCCAACATAAATTGACGTGTTTTTGAATTTTTTCTAAATACCAGTATTACAAAAGTTATTAAAGGTGGATACTTTTATCTGAAAAGCAAAGTATATATATATATATATATATATATATATATATATATATAGGGAAATAACTAATCAAAAATTTAATCAAAGATCACCGAAAATCTTAGTTAATTTTTTCCCAGACGATAAATACATAAGTATTCGGAAGCTCGGAAAAAGTAACTAATCAAAAAAACCCTTCTTACTTACAAGAATAAGAAACAACTCAAAGGATTGTGAATTATTAAAATATGAAATAAACATAATTAAAGAGATGTTTTAGAAGAAAAAATCTACTTTCTACTTTGATGTTCCCAATTTAATAAAAATAGTTATTACAGCAGAAGCAATACATTTTCAAGCTTTCGAATAACTGTATCCATCATCGGAAAATTAATTAATTGAGAAATGTGACATCACAACGTTGCTTAATTTGAGTTTTTTTTTTGTTTTATACTCCTGACTTTTCCAATCACAGGATATGATATGAGAATACTAAGCTCTTTGACTACCTACTAGTGGATCTTCAAAAAAAAATAATTTTTGAGTTTTTTCATTTATTTCAGGCTAGAAAACTAGAATAAATTCAGTAAAGTGAACAAAAAATCTTATTTTGTCTGAAACAGAAAAACGTGTATATATTTTAAAACCAAAACGCTCACAGCTATGTTTTTCAAAGTATTTAATCTCAGCATAGGTGCTTTCCAGATTTGAAGTTGAAAATACTCATTTTGTTCATTAGTGGGCGCAAAAAAGCCAAAGCTTGAAATTTTCAAAAAACTATCCCTGTGCATAGAGTTTATAAGAAGTCTCGTGAACTGTCCCAGTAATACCTCTTCTGTTAGTTCACTAGACTCACTAAGAATGCCTATAACACAGCTCATTTCTTTATAGGAATTCTAGGGCCAGGAGAAGCAACACTTATTTCGAAGTCTTTTCAATTAGTATACATAAAACTTCATTACCTATAGAAAAAGTGAGCATTTATACAGTGATAAAAGTATTTTAGTTTTTAATCCTCATAACTCAACAACTAACAGTCACAATATTCTCAAAATGAAAAGGTATATACTTGACAAAGTATGGCTCCATGGATTTCCTTTGAACTAACAAACACTATCAGCTCCTAATTGCTTGATGTCCGATGTATTACATATGGTTTTGTTTGCTTTCTTCCACTGTTTTAAGTAGAAAACAAACACTATCTAGTTAATATGCCGTAAAATAAGACTGCAGCGATATCTTTAACTAATATTATACCCTGTTATATATGAATCTTTGCGTTGCTTGTTGATTTTTGCTTTTGTTTATCTTCACCTAGTGTTTTTTATATTTTTGAAATGAATATTTTCATTACATAAGATAGCTACAATTAAATACATAGCGAATTTGATAATCTTTAAAATTCTCTAGATATATTAAACTCTGAAATCCGATCCACTATAGAAATAGAAAACTTACTAAATCCAACAATAATTTAATTAAAACAAAATTATTTGTTAAAGAATCCTGATTTGGACGACATCTAAATTATTTTTCACACTATCCTAAAACACAGATAGCAGATAGGCCAATAAAAGTTCGTCAGAATATCATTTCGGAGTAAATGAAACCATTAGAGCTCTCTTAATGAATATTCGATATTCTTCTAATCAGGTAGGTGAAGAAATCAGAGAAAACCATTATTTGCATAATTGAAAACCATATAATGGATTTATTTTTATAACAACATTGGATTGACAATGCCATGTTTAGAAATATATTGAACTCACTTACATAAATGCAAAGAAAAAAAAAATCATTTCGATTTTTATAACACGAAGAAGATAGCTCAAGATAAGAATTATTTACTTCTGTTGATGAATCGTCTTGATTTTAGGTCTTTTTCAACTGAACATTTATTTTTAAAACAAATGAAAATATTGACATTTGGACCGATTTCTGTCTTCATCCAAACATTCCGAATGAATAGTTCCCTCAGTATATATTTTTTTGATTATATGTTATTGATTTTGTTTTGATAGAAATCTTGCTATTGACCAGCCGGCTAAACATTGCCAAGCTTCCTTCCTTAAATAATAATGAAAAATATAACTATAAATTGCATTGAATTTGCTCAAGTCTTTTTCTATTTCTTATTTTTCCGTATATTTTATTTACAACAATTTATTAATTAAATACTTCATAGAAGTAATAACAATTGTTTAAATATCAAATCAGTGCGTTAAAGCTCTGGCCTCGAGACTTAAATAACTTAGAGTAAACAGTATTAAGTTGTTGCACTACGCTCTTTATAACATATTTATACTTTCTCACAGTATTTGAAGCTTCCACATTTTTTATTAAAGATTTGATAAGAACTACTCAATTTAATTTCATCACTTAAACTATCAAATATTTTGAATTATACTCAAACAGGATTATTTAAACCTGTTACGTTAGTTATGTTTCACTGGTTATTTAATATTTTCTAAACAAGTTTACATTGTTAAAGTTGTAATAAGCTTTCTAATTTAGGTATCTCCAACACTTCATGTAAAATGTTTGTTGGTGGAAGATACTCATAATTAAACAAAATTTTCAAAAATTTGTTTTGCATTATTTGCATGATTTTTTCCACAGGTTTCCCAAATGGGTAAGAGATTCCTCAGATGCGATAGAAATAAAGCTGAGTATATTGGCTTCTTACTCTTAAGAGAAAGATGATTTCTAGACCTGTAATTGACAGAAATTAGCAGATTCACTTCCTTGGGAGCATTTTCAAAAGAATAATTAATAAATGATGATTAAAATATTTGTACAATAGGTGAAAACATAAAAACATATTAGTAGATATCTTCATTCTAATACTATGTTTCTAATAATAATCTACAAATATGTTTTTATCTATTATACAAATATTTTAATCATCATTTATTAATTATTTTTTTTTTGAAAATGCTCCCAAAGAAGGAGCGAAACGTTAAGTTATACATATAAATGTGATATTTCATCGAAATTTTATTATTTTACCCAAACAACCTACGAACCCAAAAAATTACGCATTTGTCAATATGAAAACTCATGTATTATCAGTCCCAGATATTCAAGAGAAGCAGCTTCGTCCAAATGAGTCTTATTAATTCTTAAATCAAAATTATTTACTCGTTAGTTTTATATATTATATACTTGGTTCTATCAATATTTATTTTTAACTTGTTAGAAAACAGCCAACGGCAATATTTATTAAGGTCTTCGTTAATTTGTTCTTCCATTTCTTTCTCATTTTCACCTGTGTACATTGATAAAGTATAATCTGCAAATGTGTAGTACTGTGCTTTAAGATTAGCAAATTGTAAGTCAAGAACATACAAAAAAAGAAACAGCGGTCCAAGGACTGAACCCTGTGGTACCCCGTAATTATAATGTTACTTTGGGCGGCATATGTTACCCAATTTAACATATTGGCTACATTGGTTTAAATATAATTCTATAATGCATAAAAACTTATCTCTAAAGTCTATATCAAACACTCTCTTTTAAAGTTTATTTACGTTAACTACATCGCATGCTTTGCTTAAGTCGACTGAGACTGCAGCAACCACAATCTTTTTTTGATTCAAAGCTTTTATTACAAAATTTACAAAGACAAAAGTTGCAGACAATGTACGACGGTTTTGTATGGAACCATATTGGAGTTTATCATATAGTCAATTACTAATCATAAATTGAGTTATTTTTTTTTAATTTACTTTTTCAAGAATTTTCAATGAAACATTTATAACAGAAATTGGCCTGTAGTTACTTATTAATTCTTTGTCACCAGCTTTATAAATAGGGCAGACTTCACTTACATTAAGTTGTGCTAGGAAAAGACCCGTAGTTAATGCTATATTAACTAGTTTTGCTATAGGGTCTACAATGAAGTCTATAAGGTTAATTATATCCATAACAGTTACTTCGTCATACCCAGGTTCATAGTTTTTTTTTAATTCCAGTGTAATTTCAGTTATTTCTTCCTTACTTGGTAACTCCAATCTAGATATTAAGTTGTGACTAATGAATTCACTAAATGTTTTGCTTGTACTCAAATTGTTTTTATAGTCTGATAATTCTTCATCAATAGTTTCACCTATTTTTCCAAATATCGGTTGAAATAATTTAAAACATCTATGTTGTCTGAGACTATTTCCCTATTCATAAAACTCAATATCAAACTGTAGAACTTCTGGATGCTTTTTTTTGTAAATGTTCATCTCTCAATTCAATCATAATTAATATATTTTGATCAATCCATTCATTGCCTTTTTGCATTTTAGTTTCAGTTTAGTTTTATTTCATTACATTTGTTGATATTGTTTTCAATTCCAATCATCAATGCGCTAGTTGTTGAAAAGTTGATAAACTTACATCTTTGATTTTATTACTAAATTCGTATACAAACTGATTATAGTTAATTACTTTAAGATTAAAAGATACCTTTGTTATATATAATTCTGTCTTATAGTAACTTCGTCCTCTTCCACTTTTTCAATTGGAAATATATTTTTTGTTCGTATTTTATGTTTTATTGAAAATTATTTTTTATGGTATATATGTCCTATATCATCAAATGATAATTATTTTTTCATTATTTCATTTTTCATTGTTTTCAATATAATACTCCCAATTCAATATTCACATAAATAATTTTATATTAACTGAAAGATTCCTTGCACATTATAATGAGTAGAAGTGTCTTCATATATTATATCAAAATATCTCAAAGACTTATTGTTGTTTTTCATACCATTCTCTTTTTATGTAATGTGTCAGTGTTATATATTATCTCGCTTCTATTGTTGATATAGCTATTGATATTAACTTTCCTCATAGTTTCAGTTTGTTAATTTATTTTATCCACATATTATTCTAAAGTAGTGGTATTTGTTCTAATAATCTTATATTTGCATGTATATTGTAACTGCGACAGTAACATCGTATATAAAAAAAAACTAGCAAATAATTTGAATACTGTATAAAAAATTTCGAAAAACAAAGAAAAATTATTGAACATATATTTGTTTTAAGAACTATGAAATCATTAATTAGTACCTCGAACACCCAATTCATTTCATTTCACCGTTCGTGAAGTTTTCTTAACCATATGATTTATTAATTAAAAAAGTTTTGTTTGAATCCACCGACTCAATTTTAATGCAACGTACACAATTATTATCTCACCTAATCGTTCGTACACTTCTCTACCGGCATTTACTGCTGCAATAACTCCAAGAAAGTATAACCACTGCATTTCCAGTCGATTAATATGCACATTTTTCTAAAAAACTATGAACATACACATTTTTTATTATCAAAAAAAGAGTAAAAACCGAATTTCTACACATTGTAACTACGAAATAAATTAATCCTAAGTAATCATTAGAAACACACTTAGTCACCAGACAATAATGTTGCAATTAATTTATATTTTTCAAAGTAACAGCTTGAAATGTATATTGAATATATTTTCTATACCAGGTATCGGAATATATTGGAAATCACGCCGAAATTGTACGAGATCGTTTCGGATAAAAGTACGCGCCTTGCTATGGTGAGCTTAAGTGTTAGACTGAACGATACCCGTGCTAAAATGGGAATTTCAGGGTGGTTTTTCGGCGCATGTGTGTGAGAAAATGCTAACATCTCAGTTGTGTTAAAACAAACCAATTCATGATTATTTTTTTTCCAAGAGGATATAGGCATTTTATTCTAAATCACATAGAGATAAAAGAAGAATTTAGACATAAAGATAATAGTATATTTGAAAGAGCATCACTGGAATTTTCTTTCAACCTTACAAAAATTGGACAAAATGACAACGAATTAGAGAATAAACTGTGTTTTGATGTATTTTCGAGTACAAAGGAATGAAGGAAACATTTCTTCTCTCTATATATAGATAGGATTTTATCCATTGAGCAAAGAAAAAAATTTTTCGTTGATTTCCAAATTATATTTTGAGACAAAATCATTTATACTAATAAAGTATATGTATCCATATTGTTTCAACAATGTATTATGTAACCTAATACAAACATGACAAACCGAAACTCAGTATCAACACAATATAGATTGATGATAATACATATCAAAATTTATTACTATGTAATCAAAACTTTCCTTGTTTATTGCAGATTTGATTATACGATCATTGTCAAGAATAGTTATCTTTTGAAACTTCAAAAAACCATTGAAATATCATCACAAAATTCTATTAAAAAATAGATTTATATTCACTTCTCTCATGGTATACATTAATTGTAAATTGATATAGAATTTTTAAGGACAGCGTATCTAAAAGTTACCTTTATCATTGTCCTCAACAATAACTAAGATCTTGGAGCAAATCTTGTTCAGAAAAATTTAGATGTCTCATGAAATATACAAACAGCAACTATTAAGTTTGAAAAATTGGAAAGTGACAGTTACCCACTAATATTCAGCATCATACATCTTGTCATTATACTCTACACTAACAAATTCATTTTTGAAAATATTGAGATAATTTGTGAGGTTCTGAATAAGTACTTTACCTTCTTTTAATTATGGAATGGAGCAGTTTTATTCACGATATAAGTAGTAATAAGGCATTCATTATGTACACCCTGTATCAAATGTAATGTCATATATTGAATGTATTCCAACACTTTTATTTTTATTCCGAAGCATATCTATAAGTTTGTAGAGAGATTGCACTTTTTTTAATAAGGCAATTTAATAATTAGAGCTTCACAATCAGACACCATCTCGTTGTAGAACTCAACCAAGATCAGAATTTCTTGGTGTTGTTCACTTAGATTATTTAGGGTTAACTTGATACTATTTAAAATCTACAAATCTATAGTTTCTTCCCTAGACAATTCAATTATTATTATTATCCAAATTGTTGTTAAACTGAAATGATAATGTTCGTTCACATTCGTCAATGTGTCTACATACGGAACAATACCTACAGCACCATAAACCTGGAAGCTTGAATCCTTTTATTTATTCAGCCCCAAGTATTTGCTCTGAAAAGCTTCGGAAAACCGACCGGCATGTTTTATTACCTATCGAGGTTTTATAAGGTGACTCAAAAGAAAGTTCACATTAAAAAAAATCATTTCTGAGAAAAGTAGAAATTTTATTGGAAAATTGTTTGTCAAGTATCAAAATACAATGCTTACGAGTTTATTCCTTAAAATTAACATCATCCAAATGTAAGCCGTTTCGCTCATTACATTCATGTAATCAAGCACTACAATTGATAGCTGCCATTTCGTTATGGTTATTTTCTTCATATCACAGGAAAAATTCCATAGGTTTAAATCGGAACTGAGTGAGGGGCAAGTTATGTCATTCTTTCTGGAGATCAATTTGACATGAACAATTTCACAAGACGTAGCAGAGATCTACTAGACAAATGTTACCTTGTCCTGTGGAAATCATCTTCTCTGGTTATAATTATAGTTGTGCAATTCAGGCAAAAAAGTGGTCTAACATTCGCACATAATGCTACAAATTCACTGTGTGTCCCCTTTTTGTCTTCAAAAAGGTTAAGGTCTAAAATTCCTCAGCTTAGGCAATTGTGGGGCTTTATGATGTTTTGATAAGCTGCACTACAGTATCGGACAGTTTGCTTGTTGATATGTTCATTGAGCTCTAAATGATCTTCCGAAAACAAGATGTTAGTAAATTGTTGAGAGCTCTCAATCATCTTGTTTACGAAGTCAAGCTTCTGACCTCTTGGACAAACTGAATTTTGTAAGGATGCGGCCTCAAATTTTCATGTATAATGCGAAATAATGATTATGTCTGCAACAACACGCTTCCTAATAGACAAGTCAATCGCAAATAAACTGAGTAAAATGATTTTGATCGCTTTAGGGGACCTCCGATTTGGGTTTATCCATTGTTAATCCGGTCTCTTCAAACTTCTTGACCAATTTCTCAATCAATCGTAATCAGTATAGTCTCCGAATTACCGTATTTGTAAAACTCACGCATACATAACGTACGATCCGCTCCCGAGAAAGGCTTCTCGGCTTCCCATTATTATATATCTCATGCCCTCCGAATAGTCGGTTATGCACAATAATCAATACAAAGGTAAACTTCATTTTGAAACACGTTGTACATTTACTACATATAAATATTGTGGCTCAAAATAATTGTATGCTGTAGATAATGAATTTTTACACTGGAAACGATAAACTTTTTTGATAAATTTGTGTTGATTGGAAATAGAATTAGTAAATTATCTCATAGACGGTTTCATCCATTTTTTTTTTTTCAAAAAATAGGTGAACGATAAGTCATTCTGTTGCTGCTGACAGAAAATGAAGTTATTAAGCCAGAAATTCTACAGAAGCAAACAAGTAAATTGCGGCGATAAAATACAGGTCTAGTCACTTAGACTTGGTCAACTAATTAAAGGTAAAAACTGAATTTTGTGTAATAAATATAAAATAAATTGGGAAAAATACTTATAGAACTGAATAAAAAGAATAGATTTTATAGGTACCCAATGTGCGAACAGCAATACTATAGACGAATGACTTGAAATGTGGTTTGTTACATTATCAGTGGCCAACTATAGTTTCAAATATTCGGAATTTTCTTGCTATGCTACTGATACAATGTTGATATTGAACTACCACTATCGTAACAATGATCGTTCCACTGTAAAATTACCACTTGTAGTATTCCCCTTTTCGAAATGTCATTTTTTGCATTCTTCCATACTAATGGGATTAAATTGTTTAGTGCCAGATATTCCTTCAATTTTATTTAAGTACATTCTATTTGGTTGAACTATACTTGGGTAGTCGTCTACTGTATTATCGTGTCTACAAGCTATTTCATCAAAAATCTTTTGAATGTAATTGATCTAGCTTGATACATGCCATTAACAGTGCTTTAAATGCAGTATCATCGAATCCAATCCCTATTGATGTAGCTAGTGTCAGCTTTTAGAATGTAAATCTTGGTTTATGCATCTAAAATTAAATTTAAATTAAAATAAACATGAAACTAAACTTTCCTGGTGTTAAATTTGGTTTATATGGTAAATTGAAGATAATTGTTGAAGGCATAAGACCTCCTATCAGAACTAGCTCATTTACGTGTTTTGCCAACAATCACTCGCTACCCAGACATTTTGTTCTCTCATTTTATTCTTGTAAATGAGTCCTTTTTGTCATACAAATGTGGAAAGCTCCTGACACTGTTTATCAGTGTTCTATCGTCTAAACGACATTGCTGATTTTCAGACATTACTTTTACCTATTTTTTTTTAATATCTGTTCTGAAAATTGGACACTATAGTGAAAATCGCCACAATAATGAGAATTATATTTTCAAAACCAAATAACAAGGATTTTGTAAACAAAATAATACTACCAATACGGACTGATAACGTATTCTGTGCTCATAACTTCACAAAATCAAGAATTTAGATAAAAGTTTTTAATCCAAATTCACTGTTAAATTTCTACATGAACTACTAGTACCATTCCATAAACTGCATAAACCAAGTATATTTATTTGTTAATAAAGTGAATGCATACTATCTATTTGAATGGTTTTTCTTTCAATTGACGCTTTAGATGCATTTACATCTGATCATTCACAAGTATAAGAAAAAATTTCTAATGTAACTTTGGTTATATTTGAGCACTTAGAAAATATAGTCCGAACAATACTATTGTAACTTTTATGTTTAATAGCACTATATACATTTAACCCTAACCGGGCAATAAGCACAGTTGACTTCCAATAAGATTAGCAGTTTCTGCTATTTTCATTGCAGGAATTCAATTGATCACTTTTTCCTCATATTATTATATATCTATTAATTCTGTGATATATACATAAACATGTCATTTATAAAAATGATTAAAAATATTCATAACACTTGATTCAAAATTTCAATCTTTACTAAGAAAGATGTGTGCTATACAATCGCATCCCAAATTGTAAATATTTTATAATTGTAGTGACTGCATATTCACATTTTTTCCTTGACAAAATAATTAGAAAGACTGATTTTGAAAAATTGTTGCTAAACATTAAATTTTAGAATTTACGCTAATTTATAATGAAAAATTGTCATCATCTTCACGTTTATAACGAGTGATTTTTTATTGATATCTTTTTGGCAACAATGTTTTTGACAGATCACGCCTGAATCGTGTCCCTTGTCATGTCTTGTCAGTTTAGTCTATAATTCGATCATTAATCGACTTAGAACGAACAACGCTTGCAAATTATTGAATTTTACTATCAAAATTCATCCACTTTTTCCAATTTATGGGTAGTTTGGTTATCAATAATGATTTTCCACAATCCATTAATCATCAATCCATAATATTTCTCACTCAACCAATCAAAATTTCTTGTAGTAAAAAATCAATTCTGCAGCTAAAAAACTAGTGAAAACTTGGACAAAAGTGAGGTTGCAGAAAAAGATGTTAGTATAATGTATATAGGTCCTGAAATCGGAAACCACAAAACTGCCCAATGAGTGTATTGAATACTATCCCTTGGTAGTATTGAAATGTCTTGATATGTTACATATGTATGTATATGTTACATACCATCAATGGTATTATTCAATTGGGTGAAGAGTCTAATCATCCACAATCCGACACAATATATGCAATATCGTCAGGATATGATCTTCCATTGATTCCACTTGGAATAGCTAAATCCACTCTCGCGTGGCTTATATTAAAATTGGCTACTTCTAGCACTTGAATTTCAATTGGAATCGATGAAGATTATGGAGAGACTGACTACGAGGTACCACATGAAATAGGTATGCCGTAGTATGCGAAATAACAAATTACCTGGAAATTTTCCGAGTAAAATCAAATTTTGAAAATCACAACCGTTACAATTTGTCCATTGAATATTTTGTTGAATGTAATTTCATGTGTTCTTTCAAAATATTGTTTGTTTCACATTTAGTTTCTAATTCATTACATAGAACAAGATATTGGACTTAGCGCAATCATAAGAGATCATCTTAAAAGTAATTATTATGAATAACCATTTCTTATATTAAATTTTTGAACAACTGAAACTAGAACATGATGGAATGTTTCGAAAGGCTTTCTGCAACAAGTGAAATCAGAAATTTAAAAAGTGAGCTAACACAATAAATAACCAATGTATGAAGCTAAACGTAATCAAATGATATAAAAAAATTTTTCTCATATTCTGATTTTCTCACAGTAACAAGTTATTACTGTCAAACACAAGATATTTCCGGTTAACATTTAATGAATTAATTTGCACCATCGAAATCGCTCCTCTCGAAACACCAATAACGTTAAGTGCAATTTCACACACCGGTGAGTAAAGTAGACCGTAATTCCAGTGGAATTAACTTTACGCACCGTTTATAAAAAGCGTGCTTAACTTCACATACTGTTCAAGAATAAACAGGTTTATCTCTGTTTTTATTTGTTCAAGTTTGAATGTCAAATCATAAGATGGCGGTCATTTGATTGAATATTCTTAATATCATCATATATTCTCTATCAACTAAATACATTGGACATAAAAGATCATATTAAACAAAAGGAAATTTGACAAAGTTTCATTTATGTATAATAATCATATTTTGTGCCTTTCTGATATTTTCTCTTATACCAACTGCTCGTTTAAGTATTGTAGTTGTACAACTTACGTCGGTGCATATACGAAGTTATTCGTAGTCAACGAGCCGATGTATAACTAGAGGTTTGGAAAAAAAATCAATTAGTTTATAAACAATAATGAATAGTGAGATACATGATGTTAAATTTGAAAAATAAAATGAATTTCTCATAAAAAGAAGGTTATTGAGACATGTTTTGAACATGATTTTATGATTATGAACAAGATGATTGGGTGGAGGCAAACAAAAATATCTGATAGAATTCAAGTAGAGCTACCAATTTGAGTCACCTATCAATTAATTGTCTCTCATATTGAATTTGGATGAGTGTGTATCCCTTGGAGCTTCAAAATCTTTTTGAATATATTCGGTCTCTTCCTTATGATTCACTGTATATAAGAATAATCTCTCATAATTAGATGCAAACCTTCTTCTCAATTTTGATCATTATCCATTTAGTGTTACAAAATATATGAGGCTTCTCCACATTCTAATTTTCTTCACTATTATTCCCTATATGAAAGAATATGGGGGCGGGTTATTTCTCAGAGGTACACTTTCGCTTCAGTGATTATATTGTTAATTTCTGACAGTTTACTGTTTCCATTTTCAATTTTTTGAGTTAATTGATTATTATTGTAGTTAGATAGAGTTAGAGTTAGAGCTTGTCTATCTTGAAGACCATATCATTTTCATCTTGTGAGCTCTAATCGAGATTATTGGGTTTTTCCGTGATATCATATGTTGTTATTTATTTTCACTATCACTATCGTTAGGATGAATTTATAAACATTGTCTCTCACGTTATTAATTTACGTTACACCACACTCAACTAACTCAAATAGTAATTAACTTCAGTAACACATGACTAAATTTACAATTTATATGAATTCTTCGGTTACTTTGTTATTGCGGTCTGTCAACTAAAACTATGTTAAGAAATCGCCTGGTATATATATATATATATATATATATATATATATATATATATATATATATATGATGCATCTAAATGTTCCTGATTTAGGTCAAAATTTCAATTTCTTTCGTCTAGATAGGGCAAACATCTCAGTATTTAGAAAATAGACTGAGAGGTCATCAATACGATAAAAAAATAGAACTAACTGCCTTAACGAACCATGAAATATCGAGAATACATAAATTCAATTATAAAGATTCAAAAATTTCTGAAACGGAATCTAATACACGAAAAAGAGAATTTTTAGAAATGGTTCACATTCATAAGAACGAAAAAGCTTTATATGATAAAAATGTTCTAAATAATTTAAGTAAAATATATATCTCTATTTTGTAAATTCCAATAAATTTAATATATTTGAGATGTGGACCAAGGAAATTTTTTTTTATTGGCACAAAGTTCTAAGTTGATTTTATTGTTATTTTGATATTCATGATATTCAAACGAATTCCGAGTGATTCAAACGTGCCGCGTTTTCGCCGAATTTTAGAATTGTTCCTAGCATTATAGAAAGTGTACATTTCATCATTTCGCTCCGAATACTCCATTATTTCATTGAGCAAGGAAAAAAACATTTTCAAAACTTTTCCTCTTCTGAGTCATCGCATCGGTGTATGTGAATCGACGTACTTCCCAAATCAATTCAGAAAACTCTTCAATATTCACACAGGTTGTATTCCAAACCTGCAATTTTTTATTATTGTATTTCATTCGCTTGTTGTTACTGAATTTATGAAAAAGTATATTGGCAGCACATATAAAGAATTTTCTCACAATATTTGTAAAGGTAAATTCTTTCATATACTTACCAAATATCGCAGTTTTCCGGAATAAGTGGATTGGAAAAAGAGTCTAATCGATCATTGACTATATGCAAAAATTGGCCAGAATTTCGTATTTCGTTCCTTACGGAGACATGCTTTAAGATATGAAACTTATCTGCAAGTCTCGATAATGACTTATGATCCCAGTAAGCCATATTCCTATATTCTATTAATTTAAGTAAGTTTTAACTCTTATTAGCTGTTCTTACTTCTTTTTACGTTTGAGTGTTGTCCAAGGAGTTTTTGACTAGAAAAATTCGGCCTTAATTCTTTATCAAGGTTGTAGTTACTGGGCTTAATAATTCCACATCTGGATCCAGTGATCGGTTATTATAGAACTAAATACAAGAATTTCTGTAAACTTATCGTTATTATACTATCCAATGACGACTACAGACTAAGAATTTAGTTTTGTTTGTATATATCCTGATACCAATTTACCTACTGTACATCACTAGAATGTAGACCATAAAAACTGATAAAATTGCTGCATCGTAAAAAATTTATACACATTTTTATTCCACATGTTTATTGTATACCGTTGATATTAGAATGTTTTTTCAAATAGTTGATTCGGATATGAAGTTGGAGACAAAGTAGAAGTATGCCACTTATTCCTAGTATAAATTCTCCGTGACACTTTTATCTTCCTCATCAATGTATTCGCTTCTCAGTATCCATCAATTTTATATGTTGTAATTTATTCCATGGCGTATCTTAATCTTCAAACTACAAGAAGACGTCCTTCTGTGATTACGGCAGAACATTTAGCACATGAAGTGTCTCCTCAGTATCGAGGTCATATCGGAAATATAACGGGTTTATCTTCAAAATATTGTAATGTTTTTTCTTATTTATTCGAACTATTTCTAGAGGTGGGGTGAATTCATGCACACAGTCTCTCACTCACTCAATTTATCTATACATTTACAACAAACACTATTTATAATAACTACTCACTATTTATAATAATTGATCACTACTGGTAAAATTTACCTTCAACGATTTCTATTCACTATTTCGTTCTCTTTGACATTCAATTTATTATAGAATGTAAACAAACCAACAAATAAATGGAATTGGTTGAAAAACAATATAAACAAATCACGTCTGTTATGAACGCATATAAAAAGCTCTTCTCTTCCTCTAGACTCTTCCATCACAACCGAACAGAACTGGCTTAACGGTCTCTGTCGTGAACGAATTCATGTCAATATAATTCATTTTTGAGGCTGTACTGACGCTGTATAGTGTGATTCACACATCAAGCTCGTTGGTCTGTATTGTGCACATATTTTCCTTAGATATTTTTTGGAATTGCAATAATGTTTTTGCAATCATTTCATTTTAATTTTTTTTTATTAAAAAAATTTAGAAGGTATTCCCTTCAAATGAATACATATCAAAAATGACGTACTCATATTGAACTTATTGATTTGAATTTGGTTTCTATAGTAAAAGGTAGAACTTTGTTGATATCATAATATTAATATCAGAATATTTGGTAGTATTTGTACGACGTTGGTCCCAGAAATACCTGACTTGACCCAGAGATGCCAGGAGTTGCTTGAAAAATACCATATTAGAAAGTACACAATATATACAGCAAAATATTTCAAGTTTGAAGACACCACGTTGTTCATTATTTGTTTGGCAGCAATCAATAGTGAACGTTTTCAGGGAAATTCTAAACATGGAAAAAAATTGATCATCGTTATGTGATACAATACTTATATTTGAAAGGTTAGCTTTCACCTTTCTATGGGTGAGACTGCTTCCTCGTTATCAACATTAAGATATTTGGTAGCAGAGAAAGAGAGCGATAAAGCAAATGAAGTAGGCTTTTCAAAAAATACGATACATCGCTTATTAACTGAAACTTTTTGCGCCGTTTAATAACCATGGATGAAACGTGGGTCTATCACTTCAGAAGCAGAAGAACAATCGAAACAATGGACTGAAAAGGGAGAACCAGTTTCAAAAAAAGCGTTCGTTGTTTGGGTTGCGAATGGTATAATTTTCATTTACCATCTTGAAAAGGGAAACACTATCAACTGCGAGTATTATGCCGACTCATTTCAACTTTGGAGCGAAGAAATAAAAAACGGCCACATTTGCCTAAGAAGTAAATGTTATTTCATCAGGATAATGTCCCAGCTCACACATCCGTTATTGCAATGACCAAAATTACTGAAATAAAGTTAGAATTGCTACTTCAAACACCGTATTCACCGGATTTAACCCATTCGGATCATTTTATGTTGCCAGACTTTAAAAAATGGCTTGGTGGATGAAGATTTTCCAAAAATGATGAGGTGATGTCGCCAGTTGATAACTATTTTTTAGAGTTTGACGATTCTTATTATAAAAAATGTATCAAAATTATTGAACACCGCTGGGATAAGTGCAGAATGTATGGAGCTAAAAAGAGATTCCATTGTAATATATATATATATATATATATATATATATATATATATATATATATATATTCATCCAAAATGTTTGTGTTTTCTTTGTTGGGCCAGTTACTTTTTTGGGACCATCCTCGTATATCTTTTTATATTAATTAAGTCTAATTCTACATCTTCACTTCGTATTAGATGAAATAAATGAATGATCTGCTGTGTTCTTTTAATTCAATAAATTTTTATTTTTATCTATGTTTATCATTTGATTGTCGGTGAAGGAGTTGAGAGTAATGACACTAATTAATATGAATCAATCAGTGTCCTTCCATTTTCCGTATCTTATCCTACTAAATGAACAGTTTGCAAATGAAGATCGTAATTCTCAAACGACAGTGAATCTAGACAATAATAATTCTTATCCAGAGCAGTACATATCGTAGTTTTATTCTATCGTAACTTCGAGTGTCAACTGAATTTGTGTTTGAATGGGACTGAATATACAAATGTGACCTAGTTTTCGTTCTATGTAGTCATGTTCACTTTTTAGCATGCTCTTGCTGTAATTTTTTATAATTACGAAAGGAGTTTGGGACAAAGTTAAAGGTTGGCAAATTTCATAGTATAGCTAGGAATATGAATTAATAAAATAGAAAAGTGATTTATAGAATAATTTACAAACGTTAATTTTGTTGTTCGTGATTCTATAAAAAAAATATTTATTAAGGTTGTTTTCGATGGCAACACAATTTTGTATCGCAATTTCTTATTCACATAGAGGTACAATGATATTCCCGAATTTGCGACTTTAGTGCAATATTGGACGTTAAACTCTTACATCTCTTATCTCATTTGCTCTATACAACTACGTTTAGAAAAATCTTGGAGAATTACTCCAACAATTAGTATTATATTTTCTTTATATAATGTTGGATGAGATCTTGGATATGAATGAATACATGTTTTGTACTTTCTATAAATAGTTCATACTAATCGATAAATAGAATTCTTATTTTTTTAAATTTAATGATATCAAACAATTTCTACCGCATATCAACAGCTTGACATGAAAACCAACCTACAGGAGACACTTAACTGCCCGACGGAAATAAGGAAAATCGTGCAGTTCCTTAAAGTCACCAAGCTGTACAAGAAAATATAATTTAATTTATACATTGTAACAGATTTTATTTTTTGTATGTAACTGTATTTAACTTTCATTTTATTTTATTTAATTCGAATGTATTTAACTTATGATTGTTTTTGTGTGCCAATGACCAGCGCTGTCGAGGCACGTTAAACTGAAATAAAAAAAAAAAAAAAACAATTTGATGGGGTTCTATGTTTCAATTATATCAAGTCAGGTGAATTTTACAAAATGCACCATACAAGAAGTTGGTATAAATAAGTTGCGATGCGCAAGTAAAATAGTATGATTCTAAAACTGAAACGTCCTGATTTTTTCAAAGCTCAATAACTTCGTCAAGCATAAGCAACAATTTGTGTGAGCCAGGGTATTGATATCATTTATGTGAAAAAATTAGGTGGGTGGCAAATTAAATACAGTGACCGATGCTTATATTGACGACAATGTCAATAATAACAGTGGAAAAAAATCAGTGAAATAATTTACAAAAACAGTTATACTTATAATTTGATAATTGAGCGAATTACACTTCGGATTGCGTCCTCTTCCACCGTATGGTCCAGATCTAGCCACCAGTGACTACTGGCTATTCGTTGATATCAAAAAAATGCTCGCAGGTAAGAAATTCAGCTCAAATGAAAAAGCAAATGCTGAAACTGAAGCCTATTTTGAGGCAAAAAACTTCTTCTAAAAGCACGTCATCGAGAAGTTAGAGAAGCATGGAAATGATTGTATTGCTCTTGAAACACATTACATTGATGAATTAAGTGTTTTTCTTAGTTAGTCATACGGCTTATTCAGTTCTTAACAACCCAAAGAATACTAGCGGGATTTATAAAATAAAAGAGAACCCATCGAAAATTATCAGGATTCTCTATAAAACACAATTAATTCACATAAATATAGAAGTACAGGAATGATTGAATAAAAGTTAATATGTGAGAAGTGAGAAGTATGGTAAATAATAACGAGATAAGCCAAAACAAGTTGTGAACCAATAGATGTGGAATGATTCATCTCAATTGACATATAGAAATAGAACACGGCTTGTCCATAGTCCCTAGATGGAAATTATATATGAGAACGTGATATTTTTCCTCATTGGATGCCACCAGATTTATACCGGAACGAAATTTACAAACAAAGAAGATAGGGAAACTGGAAACACATTTTAAAAAATCAACGTAACTTGAATAAAATAAAATTATCCTGGAACACAATTCCCCCAAATAAATATAAATTCTTAAAAAAATAAAATAATTATCTAGTAATAAGAAATTTATGAGAAAATTCACTAAATTTCTATCTATTGCGTATTCAATACAACGAATACGAGCAGTTAGGAAAAGATAACAGCTTCAGACTTATGTATACAAGATATAATGGGGAAAATGTATTTGAGATAAGCCAAGATAGCTTCAGTAGTCGTCTGTGGTTGACATGGTGTACATTGGTGGTTTAGTTTTTTTCCCGTTTTATTTTGCTAGCCTAGTAGCTACAAAGCTGCAGAAAGAATATAGAAGGAAACCAAACGAAACTACGCATGGAAACGACCGAAGAAAGAGCTAGTGAATACAACAAATGCAGTTGAAAGGACCTTACACTGTTAAATTTACGGAGACTTTCATAGTACCGAAATATACTCAGATATCTGTTATGTTTCATAGGTTCTGTTCCCGAATTGGATAGATTTCTAGGAAAAAATATTTACAAACTATGTTTTCCATAATTCAATTGAAGAAACAGTATAAAAGCAAAGCAAACAATGTAGGAAAGAGAATGAAAGGGCAAATGCATCACAATAATTCATTAAGGAAATTGGAGGAGTATTTTATAAAAAAAACTATCAGGCCCATTGGCATCTTATATTTTTCAAAGCATCATTCATTTCTCAACATTATGAGAATAACTTTCTTTCGAAATCGGCAGTTAAGTGATTGCCGATTGGTCTATACAAATTGGTAGTGATACCGCATTTCAGTGCCCGGACACTGAAGTGACTGAGCTGTCATCTACTTCATGTTCGACAACAGTCGATTATACATCAATCAGCTCACAAACTTTTAACATCATGATTAATTCAAACTGTTCTATCACCATTGATATAAATAGATGAGATTTACATGTCGATTCTTGAAAGATAATCATATTATTCAACTGAGTAACTAAAAACGGCACTCATAACCTACTCTGCTCGTCTCAATTCCAAATATTTTTGAATCAGGGTGATTAAGAAAAAAACATAATATGTAAATCGGCTAAACGCCTCGACAACTAGTATCCAGCCTTGTGACAAAAAGTGTTTTTATACCCGAATAACTATTCTACAAATTCGAATATCATGTGTAATTTACTCATTTTACAATGATCTTTATTGTCAGGTTATGTGAATAATAGCGACTTTAACAAAAGATCCACGCAGACGTGTTATGAACCACGAATAACGAATATTATTTCGTATGCATGCAGAAGCGTTGGTGAGGTGAATTCATTAGATCACGTTTATATAATCGGTAGTAGTAACTGATATAAGGTAGAAGATTTGTTTTTTTTTCTAGACATAGAAATAATTACAATCCACTATTGTTTTATGAATGGGAGAAACTCAACGTACCTTATTAAATACTGTATTAACTTGTAAATAACATTGTAAATAACAACTATTTCTTTTTGTTTAAACCTAAATAAGAGGGTTGCTAGTTAAGTTTTGAGATCGAGAAATGAAAACAAATATTTATAATTGGATATTGCTTTATTATTTGTCCAAATATTCTCTTCAATATCAATATACTGGTACGTGCATTTGAAACAATTGTCAAAGCATTTTTCCTATCCAATTTTGGTGAACCATTTAGAATTGACCACTCCAATTGATCGGTGGCTAGATGTGCAATTATTCCGAATGAACAGGTGACCATATGCTTCGAAGTGCTTCGAGCGCGAATTTTCGTTAGATTTGGCTCGTATTGAACTACCCATACAGTCAAATACATAGATTCATGATTATTCGTCTGTCTAGATCTCATAGAAGTCTTTTGAAGTATTCCGATTGCATTTTTCGAACATTTCTTTGCTCTAATCGATACGAGAATCGAAGCTGTATCCTATGCGAATAGATATTTTTGACACCCAAATGTTCATGCAATATTATATGTATGCAAATACATCTTATGCCAAAGTATGCCATCACAAAAGTCATCTTGTAGCGACGTGTGAACATGATTGAATTAGGAAAATCTGCGAAACGCGGTGTTATGGGATAGTGCTTCATGGCTAAATGCCGAAGAAAGTTGATCGGCGCACTGTTGTTGATTTAATCCACGTCTAAAATCACAGAAAATCATCGCGATTTGATGTTATTTTTTAATCAAAATGAATGTTTCGAAACAACTCAGATAGCATTCAAATGAAAACACATTCTGAGAATGGTCACCATTGGAAATAACAAATTTGTGATTGGAATCCCTCTTTGACATATTCACATATGTGTTGCCATATCATAAAGAGAATTTCTCAAAAATGCTGTCCAAATTCATTGTTCTCGCCAATAGATGATATATATTAGCAAGTCTATTATATATTATAATTTGGAAGAGCAATGAGGTTATTGTTGCTAATATACATATCCCACTGGCTGAATTTGGTGGAAAAAATTTTAGTTTCATATTGTTCTGTTCGCTTATACGAGAATTCGAAGTCTAAAATTTGTCGAATACGCCGGTTTTTGTGATGTTTGTTTTCATATGTTTTTATCATAGCGACCATTTGTTTGAATTGTTACTTTTTCTATGATTTCTAGGAATTGTCTATTTTCTAGAAGTCTAGAAATTCCCTTCTAGTTTATAATTCGCCATAATGAATGGAACAAAATTAAAAAGTAGCTGTAAAGTTCAAATAACTCTGATTTGTACGATCAATTTTTTATACATGAAAATCAATAAATAATGCATCTCCCCGAATATACTCTGATCATTCAATTTATCCTTTTTTGTGTAATACATTTAAATTATCGGTATATTTTTTTTACCTTATACAATTCACCTCACAGTATTTAAAATTTTGAAGACGATTTCTTAGCCATCAATTTATTCATTTCCTTCTCGCTGTTCGAATTACTGCTTTTTGTAGTAGTTGAAACTACTAAATAACTAATCCTCCAGTTGTCTGGTATTTGGTAAAATTTATTATCGAAAATCCGATTTCTCAGAATTCCTCGCTATTTTGACAAAAATTTCATTAAGCAATCGAGGCCTACACATGTATAAATGTGTAACAGTAGCCTAGATTATCACTTATCCTACTTTTTATTGAATGAGTGTCAATAATAATACTTGCTTTTGTGTGATAATCTCCTGGAACATTGAAAAATATTCCTTGTTATTATCTTATTCAGAATACATAATATCACCCTGTAAATAGAAAATAGAAATTACTTTACTATTCTTTTCAAAACATACTCCTCATAATGCATAAATCACATTATGAGAAATAGACACTTTCCAAACGATTATGTATCTCATTCTCGGCAATTATTACTCTTACCTTATTTACCAAACAACAATATCCACTTCTGTGTTTTTGTTCGACTCATTTTTATCTCTTGGCGCCTGCTATCAGTCCGCTCGATGCTTGCGGTTGTTCGTGATCTTTTTGCTACCAATCCTTCTTTTTCCACAGGACCGATTTTTAGCATGCAAGGCCACAATTGGAAGTACTTTTCCATTGCGAATACCGACGTGAAACACGACACATTTATAGAATACATGACAATAGAATTAGGAATCAACATAAAATTTCTCTATACGTTAATAAAAATGAGTATCTTCTCTGTAAAATTTCGATACAGATAGTTCACACAAACAGTTAGCAAGATCAAGTGTGCTTTGGTTACCTAATTTCCACATGAACATTTTTTATTAAAAATTTAGACTGTATATTTTTGCGGTCGACATAATAATCCCAAACAAACAATTTAATTATGCAATACAAAAACTTTTAAGTTTTCCAAGGCAGAAAATTTTATATTTAAACACGTGAAGTGGAGAGACAGAGAAATGCAGTCATTTTTCATATACAGATTTTGAGATTGAGAACGATGGAAAATACAAGGTGACATTCGTTAGCAAACACATGGTTATATTGATAATAAGTCACTTAAACTTGAGCAATAGCTAAAGCAATTGATAAATCAGAAAATGTACTCAAAACTTGAGTAGATGTAAGCTTTCCGTATTGTTCTTGTTCCTCTAATCTCTCTACTTCATCTCTTCATCCTATTCTACCTCTTAACTCACCTTTCCTATCCTCTATTTTATCTAACGATGTTTCCTTCATTTGTGCTCTCTTGGCAATTATTTCTGCTTGTATTCTGTACCCAGGTTCCAATAATCTGACTCTTTGGGCTCTGACTACTTGTGTTATACTGACCTCATTATAAAAGGATTGCTACTTAAGTAACAATGAATATGTATAATTGGAAATTTCTGATATCTTTTCGTCTTAAATATTCTGGCATGATTAAAACCAATATGTAGAACTTTGTTGAAACAGATTTTTAATTCATCTATTCATAGTAAACGTTATACCTCCTGACCTCGTATTTTTTTCCGTACAGCAAACAATCACATATATACATATCAGGAATTGCTACTTTAGTCTGATAAGAATAAAAACAAATATTTAATGCTAGATAAGGACTTATTGTTTTTCAAAATATTCTCTATTGAGATTAATATACTTTTCTATGCATTTAAAACCATTGCCGAAGCATTTTTCCAATCCGATTGAGCTACCTCCAAGACACCTGATTGGAATGGATAAACCGCTTCATTAGGTATAATCGTTGACCAATTTATTTTTGATCTGTGAGAATGAAAAGAAGTTAATGGTTGCCAGCAAGAACTCTACAATACAATATTCGACTGTTCAAAAACGTTGTTTGAATTGATGTTTGCGAGCACTCATTGTCGTGGTGAAGAATGATTCGTCTTCTGCGATTGGTTTCCCTAATTCTTTCGATACATTCTGGCAAACAAATGCTGGTGTACCACTCTGAATTTACTGGTCCACGTTCCATCCATAGAATGGTGGGGACATATCCAGTAATTCCAAAAAAAGGCAACCATTTGCATCGAAGTGCTAGTGCGCGAGCAACTTATGTTGGATTTTTATAGACATTTTTTGAGTACCTCAATTAAATGCCTAAGTATGCCTCAATCTCACGATATGTCACATGAGGATTTTGCAATATCTGCACAGCATCGATATTTTCTGACACAACAGCCAATTTTGGACAACCTTCACGAAATTCATCCTTTAGCGGAGTGCGAATACAAATAAATTCGAAAAACCAGCGAAACACGGTAGCTCGAGATGGTGTTTCATCTCCAAAAATCGGAGCGAGTTGATCGGCACACTACTGTTGATTTCAACCATTTCGAAAGTCGTCGAAAATTATAGCACGAAAATGTTCACGATCTAATTCCATTTTCCAACCAAAATAAATGTTTCGAGTACCTGCAAACAACTCAAATAGAACAACACGTTTCGAGTACATTCACCATTAGAAATGTCAAATTTTATAATGGCAATACATCCAATGCTCCTTTTCTCTCCTTGAATTGTTATCAATTTACACCTTTCCTAGTATTTTCAAGAGCACAAAAAACTATTCTAGATATTCATATTCTCTGTCCTATAGAAATTTAATATGTACGTAAAATTTACTTTCTCTTGCTATACGTTGTTTCGTTGATTAATATTTTCAAGACTCTTCCAGAGATCCGTTAGAAATGAGTATATTAATTGGATATATGTGAATGAATATATGTGAACTAATTAAATAATATATAGTAGAACCAGAATTGTCTAACTATTGAATTAATTCTTAATCAAGATCGAATTTGAATAAAGAAGATCAATTAGATAAAGATAAGTAGCTGTTGATAGTAATGTTTGTATATCAACTGTATTGGGAATTTGAATTTGAAACTGGATCTCGTTCCACCATAATTTTTGCGAGTAATTTGAATTAATAATTTAGAAATATTAACCAAAAAATATTGATGGTTTACGAGAAGTAATGAGAACAGATATAAATCTCATCACAATATAGTTGTCACAAAACTTTTTTGACTGATTTTAGCACCGTTAATTTTTTCAAAAAATTAACGTGCCTAGGGTTAATCAAATGAGCTTTGTGGCATCATAGAAATTGAGAATTGTTTTTCCCCTAACAACTTTAAAAAATCAAGATATATGCATTGCTGATTGAAGAATTGAGAACCTCTTTAAACGCGCTATCGCACGCTAATCATTTAATCAGAAATTTTATAGCTCTACATATAAAAATTGATCTGTTTTATAACCTTCAAATTATTTATTGTTGATGTGATAAATGTGATGAATTTATCCATCACTGACTTCACTGTATATACAAAATTCAAAATTTATCGACCCTTTGGCTCCAATAGTTGTAAAATGATCATTTTTATGTTTGCTCCGACGGACGATTTTAAGATTCAGAAACTGAGTTTTTTTTTACGCTAATCGTAAACTTAAATCAATTTCCACGATTTATCAGAATGTGAACAATTTTGTCACAAACATATTTAAAAAGCTAATTCAGCATCCACAATGCGTTAAATATAGAAGAAGTTGCCGAAAAGCTGTTGTTATGTGGGTAGTGATCACAGTCTAGTAATCTACAAAATACATTAAGAGATTACAAAAACACCGAATGTGAAAAACGAAACAATGAAGAGATATGACACTAAACGAGTTCAAGAGACTGAAGTTTAAGTCATTTGTGTGATGGCTGTTAAGCCCGAAGGTGAGAAAAATCCAAAATAAACTAAGTTGATCATATGTAGTAGACAAGGTTAATAGAAATAAAAATTACTTTCATAATATTGTTAACCATGTAATATGGTTAACAATAGTTATGGTACACTTAGCAATTGAAAATATAATACATAATCATAGGAATTTTGAAATAACACTGCAATAATCAGCAGCCAAAAACGTTTTTGAACTGTCAAAACTTCAAATAAATGGATTATTCGCCATACGATCCTTCTTCGATGCCCAATTATTTCTTCATATTCCCACAGATTGGGAATGAATTGCGAGGTCAACATTTTTATTAACTTGAATAAATGATTATTACGTTCAAATCACTTATTTTTGAGATTATTTTGAAAAACAAAAAAGCCCTATCCAATTAAATATATTTTTATTTATCTCTCTCAAAACCTAAGTAACAATCTTCGTGGAACAAAATAATCACTCCAAATATAGAATGAATAAAACCATATAAAATTGATTTTCAAACATTACTTTTTTCCCAATGTGTTGAATAAATTAATTCCGCCGACTACAGTATATTTTTATTGATATTCGTTTCTCTAATCGAAAATAATTAATTTTCGGAAATATAATCTTGAATAAAGGAAGAAATATAACTAATTTTATGGCTATTATTATCTATTGTGAAATATTTTTCTCGTATTAGAAAATAGATTAATTGAATTCAAATAAAACGAAGTATAAAACGCTCAATGTATTAGGATGTATTGATATCTAGTTAGCCTAGATCAGTTCCATGCATAAACAAAATATTGCGTTACCATAGCAACGAACAATAACTTATTAGAAGTGTCCATGTAAAGTTTAACGTCAAAAAAGTAAACCAGAGTTACGCAATAATTAAAATGAAAAAAGATGTTCCCCGAAATTGTGAAAATCGAAAAATTGGAGTATCGAGCTATCATCAAGTACCTGTATTTAAAAGGGTTTAGAGATAAGCAGATTTACGAAGATATGCTTAATACTCTTGTGATCAATGTCCTTCGTATGCGACCGTGAAAAATTGGACTGCAAGCTTCAAAAGAGGTGAAGTTTCCATAGAAGATGATGACCGATCGGGAAGGCCAGTTTCTGTGTCAGCCCCCGAAAGTATCGATGTAGTTCATGACATTATTTTATCAGATCGTTGAATTGGGCTTAAAGGGATATCTGAAGCACTGAATATTTCATACGAACGCGTTCATCATATAGTTCACGTTAGTTTGAACATGAGAAAAATTGCTGCAAAATGGCTCCTCAAATGTTTGAATGTTGACCAAAAGCGAGCAAGGGTAGAAGCTCTATTTGAAAACGATGTAGACTTCTTAAGCCGAATTGTTACTATGGATGAGAATTGGGTACATTTCTACGATCCAAAAACAAAGCAGCAATCGATGAAATAGCGCCACTCTAGTTCTCCAAGACCTAAGAAGTTTCGTTTTCAAAAATCTGAAGTTCTTGCCTCTGTTTTTTGGGATTGCCATGGAGTAATCATGATTGATTTTTTGAATAAGGGTAGAACAATAACTGTCCTCAACTGAAAAAAAGTTTAAAAGGTGGAAAATCTTCTCCCAACGAGGAGGTACTAAAAGCTGTGGAGGTCTAATTTGCAGAGCAAGAAGAAACATTTTGTTTTGAAAGGTCTAGAGACGTTGCAGATCCGTTGTGATAAATATATCCAATTGAGAGGAGAACATGTTTAGTAATAATATATTTTGACATTGAAATTTTGTTTGCTTCTACAGTAGGCTAAGAGTTTTTCAATATATCCTTGTATGTATTAGTGTAAATAATATTTTTATGTGAAAATTATAGTGCTTATTTCAGTAAATTATTGTGGCCGGAGTGACTTTTTTTGATTAAAATAGAATATTGGGAACAAAAAATACTTGAGGTGTATGAGTACCTCAAAATTTTAATCACAATAATTGTTTAGCGAGATCATAGATTCAATCACAAGAAAACGATGAAGTAAATTGACAAAAAGAATGTAAACGAAAACACAACCTACAAAACACTGGATGTAGTTAATTCAAATTTAGTTAACAACCATGATTTCAAATAATTCTTGAGAAACCGTTGGAAAACGGTCAAAGAACTGAATGAAAAGTTTTCAAATTTCTACGATGAACCGATCATTTTAAGTTTCAGAACAAATTTTAATGCTAAGCATGTGAATAACCGATTCTTATCGGTTTTTGATCCAGATTTAACTCATTTCTTCTCAACTAAAGATTATATAAGAAAATATAATATTTGATATATTGGATGAGTGGATAACAAATAATAAGGACAATGACATGAATTAACATTATAAATTGTTATTTGCCACATAGGTAAAATTACTGTACCGAAGTCTTGCTCTAATACAAAATCAAAATTAACTTGACCTACATTGGTTGTTAAAGTAAATCGATTTTCGATACAGCTGATATAGCTCAATTCTTCACTCACAATCCTGATTACTGAAGAAGATCACAGTACCATCTGCTATAAAAGTTGATAAAACTTAATCTCGAATGTTTATTCCATTAATCTGTACATTTTAGGAGTAGTAATAGTATTATACCCTAGTCTGTTTCGTTATTTGTTAGATAGTTTTTAAAAACTCCAAGAAAAGTCATCTCACGCCATTCTCTTCAAATTTATCCAGGAGCTTCTGATTAGCCACTGCGTCGCCACTTTTTGTTAGATCATTGATTGAATTATCCATTTCATTTGTAGTGTCGTTTGAATTTATACGTTTTCTATTTTTTTTCTGCACACATCTTGAATCACATTACTGATGAAAATTTTTTTACGCATCAACGCAGAATTGTTAGAGAGTAATTAAGGTTTAAATCTAGATTTTACTACTTAGTTTGCAGTCTTTCAGGTAGTGCATACGTTTATTTGGATTTTCTTGAAGTGGCTGGGTCACTTGTTCACTCCTATTGTTGGAGTGATAACTTTTGTCGTTTTCGTAAGGTTGGTGATGGTTCTGATTTGCTTTTCCTTACTATTTTTCTTGGATACTCTTCTTAAAAAATGCTTTGAAATCGGTACGTACTATATAGTTACTCTCTACTGATTGGTCGTTTTTTTACTAATCCCTCTACTCTTCAATATCTTTCTATTGCGGTTTTGAATTGGACCCACATTACATTAACATCTATATTGTTGTTTTTGTTGTTTTTGCAAATGAGTAGCTTCTTCTTAATATGAATAGCAATAGGATGATTGGGATATTGGTTGCATATTGCCATTAGTGACATTCCTTAAGTGATTCTACAATGGCATACAGTTCAGCAGAGTAAATAGATGTAATAAGAAGGAGTACAAAAGATTTAGCCAGGTTTTCGAAGTAGACGGCTCATGAAATTGATATCTGCAATTGGTTATTACATCAGGAATAAGTTTATAAGTTATATTAATTTTATAATTTCTAATTATGATGAAACTTCTTCGATACAATTGCAGCATAATAAATTGAGTTGATAATATAGTGTAACAATTCAGTGTATAATGGTGTGATTGATTCAAAGTTATGTCCGTTATTGCATCGAATAAGGCGCTATTATTTTTTAAACTGCTTCTTTGCTCAACAATATCATTTTCCGAATTTGTGTATGATTAAATTGGTATTCTCTATTCGATTTACAGGGATTATTACATCACAATAAAAATTATAAATATTAGTTCTGTACTATCCACAGATCAAAAACGAGAGCCGGAGCATAATTCAATTCGTCATTCAAAACAAATTGTAAGCTGCAAATGTGCGAGGTGAAGCGGTAATAATTCCGGGATCGGCCCTGGTTTTTGCCTTTGCCTGACTGGATCTTAACTAGTGCCGGAAAATAAATTACGATGCGCTACTGTGGAGAGATAAAAAGGTTTATAATAGCGAACGAGGGGTTGGCTGGCTCTTTCATTATTCCTCGAAAATTTCTGTTTAATCTCGTGTTTGCGAATAATGCGGGGATTTTCGCGCAAATGCGGATTGTTACTCTAATTTTCAATGGGTCATTGGAAGCGGCCGAGATGAATTGTGGATTAGCATAAGGTTTTTCTAGAGACAAACAAAGGATTTCGTTTTTATCAAAAAATATATTTTTCTTTTAGAAATTCATAGAATTACCTCTCGTAAAAAGAGGCTTTGTCCACTGAAATGGGAATGAGAATATGATATCGACAAAAACTGTTCAACCATAATTTATCGATTTGCTTTGTTAATTCTACCCACAAATAATTGGAGTGGAATGAAGCAATCATTTGCCGGATGTACAAAAAAGCCACAATATGAAGTACAAACAAAAAAGACATATTCTTTTTGGTTGCGACTAGAGAGTATTTATTGAGAGTAAAGTGAAATATTAAATGTATGCTTATCAGTAAGTTGGAGAATACTAAGAAGGTTTTGAAGAGGTATTCGCTCTGAGGAAGTCATGGTAGGGGAAATTAAATCAACTGAAGCGTTCGCAGTGTTAACTTTGAACATTACGGGAGGCTATTATAACCGAAATTATAAACAAATACACGTTAAAATTTTTTGTTTGTTTTAATTATAATAAATTAAATAAAAATGGGTCACCAGAGTTGTTGTGTAGTGAATTGTAAAAATACTAGTACAAAAAGTAAGTGCAAATTTTATAAATTTCCAACCACTACATGGAAAATAAATCAACGGAATCGGTGGATAGCTGCAGTTAAAAGGCTTAAGTAAATAATAATTCCGAGTGTTGTAAATATTTGTACAATTGTTAAGTTTAGTAAACGTAAATAATTATTTTGGAGTTTTGTAATAAAAAAAGTAAAAATAAAATTTATAAATAAATAAATTTTAATATTATAAAAATGTAATGATTAAAAGAAAAATGAAAATTATTACAGTGAAATTTTTTTTGCAAACAGTTTAAATAATACTGTGATAAAATTAATAAAAAATATAATTTTTAGCGTTGATGGATCACCGTGGGTTCCCAAACCATATAATTATATTTGTAGTGATCATTTTATTGGGGGTAAAAAATCAGATGAGGAGTTGAGTCCTAGCTACATTCTAACAATATTTCCTTCAATTTACAAGTCTTCAGAAATAAATGAATCTTCATCCGTGAACAGGTAAAAATTATATGGTAAAACTATATCAATATTTATAACATAATAATAATAGTAATAATAATAAAAATTTCATATTTTCAGATACAAGCGTTTAATGAATCGGCGGATAAAAATAACATCACCTTCTAAATCAAGTTTTGAGCCCCATGTATTAGAACAGATGGAAATGATAAATGAATATGATAATCCTCCAATTGTATCTTCAAAAGTTGACCAAGAATGTCAAGTTAATTTTTATTCAAACAATTCTCAAACGTTTATTTGCAATCGGTATGTTACAAATAATGTGTGTCATGCTGAAACTCAGACAGAAATAGTTGAAGATACTAGGCTAATAAAAATACGTATTAGTAATAAAAAATTTGTTGATAAAGAATGTGGTACTGATGAAAAAACTTTTGCTGATAAGGAAAGTCAAGGGGATAATAAACTCTTCAATGGATTCGCATCAATCACAAAGGATCAAGAAATCATTGATCTGACAGGCGTATCACCCCCAAATTTTGAGCGACTATTAATTTTTTTAATGAAGATTAAAACTGGATTAACATTTTCGGCACTCGGTGTATTATTCAGTGTTCACAGAACAACAATTTCAACAATTTTTTATGAAATCTTACATCTTGCTAGTGCGACAAGAAATTCAGTATTTTGGCCAGATATTGACGCAGTACAAGAAACTATGCCTGATTGTTTCCTACCTGATTATAATAACACCAGGGTTATAATTGATTGCACTGAATTTCGAATAGATATTCCTACAAGTGTTGATAATCGTGTTTTTACCTACTCACAATACAAAAAGAATTTCACGGCCAAAGTTCTAATTGGCATAACTCCTGGAGGTTTTATATCCTTAAGATCTGATGTAGCTGGAGGACGGAAATCAGATTCTCAGCTTACAATAGAGTCAGGGTTGTTGGATTTATTGGAAGATGGTGACATTGTTTTGGCTGACAAAGGTTTTCCAGAAATTAAAACAGTGATTGACGCCAGTGGCAAGAAAGTGCAAATGGTTATGCCACCTTTTCTAGAGAAGAAAAGTGAATTTTCAAGTGAAGAAACTCAACAGACATACAGTGTTGCATGGGTCAGGATTCACGTTGAAAGAATTATGCAGCGCTTAAGGACTTATCAAATATTGCATAAAATTCCACAACATTTGTTTCATTGTATAGATGATATTTTGCACATTTGTTGCGTTTTGGTAAATTTACAGCCTCCAATTATTTCTGATAAAAAAGACCCTGAAACTGAGGGATGAAAAATATTTTATTACTCATGAAAATTGTTCAATGAGTACTGGTAAGAATACAAACGAAAGTTTGTAAGAAATTGTACATCTATTGTAAGCTTTTAATAAAATTAATAATTAAACTTTTTGTAATAAACAATAATAAAATTCTTTTAAATAGATATTATTGTAACACACAATAAAACTTTTTACTCACTTAATAAATATTGCTTTTTCAGTAACTAATTATAACTATATTGTCTTGAATTTTAACTTATTAGATTATTTGTTAGAATCACAACTATTTTGACTTTTACGCCATTATACATCATGAAAAATAAATTATTATATTATAATATTTGCAAGATCACTTCCAGTAAAGCTTCGTTTTTTAGATGTACTTTCATCTTCTTTGTTACTAGTAGCTAGTATTTTCTTTATCAATGTCAGCAGTACTTGATGTTGCAAACAAAGCTGGCAAATACTGCTCGAAATAGAATTTCTCGCTCTTTAAAATGTCAGCAGTACTTGATGTTGCAAACAAAGCTGGCAAATACTGCTCGAAATAAAATTTCTCGCTCTTTAAAATAACAGTTTCCAAAAATTCTTCGTCTCTGTGGACTTCAATGGTACAACTGCCACCTTCAACTTGAAAAAAACAAAGAGATCACAAACACTCATACCACTGGCGTACATTTGTACTTGAACTTGAGTGTAATAAGCATCAGTCTTTTTAAGTTCCAACTTATTATCTACGAACTCCAAGTATTTAACGTTACTCACATGATCAGCAGCATTGACAATCGGTTTATTTTCACAAGAACTCGGACATGTAAATTCAACAATTTTAGAAATACAACCGTCATCAATGACAACTCCATCAAGACTTGCATAAAGCCAAGGCTGATATTTACTGACCAACACACCAACCCGTTTAACAATACAGTTGTTAATTTTTTGGTATTTTTCTTTGGCATAATTTTCCATTTTTAAACCGTATCTAGTTGAGCTGCTGTCAATTTTACTCGGATTTAACATGTCTGAAACCAAACTTTCAACTGGTTTCCTGCATAAAACTTTCATATTATGAACGTTTGAGCTTGCAAAAATTCTTAAACGTCTAGCTTGAAACCAATTATTACAAGAAGACTGTTTAACAGTTTCACAAGACAACTAACTAGTTCATCTTCTGATAATTTCACGTTTTTTAAATAAAATTCTCGGAGGTTTGTATCCAGTTCATAGTCACTTCCATAAATTAAATACTCTTCGCAAAAAATTAAAAAACTATTGGCACATGCAGCACATTCCTCCTTCTCTAAATTCAATTCTACTTGGGTCAACAGGGAGTTCATGACATTTCTTACTGTATGTTTATTATTTTTTGTCAATTGTGCCTCCATGATTCGTTTTAATGGCGAATCAACTTTAAATTCAGTTACTGAAACGTTCTGAGGTTCATGTAACCTGATGTACTTAGTCGGCATCATGTTTTTAGAGTATTCTCCTTTAGAATACTTATGTTTAGCAAATTGACGAGCGCTTGGCCCCACTGTTGCTCATGGCTTGTTTTTGAAGTACTTTCCTCATTATTAATGAAAAAAATCAACGCTGCAACGTGTTTACACTTATCGCTCTTATTGTACACACAATTACAGTGAACATTCGTCACACAGCGCTCTGAGTTAATCTGAAATTGAAATAGAAAAATCTATTAATTATAATACTTTAATATAATTTACAGTACATAATGAAATAAATTATCTTATTGTGAATTACGTCTAATGAAGTGACATAAGGAGTAGCGTGGACTGAGGTTTGTCGAATAACGCGAGACTTTATTAAAAAGCTGTCAAAGTTTCGTCGATGTTCCTCAACCTCTCTCACATGTCCAGTAGAACAAGATTTTTACCCTTGGTCATAGTTTCTGATTGAAATTTAATTTGATGGCTGATGGACTGAAATCCTGTTTTTATAATAATTTCCATGTCTTTGGTTCAACTAAAAATCATAAAAAAATTAATGAATTGAGCAAATATTTACTTATTCCATTGAAGAAACAGTTTAATCATTATATTTTCATTTAAATATATTTCCAATTATTTTTACGAGACTTTGACATAAATTTGAAGCAACTTAACCTTATATACGTTTACTGCATTCTTTTATATATTTTATCTTTATGCTTACTTGTGTTTTGGGCTTTTTCAAGATAAATATAAACTTGTTATAAGTATTAAATTGTCACATATTTTTTTGACGACTAATTTACTATTATTTATTATTTTTTTTTCTAAATTTTCCCGTTTGCTATTGAAAAACGTAATAAAACATGCTCTGACAGCCTTCCGTAGTTCATATTTACTGTGGCGCTTCAGTCACACTCGGAGCGAATAGTCAACTATATTGAAGACAGAAGACAGAGTGATGTACTGTCTATTACTTTTTTTGACCTCTATTTCGAACAAATCATGAAGAAATTTTTTTCTATAGGAGAGAAAAGAATGCCAAGCTATACTCTGCAAATTCTTGCAGTTAATTTGAATGTGAACTTGGTATCAAAATGTCTAATTGAAAGCAGCTGGTATCTAGAAATAGAGGGACGGATTATGGGTCATCGGATTGACGACTATAAACTAAATATATTTTGATGGTAACGTGAAATAGTAATGGCCACATATGCAATAAATACTAGGTTTGATTTTGAAAGGGTTACTATTTCTGCTATTCAGCAGAAGTGACAGTGGATAGAAAATCAGATTCATATAAAACAATAATTATATCAATTTATTTTCACCTACGGATCCAAAGCTTGTACTACTACTTAAAAACCAATGAACCAATGAAGGCTATATATATTCAACGAATAGAAAATAAGTTTAGCTGAAGAAGACAAATTGGTACAATGATAGTGGAAACACTACTGTACTCGAATCTCTGAAGGTGATAGGGTGAGATAAAACAAGACCTTAAGAGGCAGAGTGGAGCTTTGTCATAACGGCGGCTTGGCTTATAACCTAGACTCGCTAAGGAGAATGTAATATACCAGGTGCTCATGAATAAGCGACTCTTAAAAAAAAATTCAAGTCTGATGGGTAGACAACCCGTCTCCCTTGTTATGCGGGCCTAGAAATTGTCACAATAATATTCAAGGATTACCACTGATTGAAATATCATTCCATCGATATACTTCATTTTAAGCTATTTTTCCCTGTATTTCGTGGAATCCCATACTGATGTATATCACCATAAATTCTGTGCATGATATCCGATGTAAAATAAAATTTCAACACACGTAATTACGTCGCAGCTATAACCTTCGATTTCATGTACAATTTGTCATTATCGTGTATACCGGTTCGAGAGATTTTCTACTTACGTCAACTGTGGGTCAATTAATTCGGTATAAAAAATCTAAAAACTGGAAAATCGGTATATTAGACATATCATGAGGGTGAGGCCAACAAAGGCGCCAATTAAGTTTGTTCAGGTACTGCATTACAAAAGAATAGGAGAGCTTTTGATTCTTTCTGACAACTGCCTTGGTCAAAATAGAAACCAATCGGTAGTAACATTTTCGGCTTTAGCAATCACAAAAATTTTCCATAAAATAATACACTACTTTCCTATCACAGGTCATTCTTTTTTCTCTAATGATCTGGACTTCGGCGTACAACAACATATAAAAATATGATCGAATATATGTACCCGAATAATACTATCATGGCGAGAGCAAGCTCCAAATTTTCTGTAGATGATGCAGACATCTGAGATATTAGACTTTAACAATTGGTTTCTGAAATATTACAAGGAAAATTGTGTGGTGGATGAATGTTTTGGACAAAAGGAGTCAAAATAACAAGAAGTATCCTTCGCAGTGTCTACATACATGGGTCTTAAATACGATGTGAGAAAAAAAGGGATAATTTTCTCCAAATATTTTATTGATGGTCTTCTAAAATAGACTTTCAGTTTTGCTAAGACATCAGCAGAAGTAACACTAACAAATAAAAAGGTTTATGCCAATGATTATGTTTTAACATTTTATTCAGAAAATTTTTACTAGTTTTTGAATGTCCACATGGCTGTTGATAATGTGAAACCCAATGCAGAGTATGATTATGTGCCTTGCAATAATTTGCTTACGGTTATGTGCCTAAAAATAATTTGCTTACTAAATGAACATTTTCAAATTATTGGACGTATTTGTTTATTACCGAAGTATAGCATAACTTTTTTGGCATGTTACATTGCTTATTGTAAATATCACATAAGTCTCTACCAATACATAAGTGCAAATATTTTGTTCCTTACAGAATCTATATAAGTCACAAATTTATTTTATTTTTTTACAAACATTGTATGAGAGTTGAGATATAGGATTAACCTGAAATGTGTATAATGTGATTCCATATTAGTACTAGAAGGCACATCAAATGAAATTGTTTTTCTATATAGCTTTAGTTCCTTCTAAAAATTTTATTTTCTGAACTTGATTTTTTTTAAGAAATGGTGGATTCAATTGAAACATCGATAATATAATATACAGAATTATGTATACTTTTAAATGTTTTTTCAATTTATATGGATCTTTCCTTCGAAAATAAATACTCTTGATCCGTTGCTTCTCGGGAAAAATTTTTCATTTGCTCCGGAATTGAAATTTTTAATTTTTTAGTATAATTTCTAGCATATTGTAATTTGAGAAAGCAACGCAATTTGGAGTAACTTGAAATGTCAATCTTACTTTTAATATTTATCATTGTGTCTTAACATTGGGCTTGTTTCCACTTCATATTTCTTTCAAATGATCCGTGATGACTCCGTTTATCATTGTTCAAAGCACTTTTTGTAACAAAATTCATATTTACTCCCTGATTTTTGAGGTAATATTGTCTTATACGTCTCAATTGTAATTAAAACAATTTCTCCGATCTTTCACGTAGCGGTCTCCCTTATGTTTATGTGTTGGTCCTTCATTTGAGCCCATTGATGTCTCGTAGGTACCATACCGTAATTTTTGGGGTTCTGTGGTCCATCTATTATCAGTCTTTGTTCCTCTTATTCTGCGGATGATGTCTATTACCTGGGATTTCTGCCTTATCCATTTATTATCTTAAGATCTCTTTTTGTTGTACCTAGAATGGTGTATTCCATTTATCTTTGTGCAAAATGGAGTTTCCTAGTAATTTCGGTTTTGAGTGTCCAAGTCTCGCTTCCATTTGTCATGACTGATCATTTGCATTGGTTAAATACTATATTTTTCGAATAAAATGGCATCATAGATTTGATTATCAATGAATTTTTCCCATATGGACCCCATGCAAATTTTAATCTTCGAATAATTTCTAGTAGTAGTGATCCGGAGCTGTGTATTAGTTGGCTCAGGTATATGTAATGTAGTACAATCTCCAGCCCATTGTGAATTACCTTGATTATAGCTGGGTTTATTTTTAGGCCTACCATATTTCTAGCTGTGTTCAATTCATTAATTTGTTCTTTAGCTTTTCGAAGTTATTGGCATTCAGGACGATATCATCAGCGAATGACTCTCGCTTTAGCTTCCTCGTATATGCTGGCGAGAGTTTCTATGTAGGATTCACTGACCCCTTGATTTGTTAGGGCTCCTGTAATTGGTTTGAGATATATCGAGTCGAAATACTTCTGGAAAGCCATAGCTAGTTGTACTTCATATTCTTTTATTCGACTCCGAAACCGAAATTGTCCACATTTTCATTCGGTAAATATATATGGATAAGAAAAACAATTATTTATGTACGTTTTCATTCGTTCTGATTGATAGTTTGGATATTAATTCAAATAGAATTTGTTGAGTACGACATTGTTTATAATATGAACGTTTACGAATACTTTTTAAAGTTCAGAAAAGTTAAGTTTTCATACGACTTTCCAAATTACGACCTTTTTATTATCATTGTTTCATAAAAATGTGATGGCTGAATGATCCAAAATATACTCTCGAGTGGCACTTAAATGCTACTCAGGAAGTGGAGATAAAAGTTTATAAGGGCTGAGGCATGAGTATGAAAACGTATTTGTATTGTATAGCTTTCCAGTTATTTTCAAAATTAGGAGGATTTAATATCACAGAAATAAAAATAAAGTTGTTTTTATTCTCGTTTTAAAAACGAATGGATATTAATAAAGTCCATGTAAAAAACCGGGTAATGACTTTAAACGTGAAGAACAAGAAGATGGAATGAGCGAGAATTTAAATCCTGTCAAGCTCTTGATATTATTATTTCATGAAAGCCAATTTGTGTTTTGTTTTTCTTAAATTGTAGGCATTTGTTTAGAGTGAGATTTCAATATTTTATTTTACGTAGCTGAAAAGTTTGTTGCTTTAACCAAGAGAGATAACAAACTTTTTCAGAGAATTAGACTTATAGAACAGTTTCATGTTACATTGAATTGAAAAAATAATGTATAATGAGTGACAAAAAAGTTACAAATAATATGTATTTGTAAAATAATATATATATAATATACACAAAAATGTAACCTTTACAATTTTCCACATATATTCAATATAACCGTAAGACTAGTTTACATCTGGGGGCATGGCAGTGTCCCCGCCAAGTCGAGCAAAAGAAAGTAACCAAGCAAGTATTGTATACACACGGTATATTTCAAATTTCATTCAATTAGAACTTGTAGTTTAAGAATTGACTAGTCAAATTCCTTAATTTCGTCACTCATCATCAAAACTCTAAGACAAATCTAGTAGACATAGAAACTTCAAATTTTATATAAAATTGGTATTTAGAGTATAAATCAGTAAAAAACGAAGATATTCTGCAATTTTAGTCCACTAGATAGCAGTTATTATATCTAGAAAACTGAACTAAGTTGAGGTAATAGTCCTTGGTTGAGGCCTATTATATCTACCCAGTTCAGTTTTCTAGATACACCAACTACACCAACTTATGATATGGTATATAAAAAAAATTAATGATTAAATAATAATGATTCTATCGGTATAGTGCGAAAAGTGAAGGTTGATCCGGAAAATTCAATAATAATTTGGAAAATATACATGACGTTTAATAAAAGACGAGCTTGGTCAAGTGAAAACTGAATTCGAAGTTATTAATGTTTATTGTAATTGATAATTGTAACATCAAAGCCCCCGAGATAAATCCTTAAAGAGAGTGGGCTGAAAAGAAATGCGTTGTTGGTTTTCAAGAGGGTACTGGAAAGGAAATAGGAGGTGTAACTACAAACACACCCAATCCTACAGCTCAGTCTTCCATCATAAAAATTTGTGAGATCCCTGTGATACCGAGTTGGTTGATTTATGCAATCCCCATTTAAGGGACCTTCTGTCTACGTTATCTCGTAATTAGCCAATTTATCATCATTTCATAGTGACCACATTAGTATTGGAAATCTTTCATGTTCAACTAGAAGAGATTGACTTAGGCCAGGGCGCTAAAACACAATGCCATCAAAAACAAAATTTATAAAGAATAAGTCTAGAAACTCAATATTGCAATATAGAAGGAATGGTATACTAGAATGGAATACCTATAAGAGAAGCGTTTCGAGATAATCCATATAAAAGTCAAACATATAAAAATAGTGAATAGTCATTAAAAACATTGTCTCATAGACGTTACCAAATACTAGCTGCTGTAAGGTGACTTTTTAGATACATTTCTGAAAAAAAATACACGCCACGTGATATATGGATTAATACAGTGCTTATTATAATACAATCTTCTTAAGCCCTACAAAAACTGTACGCTTCTCATCAAGTAAGGAGCAAGTAACAGTTTAGAATAGAATTATATTCTGCTTAAATTTCTTAGATAAGTTAAATATTTCCCGATATTTCTAGGTTTATTATTTCTGCCTTTTTGGTTGTGTCGTATTGATGATTGTATAATCTTTGTTTCAAATATAGAGATACTCTTTATATTTAAATAGAATAATATTTAGTAGCTTTTCGTTGCCATATAAAAGATCTCTTGTGAAAACTGCATTTAGATTGGAAGTTTTTGGCTACTTCCTTTTTTTCTATTTTGCAGCAAATATTCACAACACTCCAGTTTGAGCTTGTTCACGTGAGGAACCTTTTCCAAAATCTTAAGTATTTTAAACATCCTTACTTTCATATATAATTGTTTCCATTTAACTGTCTAACAAGTGAAAATTTTTGAATACTACCAAACTTTTCCACATCGAATTTGTGGAAATTTTCTTACACCATCTAGAATACATGCAGAATAGATTTATTACTGTTAGCAAATCTATAAAAGGTTGCCAATTACTCATCAGATAAAAGAAGCACAAGTTGATGGAAAGAGTTTGGAAATAGTGAACCACACCCATTTCTCCCAATCAAAATAAGCTGAACAAAATTTGCATAATTCTTAAGAAAAATACAGAATTTGATATGAATTGGCTCAACTTAGATGTAATTTTTCGTTGAAATAGAATCGCCAGGAAAACTTTTCTCGCCGATAGCAATTCATAGTATATATCAATGTATAGGCTGAGAGAAAATACAGTTTCTGATGCTTTGGCAAAATATTTTCTTATATTTCCATTAAGAAAAATATCTCTGTAAAGTATATTTTGCTGATTTTTTAAGCTTTAGTCAATCACGAAGCTCCTAACTTTAGAGAATAGCAGCCAAATATGGAATACAATTTTGTTCTGTGTTATATTGACAGTCTTGTTTTACATATATTAATTTGAAATAAGAAATTTTCCCAAAAAACTATCAACTCGAGTATCTTGAGAAAACAGGCTGTTACAGAACATAAACTCTGCTTCTGAGTCGAGAGCTCTCTGTCCTACGGCGGCATCAGGCTTACTATCTGTGTAAAAGTGTATTTCTTCTTCATCATTTGAAGTTATTATTAGATTTGTTTTCTTTTCTTTTTCTGTTTTTCTTTAATTTTTTTACTTGTGTTTCTTATTTTTTGGATTTGATACCCTATTGTCTTGTCATACTCCTTTCTATTAATGTTAATGAATTGATTTTCATACGGAGATGTTATTAGTCCAGCAGTAGTTGCCTTTCTTCCTTTATTAAAAATTTCAGCATCTTGTTGAGCAGCAATGTAGTCAATCTCACTGAATATATTTTCACTCAATGATTAAAGGCATGTAACGAGGAAGCCATGCAATTTCCCGTGTTTGCACTTCAAACTAAGATGTGTCAAATAGTTCAAAACTGTCGTGAGGATTCAGTGGTCTGTTATTGCACCTGCCTCTCCGTATCTGTTCGCTCATATTTTTACTGGGGAAATGATGTGAGGAAGCACAAAATGGCCAGTGACGTTCATAACAATAACTACAGTGAGTGACGCTATTTGTTGTTTTCTTTTATGACCGATAACTTAAGGTATCTTGCTTTGAACCAGTGTCAGCCCTAATTCCTTGGTATAGACTTCTTCAAAAAGGTCAAAAAAAGCGTTTACTTTTTCTTTACTAAACCCAAAAGTGGGTGTTCCCAACAAAATTTTTTTCTTATGACGTCTTAAGAATAGCCTCCAGCCATTTCAGAGTCGCCGAAAGAAATTCTCCAATTTATTGCGTTTTGTCAACATGTACTCCATTCTGCAAACATCATTCCTCTTCAAGCCGTGAAACTTGCTCTCCATCTTTAGAATATATTCTACTCGAAGACTTTTGAATTGATCACCTAAAACCGACTTCTCAATTCAGTGGCCGTTGGTTTTTTTGGAGATAGCTCATTTCTCTGACACAATAGAATCAAATTGGTTCTTGGTACATCAAAGTTCTTTCCCACTTTTAAAAAATCCATTCATTTATCTTTAACCACTCGTATAGCTCCTGTCATGTGATCTGTGTTCCATTCTTTCCATTTTTCTTATTGACTCGAAAAAGTCATTCTAAAACCAAAAATTAAATTTGAAATTAATACAGATGTTATTTTGGTATCCAAATATAAGATAGTATTTATTTAGATCCCATGGACTATCCATGTCTGGAAATTTCAAACTAATCAAAACCTACAATTGTTTAGCTGAACAAAATGAGACAAGAGAAATCTCTAAAACGTTCAAATGAACATGTAATCAATGTATAATAATAAATTTATATTATTATTTCTAACTATATATTTAAAAATGCTTACTTTTCACGTATTTCAAAATCTCCAATATTTAAACAAAATACTTTCACCGCGGCCACAAGCGTAGTCCGACTGACAAGTCGGAACCTGTACACAAGTATAATAATGGAAAGAGACAAAAGATCATTATCTTTAGTAACTAGGAGATTTGTTTCAGAGAACTGGCGGTATTCTTTTTAGGGATACTATGCTACTTCTTTATGAATCTTCAATACATCACCAAACTCATCAGTAACTTAGATCTCTTTGACATCATCTACTAAAGAATTATCTATTTATTACCTTTTTATCTAATGCCGTGACCCATTACATACTTGAATAAGGTAGGTGAGATACAAACTATATGGGAGATTTTTTGAGATTTGTGATTCTAAATCAATGAAATCAGTATCGTAGACTTTCTACAAAATCCGTACCTTTTTTTAAACCCTCCTTATTTTTTGTAAATATACTATCATCTCAAAATCAAGGATTTTTTTGACTCCATCTGAAAGTTATAATTTGTAACACACTGTAAAACTTCAATGTGAAATCGTTTGATGCCCCTCAAAGATGTCCAAAACTCAACTTCCAAGGAATCTCAACTTCTTTCCGATCTCATAGAGGCTTTTGAAGGATAGAAACGAGATTAATTCATTCACGTTTATCTTATATTACCTAGCAGATTAAAAAGAGCAGCAAACTTTTATTTTCAGATATGATTATCATGTGAGTCGAACTCTTGTTTGAACGTTTGGCTAAACTGATATGATCATTATCTAGAATACATGGAAAGGATCTTCGGACGATCTGGTCTCACACCGATCAGTTCATTCTAATTGTTGTTAATGCGCATCAACCGTCAAGATCGGTGAACGATCAGTACTGCAATATTTTCTCTAGATCTTTTCTCTCTACTTGATTTATCGTTCTGTTAGTGAACCAGTAATTAGGATAAAACATACCTAAATGAAAATCTCATTCGCAAATAATTCATAGAATCCCCTCTTCCATGCTCGCGAAGTTCTTGAAGTGAGTGTCCATATTCATTTCTTTCTTGTAACCATTTCAAGTATTTCTACCATGCATAAAACCATTTTCAAGATTTTATTACCACTGTAGTTACGATCTGTCCTTATGTCTGTCATGATTTTAAACAACTATAAAATATGTGATCGGCCGTCTCGATCTCCCAAAATCCGACAGACTTTATCATTAACTCACGGATTTGTTATCCTACATATCAAATCAGTCAGTTCGAAGTGTGTACGACTATATATTTGAGTTAGTGGGTAATGACGGTTCTTGTCAGATCCGTAAGATGGAAGGACAGATTTGGAGGGACAGGTAGTTATAAAATTCCCTCCATGTATGCCTAGCTATGATTATCAATCAAAAAATGGAAAGTATGTCTTTCGAGAAAATGTTTTTATGAATATTATATCAATAATCACCTTCGTTAGTATTATTTATAACAATAAAGCACGTAGTTAAGATTTTCTCGTAAGGAATTTTTGGTTTGTGATATTCATACTGAACACACTGTTTACACTACCACTACACTAACTCACAATTACACTGACTATTTCCTTCGAAAAATTTAAGCCAACCAAAAAGCTGTAATATTTTATGTTTACCTAGCAACGATCAAATTTCAGCGATAATACTGGCACTAGTGCAAATTATCGATAATTTGCACTAGTGCCAAATTTTCGTCTAGGATTAATAAACATCATTTGGTTTTAATTTTATATTTTAAGAAAATGAACAATTATTGTTTATTTTAAATTAAATTTTTCTCAGGAAATAGTCTGCCAAAATGCCCTCTCGTGCATGTCAAATTGTCTCATAATTTCCTCTCGTGCGCATTCGCGCACTCGAGAAAATTAAATTATCGACAATTTGACATGCACTCGGGACATTAATATTGAAAGTTAACTGATCGTTTACTTCGAAGACGATAACTTGGTTATAGAAACGGGCATCAGACATTATGATTGTGAGTGTTGGTGTAGTGGTAGTGTGAACAGCACATTCTTGGATCTCCCATGGCGACTTATTATCCACAAACTTGTATTTATTCGAATAAGTTTATGGTCAACGAAATGAAAGTAGTAATACTTACACTTTCTAATAATAGACGTACTAATCATATGTCTATTTAAAGAGATATATTTATAGTAGAGTCATAAAATTGAAGAAAAAATTCCTAGAAGTTACGATTTTAGTATCAAATCAATTTTAATTATTAATAAGTGAATTACTCTATCGGTAGAATTGTTAACTAGTCATTGGGTAATCATGTACTGCTCAAATCTTTACTGAAGTCTGTCAACATTCAATGAACCATCATATTCAATATATTCATTAAACTTTTCAAGCTAGAAATAGTTCTAGAAATAGACATATTGACCTATTCCTCACTGAACTTTCCATATATGACCCTTCACATTCACCTACACTTTACCTTGTCTGTTTTTCTCCTTCATTCAAGACACCTTCTATTACACAAGTTTACAAGATCTAAGACTGATACGTGAGTTGGGTTATATTTTGAACTACAATTGGTACAGTAGTTATAGATTTAAATTCAAATAAATTTGGTCAAAGCAGATAAGAATAGATTGCAATCAAATCAGTTTTAGATGTATTGGAGATTATATTGATCAAATATCGTATCTTGTTTCAATCATTTGATGATAAATTCTCACGTAACTGAGTATTATACATATAACGTTTAGCGTTTAGTATAAGTTTTACAAAACAATCAAGATGAATTTATTCACTGATTGATTTGGTTTTTTATTATTGTTTAGGAAAAAATTTTAAATGTGCATATAGGGATCAGACCAAACTAGACGTTCGAAAGGTTTTAAATTTTTCTTATACATATTACTTTCTAAGATATTCTAGTGATTCTTTGTGATATTCATATAAGAAATGAGACGGTTTTCTTGAGGCTCTCTTTTCATTGTATACCGAGAAGATATTTTATAATTTATAAAGTTCGGAAAATATGAGAAAATAATATTATTTCACGTTGGAATAGAAACCGATAGTTTGAAATTACTCAGTGTTTGGAGTGTTTTAGATAATTATTCTTTTGCTACCTTATCCACTATTATTGGATGTTGGCGATTACATTCTTGTGGGCTTCTCTGCCTGCCACTGTGTGAACCAGATCTCCTTTATTTCTCCGATCTGTCCAATCTCTTATGTTCCTCAGCCCAAATATTTGCTTGCTTCCGACTCACAATTTACCATCTATCCTACCCTTAACCATGAGTTGAAAAAAGGGGTATTTCAGGCAACTAAGTATTCGAACCAAATAATCTGTTTTTCTTCTTTTTCAATCAGGATAATTTCTCTGTCTTTTCGCATTTTTCTAAGAATCTCATAACTTGTTACTTAGTCAGTCAATTGTACTCCTAACATTCGAAGATCGCTTCAAATTTCAAATTCTTAAAAATGTTGCCTGAGAGCACATCTCCAATTGGAGCGTATAGAAAGAATATTGGAATGAATGTTTCAAAAACCTGCTCTCAATTTACTAAGGCGAGTTTTGAGATATGGTCACAGTGATGTAAACATGTCAAAACTGACATTGTCATAATTTGACATTTTGAATGGTGAACTCAGAACTCAGAACGTGTTGTCCTCTTGGCCAATAAATTAAATTAAATCGCTAATATTTTTGATTGAATGATTTCATGGGATTTTAGATGTCGATTAAAGCAACATCAAGTGCCGATCAACACATTTCGACTTTTGGTCATGTCACCGTGTTTCGCTGCTTTTCTGAATTCATTCGAGTTGGCATTACGCTACAGTATGAATTTCGTGAAGTTCGTTCAAAATCGACTATTCTTGCAAATAACATCGATGATGTGAGTAAAATGATGTTGCAAGATCGTCAAGTGACATACTGTGAGATTGAGACATACTTGTACATCTTGAACATCAATTTCAATTGCATATGTTCAATATTGCATGTACATTTGGCTGTCGAAAAGATTACTTTCTTTGTTCGCGTTGAATACCGCATAATCGCTAGAAAAAGCTCGTGTCGATTGGTGCAAAGAAATATTAAAAAAATCCAATCGCGCTACTTAGAAAGAAGCCAATAAGATGGTTACAGGCAACGAATCATAGATCTGTACATATTCACTCTAAACTCAACATCAATCTGATGTATAGTTCTTACAAGACGAGCAAATTCATACAAAAGTTGCTTGGGCACAAATCACATTGGAGCAAATTTTCCCCTGATATTTAAAAAGTCTGGACTTCTCGCCACCGTTATATTAGAGCAATATATAATAGTCAATTCTGAATGGTACACCAGCATTTGTTGGCCAGAAGTGATCGGAAAAATCAGAGAAACTAAATGAAGAAAATGAAATAGTACTTTGTTTGGAACTCAATGATTTCTTCTTAATACCGCAGAATAGAAATATAGCATTCGGAAACTGATACGATATTTTCTTGCACAATTGTATCCAACGATCACTTTGGGTTATATAGTGATGTTCTCATTGGACTTCACTTCTCTTTAATTGAGCTTATTATTATTTTCTTATTTTCCACAATTTAAATTTCAATAAAACTCAACATATATCATTTGTTTTGTTAACGATTTAACGATAGCTCACTTCCTATATACTGCCACAGAATTTTCAATAAATATCAAGTTTTCAAATCATATATTTTTGCTAATATGTTTTTCCAGAATTACCTTTGTAAGTGTCGATAGAACCTCAATGTTTAATCTGTTTTTTAGACGAGGGTGTGAATCGAGAACCTCATGTTTCTATTATGCTTGTAGCAGAAGGTGCTTTGTAAATGTGATGTAGTAACCACATTCTTTTGGAACCTCTTGTATCAAAGAGGTAGAGGTGATATTTTTTATCATTTTGGTTCTATCATATCAATTCTCTTTAGCATGTTCCCAGTTCAGTGCTCTTTCTTCTATATTGTTTCCTTTATCCGTATTGCATTTTTGCGAATATGCATCTCCTCTGTTTTTCTTCTATTTCCGTTTCTCATATCAACTTAATTATTTGTGTCCCTCCAGTATTACCAGGTTTCTATACCATTCCAATTGGTGTTGTTCGATATTATTAACCGCTCTCTTGTTATTATTTGGTACAATCTTTTGGTAAGTTGACATATCTTTTGTTGAAAAATACAATAAGTGGATGATTATTCTTTCTCAAGTCTTCCATCTAGTCTTACTATTGTCCCTAGATACTTCCACTTGTTAACGATCTACTTCTCTTGCACAGTTATTTCTTTAGATATTAATGATATTTTCAACATTTTTACCTTTTGTATGTTTCTCTACAGTCTGCTTTGTTTCATTTCATAACTCTACTGACTAATTTTATTTTGTAGCTCTTACTTTGTAATGGTAAATATTATTCGTCTATTATATTCCATATGTGTTTTTATCTTCCGTTTTTCGCTTTTTCAACTATTTTCCTAATGATTTATAGGAATAATAATGAGTTTAACATGCCTCCTTTTCTCCTCAGTCAGTTCTAAACTACTTGTCGATTCTCCGCTCATTCGTAAGACATCATTTGTTGTTGGCTAACTTTTCTATTCCTCATTATTTTCTATGTTTTTTCTCTGTTTATACTTTCGAAGTCTCTTTCTTAATCTACCAATCTACGTAATGTTCTGTATCTGTTAGTTTTTCTATTTGTCTGAAAGTGAATATTCAATCTTGCGTTGATCTATTGAATTAAACTGCTGACTATGTAGCCATATCCTCCATAAGTTGAGTGCTACTATTGTTAGTTTCCATTAATTTGGAATTGTTTCCACGTTACAAGTAACACAATGTGGAATATTCCATTCTCTTGATTGCTAAATACCATTTCCGTTTTTATCTTACTTATTTCGGGCGATTTCACTATTTTTGGTTTTTCTGTGGCATTTATCAGGTCCCTTTTCATTTCTGCCCCTCTTTTTTCTCGTATTGTACTCGTTTCTTGGTTTATATTATTCCCATTCGTAGTTTTTGAGTTAATTATTGAATTTTTTTCTCCTTTTCTTGTTGCTCACAATATATCGTACAGTATTTTCACACTGCTAGTATGTAGTGAATATTGAACCAACTAATATTTCGTAATAAGACTTTGTAACCTTCGTATCAAACAGTTTCTGAAATCGACAATTTACTAACTAAATTTAACTTTCATATACTGATCTAATACGCATATAGGGGAAAGGCCAGCAGAGCTCTTTAGGGGTGCGATAAATGTCGGAAGCAGAATCGATGTATCATATTAGTAGGCTAAGAGGAAGCGATTTTTGTGTATAAATAATGTAGCCAGCGCACCTACATGCAACGCCGGTTATCGAATAATCATTATCAAACTTTGATTGATGTGTCGAGTTCCTCCTACTTTGTTGCAAATTAAATGCTTCTTAATCAATTTCGGATCGTTTTGTTCATTTTCGTTGAAATTTAGGTGATTTATGATCAGACAAAAAATAACGAACTAAATATAAAACTTGAACCATCATAATTTATTTGGGAACGTTTTTGTCTATTATAGTCTGATCATGAAATATCAAAGGATTTCCAAATATATAATTCGTTCAAAACGTAAAACTATTTTTAAGATAATTGGTTTCGACGATTATAGCATCGATAAATAATATTCATATATTTGCTTCTATTTCTTGAGTACTAATCATAATGTTTTCCGATACTGCTAGCAGGGGTAGAGTTAAATAAGTGCGAGCAAGACAAAGATGAAAAAAATTAAGCCAAGGAAGTAGGAATATACGAAGTAAAAGTGTGCACTGAAAATAGAAAGACACCAGGAAAATGGAGTGAATATGGATTTGACGGAATATGAAAGAGAGAAACTACATTAAATATTGTTTTCGTTGATAAGGAAAATTTGGAGAGGAAACAATGACTAGAAAATGGAATATGGACAAATAAGAATTAGCAGGAGCACAAATTCAATTGCCTCTTTATTTAACTGGTACTGAAAGAAGGGTGGTAGATATTAACTATGCATTGAATTCTTCCTTGTGAAATGTCTTCCCTCATTCACTACCGTTTCTATTCATAGGTCCTTGTGGCTGCTCCTTTCATCGCTCTCAATAACTTGTTATGAAATATTTGTGGGATTCAAATTTTGTTTTGGTTTGTTTATCCAGAAAATGTATGATTTATAAATATAGTTATTTTCCTAACAAGTGCGAAAAGTGATACTTTCCCGCACGCGACCGCAGTTGTCCCGAACGACGCGGAGCGGAGTTCGGGGAAGCAGTCAAGTGCGGGAAAGATACTTTACGCATGAGTTAGGAACATTATTTTTTCTACGACCGTATATAGAAAAAAGAATACCAACCCATTTTTTAAAGATTATTTTATTCTAACAAACACAATAATATACAAAACTTTAACTAAAAACTACTAATTATTAGAAATATTAATATTGAAAACACAATTTGTTGTATTCTGTAGACTAGTAAGAATTGCCGGTCCAGTGGAGTTATTTGGTTTCAGCTGGAAGGTAGATGACGTCGATGAGGATGACATCGGCTGCAGGTCGCATAAAGATGACTATGACGGTGACGGCAACGGTTTTAAGTCATTTGGCAGGTAACAGCTCGGAATTAGTTTCATTTGTAGCCTTCAAAATTGGTTCGGGAAGTTCTTCGTCGGATGAATCCATTAATATTATTGTATCGGATTCGGTTTAATGTGGTTTAATTTAGAAGAAGATTGCACTTATTATGTCACTTCCATGACGTTTTGAACAACTTGGACGTTTTAGTAACAATTACAGGGTTATATAAAAAATATCTGTATTATTTTATATTTTCAAAAAATTAAAAATGCTACAAAAAGCTAGAAAAAGTTTAAATTTTATTTGATGGACTATTTCGTAAATATTTATATACCTGTAGTAACAATAGTTATAATCTCAGAAGTAAGAAACTACCTAATAAGGTCAAAATTTGCATAATTTTACTTTCCAGCACTAGTGCGGGAGAGTGACACTTTCAAAACTAAAATGCGTGCGGGAAAGTGGGTTAAAACGCACGGTCGTAGAAAAAATAAATTTCAACAAGCGCAATACTCATACCACCACAAACACCTTGTTTTCCACAGAACTTTGAACTATAAGCATAAAGCACTCGAACACATGAACGCTCATTTGCATAGACATAAAATTAGTAAATTCCAGCATGCCAATACCCAAACCACAACAAACACCTCGGTTTTTAGACACATTCACACTCAAACTATAAAGCACTCGAAGAATCAAACTTCCAAATAGTCACACACAATTGGAAATTTCTTCAATATTCATAGAATTCAACACTCAACAATTCAAGTACTGAAAAGCTGTCATGCTCAAAAAATTACACACACTGAAACTCAAGTATTTGTCTATGTTGAAATCAGCTTGTTTGTGTGTTTGTGATATTTTTCATATATTTTCCAGTTGCAGGGCTTAGATCTTAAGATGTTGGAGGGTTCAAATATTGAATATTTAACAGAAATTCTAATGCAGTAAGTAGTAACAATTATCAGAAGCACGAAATTATGTGAGAAGCTTAAGATATTAACAGCTTCAGCCAATCAATACCACTATAATTAACTGCGGAAAATAGCATTGTTTTTCTTATTTCAAATCCAATTGTTTTTGCTCAGCTATTTTGATAACAATGTTGAGAAAAAAAATTGCCAACTTTCATCTGAAACTCAGCCTAAATCCAGATTTTACAATTATTTTTCTCAGAATCTTCTGCACCAAAAAAAGACATCTGACACTGCCACGCGGTCAGTGAATTCCAAACACCAGATAAACATGGTCAGCAGAGTCCAATCACCGCTCAAGTAAATATAGATCGATTTGATGAGGTTTCAGATTCATTCATTCAAAAAAGCTGTTTTTTTTTTATAATTCATAAAACTAGTTCCGCATGAGAAGTAATTTTTATTCCAATTTGTTTGTTGTGAATTCCTGGTTCTCAAAATACAGCATGTTACCATATGGTAACGCTTAAGCTTTGACTACCTACTTGTTGAAACTAGATATCAATAATCCCTCAATATTCTTCATTTATTTTAGACCAGAAATTGAGAATGAATTCAGTGAAGTGGAAAAAACTTATTTTGTATGAAAAATGGAAAAATAAAATAAAAAAGTTTGTATAGAGGCCGAATTGACACTTATAACACATAGTTCTGCTTGACGACACACAACATTCCCCAGCACATCGACGCCACTTACTATTATCCAGAAGTTGTGTTTATACATCACATTTCAAGACCAAAACGCACGGGTTTTTCAAAGTTTTTGACCTTACCTTCTTCATAGCATAAGTGCTCTTAGGTTGGAGGCGGAGCTCCGCCATGACACCATATTTTGTAACTGTAGCAGAACAAATAATATATTTTTAATATATCCGTAATACTTCTATATGGACAGTTTCTATATGTGGAAGCTATTGCAACTAAGGAAATCAGAATGGGAGAGATTTCTCTATTTTCCGAGGTTCCAGCTCCGTTCTGCGCATTCTTAAATATGCACGGTATAGATAAAGTATCTCGAACGAGAGAGAAAATGAATATTGTCCGCACCGTAACGTAGGGACGTTTTTCCCATACCAACTGTCCATACATATATGATTTTAAATCTTTGTTTATAACCTAACAACTGACGGCCATATATTTTCAAAATAAAAATGTACATACTTGCACAAAACTTGGCTCCGTGGAATTTCTTCGAACTAAGAAGAGCTATCAGGTATATAACGCTCTAGTTACTTCATGCTCGGTCCATACTATATGATTTCACTCTTTTCAAGTGTTTAAATAGAAATCGAGCGTCATTTCTTCACACTATTCCTACAGTATACTAAGTACACTTCACGTATATTTATTCCCACCGCGGCCAGTCAAATGACCGGCCGTTCACACTTTATATTTTCCAATATTTAATGCAAACCAAGAGAAAACTTGCAAGTGTAAAAAATATCCAAGAGTACATGATTTATATTTTACTGTTTTTCGTTGCATTTTTTACAAATGGGCTTCCCAACTGTACATTTTCTGCATACGTACTTTTCAGGCAGATATTGTTCGTCTTATTATCTTTACAATACTTTATCTGTTTTCTGTTCACGGAAACCCGTGATACTTGCGATGGGTATTGTTTGATTTTGTTTACCGAGCTTTTGTTGGTATCCGATGGCAACTTCTTCTGCCTTCTTGTCTTTTAATTTCTTCTCCAGTAGTTTTTTTATATAACAGCCAAGTATTTATGCCGGCTGAATTCAAGATAGCAAAATATACTTGCAATGGTAATCTCCAAGATTTGAATTTTACCGAATAATCTCTGGCTATTTACTCGGTTACGTCTACTTCAAATTTTGGGCTATTACAATCGAATTGTCTCTGGTGTTCGGGTGTCAATTCCTTCAGCTTGTACGTAGTTGATCGACAGAGTTTGGTTGAGAAAAGTGCCATGTCGTCGTTTTTCAGCTTAGCCAGTCTTTTCAATTTACTCTAAACGTAATTTTCTGCTAAAAGTTATGTTGCTAAGGGTTGTAAAAAGCTATCCGTAGTTATATTTGATCCCCATCCTATGTACGGTTCTACTAATTTCATAGTAACATCATAGTAACAAACCATCCAAGATGAACTAAGGATTCTCTACTTTCAACTTCTCCTAAATACGGAAAGCCATACATCGGATGCTAACCAAAATTTTATGCCAAATTTGTCCAGTTTATTGGGCTTGTATTGAGTGAGTCTACACTTTGCTTTTGTTGAAAACAATTGTTCGTCAATAGTACCTAGTGTATGGTCCTGGTTTATAACAACTTGACTGTTATTAATAACTTGTACCAAACTTCGGAAATCATAGCGAATTAATCGGCTTGTTGACTTCGTTGATTTCTTTCATTGAGATAAGAGGCGATCTCTACTTTTTATTCCGTAGAAGTGCTATATTTATATTCTTAGCCTCGCATGCACTTCGAAAAATGCTTGAGACTATTCGTATCTCAAACTCTAACTACCTCCGCACTTTCTCATAAGCTCGATTATATTCATATCAGTTATCACATAAAATGCCATTCTAATATAAATATACAACGCTAACGGGATAGTCCAGCGAGAATTATAAATACTTGGAAATGTCGTAAACCTTTTATGGAACTCACTTATCAAACAAACTATTAAAAACTCTATAAATCATACCACCGGTCTTGGTAAGTGAGACAGACTACAAATTTTTCTCAGAAATTTCTCAGACTGAAGGCAAACAGTTTACCTTCAGTCTCTGAAGACGATAACTTGGTTATCGAAACGCGCGTGTTGGTGTAAACAGTGTATTCTATATGAAAATCGTCAACAGGTCCAGAAATTACAGAATCATTTACGTTGAATGTAGGAAATCCCGAAAAAAAATTTGAAAAGGTCAGTCGACGGTTCCTGATAGGAATAGTGTCAAGATACAGCGAAAAAATTTAAGGGAGTCTACACTTGTATCCTAATGGTAACGCTAGGCGTTAATGGGTTAATGAATTGAATCTTTACCGAATTATATTTACAAAATTCATTAGTTGAAGAGTTGAAAAAATATCACAATAAAAACCAGACTCCATTCGTCTATCTCGTTTCTGCATTTCTCTGTGAAATGAATATTTGAGTACGGTATAAATGATTTTAGGGTAACAAAAATGATGTAGTCCTACATATAGATCCGCGGATATTTTATGTATAACGTAATATCCGGTAGCAACTTGTCATTTTAAAAGATGAATTCACTTGCATTTATATTCCGTCATCAAAGAAATTACGTTTCAGCTTAGGTCACGAGCGTCCCTGTGAAGATTTCTAAGCTACATCCTGAATGGTTATCAATTTTATGCCAAAAATACTGTTAAAACATAAACCACACGTCATGAATTAGTTGATTAGTATAGGTCCATATCTCTTTATTTTTGAAAATTTTGCAGGCTTTACTTCAATTTCGAATAGATATGGATCATGTTTTTCTATACATAGAGGCGCCACTCTTCTGATTAACTTCGGAGCAGAAATTTATTTTCGCTTAATTATCAAAAGCATAATATATCAAGATATGCGGAAACTCCGCGCAAATATGAATAAATAGAACATTAAGTTGAGATTTCCGGAACCGTTAGTTATACTGAACACACTATTTACTACTTCCACTACATAAACACAAAATTACACATCGCGTTTCGATTTCTGTGGACGATAACTTGTTTATGATGTGTGGAAGAGGCATAACATTGAAAATATTTATTTAGATTCAGATTAACCTATGCCGATATGTGCTTCTACTTTGAGAAAGAATAGCACCCCAACAAGGGGGTAGTATTTTTTTTGTCAAAACCAACAATAGAAATCGAGAGAAGAAAGCATAAGTTGATTTGTCAAAAAATGAGTACTTTTTGATTTATTCGTTATTGAAATTTCGAATTCCTAAAGAAAAAAAGGATATTTTTAATCGATTGTCCACAAATATCTCAAATTTATCAAAAAACTTAGCAAGGTTGAAAGTAACTGTTAAAAAAATGAAGAAAATGTGATAAACCTAATACAAACCGAATTATAATTTAGTTAGGACGGAACTTATTTAGTGAACCGAAAATTGAATAAGTGAAAAATTGTCAATTTGCCGGAAAAAATGTGATGAATATTTTTTAAAGAACTATAAAAAACCATTTGAATGAGATTTTATAAGACTTTGTAGTACATAAAATCAGGGAATTATGCCGAAAATAAGATAGAATCCCTTCATTTAATGAGAAAAAGACTTTCTATCCTTGATTTTGGCACCCTAATTGAAATGAAATGATGTAGACTTGCGAATCACTTCAATTAAATACATATAATAGGATAAAGAAGTCTGGATGGCTTAGAGAGCTTGATTATGAAAAAAGATATGGTTACAATGAAGCAAGCATCTTTTTTTACAATTGTCTTTCATTAAACATAACATAAAAATATGAAAGATACGGAAAACAGAAAATCATTCGTAATATTTTTTTTCCTCAGAATTAACTGAAATATAACCTTTTAGAGTTCACGGTAGCAAGTGACTGGTACCGTTTTGGAGCATTTTGAAAGTTTCCTTCTTAAAAATGAGAGGTTAAATGTATCCCAAACCAGTTTATCCTAATATATTATGAATTCCTCTACAAAATGGTTTCCAATGGACTATCTAGTTCAAAAATTAAGAGAGAAATTGCCTAAAAGAAACTAACACATTTTTTGATTTTTTGAAGACAAATGAAAATTCTTCTTCTTCTTCTTTCTTCAATTTCTCATTTCTTAGACCTTTTGATATATTAATGCATCTAAATGTACTTGATTTTAGATCTCTTCTGTTTTAAAATTAGTCTTTCTGATAGTCGAAAAGGATAAACAGATTCTACAATCAATTTTTAAACAAAACAGAAACGAAACATCAAAACATAAAACATTTTTCCTTTCCATATATACAAGGATTTTCCCAACAATTATCGAATAATTTCAATTAATATGATATTAGTATAAGTAATAGAGGACATAATACATTATCCAAATATTTTACTAAATTAAAATCAAAAACACCAAAAAACAAAAGAAGTAATATTATGACGTGACGTGACGCTGTCTACATAGGGCAAACATCTCAGTATTTAGAAAATAGACTAAGAGGTCATCAATACGATAAAAAAAAGAACTGCATTAACGAACCATGAGATATCAAAAAAACATAAATTCAATTATAAAGATTAAAACATTCTTGAAGGAATCTAATACACGAAAAAGGGAATTTTTAGAAATGGTTCACATTCATAGGAACGAAAAAGCTATAAATGATTGAAGAGATCTAAATAATTTAAGTGAAATTTATAGCTCTGTTTTATAAATTCTAATAAATTTAATATATTTGAGATGTGGGAACCTAAGAAAAAATTAAAACAAAGTTCTAAGTTGATTTTATCCTTATTTTGATATTCATGATGAAGGTGATCTATACATCAATATAAATAAGCAAATTATCAGTGTCAATATCATATTTTGATAAAGACTTAAAGAGAAGTCGAAACGTCAAAATTTATCTTTCTTCCCAATCACTTGACTGTTTGATCTTTGACTACTTGCAGAATATTGGGCTCGTTATATATTTCTTTCAACGCAGGAGCATTTATTATTCGTATCCATGATCCATTGTTTTCTTCACGCTCCTCTGTACTTTTCGGAATGCTTCTCTTTGTGCAATCTTCATCTTCAATGCTTTGGAGATTGATTTGCTCCAAGAATATTATCTCCATTATTCTACTCCCCCTACCATCCGATTTTCTAGCACTTTCGTAATTAGCACACCTAGATAGTCGAAGAAGTTACCTTTGTCAGAATGATATTCCTCGTTTTTCGTCCTGAAATGTCTATTTTCCACTCGAAATTTGCCTTTGCCGTTGCATTTCCACAATTTTGGTTTTTTCGCTATTACCCTGATTCCTTTTCCAATCTAATATAGACTTTTTCCAATTCTCCCCTGGATCTGTCCAGAATTTCAATATCGTCTGTAATTGCTAAAATTTGATGCTTTCGGTGATAGATCAAACGTCATCTGTATTCGCGTTTTCCTTATGATTACCTCTGATGTGAGATAAATTTTAGTCATTTCTAACAAAAAATGAGTGAAGTTCATTCATTCAGATATTCATTGTCATGCAATGTGATAATGTTTAAAGAATTGACGCATTGTAATATGTAAAAGAAAAGTAAGAGTAGATGGATATAATGATACCAATGAGTAGCATTTAAAAATTAATGCCACTGGTCTTAAACTTACTATCCATTTTCCAATTAATTATTAGGAAGTCATTGATTCAATATAATCATTTTCTCTTCATATTCATATACCCTTATGTTAACATAATACTATTCCAGCTTTGTTTTCATCAGCCTCTTTTATAGAAATTATCATCAAAGATCAACCCACAATTTCCATTTTTTAGTGTAATTTGAATGGAGAGAATTTTTTGAATTTGGTCTTAAACACATAAAAATGTTCTTCTTGGCAGTGGATCAGATTACCACAATGTAATGATTAGCCATATCTATTTGTAGTACCTAATTTAATTGCAATGGATTATATAATATGCATTCTTGTTTTTTTTGGAAATTCTCATCAGTAAAACAATGTTGATCATACCATGAATCGTATAAATAACGTCAAAAGAGAATATCAGAGGAAATTATTTAAATAAAATTAAAAACAATCATATATATTGTTGAGAAACAGAACTTCACAATGCCTCGACACCCTTTCAGCGCTCGTCATTCTAAAGGACATGGTACCCAAATGTAGAATTACCCAACTAATTTCTCTTTTTTTATCTGTTATACAGCTTTGAAAAAGTAAATCGTTATCATTTTATGCAATTTAAGCAACATAAGAAAGACCGTTCCGCTTTTTGGATTCGATAGCGTCTGCTGACGATGTATTCTTTTAAAAATTGGAGATTCGTTAGCGTTAACATTTCAGCGTTAAGTGCATTTAAGAACATGAAAAATATAAAAACTCTACGAGAAACTGGGAACTAAAGCAAAATTGACGCTAGCGGAAAACATCATCATCAGACACTGGAGATAGACCATTTAATTTGATACGGCTTTATAAATGCAATTAGATCTGATAGGTGTTTTCATTGTTATGTTTTTTCAGGTGATTTCATTATGAGGTTCAATTAATTGAATATAATATAAGCGGTATATATCATAAAGTTTTCTTTTTCTCAATTACTTGAAATTTATCTACTAACTAATGTGTGAAATACATTTGAAACACTCAACTCAATCACTTAATCAACTGGTTCATATCATAGATACCTTATGAACTAATTTATATTCACTCGCTCTCGGTACTCAAGACGATTCAAAAAATTAACCCTTCCTCTACCAACTGTTGATCGTATTTATATATTTGGATTGTACAAAAACGAAAATATGCGCTCTCGCTTCTACATCTTCACGAATATGCAACATAAGTTCCACATTTCTTCAACCATTTGAGTATAAATTTATTTCTTTCCTCTTTCTAATTTCTCGGGTTTGTGGGTTGTTTGGATACAATAATGAAACTTTGATAAAATATCACATTTATATGTATGGGACATTCTAAGTTAAGAGGTACTTTCGATGTCCAAGACATATTCGTGTTTCGTGTCTTGTCCCCTGGCTTTTTGTTTTCGTTTAAAAATCAGTTTTGTTTTGCTAATCTGTGAAAGTTAGCAGCAAGCGGCGCATAAGCCGACTGCGCAGTCGTGTTGAAATGTTGAATTATTGAGTCTTCCCTCTGGTAAGTTTTATTTAGCAATTATTTGTTAAAATACTAGTATATACTTCAATATTCACTATGAATAGTGCATACATTGTTATGCTTGGTTGTGAATTGTGTACGAAAAACTCTTTTATGGCTATTTTAGGTATCAATCGAAAATGTATCTTTCCTGGCTTATTTCCCCTGGTTCTTTTGATGGCAGAGAAGATACCTTATGTCCAGGGGAGATACATTTGTACGTGTTTTTATCAATACTTCTATCGTTTTTTGTCTATCTCAGCTTTACAATGTAATATGACTTTTTTACAGAAAAAATGGCATCTCGAAAAAAAAAAAAAAATGACGCGCGAAGAACGACTCGAAAAGAAAAGGATTGCAGAACGATTAATATACCAAAAAATAAAAAATGACCCGGATAAATACGCTCAACAAAGAGTTAAGGAAAGGGAAAAATATGAAATATGAAAAGAAAAAGGAATTATTAAGACAGTGAAGCAAATGACACCCAGAGAGCAGCGGAAGGCTAGAAAAGTATGGAGAGAAAAAGCAAGAATTCGTAGACGTCGTTTAGCACTCCAACATATAAGCGATGCTCCTGTAATACCACCATATTCGAATAATAAAGACCCACCGCCCCCTCAAAATATAAACAGGCGAGCACATGCAGCACAGCAAAACTCAATTCGAGCAAGAAAAGCTAGAAACTCAATAATAAGAAAACAAGCATCTGAAATAGCTCAACTTAGGTCTGCAAACCAACGCTACAAAAAACAAATACAACGGATCAAAAAACCACCAATTAGCACACCCAACACCAAAGTAAATTCACTTGCAAAAGCAGTAAGTACAGGTGACAAAGAAATTATAAAGAAGAAACTGCTTTTCAGTGAAGTTATTACTCAACAACTTAATGAAAATTTTTCAAATCTCACCACTGACCAAGAAAAAAAGAGTCTTCAGGAGAGTGTTAAGCGGGAAAATAGTAAAAAAATACAATGTTTTTTCGAAAGAAATGAAAATGAAACCCTTGAGTAAAATAAGCAAGAAGACTGATAGACATAAATCGCAGCTCAAGAAAAAACTGTGAGAATATGAAAACGAGCATAGTCAAATTTATGGAAGATGATTCAAGCAGTAAACTTTGTGCAGGAAAAAATGACTTTATAACGAAAAAAGGCGAGCGTAGGCAAAAGCGTGTTATGCTAGATACTTTACTCAACTCGCATTTTAAACGTTTGTGGAAGACACACATTAAAATATCTTACCCAATGTTCTGCAACCTCCGACCATTTTGGGTCGTCCAACCACGCTGTGACAGTCGTAACATTTGCACAACAAGATTTAACACTGAAATCACTATACAACGCTAAGATAATATCTCTCTCGAATTACGTGGACCTTCTAGATCAAGTTTGCTGTAGCAGATTCAATGAAAAATGTTTATCACACGAGTGCGAGACGTGTTTAAACAAAGGTTAAATTATACATAACTTAACGTTTCGCTCCTTCCTTGGGAGCATTTTCGAAAGAATAATTAATATATGATGATTAAAATATTTGTAGAATAGATAAAAACATATTAGTAGATATCTTAAAAACATTATTAAAAACCTTAGAATCAGTGTATTCACCTCGAAATTTCAATAAAACTATATTATACCAGGTAGATTGAAATAAACTAATTGATCAAATTATGGTAAATTTGGCTAAGGTTTTTTATATCTTGTCTATCATTTACAAAACATTTATCTTGTTCTTTGTTTATGATTAAGGTGAGAAATAAGATTCATTTTAGTTAAAGTATCAGTCAAAAAATTTTAGGAATTTACTTTCGACAATTCAATTTTTCCCAGAGCATTTAAATTTCTCCTAACTATCGACGGAATAAATAAAATAAATAAACAATTAATAATATACAACGAAATTCCATCACCAACAGTCTGCCAGAGAGAAAAACGTGTCCGTGCGAGTGCAAGTAAGACAGTAATATGGAAACCTGCAGATTAGAGTGAGAGCGCTTATCGGGTATCTGTGGACTTAGACATTAGACGTAGATTTAAAATGATACATAATGCAATAGATTTTTCTGAATCTAGTTGATCACTTTTGAAAGATTTTTCTGTACCTTTGACGCAGATATTCTCTAGGTGATTGTGAAGCAGACTGAAAATATTGAGAATGTTAAAAATATTAAAACGCTGTGACGTACTTTTATATTTCTTAAGTAGGCTTAATCAAATGCTTGAGCAAATTGATTGTATCAAGCGTGAATGATAGTTTAGAAACCCGTTTAAACCTTGAAGCAAGCATTGACGGTGATTGATAAAAAGTGTGAATGACTCAAGCAGACCACCGTCTTTTTTTCTTTTTGTGGTTTCACAGCAGCCAATATTAAGGCCAGGATGCCCAAATATACACTTCTCCACTTCTCAGCTTCGACTGAGAGGTTTGATCAAAAGATTTGAGTACGCTTGAAGCGCCCATCAATTGGAGCCTCAAGCATTTGATCAAGCCGTTTGATAGTGTAGGGCCTCCTTTACTTTAAGCGGGCCACTCATGATTCTGCGGAGTCGTTCGACAGGATCGTACGACGGTGTTGTACAATTTGATTGAAAATTTGGCGAGGACACTTACGATACTGCGACGCAGTGTACTCTTTGCTGTTAATATTTTCAGACCAGAATGTAGTATTTCATTAGAAAATCGCATTTTTGTGCTCATGAAACGGTGTTCACCTAGCCATGTTATTTTATTAGAGGAGTTGCGACTGTATCCAGATGATTGGTACAAATAAAAAAATTGCCATTTTTTACAATAATTATAAACACGACAAAAAGCAATATTTGTTATTTCAACAAGAATGAACTGGTTAGAGAATAAAACATCGATCCAATTGACGGTGTTGTACTGAAGCAGTCGGACCCAGTGGTGTCATATCTACCAACTTTTTGGTAGATCTACCAATTTTCACTTCAGTCTACCTACCTACCATCCTAGACACCTAAAAACTACCTATTATTTTAATTACTTTGACATATCACCAATTTGAATTATTTTTATATCGACTAGCCACGTTGCGTGAGCCATGCGACGATGCGTCAAACATACATAGAGTCCAGGCTGTAAAACACAAAAAAAAACATCAGCAAGAGTTCACTGTTCGCGCCCATAGACATTTACTGTTTTCTGGCCCATTCCCGTTTGGTTTGTTGCGGAATATTTGCTCTTGTTTTGTTGTTAAAACTAAATAACTACGTATTAACGGTGCTGATTGCTTTTTGTTTTGTGTTGCCTGCATTTATCTATATAATGGATTCTGACGAAAGCAGCGAAAACGATGCACAGAGTTCTAGGTTAGGAACTCCGCGACGAAAAGCTAGAAAAAGGCAATAAAACCAAAAATATTCTAAATTATGGGAGAAAAACGAGAAATTTGCAGGTTGGCTTCAAGGAAGTACCAAGGGTTAAGAATATTCACATTGCAAATAATTTAGTTGTGATTTTAAGTGTGCTGGTGAAAGATTTATTCTAAATAAACATGCAAATAGCTTAAAGCATGTGTGAAAGGTGAACTTCTATTCCCCGTGGTTTCATGCTCAGTTTAGTTTAATTAATTTTCCACATAGTAGCGCCAACGTTGAGAAATTGTTTTCTGCAATTAATAATATGAAAACCTTGTTTTGGTGCTTACTAAAAGATCCATAGCAAACAACGGGCAGCCTAGCGCAGAACATTCAAAATTTTTCAATTTTAATAACAGTTCATGCATTTTTAATCTTAAAAAATCTTTTAATTGAGGTGGTCAATGTTAGATCTATCAATTTTGCATTTTACATTCTACCAACATTTGGCTACTAATTTTCTATAATTTGAGTGGCAACACTGGTCAGACCTGTCTGAATGCGGCAAATGGTACGATTTCGGTAAACCATCGGGTACACACGATCAAATTTCTACCAATTTCGTTGGATGCGACCAAATCGTACGACGCTGCAGTATAGTGAGTGGTCCGCTTTACATTTCGAAGGTCCTAACGCAGGTATGAATAAAATGTAGGGATCCTCTAACTGTTTGGGGTGTTGCATACGATTCATCAACTCAGTAGTCGTTTACGAATATTTTAGGAGTGTATTTCAGTCTTACTCGTGGGACGATCTTGCTATCAGAATAAATAATTTATATATTACTTCAGACTTGTACGCTATAGACTTTTCTTTCTATACTCAGTCCTATATGAGTCCAACAAGCGCTCTCAATCTAGCTCGCAGGTTTCTATATAACTGTCTTACTTGCAGTCGTACGGACACGTTTTTCGCTCTGGTATACTGTTGGTGATGAAATTTCGTTGTATACTATTAATTGTTTATTCATTTTATTTATTCCGTCAATAATTAGGAGTTGTATATTTTTCAGAAATTCCAGAAAATTTCACTAGGGATGGTTGACTAGCTTTTGGCTTGTATATGTCTGATGTATAACTTGATACAGTTAGAAGAACTAATGAGGTACCTAGTATACTAATCTATAACCTACAAATTTATGATTATCTTATAAATTAAAAAAATTGATGATTTCCATTCCGAGTCCGTTCAGGCGTTCTACCCAACCGATTCGCTTAATTTTTTTTTTTTTTTCAATGAAAGGTATTGATGCACAGATCAGCCATCAACTATCGGATTTCATCTAATTTTCACCATTCTCAAGTTATACTCAAATGCGATTACTTTTGGGAGTTTTTCACATACACACGTTCTATCCTCAATATCTCAGGTTCTATTCAGGATAGAGACTTCGTTTTGGTTTAAGAACACTCGTTGAAACACCTTCTTTTTTTTGAGTTGAACACTTAAATCGGTTGAGTTGGAGAGGAGCTAGGCGCGGACATTCAATGTGAAGTTATGGATTTTTGTAGGTTTTTGGCAATTTTTCTACATTCAAAGATCTATATCTCAGGTTCTAATATAGCTACAGAGTTCGTTCTTTTCTATAATAATGATTTCTGATACTTTGGATTCAATGCAAGCGAAGCCGCTGGTAAAACCTAGTAATACTTATTTAGTTGACTTTCCAAACCCCAGACGCTTAGTCAATCTACCTCATATCCGGGATAAGTTAACCATAAGCAAGTGGTAGGGAGACCTAGGCAGTAACTAGTGTAAATGAAGATAATTAGTAAGAAATTAAACATCAGAATTCACTCAATGATAGAAACTTTTTATTTAATTATAATCACACTTAAGTTTGAGATTCATTCTTCATTAATAAAGGATTTTAATGAGGGCAACAGTCTTTATAAACTATTTAAAAAAATGGAATTAACTATGAATAAGATTAACTTCTGTATTCTCTGTTTCAACATTAATTGTAGCTTGAATTATTTCGATAAATTGCTAATCAAATATCACACTCCTTTCATGAAAATATTATTCATTTATTCGTCATACATTTTCTTATATTTCTTCTATTTCCTAATCGTGGTAATGTTTCGAGATAAAGTTTGATCCCCTCAGGTAGAAGAAAACTTTGGTTAGATTCAGATGGAAGTGGTGTTATAAATATACCTAACTGATGTTTCCTATTTCTGGGTTTATTTGTACGTTTTCTTCATCAGAATTAGAAGTAGATTTGCCAACCGTAGTACTTTTATATTCCGGGCACTACAGGAGTTATAAGATTAGCAGACCTCAGCCTTAATTTGATGAAATATCTATGACTTGAGTTTAAGTAACCAATGAATTCGTTTGGAAGTTTGGTGGAACCGTACTTCCAATGTATTCATTATTCTCCCTATTAAATGGAGCATCTACCGCGATGCCAGCGCTTGAGGTTCTAGTAGCATTTTTTGCGTTTGGTAGTGGCCTATCAGTTGCAATTCTTCAAATCTATATCTATGAAAGAGGATGACTGATTCATTCACTCATCAACGCCCAGCCAAGGCTATTAAAGATAGAGACATGAAATTTTGAGGGTATGTTTGTATCGGTTTGTAGAGGTGCGCTAAAATTTTGCGAAATTTCTATTTTAAATGGGTACAACGGGATATGTTTGCAAATTCGATTTTTTCGTTTTTTTTTCGGCCGCTAATTGAGATACCGACTTCGTTTTTTGCAATCAAGCATTCTCTGTACAAATACCTAAACACCAACTTCTGCGATTTTCGACTTGGAAAGGGTTCACAAAAATTTTTATTACGGAACCTTATATTTAGCAATTCTTCACGACAAAATGAGATATCAAAGCGATTCTTTTTTAGAAATGGGTCCCGGGAGAATATCTAAAACCTAATTTCTCCGTTTTTGGAAATTTATTTTTTATTTCTTTAAAAAAGGTTAAATATTATGAAATTGAGTTTCCAGCGTTTTACACAGCCAATTCTGCATAGATATATGATTTTTGCATAATGTGAAGGAGACCGTTTTCAGAAATAATAATAATTTTGTTTCATAAAAATATCTCTCACTGCGGCATACATGAAATATTTGAAATGGTTCTTTATTTATTTTCTATTCAAATTATTTATTAGAAATTATGCTATTACGAATTGAGAAAGGAATTAAATTCCTAATTTACTAGGAATTAGGAATTAAATTAATTTACTTCTACTATTGTTTATTGTGGGTCAATAAACAGTCTAACATCAATAGGTGTGATATTTACCGATAAGTCTATGACAATCTTTATCTGTTGAGTACATATGTGAATTTGTTGAAGGGTCAAATTTAATGTTGTGTATAGGTCAGAGGGAGGCGAGAGTTGGGTTTACTGTACGTGTTAACTTTAGTAGTAATTATTTTTACTTGTACAAAGTTCAATTTGAAGAAACTACTTTTATGAAATGTCGCAGATAATCTCAACGTTAATGGGGTTAACATACCACATAAGGTGATTTCAATTATTGGCGATGGCGCATGTCTTTTTAGTTGTCTTTCTTATACAGTATAAGACACAGAAGTGTTGTGTAGAGAGGTTCGCGAAACTATCGTCAGGCACGTTGCGAAGAATTGGGATGAGTATTATCATTTGACTCATGATTCTGAAAGTGATAATCATTCAAGTTACACTGAGAAGTTCAAGATATGACGCGAGCTTCAACGTATGGTGGAATCGGCGAATTAACGGCCACGGGATAAATTATTACGTGTCTTTTCTTTATAACACTTCCAAATTGAATCAATGCATAGAATACATAAGTCATTTCTTATTAAATTATCCCTATATTACGCAAGGTTCAATAAACCGCGGGCGAAGCCGCGACGGGTATTGCTAGTTAATGTTATAATCATTTTAGTCTACCTACCCCGAATAAAATTCGTCAATCGACCCCTTACGCTATTTTACATTTTCCCTGCGTATCAAATGCAAACTCTGGGTCTAACATGTGAGCAATACTGTGCAATAAAAAATGAAACCATTATATTTACATTGGGCGAAACAACAAGATGATTCCTAGCAGATCCAAGGGCACAATTATAAAAAAGGACGAATGGAAAAAAATTCCGTATCGAGTCCAAAAATACAACATGTGATGCCACTCACGAACGCAGAACGAGTGTAATGGCTCACTGCGCTAGAGGGGCCCGGGAAGGCATCGTCGCTCGTGATTTGTGGATGAAAAACAAGTGATGGTGGCGAGTTATTGCTACTTAGGCCATCTGCCTCTATCGACAACGATACCTGGTCTCCAGTTATATCCAGCTTTAATACGTCTATGGATATGGTTTTGTCCACAATTAAATAATTGAATAAAACGAAAAACGATAGGATGAACATCAATCATTGACCAAATAAAAAAACGGAATAAAATGAAGATAAAATTGAATGGTATAAAATCAATTGAAGGGAGCAACAATGGTAAGATACAGAATATTAGTTTAGTGAAAAGATGGCTGTAGTCATGATCTATGGAGAGAAATAAGAGAGGAGTACCTATGACATCGTATTATGATATCAGTAAGCTTCATTCAAATTAGATTTCCTGCATGAACTCGATATGTTTTATCTGTTCCAACCACTAGAAATCTTGAAATTAAGAACTGAAATGATTTTTGGAGTTTTTGTCTCATATTAGCAATTGAAAATTTTCTTTAGTAATCCGTTCTCCTCTGAATATCTTTATTTGAAGCTTTGACTCAACCAGTCTTCATTCCTAATCCCTCAGGCCCACTATGGAAGTAGTTTGTTCCTCTTCGATCCAAATTTCGATAATATCTGATACTTTGAATTCACAATATAATCTTTAACAAATATAAGGTGACTATGATGCGAAATATAGATATTAGCACAAAATATTCAACTTCTACATTCACTGTACTATGTACACTGTACATCATACATTTTGTAGGTTTATTTTATTCAAATCAACTGTGACAAATAAGGGTGTTCAAATGCTTGCAATAAATAAAATGACTACACGCAAAGCTACTATTACGTTGTTGTTATCAGGAATATGATACTTATCAGGGATTCAACTTAGTAAACGGCCATTTAGAGTTCGTATATTCAATTTTAATCGGTAACGGGGTGTAGATTTGGTGGGAAACAAAGTTGTTTCACATTAATTAGAAGTTATATCAGTAGTTTAGAAATTACTTCATACTAACTCTATACAGACGTAACCGAAAGGAATTATACATGTTTAATGAAAACGATGGACTAGTAACTTCGAATATCAATAAAAATCTATGAAATTTTGGAATATTATAACTTCAGTAACAATTGACTTCCTTTGAAAATCAACAAAATTATGTTACTACATTTTACTCAGATGGTTTCAAGAACTACATCTAAAACTAAGAGTAGTTGATTAACTTTTGTTTCTGATTCATATGATAGTTGAATATTTAGTGTGTCTGTGTCAAAAAAAATCATTGTTTCCAAAGACTTCGTAGATAAGTGTTTACAAGTAGAGATACAAACAAAATGAGATTGACGATGTCTAATTGTGGCATATCATTTCAAGTGTATTTAACTTTGTGGATTAACTACGCCAAAGTTTGTATATCCAACACATGCTCGATGAGATTAATATCTGATGACAGGGAGCGCTACGGTATAAAATTAACATCAGCGTGGGCGTGCGTTATTTTGCTAAAAAAGGTCTTGTGAACATCCATGTCATTATGATAATTCACAATGAGTAATAAATCTCAGACAGTTGCTGAATACGACATCATGCCTTCCAAGCTACACCAGATCTAACGTTAGAAATAGTGCTCTCAATTCCTAGGAAGGACAAATCAGACGGTATAAAATAAGAAAACCTCGTAGAGCTAGTTGCCCGAAGTACTTGTCTTGACGCTCTGTGGTATGCATCGGTTGAACAGTTTGACTTTTTTCTCAACATTATTTTACCCATACATGAATAACCTTATTATGAAGAGAGGCGCAAAAAGAAAGCAAGAATTTGAGTTGGGTAGAGGGAGTGAGAGAAGCGGAACGGAGGGGCGGGGGCTGTTTTTTTTTGTAGGTTAGGGCGTCCAGTTTTAGTAGCAAAGGCCCAATGGACAGTGGAGTATCGCGTTTTCGCTGTTGAACATTTCTTCAAAAGTAATGAATCTGTTATTACAGATTTTCGTTTTCGCACAATGTTCAATGTTCCACCAAATGGTTCGACACCTGATCGCAACACAATACTTTGTTGGGTTACCTCTTTTCGCACAACGGTATCAGTTATGAAGTAGAAGTCGTCTGGTCGTCCTCGCACGGCACGAACTCTACAAAATGTTGAAAGACGCAGATCGTCGGTTCTTCAAAGTCCTCGCCGCTCCACTAGGCTCCAATGAACAAAGTATTAAATTGGATAATCTAAACATTGTATTCATGTTAAACCATTTTGTATGTTGTCAAAATAAAGTAAATTATACTGGTTTAAAATTCATGCGTTCTTTTTGCGCCACTTTGTAGTTCAGTTAACATGACAATCACTTTCACGATAGGATAAACTAACATCTCGATAAGTCACTATTCTAACCCAAACAAAAGGTATTTTGTTACAGACTAATGACGTGTACCAAAAATAATCAAGGTCAAGAAATAATGTTTCTAGTTGTAATAATTATATTATCATTCTATTATTCTAAACAAAAATCATACCTATTTAAAATACATTACATGGTTGCGAATTGCACTCACATCACTGTACTACACCCTTAGGAATGTAGTTGACTGGTCTCTAGGGGTGTAATTGAGTTATAGTTTGTATTGAGGCTATTCGATTTATTATTATGCTTGATAATAAACGTTGCAGATGAAACGGAGTATGATTGTTTTATTGTTGACTTTTGAAAAAATCTCGAACATCAATTATTTTCTAGCTCCATTATAAAGATAATTGGGACAAATTGAATCGGAGTCACGACAAGAGAATGGACAATTTCAAGATATGAAATAGTCAAATTCATAACTTACGGTTATCTACATTTTAAACTATAGTGCATCTTCTAGCTGCAACTTTTCTACGAAAACAAATCAAGCTCCGAATTCATTCCGTCAACCCACCCATTTTCTCAACATACTATTATTCGGCAATTTTTTAGGTACTATTAAGGTACAAGCTGGACAGATCCATTCTAGCAAAAACTAAACAATCGCAGAAATAGTACCTGCAATAATAAACGTTCAAATTGACAGAATCTCAGAAAAAATCATGTATTCTGTGATTAGAAACTGTTGTTTCTGGGTCTTTGGGATGTCCGAATGCAATCTCCAGGGTGTGATTAAACGGAGAGAATTTTGTCTTTGTTAAATGAGGACTTATTGAGTGAATAATAGATAGTATGCAGGAAATGAATATGCCATTGTCGTTTTCTATGAATTACAGTGAATATGAATAATGAGAAACAAATTTGGAACATCAGTTATATGGGTTATATGGCTAGAGAAGGGATTCTGTGATCAGCTGCACTCTAGGGATAATACTTCTTGGAGAGTTAAATATAAATAAGACTATTCTTGGTAGCTGATATTGCTCTAGGTGGATTAATGATGGACTGCCTTGGTAGTATCGCGAAACCGAATTAGGTCAGCGACCTCTTTTCTAACCTGTCCAGGTTTCTTGTTAACTCTACATCGCCTATAAGTCAGTTTGCTCACTTCTGTATTGAGTCGAGCAGCTTCAGGGTATGCTTGAGAGCCGTGCTCCGAACGTGCGAACAATACTACAAAGATGGACGAATCGTGGAGAGTTAAAAGCTGTTGTGGAAGCTGCCGTAGCTAATTCCGCCACTTAAGTATTGCAGGACATATTGCTCACAACCTCAAAAACCAACAAGCGAATTTGCGGTGATGGTGATATTTCTTGTCCAGACAAAACCAAATCCTGTGCAGCAGTGCCAGCAATACAGAATGTTTGTAGAATCTGTATTGATGGTGGTAATCTGTTGATGCTCACGGATTTGTGTGTTAGCCTAGTTTATTAGAGCGGCTGATTCGAACGACGAGACTTGTTCACGATAGTATTGTTCATATTTTTCTGCTCGCACGTCTGATGAAATTAATTGCTTAATTTATATTCGAGACATATACCACAGCACATATCATTGGTAGCTTCTTCTCCCTAATCAAAATTCTCCTACCTCGAGCTGTGTTCTGGGTAAAAACCTACTAGATTAAAGTTAAGATATGAATGGATTTTTTCAAGTTTAACGTTTATCGAGTGATTTTATTCTCCAATTTTGGAATTAGCGATACTACTATTTGTTGAACTCTTGCGATATCTGATTCCATTTTCATTAGAAAAGAGCTTAAAATAAAAATCGAAGAATAATTGAAAAAACTATACCTCTTTGACATAAACGCTTTCAATTAAAAATATTCCTGCTATTATATTTCTAACGGAATGTAATGTATTGGTGATTACAAATATCTTATTGCTATAATTCCTCACCTAATTCCTAATATTTTCACCACATGGTAGGATTACCATGTAGTGAATTTGCTATTACTACTTGTATTTACATGATACAGGGAGAGGTAGAGAAGAATATATTGACTTACTTAAGTTTCACTGATGAATCTCTCTTAAAAAATTTCATACTGAAAACTGTAGTGACAACTGTGTTGAACTGAATATATAATCTTACTGAATTGTCCACTGGTCTTAGCTATTATTTGGTAATGATAACAATTCCTATTTCTAGAAACGGATTAAGCTGACATGATATTACCAACAAATAACAACTATGTCGAATTATTCTGATAAACAAATCAACATATATAACAATGATAAAGATAATGGAAGTACATTGCACCATATCATTTCTTACGAATTTCCCAAATAAGGTAGGTCATGAAAAAATGAAAATTGCTCATATTCAAATATACAGGAACTTCCATAGAACATATACAAATCGTAACTACTCAGCTTTTTTTTTTATTCCGACAGGATCCATTCTTGATAATTTATGCTAGCATTGTGCGTGGATGCGTTAAATTTGTCTTGCGTGTTTCGAGTTGAATTGCGTATTTCTTCAATTCACTCAAGCGACATGACAACTGGAAATAATCAAGCATTCTTAGTTATTCATCCTATCTCAAGCTACCACAACAGAATGTTGAGTGGTCTATTTTTTAGTTTGTATAAGAAAAATCTAACTATTTACTTTGCACTTTCTAAAGATACGACGTTTTTTGTTTTGATGGTCTAGACGCAGACAATACGTAGTGAGATATACGATTTTATATATTTGCGTTCTCATTTTAATTTTATTGGTACGTTCATGAGATCAATTTTGATAAAAACTGTTGTTAATAATTTCAGAATTAGAATAAAAGAATAAATTCTAAACAAGATGAATTACAGAGAAATCTAAATGGAATTTAAGATGAGAAACCAGGTATTACTATAGTTGTTATACAATCAAAATAAGTGTTATCTAGGTGACTATAGCTTTATAATGGAATATGAACTTGACAAGAAATCAGCTGATATTTGCCATTCATACCATTAGTCCTCCATCTACATTTCGTCCAAATTACTTAAGAATTTTTCACCAGATAATGGATTTTTTTTCTTATTCATACTATTTCTATTGGTGGGGTGAATTTATAGACACTGATCCTCCCTTCCGTTCCGTTCACTGTGACTTTTTATTATAAACTTACTTTCACGGCTAAATAAGCTTGGATTTAAGTCAGACACGACATTTCTAGAATTCTAGAAACTAAACAAACAAAACAAATGACTAGAAAGACATTCCTAGAAATTAGTTCTAAAAAAACGATATAAATAACTCGCCGCTGTGTTTCATTATAACCGGACAGGACCAGCTTCACGGCCCATATCGTCGACAAGTTCGTGAAAATAACTATCTCAACATTGAGTTTACTCAGTTGTTGGGTATTTATTAATGAGGTTAGTATATACACTGGGTTAATAAAATAACGTGATTTGATATCTATGTACACAATAATAAGGTGATGTACAGGTTGTACCGTTACTTCAAAATAACCTTCTAGTGTATAAGTTATTTTATATTATTCGAAGTTGCAATGAAAGTTTGCAACTGTTGATTCGTTATTTGACAGGCAGTTGGAGTATCATACTTCGTATTCTCAATCACAATCTCATCTCGATTATCGGATTTTGTTTTATACCAACGTTTTGTGGACATTGCCAGAAATTGCCCAGAAGCGATAAGTTGGGTGCTCTTTTAAGTGACTTAGGCAACATTAAATAGCACCAACTACATTTCTTATTGCAGGAAGTATTTCTATTACCTTTTTTGCCAAATTCATCGAGTATTTTGTATTTTGGTCTGTTCACATAAACTAAACTCAATTGCGCTACACAAACTAGTCATATACTCCAAAAGAATTCTAAAAACTCCTAGAAAATAAAGAAACTAAAAAAAAGGAATTATTTAAAAGAAACAATGTATGTATTTATGTATTTATTGATTTAGGGTCTCGTATACACTGCGGCTCAAAGGAGAACTGAAGAGCCCAGTATTTACAGATGATCCATCAATCCCACTCACATTTAAAAAGTCTAGAATGTGGGCCGGTTTTAATTGCCAGAGATCTTCGTCTTCTATTTCATACGCAACCAGGTATGGTGCTCTGGAGTTCCTTAGTGTTCCACACTTCGAGAGAATGTGGATAGAGGTCTCGTACTCTCTGCAACAAAATCTGTACGCTGCTAGGTCTAGCGCCTTCAAGTATTTGTTGAGACTACAGTGTCCTGATAGAACTTCTGTTAGTATCGTAGATTGTTCTTACTTACGTGGATATATTCAGCAGATCTACTCTGATTAGAGTTTTCCAGAAGAGTCTTTGCCTGTCTCAGCCCTTACAAGTTATTGCAATAATTGGTTCTGCTCCTATCTACCTTCATTTCCAGTGCTTGTGAATAATCCGCCGGCTATTTAAGAAAGTGAAAAGCAAATATCAAAGTCGGCGTGTGTGTCCACCAAATTTTAGAATTCCTGGTATTTCAATAGTACTTCAATCCCTGAGTGTTATTCACATTTAATTGTGAAATATTATTTGATGAGAGTTTGACTGGGCTCTTGTATTACAGTGTTGAGTGAGTAACAAGTCTATAACTAAATCATTTTCATTCTGCAAAGCTTGTAGATCTTTTCACGTTATCGATACGTATGATTATCTGAAAACGTGAACTGGAGATATTATTGGTAAGTAGCCTTTTGAATTGTTTTGGTCTAATGATATGTGTTCACCTTATGGAAAATTTCCATTTCTACGCTCATGTTTATAGTGTTATTATAGACGCAGTCCTCACAGATTTCGAAACTAAAGAGAAATTTCCGATAGCGATATTGTTCGATAAACTAATAGCACAGAGGAAATATGACTGGTGTATTTTAGTCCGAAGGGAACTAATTCTAGAATACCTTTTGGAAATAAACTACATGGAGTTTGAGAATTGTTACGGTGATATTTTAATTAAGGAAAATAATAGCTTTCCAACTAGGTTCAATCGATAAATACCTTGAATTATTACCTTAATCCAATGACAAAAAAATAACAGTTCTTGAAGTAATTCATAGAACTATTCGATAATGTTTCATATTAAAAACTATTATATAATATACGATATATATTGGAATGGATAGAACTATCAGTATAATTTAATGTTTTGAGAAGATTTCATGCGTATGTTGGCTGCGGCTCAGCTTTAGATAGCCCATGCGCAAGGACCAATTTTGGCACACTCTCTTCAACATATTGGCCGGTTTTTTACAAATGAATGCTTCAATATTGGCTTCTAGTGCGTCAATCGTTACCGATTTATCCCTGTAGACATTAGCCTTAGCATGGCTCCTCAAGAAAAGTCCAAAGGCATTAAATCACACGATATAGGCGGCCAATTGACAGGCCCCAAACATGAGATGAATTGTTCACCAAAATCGGTTCTAGTTTGTCTTGAATTGTTGAAACTACATGTCAGAAATGTCCAATTCTTCAATTTTTTGGCAAAAAAACGACAATCATGACACGGTAGTGCGCGCCATTCACAGTAACTTTTCGGCTATCGTCGCTTTTGAAGAATTACGGCTCGATGATGTCACCGGCCCATAATCCACACCAAACAGTGACCTTTTCAGGATGCATTGGCAGCTCTTGCAATGCTTCTGGTTGGTACTCACTCCAGATGTGGTAATTTTGCTTATCGACGTATCTATTCCACCAGAAATGAGCTCAGTCAGTCAATCACAATTTATCGATAAAAAAGCGGATCTCTCTCCATTTTTGCCAGCGCCCATTCACCAAATGTTAGACGTTGTGGGAGATCGTGTGGCTTCAATTCTTGCACCAGCCGTATCTTATAATATTTTACACCCAAATCCTTCCGCAAAACTTTCAATGTAGTGGAGTAATAGAAGCCCAATTGGGATATAGCCGCAATATGTTCTTCGGTACTCATTGTACGTTTGCGTGTTAGTGGTATAATGTCCAATAGTGTTAACTGGGTTTGTAATTTAGTCACCGGCTTCCGGATTGTTCACTCAGTAGGCCAACCAAACTACCTTGGAAATTGGAAGAAGTGCGCCATGCGCATTAATTTTGATAGTAAAATTTGCAAGCGTTGTTCGTTCGTAAGTCGATTCATGATTAAATTATAGACCAAACTGAATAAGTTTGACAATGAAACAAGACACGTGAACACGAGTGATTGGTTAAAAACTGTATTGCCAAAAAGATACCAGCAAAAAAATCACCCGTTATTATATATCGGGCACTTGTAACAATCTGTAGTGAAACGATGCTTGCAGAATGACATTCCATATGAGGAGAGTTGAAAATAAGTAGAAGTTGATATACCAAAGACGAGTTGAGAAGTCAATTGAAGTCAAGAAATTGATGATAGATAGGAAATGATGCTGCTGAATTTTTTTTCCGAGACTCACTTGAGTTGATTATATTTGTTAAGGTTAATTTACAATGCAATAATAATTATCTGATGACATTACGGAATGATTATAGTTCATAAAATGATTGCGTGATACTGATACCATGAAATTTATGTTCGTTGGATTCTATACATGGGTATCGTATGGAACGCATGATACGTAAATGTAAAATAACTTTGAGATAACTTACTATCTATACCTGCTTTCTTTAGATAAATAATGTAACTAGAACAATATTATCTTCTAGACAGAGCCCTAAATTTGGAATATATTGATGAGATAATCAAAAAAGTATGTGGTCATGATTATTAAAATGTTCGTCAAAAGAAAGATATTCTCACACGCGAATTATCGCGTATTTTTGCTATTCTACAAATGAGAATGTTGCTGTAGACAAACAACTCAATAACGGTACGTATACGAAGTTAATCAAAGTAAGTGATTCGCCGTTAAACTTCACTTTTCCTCATATATATGTGTGATACATTTTTTAATATGCACTTATTTTTTCATAGTTTATTCTCAGAGAAAAATCTGAAACATGTCTACCACGAACGGTCATTTGACCAATTGTGCGATTTATACATTTTTTTAATAGACTCAATGCCAAAACTATAGAGTCGTTACAAACGCAAGGTAATGTAGTTGTGGCACGATTTTATCCGATATATGCCTTCTAGAAAATGGTTATTTTATATACTTTTATAGTTAGGGCGAAATTTTCTGTGATAGGTAATGGATAAGAATATAATCGAACTAATAAGAAAATGCACAGAGGAAGGGTTGGGATATAAATGTGAACTGTCTACTGCAAAGGTATATGCATTTTTTGCAATTCTACATGCATGTGGCGCATATGAAACAAAGAATTTGAATATAGCACTTCTATGGAATAAAAGTGGAGACCTCCTTTTTTCTCAAAAACTATATATAAAAATGACTTGACGAACTAGAACCATTTATTAATATTGACGAACAATTGTTTCCAACGAAAGCAAGTTGTTAGGACTCACTTAATATATGCCAAATAAACTAGACAACATTGGATCAAAATTTTGATGTGTACCCGATGTACGTAGCAAATATATAATAAGCGGCTTTCCTTTTTTGGGAAAATATGAAAATAGAGAAGTTTTTTACTATAAAATTAATAGATAGTCGATATGTAGGATGAGAAAAAATATAGCCACGGATAACTTTTTTACACGCCTACCTTTAGTAACAAAACTTTCAGCAAAATATCTACGATTGTTGAGACAATTAGTGCAAATAGAAAAGAGCTACCAGGACTGACAAAACTAAAAAAAGACGTCGTCATATAATTGTTTGCCGATAGTTTACAAAGTCAAATCAAGAAAAAAAGTTATAATCCTCATTTCAATGCACTGCTCAATACAAGTTGAAAAAAATGATACTTGAACACCGGAGACAATTCAATTGTAAAATAGTAATAAATTTGGCGTAGAAGTGACTGATCAAATGGCCAAAAATTATAAGGTGAAATCTCGGAGATGGCCTTTGCAAATATTTTCCAATATCTTATAATAAACCGGGATAAATTTATGACTTGAACAAAATCTGTCTAAAATGTGAAAAGTACTTGCGGAAAATTTACAATTGGGATGTCCATTTGTAAAAAATTCAACGAAAAAGATTGAAAAGTAGATATTCTGTTCTTGAATGAAAATAGTATATTGTACAACAAGTACGAAAAGTTCAAATTTTCTCATAAATGTGGGAGTTTGTGCTGCAAACACAAGTGAGAAATGTACTTTTCCCACATCTTGCTCACTAGACTTTTTCTACAACTGCACAAATTGAAAGAATAATAGTAATGGAACTTAATATTGATTTTTATGATTAATAAAACCAAAATAATACTAAAAAAACTGTTAAATAATATTATTTAAAATTTTAGTATATTGTGAGATTTTCACAATTTTGTATAGTTGTATCGGCAACGTCATTTCTTTTTATTAAATTTTCTGTTATATTAATTTCAGATGTTGAGGGTTGTTCGTTCATATACGGTTTATTTTCTGTCTCCTTTTCTGTGAATGGTTCGAGTGGTTTCTCAAAGGATTTATTAGCAACGTTAATTTTATTTTTACTCTACTTCTGAAGCAGTGACCTGTGTATAGATGAGGGCTATCTAGTAATAGAAAAACTGTAATTGTCTAAGCCATACTACTGAATTTGTTAATGCGAACTAACTGTCTAGTAAATTTTCCGTGTTGGTAATTTGAAAAGGAACGTTTTTCTGGCAAATCAATCGGTCGAAGAGCAGCATATTTTTTATATATCTCATAAAATTCTCCCGTTACAGTAAACGTTCGTGCCTTTTTTGTTTTCGTTTTATATAAATTCACAAGTAAAGCTGAATTTAAAATCCTCTAAATTATCGATTATTAATTTCCACAACTACTTTCTACGACATGCCCCTGCTACGCCTAAAGCTACTGCTGTCTGCAAATAAAAAGAAAAAGAATTTAAATTTTACAAAAAAATTCTTGCCATACTGAGTTCCAAGCGGATTTTTAATAATCATTTTATTCTTTGTATGTACTGAAAAACCCACTAATTAGGTACATCTATGTTAATTCAACTGAAAAAATTATAAAAATAAATTTTCCTTTATTAGTTAGATATTCCTTGTCTGCTGTCAATATGTTTGATTTTCTGGAATAATTGTCGAACTTTCTTCTCAAAAATGAACATTGTGACCAAAGTGTAGACGCCTTTAAAGTCTTCAAAGTATACCAAAAGTACAGTTTCCGAAAAAGGTTTTATTTTTGTATTTCTTCTCCATTCCAAAAAATTTTCGTATGTGAATTTATATTTTTTTCTTGAAATTTCCGGTAACAAATCTAATGTTACTTTTGCTGCTTTCTTCGATATCTCTGGCGGAATATTATCAAAATCGTCACTACTGTCAGTATCCATAGTATTTATCATAAATTGGTATAATTATGTCGTACTGAGATAATATTTAATGGAAACTGCGACTTTTATCAAAATACGAATAAAAACTAACTTAAGAATTTGAAAAAATTCTATAATCTGACAGTTATGTCAAATATTTAAAGTTGACAATAACCAACTGAGTTTTAGTCGATTTTTGTTGGTTCTTCATATAAATGTATGTGGTGTGGGCAAAGTGCCGTGAAAATAGTTATTTTCCTAACAAGTGCGGAAAGTGATACTTTCCCGCACGCGACTGCAGTTGTCCCGAACGACGCGGAGCGGAGTTCGGACAAGCGGTCAAGTGCGGGAAAGACACTTTACACATGAGTTAGGAACATTATTTTTTCTACGACCATATATACAAAAAAAGTATACCAATCCATTTTTCAAAAATTAGTTTATTCCAACAAACATAATAATATACAAAATTTTAACTAAAAACTACTAAGTATTATAAATATTAATATTGAAAACACAATTTGTTGTATTCTCTAGACTAGTAAGAATTGCCGGCCCAGTGGAGTTATTTGGTTTCAACTGGAAGGTAGATGACGTCGGTGAGGATGGCATCGGTTGCAGGTTGCATAAATATGACGGTGACGGCAACAGTTTTAAGTCATTTGTAGAACAGAGAAACTTTTTACCATCGAATAGTGGGACCATAATGTATTAGATTTCAAAACCTTACTTAAGTATACCTCTTCCTTATAAGTTTTGGCCCCTTTCTCCTTACACCATGTAACAAAATGGTCGTATTGCTTCTCATACTTTAGTCTGGATTTGGCAGCCTTCAAAATGGCTTCGGGAAGTTCTTCGTCGGATGAATCCATTAATATTATTGTATCGGATTCGGTTTAATGTGGTTTAATTTAGAAGAAGATTGTTCTTATTCGGTCACTTCCAAGACGTTTTGAACAACTTTGACGTTTTAGTAACAATTACACGCTTAGGTTGTCATAGCAACTGATATCAAACCAGGGATAGTTGTTTCTAATTTGAAGAATGTCACTTTTCCGCACTAGTGCAGGAAAGTGACACTTTCAAAACTAAAATGCGTGCGGGAAAGTGGATTAAAACGCACGGTCGTAGAAAAATAATATGTGATTTTGAAATTAGGTTAGCTATGAAATACACTTTTATAGCAGTTGTAGAAAAAATATATTTTTATACTGGTGAGCTGGCTATTGGTTTGCAGTCAATATTGAAAAATTGTAAAAGACCGGTCATTCGCGGAATGATTGGGTTTACATGAAGTGTCGGACTACAAACATATCTTCCAAATTGCTCTAATATGTTTCCATCACGTGAATATCCAATTTTCAAAAACAAAGTAGAGTAATTATTTGTCAGTGAGTTCTTGATATCAGAGTTATTTCATTTGAATACGGAAAATGAAGCAACGGTATGGCATAATTAAATCAAATCATCAAGGTGGAGGTAAAAGTATTTGCGATGTATGATTCATAATCTTAATGATTTGAGACATGTGTTAGATTAGATGCAGGACTAAAAATCTAGTTAACAATCTAAATTAAGTGTTTCTAGTTACTAGTCTGAGATTTTGCCAATATTAACTTTCTATAAAATCTTCTCACCAACCCTGTGCAAAAATAAATAGGCGCAATAATTTCAGTGAAGAGAGCTTTGTCATAACTGAATGTAATAGTTCCTACTAAAATAAAAAAAAAAATTTTTTGAAGTAGGCATATCAATTTCGTTCAAAGAGACCATCAATAGCATTTGGAATCAAATATATGTCGTCTCAACCAATGACACTCTCTTTTCAATGACGTTTTCATAATCAGAATATGGATATATATTAATATCAAGGATAATTTCAAAAGGGAGAGAAGAAAGAGAACTTAATTTGCATATAAAATATTCGCGAGAGAATATACTGCGTCGTATTTTATATAATTTACTTAATACAATACACTATTGATTCTTGAAATTGGAATTTTCTACGATGCCGCTGCTGGCAAGACATTGAAAATTTTCTCATTACTTCACATTATATTTAAACTAAAATAGTATGTTCACTGTGGAATACCCCAATATAATGAAGAAGCTTGCTCTATTTTCAGTCGACCATTGTTTCTAATGAGCTATACTGTACAGGGTACGTCATATGAAAAATTAAGTAATATAATTCATTCCAAAATTCATATTGGAAAGTTATTTTTCCACATAAATATACTCGTAGTGAGAATGTGGCAAAATTGATTACCAAAGACTCCAATATATTCCGAGTTTCCGAATACTTATGCATACATCGTCTGGAACTGGAATTGTAGTAATATAGTGAAATATAAGAAATATGTATAAATGTATAACAATAATAAAATTTTGCTTACAATTATTAAAAATATTTATTTATCATATCAATGGATTCTGTTCATATTTCGCATGCTTGGATTAGATTTTCTTTTAAGATAAATATACTTACGTGATATTTTTGAATCGGCGATTTGACAATATTGATACACTTACAGATGAGTTGCGTTGGATTATATTCGGTAGTAACTCTTTCTTTGAAAAATATTTACTTTCATAAGGTTCAAATAGTTCTTTTTCTTCGTACAACCATTTTCACTAGTAAATGATCATCAACATACTCGTTTTTCATTATTGATGGAAAACATTTAGGCCTAGTCCCTCATTACTCTTGCATATATATGATAATGAAAAATTTCCTTTTCCTCTAGCAGCAAATTTAACGTTGCATTAATGATTAATGTTATCCATCAATACTATGTTGTAAAATAACTAATGTTATTTGAAAGTTTTATTCAGATGATTTCGATGACTTAATTGTAGAAATTATTCTTATTTCTAAAATGCTTCATGATAATATCAATACAAAAAGTGTTTAAATACTTTTTTTCTTACAAATTCTGGAGTATACAGGGTGATCCATTAAGAATGTCCAAACTCTGAACTGTAGATTCTAGACCTAAAAATATGATGATTCTGCTCAACATGCCTTATACAAATATTGCTAGTTTCTGAGATACGGGGTGTTCAAAGTTTCAATTTAAATTTTGATTTTCGCTATAATTTTTTATGTTTTCACAATTTCTCTTTGAAAATTGGCATTTTCATGATTTTTGGCATGACGAACCATAATTTGCACTCTAATTTAACATTGCGTATAGAGGGTGCCAGCTACACTTGTTTGTGTTAATTAAATCAAAGTAAACTTTTTTTGGGCTAAACTTACAACTAAAATAATAAAAAAATATCAAAAAGCGTTAAATTCTACAGAAAAAAGTTACTCTTCTTTGATTCGTGTTCGATTGAATCGGTTATCGAGTTGTTTACTTCTAAAAAGTACAATAAATTTTAATTTTTTCATAAAAAAATTTTATTATTCCTTAAAGATGTAACATTAACAAATTTGTAAACAAAAATAAAAAACTTCAAAGCAAATGCTCAAAACGCCCACCATTTACTCCAATACACTTCATGATCCGGTTTCGTTAAGATCTCTTAATATCAAATAATTTTTGTGTATTATTTTTAATTACATCCGCGGCTTCTTCTATTTACTGTCGCAGTTGTGGAACAGAAGTAATTTTTTCTTTGTAAACTAATGCCTTTATTTGCGACCAAATTGAAGAATCCAACGTTTTAAAATCAGGACATCTTGATGGCCAAGCAAACTCACTTCCACGACCAATCCATCGATGCCGAAACTGTTCGTTTAAGTTTTGACGAACTTGTAAAGAATAATGTGGTGGTGCTCCGTCGTGCAAAAACCATATGTTTTGTCTTAAAACGAGAGGTATATCCTCTAGTAATTCGTGTAAATGTTCTAGAAGAAAATCTAAATAAAGAGGTCCATTAAAATTGGTTGGCAGTTCAAAAGGACCTATTAAATACCCACATATTATACCACACCAAATGTTAACCTTAAACTCGTGCTGAAAGTGTATTTCCCTCATAGTATGTGGATTTTCAGAATCTCACAAATGATTATTTCTATAATCAAATAATCCTCGTCTGGTAAATGTTGTCTCATCAGTAAAAAGAATTGTATCCAGAAAATCTGGGTTAACAATTTGTTTATCTTGCAAAAAATGGGCAAATTGTAGACGCTTAGGTAAATCTTGAGGTAATAAATTCTGAACAGGAGTGTAATGATATGGATGCAATTTTTCCCTCTTCAGTATTCTGAAAATAGATGATTGGCTTATACCTGTTTGCAGCATTAATCGGCGAGTACTGATATCTGGACTCTCCATAACACAAATTGAAATTTCATCTTCGGCAGTGATTTTTTTTGTTGCACCCTGCTCAGTTTTAGAGCGTAAAGACTCCGTTTCACCTAAGAGGTTGTAAAGATTTCGGTACAGTGTAATTGGGTTGCCTTCGATTTGGGTATAATTGTGAATATCTTCGAGCCGCAGCTGCACCACTATAATTTGACTGAGCAAACACACAAATCATATCACGCATCTCAGTATTGGAAAAATCGTTATGTCTAGGCATTATTTGATAAATAACTATTACACTTGTTAATTACTAAATTGTTAATAAATGGTATACTAATGTATTACTTATTTTTATTATTATCCAATTTTTGCTTCTACACAAACTGTCTAAAAGTGACACAAGCTTACTTGAAAACTTAAACCACGGCTTAATTCACGAATGTGATTTTGATATTAAGAGATCTTAACGAAACCGGATCATGAAGTGTATTGGAGTAAATGGTGGGCGTTTTGAGCATTTGCTTTGAAGTTTTTTATTTTTGTTTACAAATTTGTTAATGTTACATCTTTAAGGAATGATAAAATTTTTTTTGAAAAAATTGAAATTTATGGTACTTTTTAGAAGTAAACAGCTCGATAACCGATTCAATCGGACACGAATCAAAGAAGAGTAACTTTTTTCTGTAGAATTTAACGCTTTTTGATATTTTTTTATTATTTTAGTTGTAAGTTTAGCCCAAAAAAAGTTTACTTTGATTTAATTAACACAAACAAGTGTAACTGGCGCCCTCTATACGCAATGTTAAATTAGAGTGCAAATTATGGTTCGTCATGCCAAAAATCATAAAATTGCCAATTTTCAAAGAGAAATTGTGAAAACATAAAGAATTATTGCGAAAATCAAAATTTAAATTTAAACTTTGAACACCCCGTATCTCGGAAACTAGCAATATTTGCATAGGGCATGTTGAGCAGAATCATCATATTTTGAGGTCTAGAATCTATTGTTCAGAGATTGGACATTCTTAATAAATCACCCTGTATAATCCTTATTGACAGTTACATGATACTCATCAGATTTTGTAAGTTTTTAGCCCAGGCAATAATTGACAATTAATTGAAATTTCATAATGCGATATACTGCGTGAGTTGTAAAAACAGTGGCAAAATGGATTGATTTTCCATTTTTTTTTAATTTACTCCTTGAAACAAAATACAATATCATAACGTCTTTCAATCACATCGTTTCCGAAATTAGTTTTCAAAAATTCCGTCATTGATAATTAACATTATCTGGTTTACCCACAAAGAACGCCTATCGCTCTCTCAGTTCATCCAAATCTGGTTTCTTCAATTATTTTGTATTTGATTAAATGTTTGTGTCTGAATTTATTGGAATAGATTGTTAGGGCCTGCTAAATAATTATTTCCATTCAGAATAAGCACATATTGTGTTTGTTTATGGTTTATGGCAATACTACAGCTGCACTTGAAGAAAATCGTAACTGATTTCTCATCGAAGATAACCTGATAAAAACGTGTTTATAAAAGTTTCCAACAAATTATACGATAGTGGTTAACTTCTTAGTGCTACCGTAACAACTGAAAGAACTACTTGCTAGGGTTTGAAGATGGAAAGAATATTTCGAATTTGGTAGAAGATAGGATGAGAAGTTTGAGAAGAATTGGTACAAATTGGACATCTCACACACCCTTCATGAGCCAGGCTAACATGCATACTATGGTCAAAAAGTACAAAACGTACAACTGGAAAGTTGTGTTGAACACATGACTCTTGTCGATAGATAAATAATAATCTTAATAATAATAACCGCAATTAGGATTTAAAATCTATATAAAAAAAAGCTACAGAACGTATGCATTTCTAGTTTTAATCAATATAAGGTAGACAAATGCGGTTTTCTTTTTTTTTTAGAAAAATCTTCCAAATGTTGGCCGTTACGTCGGACAAATTCTTTGAAGCTGGCTTAGGTATTTCTTTCCAATCGCTGGAGAAGTGCCGCTGAGATGCCTTCTTGAGCTATATTTTCTTCTAGTTAGAGATTGTCGCCGGGCTTGATTCGTACACTTCACTTTTGAGATACCCCCACAGAAAAAAGTCCATGGGGGTGAGATCCGGTGACCTGAGTGGCCAAGTAATGTCATCGACACGGCTTATCAATATAACCATGTATGTGAAGTGAAAGCAGGATGTTGGAAATGAATATTTATTCTCCTGCTTGACAACCTAAGCAATTTTGCTTTTTTACACTTCCATTTAAATGAAAATGGTCTTCATCACTCCAAAAAATAGTGTTCTCTGTGCGAAATCGCTTGATTATTGTCTCATATAAATTTTTACGTATATTCTTATTATTAACCCTTATGTGAGCAATCGGCTACCCGGGTACCCACTATACGGAAGACGAGATTTTTCTGTGGAAATGAGTTTTATTGTTATGAATAGGACAAGCAAACAAGATTGATTGATAAATAAATTATTATAATACTTGTTTAGTATAAAATAAATGATTTATTATAAGTTTATGAGTTGAAAATAATACATTTATATTTTATATTTATTGTTCACAATCGAGACAAACTACTTTTTTCGCGCAATGCGCGATAAAGGGGATAGGAAGTGCTTTTCCACATTTCGTTTGTGTGGTCTGTATTTGAGTTGTTTGCTCCCGAATAAATTAAAATACCGATAAATGCGTACATTTCAGATGAAGTTACGGGCCACCACGACCTTTCGTTACCCGGGTTTGTCGAGTTGTAAGTATGATACACCTTCTTCGCTTTTTGATTAGGGTATCTTACTATTTGATCAATCATTTCGACCGTCACGATTTTTTTGAAAGTATCGCATACCGACAGAGTTTCTGTAGATTTAGCCGGGCCACTTCTTTGCCGAAGAACATTGTGAGATGCAACTTGACGAACTGCGGGCGGCTCTTTACTCTAAACAGTTTTGTCTTACGCAATATGTTCCGTGGCGTTTTCTGATGCCGGCTCCGCCCCCCCTTTTGCCGCCATACCTGATGCTGTCTCTTCGGCTTCGCTTTCTTTTTCTTCTGATTCGGAGTCGCCCTTTTCCTCCCCCGCAGACGCTGCCAATTGCGGCGTCTGTTTCAGGCACCGCTTCCAAGACGTTTCTCGGCAACCAGTCGTCGTCCTCACTGTCGTCATCGTAATCAGAGCTGTCATCGACTTCGTCTCCAAGTAAATTGTTGAGATAAGCCGTTTTTCGTGTTCGAGTCAATCTGGATTGAACAATAAATTATTTTGTTACTTACAGGCGAAAATCAGAGAAAATGCTACTAAAAAATTGTATTAGGAATGAAATTTTACCTTGCAAATTCAGGAAGAGACGGATGATTCTGCATGATGAAATAATCGTTGGAATTTTTTTAACACTTAACAACACTGGATAAAGTAAGCAAACACTGAATAAAAATAGTGATTCGCTTCAGTTATACTACTGCAAAGAGGCGGCGTGTTGCTCTACCGCACAGTCAGCTCTCGTTGCTTTGTAGGTCTTTTCCCTTCGACTAAACACTCTTGACTGAGTGGCAGTGAGGTACGCTACTACCCCTACTACAAACATTCCGAGCAGCTGCCGACCCCTCAAATATGAAAAGTGACCGTACGGCCCCCGCTGAGCGCTCGAAACCTCTGCTCCCATTTAGATTTAAGACATCTCTACTTAGCTTATAAGTATTGTAAACAGCACAAATAGTTTCTATTTATGTTTATTCATCGAATGTAATTGGTTTGAGTTGATATCAATCATATATGTAGACCAGAGACATAAAAAACCGGGTACCCGGTTGCCCATCAACGTGGCTAAAGTTGGTTGCTCACATAAGAGTTAAGCTGAAGCGCTCGCACAATGTGAATTTTAAATAGATGTTATTCAAGATCATTCTTTAATATTTTGTACACTATAGTTTTTGGAAGCCACAAGGCAGCCGCTATCTTGCGAATGGACTGAGGCGGATTATCGCGCAGACTTGCCGCGACAAGTTCAATGTTTTCATTTGTTCTCAATGTTCTGCTGGGTCTCGTTCATGCATTTTTTTCTGCTCAACTTGTTGCTCGAAACCTTTGCACCCATGATCGAATCAAATCTTCACTTGGGGCGTCACGTAACCGTCAAATATTGTAATGTGAACAAAATTTTCGGCGAACAATTGCATACGAAACATTGGCTTTTAAATACGCTTCGATTGCAAACGCACGTTATTCACCCGTCCGCTGCGACAACCCGACCAAATAACCCGCACGAATGACGATAGCAACGCCTATAATAAGACGTTGCTATCGTCTCTCATTATTTTGTTACTAGTACAGTAATGAGCGTTCATTATTTCACTTGTAAAATAATAATGAAGAAAAACCTAAGAATTCGTCGTATACTTCGAAGAAAAAGGAAGAAATGGAAGAATTATTTCCAGTTACTGAATTCGTTTTAGGGGACATCCAGTATGAACCGGAACAAAATACCACCAATAACCTAACCCGGAAATAAACCTACTACTCCGGTTTGTAAAAAACCACTACCACAACCGAGGAAAGATCTACCAACGAGTGCAAAATATCTACCCACTAGTGCAAAAGATCTACCTAAGAGTGCAGAAGATCTACCCTCGGGTGTTCCACAGAAAAAAACACCCGCGACTGAAGTGGCACAGAAACTTCCCCTCAAACGATTCCCTCCCAACGATATCAGAAGAAGTAATCCGAAGATGGTGGCGAAACGTATGGGTTATTTCTATGATCTATGTTGCCGAAAATAATATGGATATTAATATACGCTTGAAGAAAAAATATGTGTTATCTGAATTACTGTTTTTATCATCATCTCATCAGAGAATACAAATTCTCCACAAAAATAATTACATTGTTTCTCCATTCAATTCCTAGATAAGTTGGTAATTGAACTGATAAATATACAACTTGAAGATTATCTTTAGAGTCGTTGAAAGAGGAGACTTTCATTTCATAATATCTTGGTTAAATAACTATTGGTATCAACTCCTTTCAAAACGAATAGACATGAGCTGTTAACAAAATAACTAAATCAAGATATTAGTGGATAATATAGTTATTTTGCTATCAACTCTAACTGTGATTGTTAATCTTTTCACAAATCTATGAATATTGTTGTAAATAAAAAATAGAAGAAGCAAATTTTCCATGTTTATTCAATTCAAAATTTACTTAACCAATTTTAAATAAAGAAGTGATATTACTCAATTTTATACGAATTTATACTAGTCCTAATCATGTTATGATCCCGTTATCAGTTATAAGAAGATTACCAAAAAACATATAATTTGTACAAGAGAATCCCAATAACTCTGAAACTGATTAATATGTCCCAATGAAACGATGTCGGGCCAAGTTATTCAATGTAGCCAGTGAAATTGTGCTTTTTCACATGGCTTAAAACTTTTGAGAAGTTATAAATTTCTGTTTGTGATTGTGAGCAATTAGAGAATGCATTTAACGATTTGAAGAGAAGTACCATAATATTTATCAATGGTAATTCATGGTTTTTCGTGAGAACTAAACATTGAAATAACGTTTATTCCTTCTATAAAACACAAAAGGAACTTATTCATTGATATTTTAGAACATATATACAAGTTTTGGTGGTATCCGTGTATTCATAATTGTTAAGGTACATATTAAAGTTCATTAGATTTCAAAGAAGGTTTTAGGAACTAGTTTATGATAAGTATTCGAAGGAATACTCAATTTGTTTTGTTTTGTTTTTCTTTAAAACTTGGAACGAATATCCTAGTGGAAAATGAAGGAAACATTTATTTTTTACTCGTATCATATTTGATCCCAGCGTTTCTACGAAATAATATAATCCGATGCTAATGACGATGTTTCTTCTCTGCGTCCTCGTTATTAAGCACAAATTGAACCGACAGTGAAAGTATTCGATTTATATCAGATCCTAAAAACATATACATATTAATTTTTGGGTCGGTGCAATTTTTATTCTTGAATATGAGGAAAGTAATTCGAATAAATGTAACACAATGTACTTTGATTGAGATGTGTTCAGATTAAAATTTATCAAAAACTATTATTTCATTTATTTTAATAAGCATTTTATCTTCATTAGATTATGAAATGGAAACGAGAATGATTCATTGTCAAAAAATTGTTTATAATTTATAGGCATGAGCTTGTAAAAACTACAAAACAAACATAAAAATAACTAAATGAATAAGTATTTAAAATGAAATCTGAATCAATATTGAATATTAGATCAGTATCTGAAAAGTATTAGTGTTCAAATCGTTTACAGCATAAAATTCACTATCCAGTGATAATGCCTTGAAATTCTTTCGAATGAAAGGAAAAGATGTTACAAATTTGATTTCAATTAGCAAATTTTTGTGCGTATTCTTCACACTGTACAGTATTGAGCCTTCAACTAATTCTGAACGTGGAATAGGTACATAAAGACCTGCTCCGAGCTCTTGAGTGGATAGCATTGCAGTGACAGGCGAACAGATTCAAATATGGGAAGAAATGAAGAGTCTTTTAAAGAAGTCTCCGATACTAGTCATGTTGTTTAGTTGGAGTTAATATCTATAATCTAGAACAGTGCTCAATTTTTTAGAAGTAGCGAAAATACGTAACTCTCATTCCAAAAATAATCTATAACATGTCCTAAGAATTTTGCAGAACCAACGACGTCAATTGTGGTGTTATTCAGTACAAATGAATCTGGCAGACCAAATATCAGTTTTTACAACGTTGAGGAACAGAGTATTAGGACACATATTTTACTACTAATGTTTAGATAAGTAATTTGATAATAAACAGAGAAACAAAATAAAGTCTAGTACTGAGTTTTAAGGCAATCTAGATTCGATTGGCTTGCAAGAAGATATCGTTGTATCAACTGTTAAAAGCTGATTTCTGTTCGTAAGGTATGACTTGAACCATGCGAGAGGTGTTCCCCTGAAACCGTAGTACTGCTACAATTTGTTAAAATATTATAGTTAACGAGACCCTTAGAATCACAAAAAGTTGTTGCAGTAGAGTGCTGGTTTTTTAGGCTAGAGTAAACATGTTTAGGAGGATTATAGCATCATTTGTGCATTTATTACTTAGAAATCGAAATTTGTAGTGTAGTGAGTATCAAAATTTAAACAGAAATGATAAATGTTTTGACCAATCTTTCAATAGTTCTTATAAAGTGGAAACGAGTGCCATTGGGCGATAGTTCGATGCTTTATCTTTATCTCCTCCTTCAGGCAAAGATGTGATTAGTGCCATCCTAAGGCAATTTGGAAAAAAGCCATTTTTAAACAAAATGTTCATTAAAGGGAAAGGTGATTTAGTGTGCATTTTGGCAAACTTAATTTAATTCTAATGTTAATTATTGTACTATGAAACTCTGCTAAAACTACGGGTATGAAGAATGAACTGTTAATTGACATTAGCATCAGGAAGATATGAAATAATCACAAGAAAGAGATATAGAATTTGTTATCGCAGAAAACCTTGTCCTTTTTCCACCTTTTTTTCGACATGTGCCTGATCTGGAACTATGACTTATTTCTAAGATGTTGTTGGGGTGCAGATTTTCTAACATCTATTCGGTGGTCTGCTGGAGCTCTTCATTTGTTTGGTGAAGTTCTTGAAGAAATTTGGTGATTCAGTCATTCGTCATTCTATTCACCTAACCTCTCATTCTTCTGATTCATCTGACAACAGTTTCCACTTCATAAATTGGTTTCATGTCGGTTTTTCTCTGAAGTATCCTTAAGTGAAGTCTGTGCTCAATGCATTCTCATAACAGCTGTTCGGAATAGGCGTTTTGTAACTAATTTTTCTGTTAATGCTTTTGCAGGTCTTACATATGTTTTGTAGATTCGCACCCAGCTCTCAATTGACGTATACTCGTTTTTCCAGAAATACTGAAAACAATAATTCCAAGGAATTAGCACTCCACGCTAGCATTGTCCATAGTGAGACAACTAAATTAGGATTTATCGGTATTTCTCAAATGATTTTTTATCTGAATCGTACAATAACCATTTATCTGAATTTAATCAGTTTATTACAGAACTAACTTTTGGATTTCTCTTTTCAATATCTACAGAATACGCAAATCCAATAAATTGACTTTAGTATATTATAAAACAAATTTGCTGACCTTGATATTTTCGATAACTTGTTAACCTCACACAGTCAACCAAAGATAATAATAGTAACAAGTTTCATTAATTTATGATTTTGTAACCCTGTAGTTGGATAGAATCCTCTAATGTCTAGATATTCATATGTTGATGACTGCTTGTGGCACCTCGTTCCACTCAATTTTAATTTTAAATCAACTGCATAAGAGTTTCGTCCCGTAATAACCAACACTTGTTTCATTGAATTCAAATCTGAACGATGGGGTTGCAAAGGAAAAAGATTGAATCTAGTTTAATAGAAAAGCTACGAAGGTTAACGTTTTGGTCCTACTTTCGCTTTCTACAAAGAACATATAGACATTCATAAATAGGCAGTGGAGTAGTGTTAGAATATCATCAACATAACGTCTAGCTAATATTGCCTTGAATAAACGGACATGTTGACTATCTTGAGTCATAGATTGAACCGTTACTACAAGTTCTGACTACTGCTACTGACTATATTTGAACAATAAGTACTCTAATCATTCGAATTGTTTCTACTTTCTCGTTAATCGTCATGATGTGCTCAGTTTTTATTTCCTTTTTCATCATAAGCTCCAGTTGAATCGGTGTTTATCCCTCTCTCTACACAGTATTCTCTTAAACATGATATCTCAAGCTAATCATCACTTCATTGCTAGTCGGACCAATCTAACGACGCTTATTATAATCCGTAGAATATTCTTCCAAACAAGTTCATCTTAGAAGGGATCAATTTTGGAAATTTATATATATATATATATATATATATATATATATATCCCCTTTTATAGCGTTATACGCCTTTGGGTTCCTAATCTCCAGGCCTGTCTATCTTGCCAGTCGTCGACTGCTAGGTTCCTTTCGGACATTGCTCTAGTGATTCCTTGTAGCCATGTTCTAGGTGGTCTTCCCCTCTTTCTTTTTTCTGTGGGGGTCCATTCTAATATTATTCTTGGTAGTCGTTCTCTTCCCATTCTCTTAACGTGTCCGTACCAAATCAACTGTTTCTTTTCTATATCTTCTACTAAAGTTCTTTCTACTTTCAATTGTCTTCTTATTTCCTCGTTTCTTATATGTTCCGTTCTAGATATTCTTGCTGCTCTCCTCCAGAAATCCATTTCCACTGCATTTAAGTTATTTTTTTGCTTTTCTGTAAGTTGCCAAACCTCGGAGCTATATGTAATTATTGGTTGTAAAATGGCGTTGTATATTCTCTTTTTTGTTTCTGGTCTAATATTCTTTTGCCACAGCACTGAGTTCAGGGCTCTTATTACTTTTCTTCCTTTGGTTATTCTGTCCCTAATTGTTTCCTCGTTTCGTCCTGTTGTTGTTAGTTTTACACCTAGGTATATGCATTCCTTACAGTTTTTAATTATTTTTCCCTCTAGATCTAAATTCCCAGGTGAATCTTCTGATCCTATACATATGTATTGTGTCTTCTCCGTGCTAACCTGTAGACCCCATTTTTGGTATTCTTCTATAAGTTTTCTAGACATGTACTCCAGATCTTCTTTTTCCTGTGCTACCACTACCTGGTCATCGGCATAGTGCAGTGTATACAAGGTGCTCTCCCCAATAGTTAGTCCCATTCCTTTACATTTTTTTTTCCAAACTCTTAGGGCTTCATCTATGTATATGTTGAACAGAGTTGGGGATAAACAACACCCTTGTCGCAAGCCTTTGGTTGTTTTGAAGCCGTCTGTCACCTTGTTACCTATTTTTATTTTTGCTGTTGTGTCTCTGTATAGTTCTTTTATAGCCTTTATTAGAGTGGTATTTATGCTCGTTCTTTCCAGAACCTCCCATAATTTTGAGACAGGTACTGTGTCATACGCTTTCTTCAAGTCTACCAATAGTAGGTGCACTTCTTGTGATCTTACGGTTCTCTTTTCGATTATTTGTGATAGACAGAAAATACTATCTATCGTCGATCGACCTGCTCTGAAGCCGTTTTGTTCCTCGGATTCGTATGGGTGATATTCTTCACAAATGATCTCCTTTATTATTTTTCCGTATAACCTACTGAGCGTACTAGTCACTGTAATGCCCCTATAATTATTGCAGTCTTCCTTATTTCCTTTCTTGTATATGGACGTGATCCATCCTTCTTTCCACGTTTGCGGTATTGGTTCTCCATTTAGATGTCTATTGATAATTTCTGTTAGGATATTAAACAGCCTATTTGTTCCTGCTTTTATTAATTCTGCAGGTATTCCCTCTGGATCAGGAGCGCGCCCATTTTTAAGTAGTGTTATAGCTTTCTTTGTTTTTTCTACGTTGATTTTTATTGGTTCACCTGTAATCCGTATGTCTTCAGCCGGCATGTTACTATATTCAGATCTCTGTTCTCTGAGTAATGAGCGGTAATAGTCTTGCCATTTATTTGGTGATATGGTGCCTATTGGGATATTTTCTTTTCTGCCAGATCTAACATTATCTATAAATCTCCACGATTCCCTGGATTGGCGTCCTCCTAAATAGGTATCCAATTCCTTGCATTTATTTTCCCAGCTGAGGTTTTTGGCCTCTGTCGCAGCGGTTTTAAATTTTGATACAGCTTCACTATATTGTTCCTTATGTTCTGCTTTTTTAGTGCTTAGCCAGGTATGATACAATCGTTGTTTTTGTTCTTTTAAATTTTGCAGTTGTTCAGTCCACCAATAATTTCGTGTTCTCTTTTTCATTTCTTTATATCCTAAGGCTTCTTTGGCTGCTTTGTGTATGCTGTCAATTACTACTTTGGTAAGATTGTCTGTTGGTTCTTGTTCGTACTCCTGTGGGAGGTTTTGGTCCAGTCTTTGTTGGTATAATAATTTTGTGCTCTCGTTCATAAGGCTTTCTATATTATAGTTTGGTATATCTATATCTGTTAAATCTTTACTGTTTTGCAGTTGATTCTTTTGTTTGTTGTCTTTGATTATTGGCATTATTAACTTAGCTTTTATCAGATGATGGTCACTTCCACATTCTGCGGATCGATATACTCTGACATTGTGCACTTTTATCTTCGTTTTTTGTTTCATTATAAGATAGTCGATTATTGATCTTAGATTTCTAGTTATTTGCGTCCATGTATATGTGTGTATTTCCTTATGTTTAAAATACCCATTCATTATTCTTAGTAAGTTATGTTGACAGACATCTATCAACCTGGAGCCATTATCATTCCTGGTATTTTCACCGTAGGGCCCTATTATCTCATGCTTCGTTTCTTTGCCAGTTCTAGCATTTAGGTCTCCCAGTATTATGATTTCTCGATCGTTACCTGTCTGAGATATTAGCTCATTTAGCGTTTCATGATACTTTTCTTTTTCATCTACCCGTGCGTCTTCATTAGGTCCATAAGTAGCAATTATTGTTATTTTGCAGCCTTTTAAATTGACATTAACTTTTATTGTTCTATCGCTTATTGCTTCCCAGCTGGAGACGTTCTTCTTATACTTCTCATGTATAAGGAGCGATATACCCCTTTTTGCATGTTCTTCTTTGTTAACGCCGCTGTATATGTGGATATATTCCCCGAGTGTTTGTGTACCTTGTCCTTTTTTCTTTGTTTCAGAGAGAGCAATAAAGTCCAGTTTATGTTTTTTAATTTCTTGTAAAATGTCATCTACCTTCGTTCTAATTCCCTGTATATTCCATGTTCCACAAATCATAGTCCGTTTTCGTTGCCATTGTCGTTTTCCATTTTGATCATCCATATTCCGAGGCCTAGTTTTCGGATTTTTAGCCAAAAGAAGTTTTTTCCAAGTGATAGGGGGCTGGCCTATCGACTTGACCCTCCTCCTTTACCCGGGCTTGGGACCGGCAGTTGTGTCCAGCGGGCTACTCAATCCACCACACCGAAACACACCAGGCGGAGTTTGGAAATTTATATCATAATAAAATTTCTGAATAAATGTATAACATTTACCATTACGTAGAAATATCTAAGTGTACAATGGTGAAGATGTGTTTAGATGTTGAGAAAGAGAGAAAGTGTGTATGGAAGTATAAAAGAATGTATATAAGTGCGTGGAATCTCTTTGGAAGTTTAGTCAAAGGCTGTCTTGAAAAAGTGCACCTGGTCCTGGTGAGATCATCGGTAGCCTATCATCATCTAAGAACATCAGTTACTGATGCGAAGAACAATTTGAAGCCCATGGTAAGTGTCTATGCTACTGAAAACAATTACGAAGAGATTCTTACGGCAATACTTTCAGAACTGGCAGAAAGCTTCGATGATGGAGAATTGGTTCTTGTGCCATGTAGGGGAGAAAGATAATATGGGAAATGAACTAGCTCCAATGAATATGATGAAGCCTATCGGCACAATACTATTTATTGCAAAGTATATGGTGAAGTTAGCAACTAGGATTATGAATAGCTCACGGACCTACTTGAATCATGATAAATTAGGTCTAAGGTCTAAGCGAATACCTCTACATTCACATAATATTTGTAAATATTATTATTTGTTATGACTTGTATCCGACACTTCGTATTTATGAGAAGGGACTTAATAATTCTCAATCTAATATTTGAAATTTGTATTGTTAATTTGTAGAAGGTGAATCTCAGACATACTTTGAACGTAAAGAATAAAATTATTCAATATGTGAAATCCAAATAATCTATATGAATCCTATACAATGATACTAAATATTTACAACTTTTCAAAAACGATTTACTACTTTACACTATTAGGATATATCTTTAAAATTTTCATCTCTCCCTTATAACGACAATTTGTTTAAATTATGTTCCTCTATTATGTTATGTACCTCTATTTCTCACAATTGTTGAGATCATCTATAATAATAACTATCACTCATTCCTAATTCAGTTCAGACAAATTTTTTATTTCTCATAATTGTAGTTTTACAACATTAATAACTCGACTGCATTCTACTATAAAGTTAGATTGTGAAGCTATGAAATGGAATACAATTGTTGACAATTTTAAAACCCAAACACTACCATTAACTGTTCTATTGCAAGTATTTTATAGCTTATTTCTTAGCGGCCGTTTCTTTGTATTCATTGAGGAATGTGTTGTATTATCCAGCCACAATGGCTTCTTGCTATTTTCTAGAGTCGCCCTTTGTTAGGCAATCTGCTAATGCTTTAGTTGTGTTCGCGTAGAATTGCAGAAAATACATTCATTACTTCCTGTGTTTCGTCACACAAATTGATATATTTCTGTGAAAATATAACAATTCACAAGTCGAGTTACTGAGATGGAAAGCAACGATTGTACCATTGCATTTTTATAGCGAAAATATATAACGCAATAAATTTAAGTAATAGTTTACAACATTAAACTGATTTCCATTTATGAATAACAATATTTTGAATTCATTTGAGTTTGTAACAAACAGAGTATTTGAAATAATGAAAATAGTTTAATTTTAGAACTTTTAAAATAATATTTAACTTATTGTTGGTGAATTTTTGGGAAGCTAATAGGCACATTAAGTTAACGCAATACAGCCCACTGTTTTAGTTTATTACTTATTTTATTCCACCATCCCATACCGCATGGGCCAATACATGGAAGTTGATAATAAGAAGATTCAAAAATTCTTGAAAAGGAATCACATTCACAACAAAGAGAATGTTTACGAGGATGGTACTTGGTCTGACCTAGAGTAAGCGGTAGTTGATGGAAAAATACAACTGTACTATGGAGTGTACAATCTATACAGTATATGTTTCAAGTTGCTCAGTATTCGTTCGGTATCCGTTAATACTGAAGGTTTTCAGTGAAAAAATTGGTTACCCTTATGTGATTCAATACGTTTGAAAGGCATAAGCCCAACCAATATAAAAGCCAAACTAGCCAAACTACCTGCGAAAACCAGCTTCAGGAAGATGTTTCCAGTGAATATTTGGCAATGTTTTACAATAATAAAGCCAAATGTTTTCGCTATTCCATAACCATGCATGAACCGTGGGTCTATCACTTCACATCCAAAACAAAAAAAAAAACAATATAAACAATGGACTGAAAATGGAGAAGCGGCTCCTGAGTAGGCAAAGACCGTTCCATCTGCAGGCAAGGTTATAGCGTCGGTTTGTTGTGATGAACGTGAGATAATTTTCATTGACTATCTTAAAATAGGAAAAACTATCAACGGCGAGTAATATACGAACTAATTCCAACGTTTGAGTGAAGAAATCAAACAAAAAAGTGTTGCTTCACTTCAAGACAATGCACCAACTCACACATCCGTTCTTGCAAGGGCCAGAGTTAATAAATTGAAATTTGAATTGCTACCTCGAGTACACTATTCGTCAGATTTAGCCCCCTCAGTTACCAGACTTGACAAAATGGCAAGGTGGTCAAAGATTTTCTACCAATAAAGATGTCGGCAATTAATGGCTATTTTGAGAAGTTGCACGATTCTTACTCGTATTATAAAAAAGGTAACGAACTTATCACTAAAAAAGTTTATGAAGCTGAAATGAAATTACATTTAACATTAAATGAATATACCATTGATAATGAAGACCTAAATTGATAATAAAATAAATTTTTTGTTGAAAAATATTTCTATTTTGATCTTAATTTGATTCTGATATTCATTATGGAGTTGATCTATTGATTGATATAATTTCGCAAATTGTCGGTGTCACGTCATATTTCCATAAAGAGCTAGGTAGGTCGAAAAGTCAATTTTTATTTTTTATTTTAAACGGATTTTCATAGGAAAAAAACCTAAAATGCAGACAAATTATCACGAAACACATATAATTTCTCTATTGTATATCACTTCTTAATGGGGAAATACAATCAAAAGAATTCAGAAATATATGTTTTATTTTTTGGATTATCAAACTTCACTTAATAGGTACTAAATTCCAGGTAATATTCTTAATGAATCCTTTACTATTTGAATGTACTCGGACTACCTAGTTGTTTACCTGAAATATCCCCGTTCCAAGTTGGCGCATACTTATCTCAACAGATTTAAAATAGTCACCAGTTATAGCGTAACCCTAGCTGCGGGGGTGTTATCAATAATAACTGTACAAGGAACAATAGAATCTACAACTAAAAAGACATATACATAAATAACAGATATGATAACCACCAAATCTGTGTAGTCTCAGATCGGAAGGCTTCAAGCAACGACCACTACAATGATATAGAGATATAACAGGCAAGAAAACAAATAACTAAAAAATCAAACAACATCAAATCGATATTCACTAGCTAACAAAATTTATTCAGGAAAAAAGTTGAGCTACAGATGAACTAAGAATAAAAAAAATTATTTGAATAATGGATATGACTAGTCCAAGCCATGAAAAAACAAGAGAAGAAAACACAAATATGATGAACGCGAGAACAAGTCAATAATAGAAACAGACAACTACAAACAGACAAAAAAATAAAATCAAAATATGTTTGATAGTTCTCACGTGCTGTAGATTCAAGGTATCAAATTTCTCTCGAATATATCGACAAATTTACAATCTTCCAGATGATATATAATGGAAAATTCCTAGCCTACTATAGAAACCAACAAAATTTCAATGTCAAAATATTTTATTACTCAACATATTCTCCTCTTAATTGGATACATTTATTACAGCGAACCTGCAACGTCTCTAGACCTTCAAAAAAATTTTTTCTTCTTGCTCTGCAAATCAGACCTCCACAGCTTCCATAAACACTTCTTTGGAAAAAAATTTACGACCTTTCAACCTTTTTTTCAGTTAAGGAAATAGATGATAGTCGGTCGGAGCCAAATCTGGTGAATAAGGGGAGTGTTCTAGTAATTCAAACCCTAAGTCACGAATTTTTTGCATGGCAACATGAGATTTGTGTACAGGGGCGTTGTCCTGCAAAAACTAAACACCTTTGGATAGCTTTCCGCGTCTTTTTTTTTTTCTAATTTTTTTCCGTAGAGTAATGTAGAATAGTAATCTCCAGTTATTGTTTTACCCTTATCCAAAAAATCATTGATGATTAATCCATGGCAATTCTAAAAAACTGAAGCAGGAACTTTTCCAGCAGATTTTTGGTCACTAAACTTCTTAGGTCTTGGAGAACCGGAGTGTCGCCATTCCATCGATTGTTGCTTTGTTTCTGGATCCTAGAAATGTACCCAAGTCTCTTCCATAGTAACAATTTGGTTTAACAAGTCTACATCGTTTTCAAATGGAGCACAGATCGAACGTGATGCTTCTGCCCTTGCACAATTTTGGTCAACATTCAAACATTTGGGGATCCATTGTGAAGCAATTTTTCCCAGGTCCAAATTGACTGCATCGATATTTTCGGGGACTGACACAGTAACTGGCCTTCCCTATTGGTCATCATCTTCAATGGAAAATTCACCTCTTTTGAAACTTTCAGTCCAATTTTTCACGGTTACATACGAAGGACATTGATCACCAAGGGTATTAAGCATATCTTCGTAAATCTGCTTTCCTCTTGACTCCTTGAAATACAGGTACTTGATGATGGCTCGATACTCCAATTTTTCGATTTTCACAAATTCGGTATACTTTTATGACATCAAACTTTAGACTGACCCTTATAGTAAGTTATTGTTCGTTGCTGGTGGTAATGCAATATTAGATTTATGCATGGAACTGGTCTAGGCTAACTAGATATCAATATATCCTCGTATCAGTAGTATCGGTGGATATTTAAGTAGTACTGCTCTACTCTTTGAATACCTTATTGATAACACTATTATATGATGTTACTTCTACTTTCTTAAGTTTTAAGAAAATTGTCTCTTCTTTTGCCGATATACCATAACAAAATCGGTTATAGCCAATCAATTGATTTTCAAGAAGCTAAAACTTTCGACCTTCTGCTATACCAGCAGTTTTTTGAACAACATTTATTTGGTACATTTCTGAACTAACTCATATGATACTTTTTAAGACCCAAGTGAAGCTTCTCTATTCACAGAAGTTCCTTTTAAGGCTGTAATTTTATTTCAAATGTTTCTCGGGCTTTGTCGACCTGTGTTGCCAAATGTTTTCTTTCTATAGTATACCAAAAGTTTGAGAAAAATCATGTACGAATGTCTTTTTATTTCATTTCTTCTAGAAGTAGTTAATCCAACAACATTTTTTTAAATGGTATCCTCGAAGCTATTATTTACTCGGTACTTGTTGATTGTTTATTGCTCCTCTCGACTATAACCGATCGAAAACTCTAACAGCCGCAGGGTATATAATAAAATTGGTATCACTTTTGAAATGGACTAGAAATTTTATTTTCCAAAGCATCTTTCTTATATTGCAGTATTCTTTTTCCTATTGAAACTGAGCCTTAACATGCTATAGATCGAGAACAATATTAGAAATATATGATATTTTCCATCTATTGAATCTTCATGTTTTGTATTTTGCTCACAGAAATCGAAAAATATTCAAATATAACCACAAAAGTTTCGTATTAGTCTATTTTTTCATATAATCTCAATATAATTTTTTGCACTCTTCGACGTATTTCGCTTTTTCAATCATTTGAATAAGCTGCTGTTATTTTTAAGAAGAGAATAATATGCTATATTCTTCATTTAGGAATATTTTAAATGCAGCAGTACCTTATAAATTCAGAAACTTACTTATATATCAAAAAGAAACACCTGCAAAATCCTTTTATAGGTCAATATGTGGAAGAGAAGGAATAATAATGTAGGATTGGTATAATTAAATAGAAAATACAAACAGTGGTTCAGAAACGAGAGTTTAACGAAACAAGAGAAACAGAAGACGATAGCACAAATTAGAACACAGATAGTTGAAGCTGCTGATGACATACATCGAGAATAATCAAGTATAAAATTAACCAAAAAGACATAGAACAAAGGACTGGGCAATGACGAGTATGCAACAAAATATAGAGTAAAAGAGGACACTAATGGAAATGGGTCAATATGTATTCCGAAAACAAATACAATCATTTACAGTAAAGAGTAGAAACAGACATAAAAACTGAATAATGGAATTCGCCAACTTACTATGTTGGTGGTACTTAATTGTCCTAAGAAGGAATAATCTTAGCACCAAAGATATCATTATAAAACTATTATAAATTATTCGTAGACTGCGTGCATGAGAAATAAAAAGATGAACTAGGTAAAGAATCATAGAAAGAACACATAGAGGAAGGAACGAAAAATAATTTTATTAAAAGATGAAATAAATGGAAGCCTGTGATTATTGGATTCAAAATAGATAGTTATCCACGGAAAATAAATGAGAAGGACTATAATTATTACAACAACTCACTTCCTCCTCCATTTAAGGCTTTCAGAGCTCATTTAGGAATAATAGAAAAACCAATTTTTCAATTAGTTTTGAACTTCTATTCATAAAATTAATTTTAAATGATAACGTATTTGCCTTGTCAGAATTTCATCTCATATCTTCAAACTTTATACAAAGGTGAAAATAACAGAAATCGTAGCAAAAAGAATATCTACTACACCATTTCACATTCAAACACACAAGTGCATGTTGCGAACAGTTTTCCACTTTCAAATCTCAATGTCATTAAAACGAAGAACACAGAAATCAAAGTAAGTTCAAGTTGGAATGTCTGATTAAATTTTATTATCGCTACAACAATACCTTATTTAATGGTTAATTAGACACATAGAGTTATTGAAATTTATTAGCGTTGTTCTCTTGTTTGTGTCTAAAGCACGCAATAATCGTTGCAAACTTTGGCGCTAAGACATGTCACACGAAACCATAATAGTCTATCATTATATTTGTGGGGAAACGTAAGTTTACCGTTTTTTTTAAGTGTCAGGAAATTAAAATCATACGACCACGCAAACAACATTTATGAAACAGTATTGTTTTCGTTCACCATTATAATTGTACGAAAGTGATGACTGGGATTGATTGAAAATAGTTTATGCTCAGAATCCGGTATCTTTATTTTACATTGGAATGCAATGTTTGGGTCTGAATCATTTCAATGGAATCTAAGCTTGTACTGTCTTTTTGTGACATTCTCAATCTCTGCACTTTCATGAAGACTTATTATGCATTCTTGTGAATTAAATGAGTAATTACAACATGGCATACCCCGAATTCTATCAAAATTGTATCAGCTGAAAGGGTAGACACGACGAATATAGAAAAGAGACTCGAAAGGAACAATCCTTTCAAGTTAATTATTCAAGTACGTGGTGTGCAAGCAGACAAAAGTTCGAAATTTCGAACATAAGTGTTATTGCAATTATGTTGGAGGAGATTCATAACAATATAGGATATGAGAAAATTGTTCTTCGAGCACTCTAATTATCAGATGACAATGGTTAGGACACCTTCAAGCTTCATTTTATGTGAACACTAGGTTGTGTACGTTATTTACTGTTCTCTTATTACGTGGCATTTGCCTGTAGATATAATATCAAGCAGATACGACCCTACGATACAAAAACCTGCAGCCATAGTATACTTTTTGCCCTTATAAATTCAGGGAGGGCGGAAGTTATATAAAAATTATATTGTTATTATTATTATTTCAGAGTTTATATTATTGTCGTTCCTAGTATATGTATATTTCGAATGGTGTTGGGGGTTGAAGAATCAAAATAAAATGTCCAAGAATTTTTTGAAATATCAACGTTTCGATTTTTTATTTGATATTTATCAAGGCTAAAAATATCAAGGCACATTATAATTCAAACGTTGATGAAGATAAACAAGTGAACAAAAAATTGTAAGTATAAAAATAATCTTATAGTGTAAAAATATGAATATCTATACATGTATATATAAATAAATAGGACACACTGCATCTAACACAAACTATATGACATAAACGCATAATAACATTGTTGTATGAAATAGAAGAACAATGGAAAAGTTATTTGAAGAAACTACATATGAATAATATATAAGTAAAAAGCTGTGGAAACAACATACCTTTTTAAATTATTAGACATACATATTCCGCGCGAAGAGATAATTCAGTGAATAAATACTCCCAAACTTTTCCAATATTAACAAAAGTGTAACCGGTAAAAACTGTTGAAATTATTATAAATATTACCAACAATTACTAGTCCGGTCAGTGTATTAACTTATAAACATTCAAAAAATGGTTATATTGAACCCCGAGATTAGTCATTTCCGTGCAGTTATTAACTGTATCATTTAATTCAATTACAGGCACTCAAAATCAAGAATATCTTCTGAAAATCACTGCTTCAGGTTCAATATTTAGCGATTCATGAACACCTCCCAAAGTGAAGGAATCTAGTGTTACCATATATTAAAGACAAGGGTATGTTAAGGCGCTTCGCGCTGGCATAGTGACGTCTTAAGGTTCCGCAAGAAACAAATTTTCCAGCTCACTTCGGAATTTTCTCCCATAAATCTCCCCAAATTTCGTCCATATGATAATGGATATTTCATTGTCATCAAACGGCTTTCCATTTTTCCGCTATCTTGTAAGATAAAAAGTTAGACTCCCTTAATTTAAGTACTCTGAAAATTCCAACTTTTTGCTCCATCTAAACCACCTAAAAGAAGGGCAATCGCAAAAAGTCGCATATCTTTGAAAAATGAAAATTTGGGAAAACACTGTAATGATCATTGTGACACTTTGTGATGCTTTTGAATCTGTTCAGAAATGGAAATGTAACCTCCTTGATTCTATACGTTAAGTTTTCAGCGATGTAATTTTCCTGTCCAATATTTCAAAATTCTTCTCAGATCTTTTCTCCTGTATTTTTATTGTATTTTCATTTTACTTCAGTTGTGATGATCAACCTTGAGTAGGTTTTTTCTTACTTAATATCGACAGGTCTTAGTTCAGATCTATACTTTCTATCATGGAAGGTATTTAGTATTTCCCTTTACCTCCAGCATGTTTGATCTGTGGGAGTTAAGTTCTTTCTGCTCTGCCTTTGACAGCATTCTAAATGAAAAAGAAAGTCAGAAGTTTGACAAATTAGCTGCCATAAGGAATATTTACACACGATTTGCTCCTAATTGCAAAGATTATTATAGATTGTAAGATTTTGTCACTTTTATGGATGAAATGTTCTATTCATTCCATAGTCGATACACCTTTCTCAATATATATCACAAAATCCAGCTAAATATGATTTCAAAGTATATGTCTTTTTGTGATAGCAAAGCATGGTATACCCATTATTTTGAAATATATTGTTAGCACAATTAGATGGCCCTTGCAAGACGTTTACCATTTGACATCATACAATAATATCCTCCATTGTTATTATGGTAGCTATCCTGATTAATTTTAGTTTGAATTAACCTCTATTGGTATCATGAGAAATAACAAAAATGAAATTTTTCCCGATTTTATTTCACATAATTCAACGCAAAAATATCTCTTGTATTCGGATTAGAAGATAATATAACTATTGTCTCATATACTAGTGGAAACTTGAAGTTGTATTTTTATTGTCGATAATGCACGGTTTGAGGTAATTGGATGGTTATAATAATGGATGATAATGGAACAAAATGTTAAGATGATACTACTGACCAGCGATATTCATCATACATAAATTGAAGAATATTTAGAAAATGACCTTATGACACATTAATACTTAGTTTTGAGCTGATCATTCTTAAAGAGGGATGGGATCTAGCTAAAATATCAACAATTCCCAAGTCTCTCTTTCAAAATATCGTCCATTGCCGAAAGTAGCAGTAATCCGAAATTCATAGACGGTATACTATATTTGTATCTTTAGAAAAAACAGAAGATTAAATTCAGTTTATGCCAAAATATTGTTGTAAAGTCACTCACTGTTATCTGTTCAAAAGGAACACCTGCTCAAGTGGAAGTAGCGGAAGGAGATTACAAAGAAATATCAGATTTATTTGATTTCCTTTTTATATGGTTGTAGACCAGAGATAATTGGTTAGGATAATTATTTTATTTCCATTAGAAAATTAATTTGGCTCTTTTGAATGAAATTTGTGCGTTGTAGCTCGCTAGTCATGTTATTTTTGAGAGCGCCCGCCATTTATATCACTTTATTTGTTTGCGTATAAACTTATCAGGAATATGCCATACTTTCTATACTAATGATATTACTGATATTTCGTTTTTACAACCTTTTTAACAATAAAATATCCATTATGTACTTGTAATAAAAGAAATTGAAAAACAGTGAGTAGTAAAACCAAAGACATTATACTGTTCAACACATTTTGTTGTTAATTTTTGATTCAATATGCAGCTTTTCACAATAGCGAACGACCCCATAAATCAGTTTATTTATTGGAACTGCAAAATAAATTGAAAATTTTAAGACCAAGGAAGTCAGTAAGCCATTAATTTCATGTGTTTACAACTTCAGCAGCCTTTATAGACGGTCATTAGGTGCCATTGGAAACTTATTTTATGGTTGTTAATGTATGTTGGGAAACTTTACCATTATATCGAGAATAATGCATCATCATAAAAGTATTTTTGGTGTTTTATAATATGAAGTTACGGGAGCAGATAATTTTAAAAATCAACTTAAGCTTAGGAAATTGAAATAGAATTTTATTTTTTTGTTTTTTATTTGTTTCTAATTTTCATTCCCTAGCTGTTTGCAAATACGATAGATGAAGATTGAGGATGATATAATATGATGGTAATGATATCCAAAGGAGTATAATGAAGTAATAAAATGTTATCACTCAAACAACTTGAATAGTAAATGATGAACAAAACTAGAGGGAGTGAGAGAGAGAGAAATGCTTCATTGTTAGAATATTGTTTACGATTCGTGAAGAGAAGCTTGTAAAATACCAATAAAGGAATATACAAATAACTAAATAAAGACACAAATAAAATAAAGTCTGAATATAGAGTATATACAATAGAGCTACAATAAATAACAATTACAAGATGTTAAAGATTTGATTTGAATTGGCAAATGATTGTGCAGTTTTTTACATTGTAAAGTATTGGGCGCTCAACTAAGTTTGAATATGGAGTGGATAGGTAAAGGTGGTGCTCCGAAAAATTAGAGAAGCGTGCTTATGAATAATGGAAACTGATTCAAATGTGAATAAAAAAGGAATAGTCCATATTTTTAATACCTTACAAAAGTCTCGGCAGTTATTCCTGCTAATTATTTCGAATAAATATTTAGCAGCTCTCTTTTGTAGTTTGAAGATTGACTCAAATTGAGTCGCATCATACGTACCTCAGAAGGGAACGATATATCAGATATGTGACTCAATAAGGGCATAATAAACTGTTACAGCTGTAGATAAGTTTAGTTCTTTGGAAACTAATATTAGCGCAAAACAGGAAGAATTAGCAGAAATTAGCAGAAAGGTGTAAATTTCTATGTTTCGGTTTTCGGATACGATCTTTTTAAGTAGAATATTTTCAATAATATCCGACTTCCGGTTCTACCAGAAGTCGACTATAACTTTGTTATTTTAAAAAGAACACCCTGTATAACAATATATTTTTGAAGCCCACGTAAAATCATAATATACTTTTGTCCCAAACCTTTTTTGGAAAGTGCATACTGAGTCATTACTTATTTTTGTAAAAAAATTGACCGTTGCAGACCCTTATAAATTATTTTTGTAAGAAGATTCCCTTAAACCTATGAAAATGTTTCCTATTTGGTTGCTTTTAGCAAGGTCAGACGTATTTGAATCTATGTAGAAAAATTTTTCTTTCAATAATTATCAAATTTTTTCATTTCTCAAATAGAACCACCCGGTTTTTTCCATTTTAATGCACTCAGGGTTAAAAATAAGGCAAATTCATGTACACTTTCCTATACCTAGGCCCTACCGTTATCCAGATATTAAACGTTTTTTGTAAATTTTTAGAGATGCAGGTGTGGTCTAAATTTTATTTATTCGTTATTGAATTGAGAACGAGCCATTTTAAATACAAAAATAATTTAAAACCGCAAATATCTCGGAAACGACTAAAAGCTGGAATAGGATTAGTAAACAAAAATTGATTTGATTTTTTCTACGTTGACAAGATAAAGAAAAAATACTTTTTCATTTATTAGTGCTTGTATCAACAGGTCAAAATAAAATTTAGACCCCACCTGTATTTACAAAAGACAGTTAATATCTGGCTAAGGTTTAGGTATAGGAAAGTATACACGAATTTGCCTTATTTTTCACCCCTGAATGCATTAAATAGAAGAAACCGAGTGGTTCTATTAAAAAACAAGAAGTTTGATATTTATGAAGTTAAATTTTGAACACTTTTTATACACACCTTGTATAAAATATCTTTGATATCACATCATCTTTGAAAATATTTCAGTTATAATGACCGTATCCGAAAACCCAAGCGTAGAAATTTTCATGATTTTACTATAAGTATTTTGTCATATACAGATAATTTTAACTCGTCGTAGGGTATAACTGCCATTTCAAGGAATTATTAAGAAGCCCGAAAAATTTGACACGTTGAGACACAGCACAACTTGTTAGTGACAAGGATTCCATAAAAGAATTATGACTTTCTAAATTCGATATCAAAGGCATTATGAACTAACAAACCACTGTTGGTTTTAAGAGAAAGATTATTTGACGCTACATATTCAATTAATATATATATATTTAATAGTTTAATCTTGTACTTTGATTGAAATATGTATATCCTTGCAATCACATTCTGTGATAAGTTAATGAAATTAATAGTAAAGATTTAGTTTCAAAACTCTTTTTCGATCCATTTCATATTGATTAGATAGTAAGAGCAAAAATTGTACATTTGAATGCTTCATTACTATTGTTATTAACTACAAAGAATGAGCAAATTCCATTAGACATAAATTTTTGTAGTCTAGTGTAATTAGCTATGTATGTATATATACACTTAGCAATGTTATATGTATTTATAGTAGCAGCAGACGCGTAAGGTATGTGCTTCAGGAATTTCATTAAATGCTGGCACAGGTGCAATAACAATATATTTCTTTAGAATTATAACCACATATAGGTCGAGTATTGATTGTACAATCGAAATTCTCGCACGCTAAATTTTACTTCAAATAATTGTTATTACCTTAATAAATCTGTATATAACTTTCAGCAAAATCACTATTTATTCACCAGTTTCTCAGAGGATAGCCAACTATTGAAATTTCTTCGTAAAACGATAAATTATTCACATCAAAGAATTATATAGTGTATATAGAATAAAGTTATCATATAAAGTTACTGTTCCAAGAAACTAGTGTTTTTTTGGTAAGCAATGGTGGTTTACCTTAGGAAAAGATAATCTATGACAACATACTTACTTACTTATGCAGCAGCTACTATTGGTGTGAAGGTGTTATTTCTTCTACATTTGGTTCTATCATTTGCTTTCTGTTCAGCCCATTTCCAGTTCAGTCTTATTTTATTTGCTATTTCTGTAATCCATTTCCTCCTGGGTGTGCGTTTTCGCTTCTATTTGTTTGTTCCAGCCCCTACTTCACCTCAACTGTTCTGTTTTTTTTTTTAATTGTTACCATGTGTCCAAATCATGTTAGTTGTTCTTCGATTCTTTCCACTACACTCACTACGTTTAATTAGCATCTAATTGTAATTATAACGTTCCTTATTTTGTCTAGTTTCTTCACTTCCACTATTTTTATATTGCATGTTGTTATTTTCTGTTTCAACTTGTGAGTTAGCACTCAGAATTCGCAAGTATACATCAGCATTGGCAGTAGTACTGATTCGTGGATTTTCGTTTTTGTACGTTTTGTTTTATCGTTTTTTGCAAAATACTATGTGGAAGGCGGCATTTGTGATATTTTCCTATTCACCCTATTAATCTTTGACAATTCTTCAATTAGTTCTCCATTGTTTACGCTGTTTTGTTAGTTCTTTTATTCCAGTTATTTCTTGTGGTTTTTTCGATATCTTCATTATTCCTGTCTTTTGTTTGTTTGCAGGTCGTTTTCCTTATTTTCTGTTTTGTAGCTCTTCTTCTGTGCTAGCGAATATTGATAGATCTTCCGGGAACATTACTTCGTTAATATAGATTTGTCTCAGGCTGTTATATCGTATGTATATTTTTAAATTGAAAGGCTCAAATCGCCTCCTTATCTCAATACTCTGTCAGTTATAGTTGATTATGGTTATGAATTGTTCACATATTCTTGTGTTCTTCATTATTGTCCATATTTTCTTCATTTTATCAATGACTGCAAAATAAATCATATTGTTTGTATCTGTTATTTCTTTCAAATTGATTACCCAATCTTGCCATGAACTATTGGATCTAAATGCTGTTTGTGTATTATTTAATTTAACAGGACATATGATATTTTCAATTTTTTATATAGCCGCCAGGAGGTTTAATCACATCCTTAAATTTTAAACCTTGTTTCTTATACTACAGATACTGATCACTCCGTTAAATGAACTCTGAGTCAGATAGTAGTGAGGATTAACATTTTCAGAAATAGATATCGAAAACATTCAAATAAGCTCAAAGGGTATATCCAAGGTGTAGTCATGTGATGGTTTGATATCAGAAAGACATAGTCATTTCACGTTATGTAAGTTCTGGAGGGGGAGAGACCAAGAGACATCTTAGTGGCAATCCACTTTCGTAAACGTTACACCAAATGCAGCTTCTCAAAATATGGGATAACTAAGCCTCAACAGTTACACCAAAAAGAGATTATGAAGATCGGTAAATATACGGGGTAGTAAAAAGTAAAAAAAAGGGTAAAAAGACAATAACGTTCGATCATTATAGGCAGGCAATTACGTAATACTTAGGTGCCAACAAGGCATAGTCATTATAAAGTTTTAGAGTAGAAGGGACCAAACTGCATTTAAGAGGTAACTATATCGTTATGTTATATGCTACCACCTGATATATGAAGCACGTGCACTAACAGTAACGCCATAAAGGAATTGGATGTTCGTTGATTGAACAGGGTAATAAGTATCTCAATAATATTTGTTCAGTAATTATACGGTGTGTTGTCACGAGTAAGGTTTTTGGGTTCATGCACATAGTTCGGGATAGCTCGGTATTATTTTGAAATGATTTATTATCAACGATTGAGAGAGCAAATACGTTTAGAAACAGTATCGATCAAAAGTCGAGTACTGATAGAATGCCTCATATATCTCAATTCAAAATTTCATATGATTTGGAATTTCTCATACTTTGGAATTAGGATCAACTATTATTTCAAGAATACTCACAATTAAATAGAAATCATAATTCTAGCAAATTCAAAGATCACCACCATCAGAGATGAGGTCGTCAGTGATCTACAGTTATAATGAATAATGGTATGATCAGTTAACAGTTCTGTACTTGATATCATTGTTTTGTCAAATCGCAATATCAGCCAGTTCCTTAATTTTAGAAAATTCGCCGTTTCAATTTTATCAAGTTATTCAACTCTAGCCCACATCTTTTTGTTAAATATTGCTGTTGCTCAGTTTCACATACCTCTTCCAGTTCCTTCTTTCAAATTTTTAAATCTACGTTGCTATTTTTAAACAAAATCTCCGTGCTTTTCATAACCATATTTAAAACTCTTCAATCAAATAAATGATGTATTATTATAGACATCTCTTTAGAGCTTAAGGTTGAAAAAATCATGAAATTACAAAATATTTTTTAGTTATGACCCAAATATAATTGTATAAGAATCCTGTAGCTCATTGAATTGGATATTTTTATAATAGAACTTAGATGAACAAAAGAAATCAAAAACTGAATATTGTTGTATAATTGTACTGAAATGAGGTACAGTTTCTTGAAATGTAGCGAGGATGATACTAACCTGCGAATGTATATATAGATCAGTGCCGGCAACTGAATTTTTGTTTCTTTCTATTGCCGTTTTTCTTAAGCTCCAATTGCTCCGTGCAGACGCTACGTGGTCAGAAGAATGCGGTCATGAACTGTAGGCGTAGGTCTCGCACTACTCACTTCGCCATTGTTGACATTCAGACGTCAGTCGGCGTTGTGCTACAGCCACATAAATTTGTCTGCAATTATTGATGCTCCCGACAAGTGTGAATTGCGAAGTGTGATTCGTTTTCTACAGGCTGCTGGTCATAGTGCTGCAGAAATCCTTCGGAGAATGAGTCGTATGTACGGGGAACACTTCATGAGTGATGGTGTGTGTGAATGGTTTCGAAAGTTTAAAGATGGCCGTAATGTCGTTTCAGATGACTTGATTCAACGAGTTGACAGCATGGTTAGAGGAAACCGCAGGTTCGCCATTACTGCTTTGTTTCCAGAAGTTTCAAGGCCTGTTTTGTACTCTATTATTATTGAACGGTTAAGCTACATTGGCGTCAACTTTCTTTGAAGTGGGTATTGAAAAGCTTATCCACAGATGTGACAAATTTCACAATCTCTTCGGTGATTATATCGAAAAGTCCACGTGAATGTGCCAATCTTTCGGTAATAAAATTATTTGTTTTATATAAACTTATCTTTTATTTATAGCGGAGGCTGAAAAAAAAGTCCCTCGTATATAGAAGAAACCCAAAATCTTTGACACCTTACTGAGGCCATATTGTGCGTTTATTGACTTATTGGATTGATGAATTATTAATGAATAAGATTGTCAGAGAGTTCTGTAGTTGTTATGAGTCCTTCTCTATCCAGATCACTGATGTTATCGATGTGTCTTTGTCCAAAATTATGATTTTCCTCATTCTAAATCGCCCTAGTTATATTTCTGGTATAATAATGTGTTAATTTTTCGAACATGAAAAATGAAATTGATAAGCTTTGACTAGCATTTTCGTTGATTTTACTTTTTACTATGATTGTTGTCGCCTTTTTGTAAGACGAAGGATGATAGTTAACTAATTGGTCCATGTCTTTATAAAGTTATATAATTCTTTTGACTTGGCTAAAAAGAATTTGCTGTCTATGTGCCTCTAGGTGCACAAAACTTTTCATTCTTTTTGCAAAGTTCATACTTCTTTGTTAGAGTTATGAAGTCTATATTTTTTGGGTGGAAAGCGCATACATTCTAAGAGATTTAGTATAGTGAAATATTTTGGTATTTGAGTTCAGGATTGGGTATCATTTTCCATTTGGAAAATATCATTACACTTTACTGAATATGTTCTCTGTAGGAATTTTGTCATATAGAGTAGTTTATGTGGGAGAAAATTCATTATAATGGACTAATTCTCGTCTGAAGATGCTATCTTGAATAATTTTCAAATCATTACTACACCTATCTGTGATATACTTATGATGAAATTTGGGATGAATATTCAAGGTCAAAATATAATGATAATTCTATCTCTGATGGAAATATATAAGGGAAATTCAACAAATAGTGTAGATAGAAATGCTAAGATGTCTAAATGTAATTATATGAACACATCCTCCACATACAATAAATTGAAAATGGAATTTCTATGTCATATCATGTTACTAAAATAACGTCATCCAAATTTTACCATAATAATTATTTTCATCTGTTAGTCGTCGATAAAAAATGCATATTATGCATAAATGCAATGTGAGTATTTTAGCTTATGAAGAACGGTGGAGAATTAATTTGAATCCATTTCTTATCCGGATTACTTCTAGTAAATACTGCGAGATGAGTGAATCCTACTATGAAATATTATTTGAATTTATTCCCATTTTGCCACAAATTTGTGCTGTGAATTCTCTTCACATCCATGTAATATGTTTAGAGAGAGAATTTAAATTGAAATTTTTAATAAAACTTCCAGACTGTCGTTTGGCTTCCACCTGCTCATATCTGAATCTTGTGTTATATTTTTTGAATTGTAAAATACCGAATATTAACCAAAATTATAATTCACAAAATTCGCTTGGGAGAGAATTCGATTGTTATTTGAAAAAGAAAAAGAGAAAATAGAATTGGTATAACCGATTATTCCAAATTGCAGATAAATATACGATAGTGAGCAAATATTTGAAAAAGCATGAGCAGAGAATTTTGCAATCGAGAGACCTGAAAACACTGAATTCGTGACTATTTAAATTGAAATTTCATCTACTTTATGATGCTTTATAGTTGAAAAGTTCTTCCTGCAACTAATACAATTGTTGCAAGAGAACGTGTGAAGCACTGTCCTGTTTCTATTCAACTAAGTACTTTATATCTTTGAATCCCCAACTTTCTATGGCAAGCATCGAAAATTTCAAATTATCCACAGCTCTGGTGCATACATTAGACTGAAATTGACCGAAAGCATGGATTATTTTTCTTTAATAGCTCATTCACTGGACAGCAAACTTCAATTGAAAAATTATTACCAAATTGGACAATCTTAGGAGCTAACTCATATCATGTTTTCAAATCATTCTTGTAGAATATCCAAGATGGCACTGTAGTCCTGTTGGAAACCAAATGTTAGTTGTGTCTATGTAGTCCAGAAGTTGATAATTATCATTAACCTATATTGTTGAAGGTTGTGAGCTGGCTAATGTGATGCTCAAGAGAAATATGGAGTAATAACGCCGTGTCTTGTAATTCACACTAAAGAGTGACTTTTATGGACTGCATTGGAACCTTTTTGATCTCCTGTGGATTGGTATTATTACTAATGCGTCCCCTCCCTAGAGCCGGTCCTGCCTAGATGTTGCAGAATTCTAAATTTCAGCAGAATCGCGGCGCCTTTGATCTACATTGGAAATACCCGGAATCCATTTGATGTTTGTTTTATATCAGTTTTTATTATAGCAGGCAGTTTATTTATATTGGTCTTTTTATTTATTTGCTTTGTTTAAATAAATTATTCAAGTTAGTTGAGTGATATTGATAAATGAATTATTAAAGATAATGTAGTGTCTAGTGTTCAAATGAATTGAGAAAGTAAGAAACAGTGTTTATTAATTCACCCCACGAATAGAAATCGTATAAATATATACGAAACACATTACAATATCATACAGAATCGATCATTTTGTGTTTTGCTACACTGATTCATTAAGAAATGTGTCTAAATGATGAAGATTAAATTCCTTTGGAAATTAAGGTTAGTTTTTATTTATGGAACATACATTCTTATCCATGAAAATTCACCGTTAATTCACATCGTAAGCTGTTATACAGTCTGATGTGCAAATTTCTTGTCAGCAACCCGCACTGCAAAGGGGATAAACGATCCACTACACATCTTAGCCTCATTGGAAAAATCTGTTTAATAATGCATATACCTACCTAGCAGTATTTTTGATCATTATCTATCCAATCTCTCCACTTGAAACCAACCAAAACTATGGTGATTCGAAGTGGAAATCAATGGTGTGTCCACAGATAGACTTGAGATTGACGCATACTTGAGCATTAGTTACAATCGTATACATTCAATATTTCATAAATATTTGTGTCCGTGTTGGATACCGCATAATTTGATAATCAGTCAGAAAAACTACGGATATCTGTATATGAGCCCAAAACTACACAACAATGGACTGTATGGGTCTTTCAAGACGCGCCAAATACAACAAATGTCGTTGGCGCACGCACCGCTTCGAAGCAAATGGTGAATGATTTTTCGGAATAACATTTTGTCGACATGCCATTAGATCAACATAGACGGTCAATTCTGAATGATATACCACCATTGGTTTACCAGATTTGTTCTAAGAAATCAGGAAAATCAATCGTAGACGTAATAATTATTTTCCACCACGACAAACCTAACCACATCAGTTCCAACAAAAAAATCATTCGCTGTACCATTTTGTTTGGCAGCCTTTGATTTCTTCTTATACCTGCAGATTAAAAATAAATTGTGAGGTTAACTTTTTTCTAAACCTGACCATAAAAAACTAACGGACTTATCACCGCTTTACAATCCTAATAATTACAAGTTATCCGTTTCCAGTTGATAGGAGATATTAGAAAAAATTCGCTGTATTTTGGATCGAATATAAATAAATTTGGAATATTTTGTTCTTTGACGTTATAGCTTAAGCATAATATAGTAACTTTCTACATATTATCCAAACGAACAAATAATAAAACAAATTGCTCATTATTTTATTTCAATTGAAATTAAAAAGAAATTTGCTTAATAATTCCAGCTTTTCAATATACACCATTAAGGTAGTTGCTAGGTAAAATTTTGAATATTGCTACATAATTAATTCAATATTCTAATAATGAATGGAATATCATCCTGAAATTTGTTAATATATTCTAAAGGGAATGACTGCACTGAAGCACAATGGCTGACGATCAATTACTGTGCCTGAGGGATTCATTAATGATTTCGAAAAGAATAAGATACTGAAAATAAAACATAGAGTTTTTTAACGTCTGAACCAATTAGTACATGAATAAAACAATTCAATACCGTATACTGTTAACCTTTATAGCTAATTCCACAAATAAATAAGTCGAGAAATCACAACTAAACTTTAATGGCATTGTTATAGGTAATTATCCTATTTTTTAAATAGATTCTTCTTTCAGGTCTGATCCATACTCTCCTACAACAATATGATCTATTATTCGTGATAAGTAGAATTCAGAAGCAGGCTTTTCACTTGTAAACCTTCTTATCCCAGCTTTTTCGTTGCGGTTCACAAAGAATTTCTAATAGTTTTGATTCAATTACTTGGTCCTCAATAGGTACAATTTACGTTCTTTAATACCACGTTTCGCATATGTTACAATTTCCACAAATGTTTTTGTTCCCATGACGCATATTTACTGATTCCCTATTCCAGCAAATTTGAGGTTCTCAAAAAGTGATAAATAGACCATCATTGGAGAACACTACTGAACAGAACAGCTTCGCAAAAAATTATGAACACCTTCAAGTTCGATTTATGTAAGGCCATGCTTGCATTTAATGAGTCAAATTACTTCAGTTTTGCAAACTTTCTCAGAAATAATGGGAAAAATAAATTTATGGAAGCACACTGCGTGAGTTGACTATGGATAAATCTATCTAAAAATTTTTTCAACACAAACTCTCTCAGTTGCCAATGAAACGTTAAAACAACTCTTAAGAGATGGTTGGAGTGAGAAAACAATCAAGGAAGTAAGGAAATAAGAAATCAGTTTCCACTGATTACTGATAGGATGAATAATATGAAAAAAGTATTGACTAAAGTTCTTTAAAGGGTGCAAACGTAAAAACATTTCCAGATGTTCCCTTCCTTTCAAAGCCATTAATATCGCTGTGTTATACGAGGCTTGAGGCGTCTCAATTTTATTTGAAATAATTCAATTAGTTTGTCGGAGTTTGATGAAAATTCAACTACGTCGGTTAAGGAAGGTAATCGAGTTTTTTCCAATTCAAAATTTAAGTCTTATCAACAATAATCATTGAAACAATTCGATTTAATGGAACTCATACAAAATTGAATAGTTCAATAGATTGCTAGCTAGGAAAGTCTTCTTTGGTGAGTTTCTTTAGGAGCTCTGCCGTGTTTTGCTTTACCGCTTCCATAGACTTAAATCGGGTCCCTTTCAAAGCAGATCTTTTTCTAACCTTCCAAGGAAATCTGAGCAGACCCGTTGCCGCAAGAGCTACCGGTCAGGAGTCAGATTTGTTGGCACCAACTTCGCACAGAGTTTTTTCACGTGTAATTCCTTGTGTAAAATTTTTCTAACCGTTTATTTAACGGCGTTTACAGCCTCGACAATCATTCGAATGCTTATTCGACGATCTGCACGAACAATTTGGTTGATTTTGATCATTGTTTCCTGAGTTGAAACAGTCACAGGGGGACCGGGGCGCTGGTTATCTTCAGTGATCTCTCAGCTTTCACTAAAGCGCTCACACCACTCAAAAACACGCGCACTAGGTAGATAATTGTTCCCATAGGCCTATTGTAACAATTTATAGCACACTGTCGGAGTTTTTATCAATTTAACGAGAAATTTGAGATTGATACGTTGCTCCCTATGATAGTAACGGAAACGTGTTTTTGGGAAATGCATAAACAAGACTAGGCGCGCAGTCTTGTTATTAAATAGCTAGACCTCTTATTTATTTGAACAAATGATACACAGCAAAACAGTTGTTCTACTAAAAGTTGTTTGTATGCGCTAGTCTTTATACGTAGTGTGGTCCATCAGTTCTTGGCTTTATATAGTAAATATTCTAAAGAAAGATTCACACCAACATAAATTGAAAACAGAATGGAGGCTGTTCAATGTGATCTCTCTCCATCATTTCCATAATTATAGATTGATCTAAGTTGTTTCTCTGGGAACGGAAATCATGATAAGTTGTCCACATGCGGGATATCCTACTTTGACGGTGCCTACTCCAGAAAACATTCAATTAGTGGAAGACATATGTGACCAGCGTCAAAGAATAATAGAAATTACAGACACCGGAATCTCTAAAACAAGCTTTCCAAGGATTCTACATGAGCATTTGGACATGACAAAAGGTAGTGCAAAGCTGGGGCTAGACTTTGACGCGATGAACAAGAAAACGTTAGCTAATCAATTGAAACGGGTAAAGGAACTAGTTTTTCCCTAGGACACGACGTTTAAAAGATATTCTATGGTGTGGTATCCAAAGGAGAGCCTTTCTTTGTCAAAAATGGAAAGGTCACGAAAAGCACCAAAAAAGTGACGGCTACAATATTTTAAGACTGCAAAGGTATTTTGATTGACTTTAAGGAATCAAATACAACCGTGAACTTGGCATATTACTGTGAATTACTAAGGCTCCAGTCCACACTGCTTCGATATCCAAGGTTACACAAATATGGCTTCACAGAGATTGAACACTTACCATAAAGCCGTATTTTGGCCCATCCGACTAGTTTTTGTTCGAAAGGCCGAGTTTAGGGAAAAGAGATTGAGCATTGTATATTGCATATTTTTTTAATTGCATAGAAGCTTTAGTGAGACGTTCTGAAAAGTGCATATTTTTTCATAAAGTCGTAAATATGCGCTTATAGTAGTTAATTTCGTTGCATATAAAACTTTAATTCTTCATTTAGTCGTATTTAAGCATATTAACAATATTTTTGATTCGAAGCAGGGAAATTGAATTTTGAATTGACTTAAAATATTATGAGCCGTTAGTTATTAACAAATACTAGTAGATTAGTCAATTTATACATTTTTCTAAATGAACATACTTCAATATCAATTAAATTTTGGTTGGTTCTCTATAACTGAATCACTCGCATTTTCGGCTCTATTGACAAGTTTTGTTTGTTTCAAAAATTTAATATCAACACGTAATCGACAAATATGTATTACGTAACTTTGTGAACATTGTGGTATTCTCACGAATGTGGAAATCCTGACTCGTTCTTAAATCATTTCGTTGAAACAAGAGCGACGATACGAAAACTAAAATTCCTCAGACGAACAAAGTGCAATGAGTTTTTATGATATCATAATACACTTCAGTAATGCTGACTATTTGTAAAAAGTGGAAGGATTTTTCTGGCGTCAGCTCGTAGAGACATTCACTGAAAACTTATTAGTCGGTTATGGTTTCTAAGAAAAATAAAACTCTTCTTTTCCAGGATTTGACCGAAATTTATGTTAATTTCCTTTAAATACCAAGATAAGTATAATTATTCTGTAACTAAACTTTACATCGTTTTTTCGGTATCAAGGAGAGGAAAATTTCACACATTCCACATTATTGTTCAAGAAATAGAAGTTAGATGTTGAAGAACTAAGTCAACCTTTCCCTAAACGTATTATCTTGAAGATGATTGATCTAAGGGGAAATTATTGCAATTTATAGTCTATTTTCACAGATCAAAACCTTTTTCCATTGGTCTGTATGGACTATTGTTATAAAAGACCAATAAAAGCTCGAAAACTTGTATTAGCTCATTTACATTTATTTTGGTTTTGGATTAGTAAGTAAGCTTTATAACTTTCACGTATATGAAAGTGGACCATATTAGTAGGAGTATTAGAGAATATTTTCCACACAAGAAAAAAGATGTCCACCGAAATTGTGAAAATCGAAAAATTGGAGTTCGAGCCATTATCAAGTACCTGTATTTAAAAGGGTTAAGAGGCGAGCAGATTTACGAGGATATGCTTAATACTCTTGGTGATCAATGTCCTTCGTATTCGACCGTGAAAAATTGTCTGCATGTTTCAAAAGAGGTAAATTTTCCATTGAAGATGATAACCGATCGGGAAGGTCAGTTTCTGTGGCAATCTCCGAAAATATCGATGCATTTCATGATATCAGACTGAATTGGGCTGAAACGGATATCTGAAGCACTGAATATTTCATCCGAAAGCGTCAATTTGGACATGAGAAAAATTGCAGCAAAATGGATTCGTTGATCCGTTCACGATATTCATACTGAATAACCCTTTACATCACCATCACACCAACACTCACAATTACACTGTCTGACGCGCGTTTCGATAACCAAGTTATCGTCTTCAGAGACTGAAGGTAAACTCACCTGTAAACTTTGATTCAGTAAGAATCGATGGAATGGTGACATTCTGGTTCTCCAAGACCTAAGAAATTTCGTGTTCAAAAAACTGCTGGAAAAGTTCTTTCTTCAGGTTTTTGGGATTGCCATGGAATAATCATGATTGATTTTTTGGATCAGGGTAGAACAGTAACTGGAGATTACTCTTCGACATTACTGACTACTCTACGGAAAAAAATTAAAGAGAAAAGTCGCAGAAAGCTATCCAAAGGTATTTTGTTTTTGCAGAACAACGCCCCTGCACTCAAATCTCATATTTCCACGCAAAAAATTCGTGATCTAGGGTTTTAATTACTAGAACATCCACCAGATTTGGGTCCTTCCGACTATCATCTCATTCCTCAACGGACAAAAATTTGAAAGGTCGTGAATTTTCTTCCAACGAGGAGGTGATAAAAGCTTAGGAGTTCCGGTTTCCAGAGCAGGAAGAAACATTTTTTTTGAAAGGTCTAGAGATGTTGCAGGTTCATCGTGATGAATGTATCCAATTAAGAGGAGAATATGTTGAGTAATAAAAAATTTTGACATTGAAATTTTATTTGGTTCTATAGTAGGCTAAGAATTTTTCAATGTATCCTCGTATATTTAGAGCTTATGGAACAATTTTTTGTCAAGTTGAGTGATTTCAATAAAATTAATGAAAAACGCTTAACTTTCAACATTTGATCATACTACAATACTAAAAGGAAACAGAAACAAGAGATATCTATTGTTAAAAAAATTTATTGCTATAATGAAATTTGAAGTGTGGTAATTGATAGCACTTGTTTACTGGGTTTGTTTATGATTATGGAAGGATACTGTGAGTAGTTTTAGTCTTCTCATAGCTCTCCGAACTCCGTATTTCCTCGAGGTAAAAAAATTCAAATGTGTTGGCTGAACTGATCTTTGGTTCACTGCTGGATTAGTAAGTAAGTTTTATTACTTCCACGCATATTAAAGTGGACTATATTAGCAGTAGTATTAGCGAACATTTTCAACATAACCTTCAACTGAGTGTAACTACAGATAAGCTCTCCATTTATGTAATTTCATTTCAAATGATTTTTATATTATTTTTTCATAATATTATTCACATTCATTCTTCGTTATGTACAATGAGAAAACAAAGTATCACATTTTCTTTTGTACCAGAAATAATAGAGATTATAGAGAATTGTGATGCTATTTTTTTGATAATACATAAATTTAAATTCACTAGTTTTTCAACTACGAGGGTTGCTACTCAATTTTGAGATAGACAAATAAAAACAAATATTTATAATTGACTATGGCTTTATTGTTTTTCAAAATATCTTTCAATACACCTCTGCATGCATTTGAACTAATTGTCGAAGCCTTTTTTGCTTTCTGATTGAGTTACCTCCAAAACATTTCATTTGAACACATCAATCGCGTCTTAAGTTGTAGAAAAGAGTTGACCTCGCAATTTATTTTTGTTCTGCGGAAATTATTGGGCACCAAATAAGAGCTGGATGACTCATCAGTGTTCAAAAACGTTTTAGTTTGAATTGTTCGTACAGTTCTGGTGAACAAATAGTAGTGTATTGTTTAAAATTGACCGTTATACATTGGAATGGTGGCGACATGGCGACAAACAGGCAACCATTTGCTTCAAATGGCTTTCGTGCACGGACAATTTTTTTGGATTTGGATTGTTGAAAGACCCATATAGATTGCTGTTCAGTTTTTGGCTCAAATACATAGATCCATGATTCGTAGTTCATCACGATCTTTTGACGTCTTTTGTAGTACAGCGATTGAATTTTTTCAGCACAACTTGTACCAAAGGACACGAGATTTTTTAAGGTGTTTGTCAAATGCGGTTTCCAACGCGTGACAGACAAATGTTCATGCAATATAGAATGCTTGCTATATTAGTTTACGCACAGAATCGATGATTTTTCTGGCACAACAGCCTATTTTGTACAAACGTCAACAAAATTGATCCTGTAACGATGTGCGACTATGATTGAATTAGGAAAAACAGAAAAATATGGTAGCTGGAGATCATGCTTCGTCGAAGAGAGTTTTGTGGCATAAAGCTGTTAGTTTAATCAACGTCGAAATTCATAGAAAATCATCACTCGTTTCAATTGCATTTTTAGACCAAGATTAATGTTCTATAAGTATCTGTAAGCAACTCATATAGCACTCGTATGACAACATATTATAAGTACATTTATCATTAAAAATTTGAAACTTGATGATGGCAATATCAGATTCGACATATTCACATCAGTGTTGCCGTATTTCAAAACTTAATTAGCAACTCTCGTATTTGCTTCAGATAATTTTCACATTACGTTTTCTATAACTTCATCAGGTTCTATATTCTCCACAGATACAAAAAATTTTATTTTTATTAACAATGTACCAATTTAAGCATTACTTGAAAATAATGCCATTGTCGTTGAGTAAACATTCGTCTGATGATAAAAGATAATAATAATCATTTGTTTCTCAAATATATTACAGAAACATATTCTCCTGAATATTTATTACTATATGATTTCACCTTTCAAAACTTGAGTTACTCCTAAGTTTGGAAGATTGGACGACAAAAATCTAGCTAGTACAAAATTTCTACTGATCGTCGATCTACACTTCTTCTTCTTCTTCCTTCTTATATGGTAGGTTTAAAACCTGTTACTTCTTCAGTTTCAGCTTCCTGGATCCAGATTATCACACCATCTCTTTCTCGATCGACCAATACTTCTTCTGCCTTTTGGCGATTTATCCCTTGCGATACGCTTGTCATTTTGCTAATGTGACTATTCCATTCTTATTTCCGTTTCAGTACCCAGTCAATTACATTTTCAACCTTGCACGTATTTCTTATGTTTTCACTTCATCCGTCTGTATGATCTCTGGGTGGATTGAGTAGTCCAGTGGTTGTGTTGCCGGTCCCAAGCCCGGATGAAGGAGGAGGGTTGATGGGCCAGGTTAGCACCCTACCCATCGTAAAACAACAACATGCTCAAAGCTCCAGCAGTAAGCCTCAGGTAAATTTAGGAAGAAAGTGAAGAAGGCTAGTCGTCAAGTGAATAAATATAGGTTATTCTCTTTCTTGTAATCACTAGTTGTAGAAGTACTCAACTGTACGCAACTTTCTTCACGAGCGATTAAGCCATTTATCATACACCAGAATATCTAATGTAACGGTTGAAGAACGTTTGAAGTTATTTATTGTGAACTAGGAAACGTTATTTGGTCATATAAATAATCAAAGAAAAGGAAGAACGTATGTTTGAATCGAAAGTGAAATAGTACTGAATCTGAAATTTAGATTGTTCCTGTTTCGATTTAGGATTCAGCTAAACCGAGCAAGTTACCCCAAGTATAACTTCAGGATCTTGGTATTGCGCTGTGATGAAATGATGAAAATATGAAAATATGATGAACATCCATTATTTTATGAATATCGAACATATATGTGAGGATGAGTATGACTAATAAAAGTGGAATGAACGCCTCAGACTTCCGATAAAAATAAAAAGAAGACAAAAGCACGAACCATGGATATCCTTAATTTAATATATTTTATCATGTATTTCTTTATTCCTTCAATATCATATTCATCGTTTGTTCTCTTAAGTTAAATGTGTAGTAAACGAAGTAATATATTTAGAGACATGATTATAAAAAGGTTAAAGTTTTGTAAGTAGGCACATGTTAATGCATTTCTTTTTATCAGAACTACACTACCCAATACTAAGTGCACTCAATAGTTATTTATACTATAAAGGATGTAGAATTTTTCACTAGTCAAAACGATTTTGCGCCAGAGTGATAGCGACGACTGACAATATAGTTCAAGATTACCGAATATCCCCACATCTCGTGAGGTATATGAGATTTATTTTCCTTCCTGCAGAATATATTCTTGAATTTTCATTAATTAGATTCATATGAAATTACGGATAGGTTAGACCGTTTCCTATAGCATCCTTAACATTTCTAATTTATCTATAAAGTCGTTAGTTCGATATGAAACATTGAAAGAAATTGAAATCATTGATTTCTATAACAGTCAAATGAATAAAGAACAATTAGCAAATGTTGCTTGTGGTACGCTGCTACCATAAAAATCAAGGAATAGATATGAGCCAACGTATCAATATTTTAAGAGATGGTATCAAAGAATCATACTGCAAATTGAGAAATAAGAAGTGAATATCTAAGTTTTATGAATAATGCTCACAATTCCAATAATTATTACTATTAATATTAGTTACTCAATATTAATTAATTTTCACAATTCATTGTCAGTATGACGTTCTTGGTGTACTAAAAAATTATAGATGTTTCCTATGTTTGTAGTCGAAACTTAATGAACATAAAGTTTTTGTTAAAGTGAAAAAGATACGCGTTGTATATGACATAAATTATTACCACCAGAAAGACTTATAACTCATCGTAAGGGAAAATCGATACCATTCGGTAATTGTAACTTATATACTTTCATTATTTTCAATATAAAGAGAAGAAAAATGACGATATTTTGTGGTTAACGTCAGTGAAGGTTTGTCCATATTATCAAATTAAGACACTATTGTTATTGTCCGCTCTTGAAAAAGTGCAGCAAATTCTTTCAGAATCTTCATTAGTAATAAAACAGGATATATGGTAAAAACATTTGTTTCCACTTTTAAAGTTCTAATTTTATCATACTAACAGACAAAACCCTCCAATGAAACAGTGGAAATAATACACATACTTACAATTTTTCGAGCTATTTTGATTCAAAATTAAGCCCGAAACGTATACAGTCACAAACCAAAGCGAACGTATTGAAATTTAAATCATAATCGTTCGGATGTTACAAACGGAGTGAAGCATCCTTCATTTTATTCTTTTTACTGTAATTTTTCCGATCAAACATGTGAATAAGTAATACAAAATACCCAATGAATTTTATAAACGATCATGATGGTAGAAAACTGCGGATAGAAATATACCTTGAAAACTGTTAATATTAGAGTGAATTTATAATTTCAAACAAATTTCATAGATAGCTATTGAGATACTATGTCATCAAGAAAAAAGCACCATACAGACAAAGACAAGTTCTTTGAAGCGTTTGCTTTCTAGACATTGTTTAAAAGTGAAATAGCCATCCACATTATTAGATTCACACCACTATTCTTTTGGATACTTTCGAATCACATATAAAAGAGAGTGCATACACAGTTTGTTTATAAAATAATATTTCAAATAATTCTGTTTGAAACATTGTGGAACTGATTAGAAATGTAGGTTCAACTAAAAATCATCCTAAATGTGTGTTACGGAAGATTGTATCAAATGATGGAATATCTTTGGAAGTTTGTTGGAAACTATATTCTAAAAACTGCATTATAAGATGATATCAGTCTATGCGGAGCACCATTAAGTTTGATCCTAAAGGTATGCGGTAGAAGAGAGCACGAATAACTGTTATCTCATTTAATTTCTCGATAGGTTTGAATGTTTATTATTATTTACTGCCTTTACTAGCAGTTCAACAAGTTAGCATTCACACCAAAAAGAATAATTCTACTAAGAAAACAAAGGAAGAAAAGGTCCTCCTAGGAATTGGTTCTAAAAACAGTATAAACTAGGGATGAGTCGATTCTCGATACCACCGATTCTTGGACAATGGTATCGGTATCGAGAATCGATCGCAAAAAGTCGATACCGATAGTAGTAAATGGACGGAAAAATTATTTTCTAATCCAGTTCATATTGTTATCAATTCGAAATTATCATATTTCGAGAAATCTTTGTTAAAATATTTGTCTTTGTTTTCACAACAGACTGCCTCGGTACATTTATTATGCCGACTAAGTAGTTCCATATCATCTTTGATATATTGGGTGTAGAGTGTAAAGAATCCTACTTTCAAAATAACTTGGATAATGATTTTGGTTTTTGATACAATAACCAAAAAATCAAATAGCTTAACGTAGACCATGTGTTTCTCTCTGTTAAGGATTGGTCCAATTTAATTTCAGATTAAATGTTTATTAAACAATTGTTTGTTTTTTATTTGCGAAATTGTCTCATTTATTCCTGTATAGGCATAGATATTTTAAAATTGATTTTCAGGTTGTTCAAAAAATTATGAATATGTTTCTAGTAAGAGAATTTTTTTACAAGGGGCTATTATACATCGATGGTATCGGTATCGATTATCGATTTTTTAGGTATCGATATCGGTATCGAGAATCGAAAAATTTTGGTATCGACACATCTCTAGTATAAACGAATCGCCTCTCTACAAGGTGGCCGATTAGTGTGTGGAATTGCAGTAACTTACTTAAGATAAAATGTAAAAAAAAATTTCAAATAAAAGTTGTTATGTTTGCACAGATACACATTACTATTTATTCTATTACAGTTTTTAATAGTATAAAATTACTGGTTTGATTTTGTCACAAAAACTAGAAGTATTTTAAACGTCACATTCAGTGTTAAAAAGGTGAATATTTTTAAATCATAAACAAAAATGCAATTTTCTTAAAAACAGTCAATTTTAGAGTGTACATTGTTAGACAGATTTGAAGGGATAGAATAGTTTTATAAGATGGCAAAATAATATATAGGATGTTCCTTTTCAAAAAATGAAGTTTTTGCTAACTGAAATATCCTGAATTAATGCTTGTCTAAAAAAACACCCCGAACCCCAAACGAAACTTCTACTCTGTTCAGACATTTCAGCCATCCTTTACCCTCGTACTTACCAAACAAGTTTAGTTACTTCTCACTAATAAGGTTTACTAGGTAGCATTTATATTGCACCAATTTTCGTCAAATTTTTCGATCCAACTTGGCAATGTCACAATTTATGGGAACAGAAAAAATAGAGCTAGATGCAGAATTTTACGCTGAATCCGATAGTAAACAAATATGAAGGGTGTCCTATTTAAAAAAATTTAACTTCATTTGTCACGCTTATTCTGACATGTGTATCTGTGCAAACGTAACCACTGACTAGGAATTTTTTTTTGTATATTCCATATTAAGTGAGTTATTGCACTTACACACACTAATGGGCCACCCTGTATATATAAAAACATGTAGAAAAACAGTATCAAACGATTTCGGAGAGCCGGCTCCTACGCCTAAGTTCACACTCATCCATCATAACCAAACAGGACCAACTTAACGGTCCAAGTGGTGAAAAAGTTCGTAACAATACTGATTATGAATAGAAAATCAATTTGCTCATTATAAATTCAGATAATAATCAATTTGTTTGTTTTTTTTTTTTCACGGATGAGTCATATCTTCTTTTTTTTCTATATATTTATATATAAAAGTCTTTCAAGTTTCCATGAAAAAAAATCAGATGTTTATAAAAAATCTGTCATCACACTCTTTGTAAAATACATTAGTTTGGTACAATGGACCGACCACGTTTCAAATGCTGACAGGCATTCAGTAAATCTGTTTGATTTGGGTAGAGACACTGGGATCAATATGTCTTCAAACAATCAGTAAAGGTATATATGGATTACTGAGCACCATCCTATTTAATACCGTGAAAACATCTCTAAAAAGATCGTCATCAAATATTTATTGAATAACTGATTTTTCGTTTTTAATACCCTAATTCATGAATAATTGCCATCCATTCTTGACAAATTGACACGAGGTCATTCACAAATTAGGATATATTTTGTATAGTGCCTCAGTTTTGGCAATATAAACTCCGGAAGCGTTTCCATCAAGATAATTATACTCTTTCTAAGATTGTTCCGCTAATAAAAAATGTTTCGAAATCAAATATCTGTTATAAGAAATTTTTTAAGTATCTTCATACTTTTTTATACTGTTATCTTGATACCACAATGAAAATTAAACTGAAATTTCTCAATATAAATATTACAGTACACGAATTCTCTGCCTGTAGACTTTCTATAGGAACGTGAACTATGGGAGTATTGATTTGTTTCTCAAGGACAGACTATAATGAGAGAGTCCACTTTTATATGATTAGAGTAATGATATTACTTGAAATAGTCGATTGTATATTCCAATATTTGATGTCTTTATTTACACTATCATCGTAATGAATAGTTTATTGGAATAAGTTTGTTTTCTAAAAAATTCTACTGGAAATTGATAGAAGTATTTGAAATGACATTAGTCTTTACAACCCTCCTGAAAGCTTTTATCCATTGTTTAATTTGGTAGTAGTTAGCGAAAACGAATAATGAGTTCAACTCATATTAGTTCGCATTAAGTTTTTCATTATAAAAATTGTTTTTTGTAAAAAATTCGGCCCAGGGTACGTGCCAATATAATATTTTTCTAAAAGTTTGAGAAGATCTTCTCAATTTTTCGGAAAATATTTGTTACTGTATGGTATCGCCAGGCTTTAGGTAAGGTAACTCTTCAACATTTGAGAATATTTCATTATTTAACACATCTCCAGAACAAAACATATGAAAAATAGAAGTGTTTTCTTTACGCACATCATATTAGCATCTTAAGACGACACATATTTGCTTAATATGAAGCATTAAAGGGTATGGTATATCAAATTACAATCAACGCAAAGACCAACTTCACACTTTTTACACAACGTCGTGGCATTCGGAGTGGGTGACCTTTTCATCACATCGGAGATCATCGCCTACTACGTTCAACGTCAAACTGGTTTTGGATATTGCGAACGACCCGCAACTTTCGAATGTACTCCATAACTCTTTCGGCTGAAATATCGATGACCCAGCTAAACACACCACCACCACTTCTTGCTTCTCATCAACATTCTAAAGCACGAAACATTTTGATCCATAACATCTGTGCCTCCCATTCTATTGTTGTACGCACTAATAACATCTGGCCTATTGACTTTCGTGTATTTTTTTTCAATGCTCGAATACCTCTTCACCATACATTTCTATCTCGTCAGTTTAGAAAAATTATTCCAGTATTTTGTCCAATTATCGACGCGAAATCACCCTTGCCGTCTTTGTTTCCAGCGTGTACTATTATATCGCGTTTGACTTTAGAACATGGCCCATTCAAACAGCAGTTTTCACCATTGTCAACCCAGCCGAAATTCACTACATCGTGACTAATAAACCATGTTTCATCTAGATAAATTATGTGTTTATTAGAACTTCGGTAGTCTCTTATCTGACGCAAGTAATATTTTTGACATCTAATTATCCTTGACGATTGCGTTACTGCCATCCGTTTATTCAGTTTTTTGTGTTTAATACCACATGCTGACAAAACTAGACGCAATGTTTCTAAGCTGGTATAATTGTATTCTGGATAATCTGCTACCTTTTGCTGTATTACTTCTAATGTCGCAATCCTGTTCTCCTTATAAATTGTCCTACTTATAAAATCTTGAGCAGCTTTGTCAACTGATTTCAGTTTTTCAATACATGTTTTTCGGTTCTATGAATTATCCATAGCAAACCCTATCATGACTACACGATAAATGGAAAATTTATTTACCCCAGTTAATTCAGCAATTCTCATTATGATTGCACTATCAGATTGCAGAATATTTTCCTTTTTCAAATAATCGAATTCAAAATAACTTGTTGTGTTTGTATGTCTAAATGTTTATTATTGTTTATTATTATATTCATACCTGCCTTTATTCTCATTACACTGCAATTTCACTATTTTCATTCGCCCACGGTCTGAAGAACGCCATAGTTCTATTAATTTAAAGAAATTTATGAGTTAAATGAATCTCACCAAACGACGCCACTGCTTATGGCAGACCGTCTGGCAGGAATGTTTCCAAGAAATTGTGTACATACTCCTTTTGACAGCTTCGGCCGATAGAAATACATTTATGTTTACGATTCTTTTTTCTTTGGTAAACAGTGGAGATGATGAGTCCACGTGGACTGACGGACATACTAATATGACATTTTCAATAAAGCTTAGGAGAATTTGAATTTTACTAACGGCGCGTATATTGAATTATTTGACAGTAATTCATACTATTATGGGGGGTAACCTCGTGCTATTTTGCTCAAACCGAAATTGTTCAAACAATTTTAAGGAATTTTAATTTTTGAACTGGCAACATAATTCTTTCATTCCTGATTAAATCAGAAATAAAAAAGATCCCTTCACTTTTCACAATAAAGTTAATTATTTTAGTAATATGAATTTCTGAAGACTCGAGAAATATCAAATTTGGGTAGTACTGATCCATGAAAATATATTAAAAAATAACGCTACATCAGACCGTCTGTGTCCTGAATCATTATTCATCATTTATCTTAAGAACAAACAACTTTATCAAGATTGTCAAGGAAAGTAATGTTAATTATAATTAAATTGTTTAAAATCGGTGCATTACAATTTTTTTTCTAAAATCAAGTTCAAAAAATTCATTCAAGCAGAAATCGAAACGTCATTAAAATCACTTTTCCATCAGTTCATATCAATTTTTTGTTATTAAAACAAGTAATTACATTGAATAGCTCCTTTAAACGAAGGTTCTAGATGTAGAATTATGAAACGAGATTTGAAAAGAAGTATTTATCCATTTTCAATATCATTTTTATCTATTATATTCTCTCAGTCTTCAGTACAATTGATAATCACTTAAAACCCAAAAAATCCTAGGTAAGATGGTATCAGTGCTGAAACGCTGAAAATTATAGTGGATTACATATGTCATCCACTCACTTTAATTAAATAAACAGTTCACTAGAAACATGGCAATTTCCAAAAGCATTTAAAAACAGTGTTGTAATACCAATTTTCAAAACTGCAGACAGGAATGATGTGGCAAATTATCGTGAAATAATCTACTTTCAAATTCTCAATTTGTATTTAGAAATCATAAATCAACTTCTGATGCGTAACACCTATTATCAAATACTTTTGACGAATGCGTATTGATTTGTCAAACGCTTCCGCCACCGTCAATCATTTAATTTTACAAAAAAACCTTCGGGGACCTAAAAATCAGAGGTTGAGCATATAGTTTTTTTGTTTTTTTGGAAGTTATCTGGAGAATCGAAAACAACAGGTCAAAATAAGAGATAAAATAAGCATAACAAAAGAAGTGACATGTTGAATGCCTCAAGGAACGATCTTGGACCGATTCTTATTCACTTTTTACATGAATAATATTTTTTTATTGGAGAAACTTGGACAAAGCTGATGATACTGTGATCGTATATACAGACACAAACTGGTACAACTTTAAATTGAAAATTGAAAGGGATTTTGTGGAAATTAAAACTAAGTGGGACTATACATTATTATATACAACTCTTTCACAATAAAACCAGCAAATAAAATCAAGTATTTGGGAGTAATGTTAGATTGTACTTTTCGATGGGAAACTCATGTGGACTACTTAACAAAAAAATTAAGGAGCATTCTATATAATTTTTCAAAAAATTGTTGAATTTTTGAATACAAAAGAGATAATTATGGTTTATCATAGCTAATTGGAAACACGTCAAGTTATGGAATAATAGGCTGGAGAGGTGTTTCAAAAACATAATATGAGGTACTACAAATTTAGCAAAATGATTTTTTTTAATTACTCCTGTACAAGTACAACTATTCCACTGATAAACTTTACATCAAAGCTGAAGTATTAGATATCCCTTAAATATATTATTTACACGGTAATTTAATACAATATTTAAATGGAGATAAATTACAAGGACAAACACATGGCTATGAAACTAGGAATAAACAAAAGTATGTTGAACGCTTTATGAACAAGAGCATGGGACAGAGGAGGAATTATTTGTACTTGGAGGCTGTTGGTTGAAAAATGACCGTGTTCTTCAACCACTTTACCCACACGCCTATTTATATCTAAGCGTGAGGAGCGCTGCACGTACTTGTTAACTGTACAGCACTTAGACTGTAGCAGTTGCTGATTTTTGGTAGCACAAAACGGTATTTTAGTATGAGGCTAAAAGACATACGCCACTATGAATAATCTTTTATTTAGCAACTACTTTAGGTCGTAAAGCTACAGTAGTTGGTGCCTTATTGACTTCTGTCGATATAAATTGAGACACTTTCAGGATAAAAAGTTATAATAAAATATGACTACACTACACAAAATGTTAAACACAAAACTTGTCCTGCGCCCAAATACAGTAAATAACACTTAAAACGTAAATTGAATAAAAGAACTATGTTAATTCATCAAGAGAAATTAATTTGACTTTTCATTTTTTTAAATGCACTGACAACTGACTCCCATTTTTTTTTGAGATCAGGTAGTCGTCAATTTATTAATCATTTTTGAAAGATCATCGATTCTAAAATCGAATGATCATTCATTGGTTTGAGAATATAATTCTCGAACATATTGGGCCCCTTGAAACTTGAAAAGTTTCAAAATGCTCGATGAATGGGTCTGAAATAGCATTAAAATATTTGTAAGCATGTCAATATCGCACGGTAAAAATTAAAAATCGAGAAAGGGAATTCAATGCATTTTATGATATTAAGAAAAATTAACGATAAGCCTATGTTGAATATCAGTCACTTTTCACCGAGAAGTGACTCATCAGACTCAGGAAAAGAGACTATTTTAGAGATGGCTCTGGTGTATATACCAGTTGTTGTTTTAACTTTTACTACCCTCACATTCCCATCAGGCCCCGGCATCGTTTCGATGATTCTTCCTGTAGACCACTGTAGAGGGGGTAACATATCCTCTTTAAGAAGAACTAAAGAATCAACTTTCAGATTAGGGAAAGACTTAAGCCACTTTGGTCGATTTTGTAATTAATTCAAGTATTCAGTCGACCAGCGGCGCCAGAATTGTTGTTGTAACTTTGTACATTGTTGCCATAGTGACAGCCGATTTCCAGGGATGGTGGTATTATCTTTTTCAGGAAAGGAAGTTAGGCTAGCGCCGATAAGAAAATGACCTGGGGTCAAACATTCCAAGTCAGAAGGGTCATTAGATAATGGTGATATAGGTCTGCTATTTCAAATTGCCTCTATTTGGGCTAGAATTGTAGAGAACTCTTCATATGCTAATTTGGAGTCTCCAAGAATTTTTGACATGAGCTTTTTCGAGCTTTTTATTCCGCTTTCCCATATTCCTCCAAAATGTGGCGCTCTAGGAGGTATGAATTTCCATTCAATTTTGGAATGCGATAAAAAATTTTGAATAGAATCAATATTATTTTGATTTTTGAAAAATATTTCTAAATCTCTAAAATATTATCAGCGCCCTGAAAATTAGTGGCGTTGTCGGAATAAATTTCGGCAGGTTTGCCACGACGGGAAATGAACCGTTTTAGGGTCAAGATAAAGGCTTCAGTTGATAAAGAAGTAACAGCTTCAATGTGAATAGCTTTAGTGACAAAACATACGAAAAGCGCAATATAGCATTTCACCAAGGGAGCTTTTCGTAATTTGAAAGATTTTATGAGAAATGGCCCACCAAAGTCCAGTCCTGTTTTTTGAAACGGTCGAGCAGGGATGACTCTATCTCGTGGAAGGGATTTTTTTAAATGCACTGACAACTGACCATTTTTTTTTTTTGAGATCAGGTAGTCGTAAATTTATTAATCATTTTTGAAAGATCATCGATTCTAAAATCGAATGATCATTCATTGGTTTGAGAATATAATTCTCGAACAGCTGTGTTACATAAAAACCTACCAGATGATATAAAAAAGACAATACACGAAAAAGATTCAAGACTGCACTAATAATTCAATATTTCGAAAATGTATTCCGCCGTTCTTCCAAGAAGAAAACAACTACTTTCCTGGCTAATGCCTCGACAAATATTGAATCACAACTTCTATGAAGAGTTTGATGTAAATCGACCTTTTTGTCGGTATTAACATTAACAATGGATCGCAATTACGTGATTTTTATAAATTCATACATATTTCTCACATTGCATTTGACCATAATTTCAGTCCCAGACGATGAATACGTTGATATTCGGAAGCTCGGAAAATATATTAAAGTTAGTCCTCCTTGGTGTTTCATTGCCACGTTCCCAATGATATATATATATATATATATATATATATATATATTATGAAAATATTTTCTTGAGAAATTCATCCAACGATCTTACCAAATCAACCATGAAATTTCGAAGCCCTCTTCCAAATACTTGTTTATATGTATCTATATGCTGGAAATTTACAATTACCAACTGTTTCAGTATTTATTGTACGTAATCGGCTTTGTTTTAATATACTGCAGCATGATATTTTGTGGAATCCGTTACATTTCGTTACATAGAATCATGTTATCAGCTTAAAAGCTTATACCATTGTATAAGGGTAATAACTAGTCGTATGTTCAGAATTGCGATTTTTGATGGGATATTAGTTTCGAAAAAGCCAATGAGCTCCACTAATTCCAAAATATTTTGTATTGAACGTTAATTCCAAATACAGCTAAAAATATTTTAAAAAGCTCATAGAAAGCTGTATCATAAAATGATGTTAGCAGTAAAGTATACACGGTATGAAAAATCAAAAACATATCAGGAATGTGTAAGGTGATTTGAAAGATAGATTTTTTGAAAGTTGTACAAATGATCATTTATACTTTCTCATCTGAAATATTGAGGGTAGAGAGGAGAAAAATTGAATCAAATTTTTCAAACTTCTATACAACAAGCTGTTGAAATTTTCTGTAACGAACATTGATATTAATTTTTTTAACTCCTAATTGTCTAAAATTGGAATATTGATACTATACCCTTTGTCTACATCAGCGCCTTACTACAAGGTTTGTATTGTATTTTATACTTTATCAGTTTCACATTTGACATTAAGTAGTGTAGTAACGTGTTAATCGACCGGATACGTTTATCATCAAGTCTCCTTTATACTCATTCGTTTAATTATTGTTACTAATTAGACACTGTTTTATTAGTACGTTCAACTTTTTAGAGGACTCAACCTCCCACTTATCAATAAATTTCAATAAAATCTCATTGTCAATTTCAGAACGTACTCTATCTACAACGCACTCCAAGGTGAAACCTTCTGTATATATTGATAAAATTGTGGTAATGCTATTCTTGACACTCGCTGTTCTGTAGCTGCCAAGTTGGAGTCTAGCTCAAATCGAGAAAGCAACTAATCACAATATGAATGGCTAAATGGTTTTTGATTTACTGATTTCTATTCGTTGTGCTCTCTTGGATATGCAGTCGATTTTATTGCTAGTTTCTATAATTTCACCATTTGCTTAAACTTTTTCTATTTTTGCCAGTAACTGATATCGATTCGAGAGTTTTTTAATTTCAATTAAGTCAATTAATCAAAAGGATTTTCTGATTTTATCAGTTCCAAAGGAAGAATCTCCAGTCGGAGATACTGATGTTACAAGGCCTAGGAAGTGTGTGGGATGGAAATTGTTTCATATATTGTCGGTTAGTTCTAAGAATGCTTAGGTAATATATAGAATATGGGATATGGTTGTTTTTGGTGATATGTATTATAAAAGATGGAATGAATCGGTTTGAGATCTAAAAATATGTGATTTGGATCTAGGAATCGGGAAAAAAGCATTTATCATTTAAATAACAGAATAATACATAAGTTCCTGACTGAGAATTTATCTCTGGCATATTTATCGATTGTTCATAGTTTGGTTTTGACAAAAAAGAGTGGAAAATTTGCCATTAGATTTATAATGACTAGTAGAGTACATTACTGAATATGAAAATTTCACAAAATGGGTTTTACAAAAACCATCATCGGATTGAATCGAAGAGAATTTAGGATGAATAATTTCATAAAAAGGAATTTTCTCTATTCGCATATCAACTACTCTCAATTTAATCGTAGGTGGAGAATAGATTACTGAGCTGTTCCACTTTCAAATTCATTATATAGGGTGTTCCGGGACTTGATGCAAAAAAATTGGTGACAGGTGAGTAGGTAACATGAAAATAATGCTGTTACATAAAAATTTGTACAATCTAAACCTAGCAAAAATAAATATTTCAATCGTCTTTTTAACGTAGAGTTACTCTTTTTACATGCCTAGAAAACCTTTCGCCATAACGAAACATTCTAAAGAGAATTATCATAAATTGTGATTATTTCTTGGTAATAATTACAGGAGGTATTAGAACATAATTGAGATTTCTTTCAACACTAATAAATAGATATATAAATATTTTTACTACATACGGTTTTATTAATTCCCATAATTCACATATAAGCTTGGTTTATGCAACACCGGTAAGCACAAGGAACGAAATGTTTCTGTTTTTAATTGATGTGTTTTATGTTGTTTGTTATGTTCCAATTTGCTCATTAACTAAGTAACACAATGTCCGACAGTATACAGTTCAATTAGAAATGTATAATTGTGTTTCGATACCTCTTGTAAGTATTTCCAATAGATAATCACAATGTATGGATGATTCTCTTCAGAATGTCTCTTTATGGCGAATGGTTTCCATGACATGTACAACGATCTGAGAATCTACATAACTCCTAAACCATGAATCTTATCGAGTTGAACGAAGAGTACTTTCTTGTTAAGAAATCGATTGAACAATCCATGCTTGCCATCTTTAGATTGTACAGTTTGTCCTTGTAAAAGTTACTGATTGTTAATCATTAAGCATGAGCTGCCCCTGGCCTTCATATAGTAGTGTAGGATTATTCATTCCATCAAACTCATTACGTGGACATACGTAATCATCTATTAAAAATTCAAAATGTTTGAATGTATGATTCAGAAAATATACTCAAAGTTAAGTTCTCATTTTCCCAGCTTAAAGGCATGTAACTCAGAAACGGGGGGACGTGTGAGAAAATTTTTTTGATGTAACATCATTATTTTCACGTTGCATACTCACTCTTGAATTATTTCCGTCACGTAATACCCTGTGTGTAATTGTTAACTTATTTTTAAGTTCGGAACATTAGTCATAATATTTCAAGCACTCGAACCTATGTAGAATCAATAATTAAACGAAATCAAAAGAACACACAAAATTATATGTGCTGCAATAACGACAAGCTCTCAAGGGACTCACACTGGTGAGTTAAGCAATAACTGCATTAAGCGGCATAAAAAACTATCGACGAGTAACTATGTTGAGTATGTTCCTGGACTATATAATGTTCGGGGATATGAATCGTAAGACGGATCAGAGTATGTGCTATCACAAGTATGCAACTAGTCTCTTTTCTCGTACTCGATGGTTGGATCAAAAGTCTGGAAGCCACTACTCATCATAACTCTATTTAGAGGGTCTTCAAAGATACATGGAGAGACCGTCTCATTCGATTAGAAAGGAACATCCTGAGAAGGAGTGCCGAAGATTACTGAGAAAACAAGAACAGATGTACACAGGCTCTTGAGCTTGGTCCATAACCTGTACCGTGACCAAAAATTGTCCTTTATGGTTCCTGGGGAAAATGGTGGTTTGGAGTACTAGAACTAGTGTGAATACCACAAGGACCATCTCTCGAAGGTATAAGGTCTGGCTAGCATATGTGTAGCTGGAGCTGTGAAATCATTCCTCACGGCTGCACTAGAGGTAATTATGAATCTCCCACATATCCGCATGGTACTGAAAACTGTGGCGAAAAAACATCACTTAGAATGTTCAGAAACAGAATCACCAAATCCTTGAAAAATAACGAAACCTGGGACATCCCTCAGGATGAAATACCAAAGTTCAGCTTTGTGAAGAAATTTACTTCAAATCCAACTGTAGAATTTAGTGGATCATATACTATACGAGAAATGAACAGATCTGATATTAAGTGATAGAAGGGCGGCTCGAAAGCAGCTGACAAAATCGAAATAAAGGAGTCAGGGCCCAATACCTAATACTCTGAAAACCTAGGTAACAAAGCGAGTATTTTTCATGTAAAAAAGTATTCAATGTTCCCAGTTCAATCTAGATAGGAACTATCGCAAACAGGAAATCATCATCATGTCCGTAAACAAAGCAGCCATTAGAACTATTTAATTCCAGAACACTTTTGGTCGAATTGGTGAGAATTAGTGGAAATTTCCCCTTAAATCTGGGAAAAGAAATGAATCATGTAATTAAATTTTGATATCACTACTTTAACACAAATGGTGCTATGAACCCCTTGATTATTAACCAGAATTACAAGGGCAGTGCAAAATGGTATAGACCTTAATGAATATTTTTACAAAAAGAAAATTTCTAGTTTTATTTTCGAATTTTCACTTCATAATAATTGATAAGATTTGAAATAATGGGAAAATGGTGGGTATATGAGAGTTTCAATCAAACCTCAATATATTTTTTTCATAACAAACTTAATTACTTGGTTTAATGAACAGTGAGTGAAAAAATAACCAAAATTATATACAATTGTGTTACTAAATCGTCTAGAATTTAGGTCTCATCTGTTATGAAATTTATTTTTTCTCGATTTTATTTCCGGTCTTTATCAAACTATTTTCAAAAATAAAGAATGAAAATGATTTAATAACAAAAGAGATTTGAATCAAGACAATTTGGGAACATAATTTTATATGAAATGTCTAAGAAATAGGAAATTAAAGATATTTATATGCTTAAATGTTCTTGATTTTGGGTCTATTAAATTACTTCTATCCATAATTTGTTGAAGGCTTATGAAAATTTCATGTTTCGACTAAAGAAAGTCGAAACGTCAAATTTGAAAAATATATATAGAAGAAACCAATTCAAGAGACCTGAAATTTCGAAGCATAAACATATTAAAAGGTCTAAGAAATTAAAGAAATATATATGTATATATCTACTTGTAAACAGTTCCTAGTCCTTTTAATCTTACGCCAAATTGTTGGCTTAGACTAATGACCTTTTCTTTTCTCTTTCAATATCCAAGATTCCCAACACACATGTGATAATTGGTCCGCAAGTATCTTTGGAAACTTTCATTTTTGTTTCTTTGGGGACTTTTTTTTATTTATGAGCCACTTGCTTGATGCAAAGCATACCTTCTTGATCTTCCCTATTTTATTGTTCAATTCAAAATCCTGTCTTCCTGTTTCTTCCAGCATAATAAGTACTGGAAGCTACTTATTTCTTCTATAATTCTTCTAGAACCCTGATTTCGATTTTTTCTATACTCGCCACTACGAAACTTTGATTTTCTTTCGGTTCATTTTCATTCAGCTTCTCTGTCAATGTTTGATTCCAGCTGTTTGAATTTTATGTAGATCATCTTGATTTTAGGCGCTTTTCAATAAATTGATGCGTTTTAATTGTCGTAGTCCAATATGATTTTGTTAATTTTCCTTCTCTGCACGTTTAATTGAATCATACATGTAAGCTATCACTAGTAATGGGATCAGACTGCCGTTTTGTCGCACTCCGTCTTGCGTTGTGAGCGTTTTCCATGTTTCTGCTTATTACTCTGTTTCTCGTTTCTTTGTCAGTCATTCAGTAACCCTCGTTAATTTGCTGCTAACATTCATTTTTCACAATATCTTCTATATTGTCCTTCGTGGGACTTTTACCATACCTAGGAATGCAATGTGTACTGGTTTGGATCTTGTGTGCTTCTGATTTTCCGAAACCCACTTCACGTCTTTTTCAAAGTTGGTTCTACTTTGGCTGAAAGTTTGTTTTCTATTATTTGATCGAAAAGTTTTAGCCGTGTACATAACAGGGATAATTTCCTATAATTATTTCAGTCTTCCTTTTTGTGCACAGGTAGTGTGAAGCCGTTATTCAAGTGAGAAATAAAATAATACAAAACAGAATGACTCGGTGATCCGAAGCGTTAAGATTTACTGACTAGGTCAAGGGGGCAGCTACATGTATTATAACATTTAGCTAGTGATTTCGCTGATAAACGAATGACAGGAAAACGGTAGAAAATCTTTAACATCGATAAGTGAAGTGGTGGGGCTACAATTCACTTAATGGTGATAGGGAAATTGTCGAGAGAAGCTATAAGGTTGTATAGGGATAAGGTAATTTCTTTTTGGAATTAGAAACAAAATCATCTAGTAGTCCAGTGCTTTCAGTTCGGTTAAAAGGCTTTGTATTACGGTTTTGTCTATATTGACAAAGACTCAAGCTTTTGATGAAGGTAATTTTGTGAAAAAACTGGTATTGGAAGCGAAAACCATTTCATTCTGTCGTATTTATGAATAAATTATTATTTTTTATGTCATAAAACCATTACGACGATGAAATAATCTTTATAAGTGACTCAAATGTTCATAATTGTCTTTATATCGTTATTGTGAACAAGACACAAATGTGATTTCAATTTATTTGCAACGTACGTCACGTACTGTTACTGTTCAGAATTTGCAATAATAACAAAATTTTCATTTATTATTGTCTATTTGCAGATGATAACTCTGGAATAAATATATAAAATAATCGGATCACGAAGGAAAGATTAAATCGATATAATCAAGTACAATCATTTGTTTTCCACTTACATCTTCTTACAGTTGATATGTATCTATAGCTTTATGAGGTTTCTGCAAACTAACAAGAAATTTTTATCTCATTCGAATATCCTCTGTTGGTTTCGAATGAGTCCTAGAATTTATTTAACACTCTTGCGGAGAGCTCAGTAAGTTGGGTACGCTATTGGATTTCCAATGAAACCTTAAAACTCTAACGAGCTTTGATAACATCTCAAAATATACTGGAAGTGATAGAAAGGGAGAACGAATGAAGATTAAACACGTACTCTTCGGTTATTTACTTTTTTCTGGCCATACAATAAATAACATTATGGTAGTTATACTAAACAATATTGAAAAAAAAAAAAAACGTGTCTCACAAATTATTCCGCAGAAATCTCTGAAAAATTCAGAAGAATTATGAAAACTCATAGATAATGAAATTCTTCTCGCTTTTATAATAATGATAATATTTTTTTCATTATAATAATGATAATTTATTGTCAAAAAACATATCACCTTTATTCCTGATCTGACGAATAGATATGACGACAATATTTTCTATATTTTTCCCTTGAAGTACCTCAACAAAAGGACTGCAGTCAATATAATTGAACCATCGTTTCCAAAATTTGTTTCTTTTTAGTAATGTAGTAGTGGCTGCGAATATAATATAATTGATTAAATTGAAGATAAATCTAGAAACTCTGCACAGAACAAAGATTCTCAAAAAAATAAAAGACAGAGCTCATCATATAATGAGGCTATCCAAAACAAAGAGCTCACATAATTAGAGATAAGGTCACATTACAGAAATAAAACAAATAATATGTTTTCATAAATTAATATTTTAAAAAGATTCATTCTGTTGAAAAAATGACGATATATATGTTGATTGTTATCAGTAGCTTAGAGTTTAAACTCATTGGAAAATTGTTTGCTATAAATTTTAACAACTGACATCAGTATTGAATTTCATTTGATTCTCCTCATCAGTTACTACTCTAAATTATTGGATTTCAAAAATCAGTTTCATTAAAATTAATTTCCAACTGAAAACTCATGCTACTATTTGCACTAAAGAGAATACAGCCATGTTTGATAAATACCACATTTTAAAAGCAATAATAGAAAAATATGCTGGATGGATTGCAATATAATTTTGAAGTATTAACGTTTAAAAAGTTTTAGACTAGAGATAGTTTTGACTATTGTGATAACTTCATGGGAAGTCGACCACAAAAAATATTTGTAGTCCAGTCATTATAGCAAGTTTACCTCGGAATTCGAGATACACAGCTGTAAGTCTGTAAATACTTGTATATTGACACCCCAAAAGTTGTCTCAAAACCTACATATGGTAGATTGTACGCAACAATTAAATCAAAGGTCACAAAAATCGGTTTTTGCGCTTTTTTTGTAAGTATCTCATTTCCTATGGGTTTTTTGCTTTTTGTATTTCTTATCAATATTGTATAATACAAAATTCTCTACAAATTTTGTTAGAGAAAATTTTTTATACGGTGAACCGTTTTCGAGAGAGGGCGGAGAGCGCGTGGTCACAGCATCACTTCAGGTCAACCGGTGCCTCCGGTCAAAAACGCGCCACATATAGTTGATGAACTATCGATAAATCAATGATTATAAGTATTTGTCAATTTTTATTAACTATTATATTTTATTTTATCATTATTTCCTAACTTATCTACTTTTTATTCAGGATTAATTAATTTAACAACACTTACCTGCCCATGTAATTGCAGAATTGTTAATGGAAATATAGGAATTATATTTGAATTTTAACCTAATATTACTATTATTACTATTAATAACTTCTTACATGATGAAAAAAAAATAAATTATGAATTAATCTTTTTATTAAAAAATATCATTCAATACATTTATTTTTATTGAAAGTAAAAAAAAATGGAATAAAGGGTACAAAAACTACAATTTATAATTTCAATCATTTTCTTCCTCTTCATCGTCATCTTCTGGCTGCTGGTAAATTTCAAACTGGTCTTCATTATCGTCTTCAACGACATTTATCTCAAGTTCTTCCCTGATTTCGGGGTCAAAGGTTCCATCAATTGGCCACAAGCTAAAGAGCATTGCAAGCCCGCTTTCCTGCATCCGCATCGCGAACCACAACCACTCTTGCAGTTGCAGAAAATTGTATTTAGCAAATCTTCTGGAGCAGGTGGTAAAATTGTCATGATAGGCTCCAGAAAATCGTTTCGCATTGCCCAACCCCATACCTGGGGTTCCAAATCATGTCCTAGTATTTACAGACTTACAGCTGGGTATCTCAAATTCCGAGATTCTTACCTAATTTAAGCTTAAATGACTGGACTATTGGTTTTCTGTGTTCTATACGGAAAAATTGCAGCTAAGTATCAATTTGATATTTTGCTAAATATTCAGATGTTTCTCAAGCGGTAAGGCGATTAAGCGTATAAAATAAGGGAAGTTATAGCGATTTTCTCAATTCAGAAATGTTACAAGGAATGAACAGATTTATACCACATTTATTCTACACCTCGTCTTAACTTGTAAAATAAGACCTAAATTGATTTGATTCTAGTTGAAATACTACTAAAATTTTTATGTATTGAAATAAGACAGCTTAGAATTATTTCACACCTAGTGCAATTTTATGCAGATTGTGTATGCTTTTGTGTTGAAAAATGTGAAAGGCAACTTGAAAAGTTCGAGTGAATATTTAAAAAGGTACGTATTTGAAGAGAATTACATGAAGGTGTGAAACTGGAGCTTAGTTTCGAATTTATCTCTTTTGTTGCTAGAAAGAGAAGTGCAAATGATAGGTGTTTGAACTTAAACATCAAGAAAAGAGTTGTAACCTAAAGGTCACATTTTGGGCTCCGACTAAACTCATCATGTTAATGTGTGTTGTCGGGGCTCGTTTCAAGATTTTGTTGAGTTTAAGGGGTATACAAATTTTGTATGCTTTCAATTTCCCAATAGGGCGCCACTCAATTTTCTTAACCTGAATAGAGAAATGTATAGAAATAGGTTGAGGTATCTCCAGGAATAAAGCTACTTGATGAAACATCACATGAGACTCCCTACTTGTCAGGAGAATACAAACAGGATCACATCCGTGGAATGCGGTCAGGAACCAAAGAAGTTCATTCAGTTAATTGTCCCGGACTAGGTAGTTCCACGAGTCAAAGTTTGACGTTAAATCCAAATTAAGGTCGTCTAAGTGTTTAACCCCAATAAAGGTCCTATCTCCAAAACCAGGTCCCTAATTAAATTAATAAGGAAAATGTACAAAATACAATAAAATTTCGCCAATTTATAGACTACTGAAAAAAATAATTTATAACTTAATTTTTTAACACTTCTTGATTGCAACAAAAAAGTGGTCTATAATTTGGAGCCTAAATTAGTTCATAAGACAGTAATTAAAACTATTTCTACTTTTATAAACAAAAAATCTTACCTTCCTTTTTAAGGAAGGGAACTTATATCTGCTTCTTCTTGGTCAATTAACAATTTTTGAAATCGGCGGAAAGCTCCTTTAGGCCTGCTAAATCCTGCTTTTCAAAAATCTCTGGAGACATTGATCTACTACGACAGCTACCACGGTCGCTGACCAAAAGAACAAGGTAACTACCTCTCCAATCGTCAAATTCTCAGTCGTGAATATCATGACTTCCGCAAATATAAAATTTGGAGCCAAATTTAAAAATTTATATTCAAATCCATAATGAAAAATTCCACATCGGTGGAAAATCTTCATATAAGCGGTAGTGAATCTAGGAGTCAACGAAGATAACTCGAAGTTCATATTAATGACAACACCACAAAGAAAAAAGCAATGAGAAGTTTGTCAATACAACTGAAATAAGGAAAGGCAATGAGATAATGAGATTAGTTATTTATATCTTGGGGTGGTTATCAAGGACGAGGGAAAAAATCTTGAAGTGAGAATGACGAGGGACTTACCAGGTTGGTACCAGTTATCCAGGTACCAGGTAACCTTGGTTACCAGTTGGGAGTGCTAAATGAGACAATAAAATCCAAAACAATCTCCAGAAAAGCAAAGCTACATATATACAAAACAATAATAAGACCAACAGTAAACTACGGAGGCGAAACGTGGATTCTTAACAAAGCAGAGGAAGAAAAGCTAGATATATGTGATAGAAATAAACTTCGAAGGATACTAGGAGGTGAAAAGGAGGAAGAATTATAGCTGAGGAGAACAAATAATGAAATAAGAAATCTATTTGAAGAAGCAGAACTAAGCAAAATAATCCAAAAAATAGATTGGCTGGGTCACATCCATAGAATGCCAGATTGTATAACAAAAAAATTACGGACATAGAACAAGGAGAAGCAAGAAAAAAAAGAAGACTAAAAAAAAGATGATACGCAGAGGTGATGGGATTCAGAACTGGAAAACAAAAACAAAAATAGGAAAGAGAGGGAGGGAATCGCTTACATGCTATGGGCCTAAAAGACCTCTGTATAAATGCAATTTCATCTGAGTCTTCTGAAAAAATCATTATCGTTTCAATTTATATCACGCCTATATAATTATCTGAATACAGTATACAATTTAATAAACACTGTCTGCAAGTGACCTCACAGTCAAGGTCGGTGTATCTAGCAAAAAAGAACTGGGGTTCATTCAATATATATAAAGGACAAATAGTCCTTTGTTAACGGTCAATTATTGTAACTAACTTTTCGCTCCAATTTTTTCAAGGATAAACTTTTTAAGGATAATCTAACATTATATATCAGTAACTGGGCTACGTCAATAATTTTAGATGATCGACAGTACATGGCAAAATGTACGTTTTCTGTTAGAATATAATCAGAGACGGCATATAGAGTGTTTAGTTTATTTAGATTCATTCCTCTGCCACTAAATTTGAGTTATTTCCTTTTGACTAAAAAAAAAGTAGTTCATAATCAATAAACAATAATAGCATACAATGAAGTTTTATATGTATGACATATTTATGTAGGATGCGCAATAAGTATGTAATTTCATTTCTTGATATTTGAGTTTGTTTCAGAGATTAATTTGTTGAACAATTGACCTGTTTGTCTACTTCCAAAATTATTGCGAATGTAATTCATTTAACCCCTCCGTTAGAATGAAAAAGATATTCAATTTAATATATAGTAATTTCAATTGAACGATGTAATTGTTAATTTTTTTAATGGAAATGTAGGTTTCCTTATATCTAATTTGAAAGATCGTCTAATGGTGTATTCAGCAGTGTGCCATTAAACTGATTAAAACTTATACGGGGACCATAAAAAGTAATTTATTCATTTATAGAATGATTTTACAATGGACGAACTGCAATATTAGTCTAAATGCTCATGATATTTGACTTTGAATTACCCCATAGGAGAAAATCTAGAGTTGTTAGATCTGGAAACAATCAAAATTCTTGATCTCATGAGTTTTTGGAGAGCTGATTTCTTGATACTGTTTAGTAAGAATCTCAGTCATTCAGTAAGTATTATCTTCTCAGTCTTCTTCTTTATGTTTCGTACATAATAGGTTAAGCGACTTGTCACTTCACCTCTTTCGTGGTCGACCTCTACTCCTTGTTCCCATTGGAAATCTATCCCTTGCTATTATTACCAGTCTGTCTCTCGAATCATATTGGTTCCATTGTTTCCAATGCTGTGATGCCCATTCGTTAATGATATCTACGTCACATAATCGTCTGATGTTCTCGCTTTTCCCTCAGTACAATAGAGTTTTTCCCTAGAATCGCCTGAGAATTTCTGTGTTCTCCAAGAATTGCTTCGTTTCTGATGTTTCTGGTTTTGTTTCTAATGTATAGGTCATTATATATATGATTGTCCCTTTGTAAATTCGTACCTATGTTTCTTGCCTAAGGTGTTTGTTGCGCTATACATACGATTATCCTTAGCCTCGTATTGCAATTCTGAAGATGGATTCAACCACTTTCAAAACAGTATTTGTAATTTAAAATCGTTATAATTAAGAATTTTTGTGAAGAGAAAATTATTTGCAAAGTACTAAATTTGTCCGGGCTCTATATGTATTAGACATACCTTCTACACATATAGAAATTATGGAGAAGTTTGACTTGAGCTGTTAAGTAATATGGAATGATTAACGTTCCTCGAGACATTGCTACGAATTCGATTTGATGTTACAACAAGCAAATTCTAATAAATCACTGAAGTTTATCATGTAATTGATTGTTGAAGTTATACTCACATAAAAAATTTTATTTTGAGAACTGAGGTGAAATGGATAGATTGAAATTCAATTCTTCGACTTATTAAATATGTTAAGTTAACTACTAGTCCGAGAACGTTCGTTCAAAAAATGAACCTAATATATACATTTTCCTATGAGGAATATGAAGTCCTCAATCAAATACATATCACCCACGATCATTTTTCTGTAACAAATTACACTGGAGCTTGCAACGCTCCTGCAGACTCGAACATTCAGTCTTTCGCACTCATAACTCTTTCATTTTTGGTTGCAAAAAAAATTTAGACCCAAAATTGTCGGAAATATCATCATTTGTGATGTTATGGCTAGATTTAAAGTGAAGAATGGGATGAGAGTAAACGGAAAAATATTGAATGAGTAAAGAATGTTTCTAGAGTGTTGATGTTCTGTGACTGACTCAAATATGTAGTCAAAGTTTATCAAATTTTCAGTTTCAGTGTGAAGAGCTCAAATAACTAATAACAGAGCATTATTCACAAAAATATTACATTAACATGAAGATCGGATTATTGGATCTCTATATGGTACAACTATACGCAATAAAAAATTTTTAGATTACCCATGAAAACATTAGGTAATTCTCCAATTGAAATGATTTATTGAGTTAGTCACGAGTAATGAATATAAATGGAAGTCAAAAATAATTATTGATGTGGATATAATAGTTGAACGTATATTCCTAGTAGAATTATACAACTCTATTATGATTGCGACAAGTTCATATCAGTAACCAAGTGAATATATCGAATCTGATAAGCTTTTAATATAACAACTCGGTTCCTGGAATACATATCCATGATACTGAAATATGTGTTGAATTTATTAGTAATTCACATGAATATCATGAATATTGTTTATAAATTATACGAATCCAACTCTACGGCAATTCTAACTAGATATTTTATTGGATTACAACTTATATATTGAGTTTTGAAAATATTTTTCCATAAAAAATTACTTTTATTGCTTTCAGATATTAACATTTACCACACGGTTGGAATCAAATAAAACTAGCTAGTCGGAGTAGGAGTATACAAGTGTGAAAAGGGCAATGAACACACACTTTCACAAGTCTCTCTTCTGTTATACAGACCTACTAAGTAGCCGCCTCACTTACTCCCTGGTCCACTCTGCTGCATATGATAATTACCACGTTGTGCAACGGCACAGACAGTGTGGTGACACTGTAAAGTATGACACCCGCATCAAATCTGATTTTTGATTGATCTGAATCCATACGTGGCCATAAAATCGCCGAGGATCTGGACAAGCTTTGAGTTACTAAACAGATGACAGGACAGATGAACTTGCAGTGAAAATCTGTTATTCAAGGATCAAATAGTATATTACCGAAAACTTTGGGCCCGTGTAGTTTATATTTAGATTTTTTTATACCTCGGTCGAAGGTACGTACTTTTCTGCAAGATAGCCGACCATTTTACTTTCGCCTCGGGCATCATAACGCATAGTGCCGAAAATTCATCATTTGGACTGCAATATAATCCGCGCGTATACTTTTTATAGAGAGTGTAGGAAGTACGTACTTTCGTTCCTGCTACTGGAGACAAAAAGATATTTTTTAGATGTGGAGAAGGGAGAAACGAAGAGAGACATGGCCTCAGTCCTAAGGCTGAGGATAGAATGAAACTTTTATGCGAAAATGTGGAACTACCTAGAAGGACAGAATAAATACATGTTTATATGAATAAAAAACATTATAATAGAGATGACCTGAGGGAGGTTTCATCATTTCATTCCATCGTGGAATATTTTCTAGATCTTAAAGTCTTGATTGATTATTCGTAAGTTTCGCCAATTTTTGAGGCATTTCAATTACTCCTAAATCTGCTCTTATTATTTTCTTAAATTCTAGCTTGTATTCAAAAAATAGAATGTATAGGTCATATTCATCGGGCTATTTTTATGATGTGTATGTTTTCTTTAATTCCTATTCCTGCAACAGTAATTTATTTTGTCTGTCGCTTTCTGGTGCTTCATCAAATTCGAGCTTCTAGGTATGCCCTTGTACTTTTTTTAATCTTAGAATATGTTTTAGATTGTCCAGTAGTCCTCTCTAATTGGTTAATTATATTATCATTCTCTTCTTTGTAAAGGTTGATGAATTATATTTTCTTATTTCTTCTATTTTTTTTTTTGACCTAGTTTGAGAGCTTTTCTCGAAATTTCTTTTTTCTGCTTTGTCGTATCCTTGTTTACATTAGGAATGTGAACAACACGTTCCATTTAGAACACTTTTTTTCATGAAGGAATCAAATGTCGCAAAGGACTTAATTTGATGGGTGATGCGGAAGTGGTAATACAGAACGACATTCAGCATACAAAACTTGCAAATCATAAAAAAATTTTATAAAATCGCGCATTGTGATTACGAATAAAAAGCTTCACAAGTGCCGAAAGTTGTGGCAAATATTGAATTTTCAATTAATTTACTTTCGCTCAGCTCTGTATAATAATTCACATGCTCAGCATACCACTGTTTCTCATAAATTCAACTAATATAGTTTCATCAGCCCATTCATTAATTTTTTATCCCATCCTATTAAACCTAACACACTTTGAAATTTTTATTATCTTTGTTATGTAAATATTTTTTGTTGATGTATGTTGAAAAATGAATCTGGAAGTTTTATCAAACATTGCAGCTGCATAAAACACTACTTAGAGAAGTAGTAAACAAAAGAGTATAACGGATGCCATCCATCTTCATGAGAAAATTGCTATAAAAGCAATTCTTTCCACTCAATTTACTTCTAAAAAATTTGCTTTAATAAAAAAATTGAAAAGAAGAATTTATGTTCATAAAAGTTTCCTTTTTAATACACCATAATATAGAGTGCTATGAATTAGTTTTTTTTGGGAAAATTAAAGTGTTTTTATTCACACAGGCGATTAAATATAGGGTTTCGATGGAAGATATTCTTTTGACGTTAGATTCGACAATATAAACATTAATTATTTAAAACATAATAGCGGAATAATGAAAAGTGACACTCTCAGCACAATTGTTGCTCAAATTGATGTTCAACTTCATCAATGCAGCATGCAAATATTCTAATTGGATTTTTTAAAGCACGTTGCTTGAATAGCTCATAATAATAGTTGTATTGTAGATATCGACTTGAATATAAGCAAATATGTTAATAAAACTGTTATTACAATAGGTTTACATTGATAATTTTCATCTTTGTTGGCTGGAATAGAATCCTGTCTCAATTTTTTTATCTATACAATCGACAATATTGTTACCGGAAGCTGTTCGGTCTACTGTTTCTTCGAATTCCTCATAGATGATCAGTATGTCGACATAATCATCGAGAGAGAAACATAAAAAAATGATAATTGTTTCGTAATTTATTTCTCTCATTTTTGAATAAAAAAAACTCAACAATATTTTGTTCTTCGGTCTTAAGTACCCTCCTAAAAAAATAGATGCTTCCGAATTAATATACGTAAGACCTTACAGCAGTTGAACAGTAAACAGAGTGTTTCAAAAATAAACACTGAGTAACACGGAATGTGATGTTATAACAAAGTAGCTGATTCCTTAGGCTGTCTAATACTACAGATGGTTTTTAGCTACGAAATTTTGATCATAGGTTCAAGATATATGATAACCATAATCTCGTGGGACACCCTACATCAGGGGTCAGCAACCTGTTAACAAGGAGTAATTTTAAACAAAGCCAAAGTACTACTATAAAAAGTAGTATAATTTTTTAACGGATAAATAATTTATTAGATTGTTAAAAGTAATACGGAAGAGAACTGATCAAATGGAAAATGATCAAGATATGTATATGAGGCAACATATTGTTTCCAGTTTTATTCTTCTTGTGTTATTCGCAGAAGCTTTTCTATTTTTCGTTTAGATCAAAATCCCGAACTCCTTGCAGTATCACAAATTTTGTTTGCTATGATTCGACGATCCTGAATTCAATATGCTAAAGCTCACAATCCTGAATTTCTATCCATACGAAAATAGAATCATTGAAAGAAATGTTAGTAAAATTCATTGAGTTTGGTTTTATTGAGAAAGAAACATGTGGCCATAATCATCATAATCTTGACTTCTTTTAGCAAATTCTTCTTTGAGACAACTCATATTAACTGAATGTATCATGATAGCAATTATCACGATTGTGTGTTTAAATTATTAGATTTGATGAGAATTTATACACATCAAAAGTGACCATGTGAGTAAATACATCTAATTCCATTTTAAAACAATTCCAGGAATCATAAAAATATAGAATAGTTTGTTATGATCCTTGCCACTTAAGGTAAGTTTTCGATTAACTAGAGTCAAATTATCTATCTATTACTGCGGCTTAGTCAGTGTATATTGCCGTATGATGGAATATCTGAGTATTCACTTTCCATTTCATCTAAAAATGAGTCGACTCTCTGTCAGTTAATGAAGAACGTACAGCAGTGTAGTTAATAACTTTCACAATCAAATTATTACGGATCTTAAGCTTTGGTTCTAGATATTCACGCATAAACTCTCTTGATGAATAATGCAATGGAAATTCACAAGTAGTGGACCAATACATGTGGGAAGAAGAGATGAAAATCCCTTATGTGTCCTGATAGTGGTGATTGCGTCATCTGGAGTCCCTACTTTTAAAATTGTTCAACGAATTTTGATGGTATATCATTATCTCCTCTTGGTGTCCAACGAATTAAAACAGTCCTTTATACACAATAGTATTGTCAGAGGTCCTCGCAACAATAGCCAACTGGAAAATATCCTTTATTTTCTCACTTCTATCCTGTTATTCGTCATATCTTCTCCAATCTATCAGCATTACCCTTAAACAAGAATTCATGCCTTGTTTTACATTGTCGTTTAACATGAGATTTCCGGAATACCACGCTTTCTCGGCATAGTGCACACATGGTTCGATTTATTTAAGGTTGCAAATTTTATATCTGCTTGTTAAATGTCATAACACTGACGTTAAGCGCACACTTGTTCGTCACATGTTGATAATGTTACAATTAACTATCATTAAAAACACTTGGTACAACGTCTACCATTATTTCTAAACTTACCCTACTATAGCCTCTTGATTAAACCAGTTATAACCGAATAAACCCTTATATATTGGTGAATGCACCTACTAGAAGTTTTCCGTATAACCAGGCTAATACAACTCCGATAATCATTAGGACTGCCAAGGGGGCCAACTTTATCACGGCTGCTGTAGGTTGACCACCTAAAAATTTTATTTTAATGATGGAGTGAACATTTGGAGAAGAAAGATTGTTGTTTCAACCAGAACTAGACATAATATTTAGTATAGTTTGTTCAATCTTTAAATTAGTAAGAACTACTCAAGCTTTCAAGCAGTTCTGTCTACCGTGCTATTGTAGCTGGAATAAGGCCATTGAATGTCATAAAGATGAAACAAATCCCGATTTAAATGATAGATGCTTATCTTTGTTTTATGTCTAATGTCTAATTTTGTGAAATGATACTTTACTTCTCCGGATCAGTCCGTTCTAATAATGATTAATTCAATATTAAGAAACAATTCATTCATCTTCTATTAATACATAATAATTTCCCATTTGAAATTATTTGAATTTGAAAACATTGTACAAAAGTAACCCAGATAAAGATACAATGTCTTGTGTGTAATTTAACTCCCCCTGGTTCGATCCATTGGGTCATTTAGTTGAAGGATACATGAACGTTTCTTAATTTTACCCTCCATCAACGCTTATAACTTTGAAGAATCATGAATTTAGCTACTCAAATTCAAGATTTATTGTATTCGATAATTTTTATGGTACACGATCTTAATGAGGACTCTCATCATAGATGATTGATTCCGGGTGTCCCTTGAACACTTAAGTTCCATCAACGCATCAATTTACGTACTTTATTTGTATCGTTGTGACTCGCACGACCATACTTATAGATATTTATAACCTTTCACACAATTTTCCAGTATTCAAGAGCGGTCTGTAAACAGATATATGTCTTAATATTCTGGCGTTCTTTCGAGTATGGTCATCGGATTATTGAAACCACGTTCAACTAGTTATTTCATAATTCAATAAATAGTTCATTTCAAAGTATATTTGATGTTTTAATACAACGAATATTGTCAATCATCACAGGTTAGCACATAGTCACATCACAATACGTCCAAGTATTTTATATTCAAAACGGTGAATGTCATTAAAATTTGGTAAAGAAAAATGTTCAGTAGTTACTCAATAATTAATCAATAGAGACGTCTCAAACTTCCAAAATTTTAGAAGAATACTCAAACAGTCATGATATTTCCGGTGCATATTAAACTTTCTTGAATTTGTTAGTTGTGACATGTACTCAATTCAAGTTTGAAGTGATTATAAGTGAAATATTTAATAACATCAAAATTATTGGAAAATCTTTTCGGAATTAGATGAAACCTCAATTATCGTGTCTGTTATGTTTAAAAAGTAAACCTGGCATGGAAAGACGGATAATCATTGTATAAGTGAAATAAGAAATAGTTTTCGCTTGAGAATAAACCGAAAGCTATTATCTAATATTTTTCCTTTGCCGGTACAAACTATGATTCATTTTCGAAACATTATGACAATATGTAAGTTAAGAAATTATCAATGTGAAATTTGAATGTTGAAATTGGTAGTTATACTTATTGCGACATCTAGCCCTGCGATGCTAAGAAACTTTTACAGTAGTCAAAAAGCTGTGAATTCAATTTTGTGATTGGATTTGAAAATTGTGAGCTTAATGGTTATTAAGAAGATATTTTCAATACTATAGAGTGGAAAATGTCTGATTCCGATTTTTCTTTGACTTCATCAAAATTAGTAGAAGTAGACAAAGTACCGTCGGAGAAATTATCACCAGCTGAATTCATAAAATGGAAAATTAGAAAAACCTGTGAACAGACAGTGTTATTGGTTCATTTTTTTAATTTGATAGGTGATAGATGTGGCACCTCCTAGGCCAAAATATTCTGGAGCCTAAATTAGCCAGTCGAAGAGACCTCTGGATCTAGTGGAAACAAAGGTGAACATCCAAGGTTTGCCTTGTATATCCTGGATACGACTTACGCACTCGATTCCGGTATAACTTCGGTCTCGCTATCTCCATTAGGAACAATATATCTTGCCGACAGGAAGAGAATATTAAGCCTTCAGAATTTGATGTGACAACAAAGTTTTTTACTTCTTATAAAGAACTCCTAGTGAGACTCGCTACAAGCAGTTGTACTCAAATCTTGACGATAAAATCGATTACTAGCAATGAAACCATTCAAACACAGATACTGCTTTCCATGGTGACTTCAATATTCATCACGTCAGCTGGTTGAATTTTTCCAACATAACTGACGATCAGGGGCGGAAAGCTGAAGATTTTGCAAACAGTCACGAACTAATCCAACTTATAAATAAACTAACCAATATCTCCGACCGAGATAGTGACTTTGCTAGCCTCTTAGACTTGTTTCTAACAAAAGACCCTGATCGATTCAGCATGACCATACATGCACCACTCGAAACATCAGATCACAACTAAGTAAACAAGTAACCATGAACGAAATATTTGGAGATTTTATGGAAGAACTGATGATACGATAAAACTGAAAGTCGACTAAGTATGATTGAGATGTTACAATATAATAAAAAACTCATGATCTATTTATACAAACATCGCAATCTTACATGCATAGGAACAGATAGAAAAAATTAGAGTCAGCTTTCTGTACACTTCGTTAACACTAAAATGGAAATTGTGGTGCCTCATATCATCTGGACAAAATAAATTAATTAATGGGTGGATAATGAGAAATAAACACAGGCGGTGTTAGCTTTCGACCTTGTAGTTGCATGATGCCCTGATGATAAAAACAACAAATATGAAAAAAAGTGACATCTATGTGAAAGAGATACCTCTGGGACAGAATTTGTAAATATTCAATTACTCAAGATATATTGATGTAATTCTTATCAACATGAAAAGACTTTCAGTCTCAGAACTTGATGTTGTATGCTTCATTTATTTTTCATTCCTAATTGCTATTTATTTTGCTTGGTATATCCAAATTTTCTTTGATGATAAGTGATATATGACCATAATAACCAATGAAAAATTAAGTTAACTAATAATGTTTTTTGGAGAATTTCACAATATGGACCTATCAGAATACTTATAGTAAACATTAGCGTCTTACTTTTGCAGGGTTAACAATTTAATTGGAATTTATTATTCTGTTCTATGAAATACCATGCAAATATGATTGACTTCATACAATAAAATTCAAATTTTGATTATCAAGAATATAAATTTCTTGCAAATTAAGTACATTCGGATTATATTATATTATTTATAAGGAGTAGAGTCTATCAATTTATATTACCAAGCTCTTCATGCTAGGAAATATTTGGATGAAGATCGAAGTTAGTTTAAAAGGTAAAAACCTAAAAATAACGTGTTTACTATTATAATTGTCCCATAATCACGAGCAATTATTTTTTAGAATAAATAAATGATTTCAATTTAGTCCAAGAACTCAAACATTTTCCATTTCATTGTTGTGCATAGGTTCATGTATCCAATCATTCTTCTTCAGGTTTCTTCCAATATGTTTGATTTATTTATTTTTTTTAACAAGTCATTTCTTTTCATCAGAGTTTTTCCGTGGAACTTCTCTACACAAATGATAATGCCAATGTTTATAGTTCAAGTGTAGAAAAAACAGTTTTCATTGTTTCATACCACAAATATATGAAGTAGAATCTAAGTGTCCATTTCAATGTGTACAATTGATTACTGTGGTTTTTTATACCTTCAAGTCGGCTACAGTTTGCTTTACTTGTTAAATATTGTACCAGTCCAGTTATTTTTCCAACAATTGAAAACCTATTCAATATTGAAAATTCCTCAATTTTCAATTGTAGCATAGGAAGATAAAATTTATATATCTATATTTACTATGGCACATAGAGAATTTCGCTCAACGTTGACTAGAATAAAATTTCACAAATAAAACTAGGATGAATATTAATTAGAGTAGAGCGGTTACATGCGCGAGATTTTGGGTATAAAAAATCCATCATATCAGCATCATATAGATAAAAACTTCAATAAACTCGAATAGAACTCGGCTCTTTGTAATTAAAATAGAACGTCAACAGATTGAATAGAACTTCAAAATTCAACAAATCTAGTCGCGATAAATGTTGATTTTAGTTTTTACCACTAATTGCAACTGTAAACCGAAATGATTCCGATGCTTTGTTTGTTACAGAAATAAAATGTTACGACAGAATTTGGATAAGAATTTCACTCCAGAGGATTACCAAATGTATTTAGTTTCAACTGAGCTTGGAAAACTGAAATTTTTTATATATTGAAGTTGTAATTAAAGCTCAAATTCTAGTGTTCCTATAAAATTCTATTGTCCATATAAAGATTAAAGAACATCATTATGTGCCTCACAGACAAAAAAGGTGTCTTTTAGCATGTGATGGTTACTAACCTTAAAGGTCAGAAAGACTAATATGAACTGAACTGAACGCGAGGACAAGGTTAATAGCAACCAAAATAACATTTGTGATATCTTTGAACAATAAAGAATTAGTTCCCTAAATTTAGGTATTCACATGAACAAAAGAAGGTGTGTAATTAAAAATAGCTCGATTTCTCCAGTATTAAAGTAATATAAATCAAGCACAGAAGGTTTAATGATTATAGTTGATAGTTGAAATAGTTGTATCCAATATGTTATTATAAGCCAGTGATCTTGAAAATATGATTAATTACTATCCTGTATTTCCGATAGAATGAGTCCTTATTCAAATTATTTACAGTTATCCTTCACGCAACCATAAGCCACAAGGATATCAAAGGCTGCAATACAATCGATTATGCATGAAAATATGTTCCAGATGGATTCCGAATGCCACCTTCCCTAAAGCACGATGAATAACTAAATATTTGAATGATAAAAATATCGAGTTGTTGTCTCGTTGTCCGTATTCACCCGATTAAACGACTAATCACTATTTTGCATCCCCACTGTCAAACAAAAAAAGCATGGACTGCGATTCTCATCACCTTAAGAAGCTGTTGCTGTTGAAGAAATTCAAATTCTACGATATAAGATTCAGAGTGGAAGAAATGTGTCCAGAATTCCAGATAGTATGCAGATATGTAGAGAACTCAAGGACGGATATTTCGGAAATCAATGCAACTTTATTTTGGAACTTGTTCCTTTCTACTACATTTTTTACTTAATTCAAGAGTATATTTCTTTCTTCTTTCTGTCTTCCTTTAAATTGTTTCAATGAATAATAGTGTTCTTAAAGTAACATCACATTTTAATGCTCCTATTTCATACCAAAATAGTATTTTTTCATCCTGTGTTCATGTTCAATCTCTCGTAACACTCACAAATAAACTATTGAATCAGTTATGGTATCATATCATTTAATTTTGTGATAATATTTAATGTATCCCTGTTGAGATTAATTTGTAATTGAGCTTGAGCTATCTTGGTAGTAGACGACAACTTTTTCCCTTTCGTTTTCAATGAGGTTAAGATGATGTTCATAGCTTAGCTTTGTGTATGAATGGGAAGAATCAGTTATAGTGATCAAAAGATCAACAGAAGGTTTTGTATAGTACCATTGATGCAATACTTTACATGTTATGGAGCCGTAAGTTTTTGTCTCTTGACTATGGGGAGCCCCACTATGCTTATTTTTTCAATCTATCCCTAATGTTCTTGGATAGTCGACTAAGGTCAGTTCATATTATCTAACATGGCTTAAAAAAATATTCACTCACGAACGGCCAAGGCACTTGAATAAACACTTGAGTATTTTTTGACGCAATTCTTTCAAAAACCATACAGAGTCACTCATGGTGATATGCTCAATTGATTAGATGATGATTCATCAGTGAGAGAGATGATATTCAGCTTATACATGACGATATCTATGATAATAGAAATAAAGCAGAATGTAATGTGAGGTAAAAGAAAAGAGACTATGAATGAAATGGAATATGTGTATCGATTAGATTCATAAAAGCATATACTCGTATTGTAGATTCGTAAGCTGTTAATTGTAATACGGTATTTGTTATTGTTGCTTCAGTCTGCATAATATTTCACGGCTATCTGAATTATTTATTGATCATATTGACAAGTTAAATTAATGACGGTGAATTGAAAATACCCATAACGAAAATATCGAACAATAACGAGCCGAAATCCACACACATGTGTATAATAATGATAAAATGCGTATATAGCAAGTATAAATGGAATAATAATTTCAATATTTATCAAACCATGATTTTGTCGTATTGGAAATTTTAATATTATATATGTAATTAATTGTTTCAGAGTGCTGAGTAAATATAGGAATTCGATTATATTATCGGATAATTGGGGTGCAAAATGTATTCTCTTGCTTTGTGTTTTTGCTTATGCAAACAATTCAATTAATTCATCCAATATAACTCTATAATTTCAACGGTTTTTGGGAACTTTTATGCTGAATAGAGAATTTTTCAATACAAAACTGGTTGGTGGTTTGCATTCTTTGAACATTTTTATTTTATATATATATATATATATATATATATATATATATATATATATAGAGAGAGAGAGAGAGAGAGAGAGAGAGAGTGTTCCTAAGGTCATGCGTCAAGATTCAGAAGGTTATTATTATTCAGAAAATCATAATGTGTCCTTACTATAACAGATCGGAGTTATAATCCCTATAAAGTTATGAACTTCATCCAATATTACTATTACATTATAAGGGGCTGGAATTGACAGCTCTCAACTTATTTATTATCATATTTTTTTGATATTCTATTTTATAAAATGACTGTCATTTGACACACAGATCTTTCATAGCTATTGTGTCTTGTATTCTTGAGTAGTTGAATATTAGACTTTTTTGGGTGATATAACCAGCCAAATACCAGAAGAGCTACTGCGGAATTGTTTGTTATCCGAACTTTTTAGGGGAAGTGCTTGGAAAAACTGTTAATCCAGATCCTCACTGTGAGCAATTGGGTCGAGTTAAACAATAATCTATAAAAAAATAAAGTGATAGTCAACAAAAAAAGACGTTGATATATGATGTCTAAAATGTCATCTGGTTATGATTTTCTCAACAACCGATCGATATTCATGGATTTATGATTAAAATTTGGGCGAAACGACAGAAATCGACACTTTTTGGCTCTCTCTTTTTGGCATATTCCAAAAAAGTACCCTTATCATTATAATTCTAGGAAAAATCTGGTTCTGAGTCAATAATATTGCTTGACTGAACTAAACTGAACTGAAGTACATATTGCGTCTGTAAATATGAGGCCTAAAGAATGTGAAACGCAGGGAAGGCCAGCAAATTGTGAAATAAATTTGCTTTTGGAGACTAATGATTCCGTGAACCAAAACTGTGTACATATATTCACTTTTGCAATAAGGCGATAGTTGGCTGAAGATCAAGAAATATCGAGGAATATAGACAAAAGGACAAGATTCCGAAGACAGCACGATTCTCAAGTCGAACAGAGAGGGAGAGAGAGAATTGAATTTTTAAAGTTCACGGTATGATAATGCTTGCATGGATACTGTTTATTTCGGGCAATAGTGAAATTTGATTCCATAAAAATGAGTCTTGGAAAAGAGCTTTTATCAAAATGAGGTGAGGTTTACTAATATCACCCATTTTCATGTAAAAGTAATGTGGTCCACCTATTAAGTTTTAAATATTCTCCCAACCATTTTCTGTATGGCGCTCCATTTCTCTCTACTTTCTAGCATTATCATTGTCGTGTTCTCTTTTGTTATTTGAACTTCAATTTATCATTCTGTCAAGCTCTACTACCCTTTTGAAAATTGTGTGTGTGTTTCGCTGTGCCTTCTTCCTCACAGTACATATATGAGCCGTCCATACTATTTCCATTTGTTGGCATATGCTCTGAGTATCCGTGCGCAGTTAGTGCTTCAGTTGAGTCAAAGTTTTATTTCCTATAATGGCAGCCCCACTATTCCTCTACGTTCTGTATGAGTTTCCTGCCGCTTTTTTCATCCTATTTCAGCCCAAAACATTTTTCTATATCCAAAGATTTGTCCTATACCTCTCCATATCATTCCTTCAGCCATGGATCAATAGCAATAAGTTCACCACCTCCGTCTATGCGATGACAAACGATCAAGTTACATGTATTACCTACTTTGTGCCCAGGATGATATTTTTCGGTATTCTTTTCATATTTTATTTATTGCGAAAACTAACTCAATTATATTCTCTTCCCACTCCCTCATTCATTTGTTTTGGTCATAATTTTCCTGAAGGCTTCAACTAGTCTACCTTGCTTAGAGATAGTTTTTAAGGTCTGTACTATCCTTTCTGACTGACATCTCGTCTAACTTGAGTTTGATGTGGTCCCTCCTCACTTTCTCCTCAGAATCAATGTTTCCGTTTTCTCCACTGTCCGCGTCAATTTGTTTCTTTTCAGATACATATTTATTTTCGCTGACTTACGCATTCTGTTCTGCTTAAGCACACTATTATTGTTACTATTGTTGTTGTACTGGGACGATCCATCCAAGCTTCCTTTTCGTAAGCAATATACATTTCCCATATCTCAATATTTTTCAATAGCCTTTTAAGTTCCAGTTCCATCACTTTAAGATTGTTTATTGAACCTTTGGGTTGAATTATTAACATGTAACGCTGATTTGCATTATTATGTGAGCTGATTCACTTTCTTCTCCTTCTTCTTTCTTCTTCTTTGGCCTACCACCTGTTTATTTTCCATCTCTTTCGTCATACTCTCTAGGTTCTCACTAAAACTCTTACTTGTCCTTGTATCTAGTCTTCTTCGTCTACATAACTGGTTGCATCAATTCCAAGGTACGTGAATTTTATTCTCTGTTGCATTATTTGAACTTATAGCTCTTAATTGCATCTTATGGGTTCTTTCAATGTTGTCACGCATGATTTTTTCAGTCGCTCTTACATAAAGATAACTTTCAGATGATTTTGAAGGTGTATTCACTACCCTTCCCAGGGTAACCAAAGAAAGCAGTCCATCATATGGGATATTCCGTTTCGCGGAACTCCTCGAGCCCTCTAAAGTATCTCTAATCTTTATATCTCTTCGTGAAATCATTTTCAAGCTTTGCAGCAGAATCTAACGATAGGACTCCGAGTGAGAGTGTTAAATGTATCTTTGAAGTCTAATATTGCAAGTGCCTTCCAGTCATTTCTTCCCTTATATCACTTATTCACATAATAATTGCATTTTCTCTACCGTCTGAATGAACATTATTGTCCACATTCTCCTCCTCTAAGATTGATCATATGCTTATATAGATTACTTCTGAACCTTGATGAACAAACAAATTAATCCATATGGATAATTTTTTCTGTAAATTAGAACTAATTGTCCGATATTTCAGCTATTGGGAATTACTGTTTATTAAATCGCTATTTTATCACATCCAAGATCAATATTTAGATTATTAATATTATATATTAATTCAAATTGACGTCAAAGTCAATATGTATATCAGCAAGGGGTGACGGATTAATAGTAGCAATTCTCTAATTTTAGCATGGAGGGTGGAATAAGAATATTATTTAAGGATTTCGCTGGTAGAAAGGGAGATTTATCGAGAATATGTTTAGTGGGAGGGTGGAGTAGATTATAAGGGTAGATTAGACAATTTCTAAGCAGCTTACAAAATCAACGGAGTCGGGAAAACAGTTTAAATTATGTCTGGAGATGTTTTCATTCCCTTATATCGCAGTCTGTGTTGCAAATTATATGAAGAGGTTAACTCGATGCAAATTAAATTGTTAGTGCTTTCTCTCAACTAACAAAAATCGTAGATAATCTCTCCTTTTAGAATTTTCTATCAGATGTCTAATGATATCAGATTGGTTACTGATACATAGGAGGGAATTTCATTCGATAGATTATTGGGTAGTTGATTGAATAGAGAAATTAGATGAAGACATAGATACATAATACACATGTGGATGAGCTAACGTCTGAGGAATGAATCAGAAACGCAGTACAAAATGACTTAATAAACATTCTGTTACTGTATTAATTTCAGTTGCTGGTATTTCGTGGTATGATTTTCCGTTCTACTCATAAACTTGATGTTACATTTTTTCACTCATCAATTTTTCTTTGAAGCCTTCCTTGATGTATCTAGATTATCTTCAAAATAGTGAAACAATAATATGATAGATATGAAAGACAGCAACTAATATTTGGAAGGACTAAAAAGCCACCCAGACCATTGCTTGGCGAAATGGCTATATTTAGAACGAGACTATGCTAAGAAATGAAAATTATCATGAACTTATTTCTTCGGTAAGTCTAAAGCTCTCTAGACAACTTGAGTACTTACAATACATTCGTATAAATTCGTAGTTTACTTGTAGTAGAAATAATTTCATCAATTTTCTATCTAATCTGTATGTTGTGACTTTCCATTCACCTTAACTAATTTTTCCGTTAACCTACTTTGTAATTACATTGAAATTTCGGTTCAAGAGCTTGTTTTATTCATAATAGACCAATTACACAAACGAATGCTGGTAACAACAATTACAGTGGGCAATTTGCATAGCAAGTATTGGATAAAATTATTCTCAATGACAATAATGAAAATTGTGCCATTGGTGTAGGATTATGTGGTGATCCCAGCAAAATATTGTTTGTTTCGGCGAAAATGGAGAATGAAAGGTCTACTACGGTATCTTCGTTTGGTTGATAATGAGAAAATCAGACTTAAGGTAGCAATTTTTTATTGATATAAGAGTAAAATGAAATAAGATTATGTGCATTTCAGTATAAGCGAATCCACATTGGAATCCCTTTTGAATATATTTGAATTTTGAATTTCGAATTTATTTATCAATGTTACATGAATAATGAGTAATTGTCATGATGATATATAATGATATGTCATTAAGTTGAGTGTATCATTAGGATATTTGTGTATTGTACAAAATCTATTACTTGTATTATTGTAGAATAAAATTTTACATATACTCGTATATTACAAGTTCAAAACATTGCCATTATTCTTGTGAGACTGAATATCATTACTTCGAAAAGTTGAATATGAAATTCATATGAAACAAATCGTTTCATATGAATTTTCTATGGTACCATCTGGCGTTAAACCGAAATAGCGTTATCAGTCAATGTTGAATCAGAAATTAGTGGTGAACCAAATTTCGTTGGGATTGGACCCTATTTCAGTGGTAAAACGGCTGCAATTACTTCACCCAAAGTATTCCCATCTATTATGTCTTTCAAATTCGGTATTGCTCGAACACGTAAAAATTCGCACCCCAGAACATTCAAGCTAAACCTAAATTGAATAATTTTTTCTACTTGTCTTGAAATTCGAATCAAACAGTTTATGGAAATAATCACGATTCTCGTTTTGGGTTCAAGAAAAGATGAAAAATAGAAAGAGTTTAAAACTATTGTTACATAAAAGTGAATATACCAGATATATAATTACTTATTACTTCTTCGCTTGAAAACAGGAGCGACTATGAAGCTTTTCCTAATTATTTTCCTTTGCCAATTAGACTCAATTAAATAGCTATTATCATACTGTCATTTGAATAAAAAATTTCACTGGTTGAATGTTTTGTTATTCTGTATATTGTAAATCTAAACGAAGTGCTTTCTTCACATCGTCGGTTATAATAGTGAAAAAAATAATTCAACGAATTTCTATCAAATTTTGCTCTGAATTTGAAACAACTTATTAGATTAATGCTCATTATGAATCATGGGATCAAAGTTATAATGCAGGAATAAAACTTTTTCACAGTGGTGAATCACTAAGATCAAGAAAAAACAAAGTTAAAGAAATATTTATCTTACTATACATAACTAAGTTTATTTTAATTCTCCGTTTCTCCGATTACTTCGCTAATTCGTTCTGTTGCATCCAAATGTTCTTGATTTTCAGTCTTTTTTGTTTTAAAATTAGTTTTTTTGTTTATTTTCCTTATTAGAACAAAGTTCTAATTTGATTTTATTATTATTTTGATATTCATGATGAAGGTAATCTATTGATCAATATAAATACGCAAATTGTTAGTGTCAATATCATATTTTAATAAATACCTAAAGAAAAGTCGAAACGTCAGTTTTATCTATCTTACCTCAAAACAATTCTAAGAGTTCTAGAAAATAGTGAAAAATCAATTGAACTTCCTATAAATTATTTGAAAGAAGCAATATGAAAAAACAATGTAAATAAACCGCCTGCTATATTGTGTAGAATTATATGAGAAAAAAAAGGCACAGGATATCTTTTTTAGTAGATAATTTTTGGTACTGTTTTGTTGGTGGGCTTATCAACGAAGCGATGGAAGTCCAACAATGATTCCGTGATTTATTTCTTCAATTCTTCATATGATGACCCCCATGGGACCTTACGATCGATAATGATTATGACTGTATTTCACATATTCTATTTAACTTTTCTGTTCCTTCTCCTTTTTTCGTTTTTCGAAGTTACTGAATCAATTGCTTTGTATTTCAACAATAATAGTATCTATGACGCATATTCAATACAGATTTCTTGTCATAATTTCTATTGAGCCAGTTTTTTCACTCGAAAGTATATCATCCAGAAGTTGAGTTGTTTTATTTTCAGTTCTTTGTGTCCTTGTTGGCTGTACCCATAATTTTTTTCAGTTTACTATCCAGCATGTTCGGAATAAAATTCTGGTATTCAATTTCAATTTGTTTTTCAGTTATTCGATAGCTTTCAACGTTGTTCATAATATTGGATCGTGGTTGTGTTATTTCTCGTAATTTTTCTTGTTTCTCATTCTCACAATTGCTCTTTCCCAACTTTCCAGGCAATTCTAACGCCATAATCGCTTTTTCTCTGTGTTTTGCGTAAGTGAAGTTTGTTTCTCCGGTTACCAATTACCAGTTTTGTTGTCTCTATCTATAGAGTTCACATGCTACACGATTATTTGTTTCTTTTTTATATATTCCTCTTCACACAGATATTTCATGTAAAGCTTGGTTGAGCTGTCTCTATTATACCACTATTATCCCTCTGTGTTTGCGGTTTCAGCACTGTTGCATTTTGGAATACATTAGCTTCACGATAGTGTTAACGACCCACTAATGACGGTGGAAATTACTTCGCGATGCGATGCTTGCTATTATTTTTTATTCCACAATTCTTTTCTTCAATACTTATTTATTGGTTAAAATTGAAATGATCTAAAAATACTTCGATCGCCACTGGGTTGATAGATGCGTGACAAAGTACTTTTTTTTAATTTACGGTTTACCTCATATTCGGATTTCTCTTTCAATCCTCATTCTGACTAGATGTAATTTCAGATGTAATTATCATATAAGGTATTTGAAAAGATACTACTAATTTTAATACTAAACTAAGAAGATTACTCGTGTTAAGGCTGGATTTTCTGTATCTTTCATCTTAATTGTGACAGAAATCTGTATACAAGGTGCGTTATGTATTATTTTCTTAAACTGAATATTGGTGGAAGTGAATATAAACAAAAAAAATAATTTCAAACAAAATATCTGTCTACGATGTCTATGTAAGTTTTTATGAGATTTTTCAGAATTTTTATGCTAAAAATATATCGTGTTGGTGTGATATTTGATGCGAAATAATAAGGAGATTCTTGGTGAAGGGTTAGCAGTTCATCATATCTATCTTCTTTAATGATAACGGTTTCGACCTTCAATTCTTTGCATATTCTGCTCTAGTACGAAAAAATGGATCTATTAATATTCCAGTTACCTGGATGACTTTTTTCAAAATACTGCTCTTGATATATTTTGGATTTCTCAAATTATATCTGATTGTTTTTTGACAAGAAAACATATTTGTGATAGTATTGATAGTAGTATTTCAACACAATAATCTCTTCAGTTAATTGAATTCATTAAATCAACTGTTTTCTTAACAAAAAAACGAACTCACCAATACGATATTGACAAAATTATAACACAGAGCAATATAACAGTTTAAATTGCTACATTCATAGTTCAAGTTTTTTCTTTTTCTATGATATATGATTGAAAGAAGTTTCAAAGACAGCTTTCTAAGTGACAAACATGGATAAAAGGAAAATACCAATTATTTGGTGAGCTAACAAACAAATGGCTGGTCAGGACTGACTAAAAGGTTATCGTCAATGTCATTCTGGAAAACCCGCAAGCATGCAACATAGCTCTGGCACTATGTAATTTTTACAGTTGGATAGCGACTATTTAATATCGACGGCATGTCCACTATCAATCTACATGTACTAATGGATATAGTACCTGGAAGGAAAAAATATTTGGGCAACTTAACGAGTGTGAAAAAGATACGTTTTTGCATGAATATACCAATAACAATACACACAATGCTTCCCTAAAATAATAAATTCATTCAGTAGTAATGAAGCACATTTAGCGAAATCTGTCTTCGTAATAGTCTGAAAGATGGTAACTCTGTTCAATCAAATACAGTTTCCAAAATTGATGATAATCTGTCACCGACAACTTCATTTACCGAAGATCAAATGATATTCACGTATAGCGCAAGTATGATCAGAGTTGAAAACGCTAAATTCGAACATGTAACAGGACCGTATTTAAGAAATAATTTGCGATTTCACACAGCAGATCAATAATATAAATTTCAAATGCTTATGCACAATTACAGAAATATACAATTTAAACGTAATGATTGGAAGAGGTAGAGAGTGAAGCGCCAAAATATGGGAAACATTCATTTGAATATTTAAAAATACGTGTTTCGAAGCATTAAAATTTTCACGTCAATAAACACATTTTTATATTCCCCAGGGGCTCAACTTGCCAGTCAATGACAATAACTATACTTCACATGTTTTTTTTATTTCTTTGCCTTGACTTGTTGAATAAACTTTCTCCACATATCAGGTGTAATTCCCTGAATAGCTTCGTGAAACATATTTTTAACGTTATAAAATTTAAATGTTTCATATTTTCTGATGTAACATATGGTTTCACATCTGCCCAGATCAGTTCATAAAATGGCAATTTTATCAATAACTTTTGTTATTTTTAATACTTATTTTCATACTCTTTTACAATTTCTAAACGGTCTGCCTTAATCATAATTTTATTAAAATCGATATTTTTAGAAATGAGCCATTCTTGATTACATGCTTTCCTTGTTGCCAATTTTCTCAAGTTTCCTCGTGTGAAACACAATTCTTGAGTTTTTAAAAACTCATTCTCAAAAAAGACCCTGTCCATTTCCTCGTCATAGTTTTTATCGATTCAAATACCCTTAATGCATCTGGCCCAAAACTATCTTCACTACTAATGTGACAAATTATTAGTGACTGTCCTCACAATATGGCTTCAAAAATAACTTGATATCTAGAATTGACAGTAAGTAATTATAAATGAAGATTAGAAAATTCATCTGTTTTATAGTTTTGAAGATAGCTTTTAATCAAATGAGAATAAATGATATAGTGCCATAAGTAAATATAAAATAAAATGAATTTCTTAGATTTGATTACACTCATACATACACAGACAGGTGGAAGAGTCCACCCAAACCTTATCCTTAGTATGACCAGCGTTTACTCTTGTTTCATCCAGGTAGTAAATTTTCCTACTTTTTTCACCAAATATCTCATTTTTTTTAAATATTCTTGCCGCCACATAATTATTTCTGCTTTTTACAATAATAAACTATTCCTTCCTCGATTTTTATATTGGAATCTCATTTGTTTCAATGAATTATAAAATGTTGATCTTTTGAAATCCGGCATATCCTTATCACGTTAACAACTCTCAGAACTTTATCCACTGTAGATATCCTATTTTAAAAGCAAAAATGGTGCACAATTTTTCTGATGGCGCTCCTGTCGAAATCATCAATTGATGGTTGATGCGTCTGAGACGTTAATAATAGTATGCAACAGACAAATACAAACCCCTCTCACACGGCTTTTGATTTTTAGTGAATAATGGAGCATCTAAATTAGACCAATAACCATGCCGCACCTCGTTTCGCCCGGGATGTTCACCTGATGATCATGTACTGATCATTGTCTTGGTATTTTATTTTTCTTCGATAAAAAGACTTTAGTAGAATAACAATAACATTTGTGTAGTCCTAATAGTAAATGACGAAGCGGTTGTTAATGTCATGAGATAATGAAGTACAAAACATTACATAGAAGTAAGAATGGCATAAGTAAGACTAACAATTGAAGAACATGTAGTCCCCAATTGCATAAAAGCAATTTTATAAGTTTATAACTATGATTATGACTCATATTTTTTACAATCTAACGTCAAGTTTGTTATATTGTGGCTGATGTTATCTAGAAAATGGTATAATGAGTGTACCCACACCCACATCTTATGTGGTATGAATGTGAACATTAGCATAAGTTCTCATCTCATACACCCCTATGAATACACTGAAAGCTCTTCAGTCGATTTCTGAAGAAATAGGGAAAATGTTGATGTTGATCGAAGTACTGATGATGATATGGACTTCTCAAATGGAATTGACTTATAAAAATCACCAAAACCTCATAAATGAGAAAATATATAAGGTATGGTTTGCCACGAAGATTCAGAGGTATTATTTTGTTGGAAGCAAAAATGAGCTCCAAATGAGTATTTTCTTGAGTTTGCGCGCTTAAAGTCAAGTACTTCGTTGCTCGAGCATTCCGGATAAATCTTATTCAAGAATGAAGACGTTTCAAATATTCCTGCAGCTTCAACAATTTTGATTAGCACAATGAGCAAACATTATACAAGAATTTTTTTTTATAATGGATATTCGCCATTAGTATTATTATTTATTTGGGTGAATTATACGGATTCATCAAAACATTTACCACAAACTTATGAATATTAATCAATTGAGACGTTATAAATAAGATGTGTCCAACAGCACAATACTAGTTCACTGTATACTTATACTGGTGCACGGTTAACAGAAGTATATTCTAGAAAAGAAATTTTTATATATTGATAGGAAAATGTAGAATACTACTGAAAGATATAAGCAAATATATCTTCCACAAACTGCATCCTAAAAATTAGTTATTCCCATTGATTACGATTGATCCATAAATATAGAGAGAGCATAGAGAAAAGATCATGTTTATAGGTGAGAATTATAGTATTAGTTCAAACCCAGTTTCGAACAATGTAATGTATTGTAATGGTTTTCTTATTTCCTAACTTATTCAAACTGTTTTTCAACGATGGGGTAAATTTATACATACTTTCTTTTACGAACTCAATTCATTTAAGTACTTACTCTAGACTTAACTAACTTATATAATAATAATCAACTCATCACTAATTGTGTAATTGAATATTCACTACTTTATAACTACTTCCCTAATTTATATAAATTTACCAGTAACTTTTCTATTTCGTTCTGTTTACTATGACGTTCAATATAACCTAGACTCAGCTGCTAAATGCACTAGTTTATATTAACAAAACTAATTTCTCGGGAACTCTATAAAATCAGCAAACAGAGAAATAAATGAAAAGATCTTACTAGAAATTAGTTTGATATGAAGAATTTGCTGCTGTGATAGAAATATGTAATGATGGCCATATTAAAGACGTCGCTGCATTCGGCCAAATCCTATACTTCCATTATAACAGAACAAGACCGACTTCTCGGTCCATGTTATGGACAATTTCGTAACAATATAAATTTGAATAGTATACCATCCCATTCGGATTCGTCGTATGACCTTAGGTCTTTCTAATCTCTGGCAACGGAAGATATACCAAGTTTTTGTGGGGACGAATAAATGAAGAGAAAGACACTATTAGTCTATTAGATCTAAGTAATTCGCGTATTTTTACATGAGTAATCGTACTTTCCCACATTATCAGACCAAATCAAATATGACAGGTTTTTTGCAATTTATGAAAATATAAGCATCATATTATTTTGATTGGTAATAACTTTAAAAATATTCCAATTATTTAGCCTTCTAACAAATTTATTACGAAAAACTGCTTCACTGGATACATAAAAAGCAATATTCCACTCTTAAATACGATGTTTGTATTTTTTAGGTCATTACATTTTCACAATTTCCATAAATTCTCCCATGCGTGCCTTCGATTTGCGAATTTAATCCTGATGGAATGCATTTCGTGAATCACAACTCGTTAGTGAGAATTCTCATACAACCATACATTTATCGAACTCATGTTACCCTGTTTTTTTCGTATTTTGAGTTGAGTTACATTTTCCTCTTTGAATGCGTCTAGTTTGGTTTTCAATCACTAATTTGTTATCATTCAATTACTAACATTTTATCAACTTGATTGGAAAAAAAATGGATCAAATTTTTCATTTCTTTCGCCTGCACAATCTAGAAATTTCATAGAATCGGTTGAGAGTATTGATTATTCTTCGATTGCTCCAGTGATTGAGATGAATTCTCATTACACCGAGTAATAACAGTAACAAATCAATCTTTAATCAACAATATTCTCTCTATCTCTCTCTATCACCCCTTACCCCAATCAACTTCCTATTGAGATGATAAATACTCCTTGGTCTCCAAATCATAATAAGGAAGATAAGTCGCGCTGGGTGGAAATGGGTGGTTGTTGGTGTCGAAAATATATTTTTGTGTTTTTCTAGCATTCTTCTGAAAATATCTCGAAATTTATGGAACGGTCCAGAAAATTGTAAAATGTGTTTGATTATTGATAATTATATTATTTAAATTTAGAATGTTCTAGAAACTTCTAAAAATTTCTCCATTTATCTGGAAATTTCCTGAATACGAGCAATTTATTCTGGTCGATTTAGAATGTTAGTACGTGAATACACGGTTTTCTCTACCACCACTAACACCAATCAACTTCCTATGGAAATTATAAATACTCCTAGGTGGGTGGAAATAGGTGGTTGTGGGTGGCGAAAATGTGGAAGCATGTATTTTTGTCTTTTTCTAAGGTTCTTCTGGAAAAATCTCGATATTTCTGGAATGGTCCAAAAAGTTGTATAATGTGTTCAACTATTCAAGATTTAGAATGTTCTAAAAAGTTCTAAAAATGTCTGAAATGAAACGGAAAGTTTTGAAGTGATTGCAAAAAACTATTGGAATCGATATAAAATGTTCTAGAAAGTTTTCAAAATTCCCTCATTTATCTGAAAATTTCCAAAATCAGTGCAATTTATTATGGTCAATTTAGAATGTCAGTACGTGAATACCCGGTTTTCTCTTTCACCAGCAACCCCAATCAACTTCTCGTTGGGGTGGTAAATACCCGCATCGTTAATTAATTTACTTTATTAGATATACTCTATATACATGTTTGGATGCCAAATAAGTCTCTCCATATCGAGAATAGAGATCTTCGGTATGTATCTATGTTAAAAAATGTATTTTCATATATTTTCTAAATTAATCAAACCCAAGCAACGCCGGATTTAGCTGCTGGTAAGATGATTAAACTTTTCTAGAAAATTGTCAGATGTTTAAAAAAGTTAACTTGGATAAATCCTATTATTGCATCTTCATAGAATATGAGCCTAATTGATAAGAGTTTTCAAATGTACGGTTACTCTAAAGTTTCCTAAGCAAATGAAACAGATGAACGAAACCCAATAAAAATATCAAGATTGAAATCGGAAAAATTCATGCACACCAGAAAATGATATGAAGATACATGATAAAAATTATAACTGGGGAAGTGTGGGAACCAAGAGCAAGTCAAAAATATCGTATATGGAAGAGAATTCACTATAATTACTGTTATTGTAATTTTCAAACCGAATTTCTATATTTTTCTATTTCTTTACTTGATATTAAAACCATAGAACAATCTAATACGTGGAAGATTCTCTCGCTTAGAATGAAAGAAGCATTGATCTTAGTAAAACCACCAGAAAACAAAAATATTATTGATCACAAAGGGTACTATAATATTAAATAAGATGAACTTGGCAACCTAAGCAAGTATAAGGCACGTTTGGTTGGCTTAGCCAAAACTTCTTATTTGATCACCTTGCACATGAGTAGAGATATCTATGTTGAGGATTATCTTTGCCTTTACAAATAAATTCAATTTAATACACCATACGGATGTAAAGACTTCTCAAATCGAACATGTAAAGTGATATATAGTAGCGATATACTTATATATAGTAGGTCTCTAGGTCTCTAGGAGTTGAAGTTCTGAAGTTGATCCTTCATATAATAGTTTTAAGATAAAATCATTAACTATAACTAGAAAAAAAGACGCTATATTAGTCTTCCAAATCATTTAATTGAAATCTTAGGCGGCTGGTAGATCTACAGGATAGTAGGAAGTGGAATAGAGTGGAAAGATAACAGAATTATCCTAAGTTGAAGTCGTCAAAAAATGACTGGATTAAATTGTAATTCCTCGTAGTAGAGCGCCCAGGGGTTTTGACCTCGGAAAATCCATACAATGAAGGAATTTTGTTGATTGTGAAAACCAACATACTATAACTTGAAAAGTTCACCAAAAAATTTCTTTGCTCCCAATTTCCCCACTATTTTAATGAAAAAAGATGGAAAACTGATATCCAGCATATAATTTAACTCACTTTTTTTATATATACGTCGAACTTTTGACTTGAATCGAATAGGTATAGAAAATCATCTTTTAGAGATACTTGTGTTTAAAAAGTGTAGTAGAGACCTTGAAGCTGCAGCTTCAATGCTCAATACGATAGTTTGTTATAAATGACACGTGTCCTGTAAATGTGTCTTTTTATTTATTGTAGCTTCCACAAAATGGAAGAACCATCTACCAGTATTATGGCTATTAAGCATTGTAGAAAATAAGGTTAATCATCTAAAACAAACTCAAATTTAGGTAAAATAATGAGAATAAGCAGATGAGTAACCACTTTGAGAGATGTTCCGGGCGAACGACAATTTGTATTATACTTAAAGGTCCATTTTATTCAATTGCATGTAATTTGTACTTATCATAAGCTGCGCCGTCATTGTCATTATTGCAAATTTTCATAAATATTCTTCGTCGTTGTCGTAAGCCTCTTACCAATTTCTGGTAATCATAGCGTAGTGAGAAGAGGCTAGATCTTACAAAAAGGTTATTTCGTCATTCGTATGATGTGTATCGATAAAACCAACCAATTTCTAAGAATATATCCCAGTATAGATATGTGTATTCACATGCTCCACATAATGACATGAAATGCCTGCTTCGGATATGACACATCTAATAAAAACTTTTTGGATTCATTCTGCACATCGGGACAATTACCTATGTTATCCGTGTAAAATGCATCATTGCATGAAATATTTCTCATCACCCATGATCACAACTCCGTTCCCTATGAAGTGACGTCTTCTTAATGCAGCATATTGGAATTCTGCGCAACTGATCTTCTGTATAATTTGAACATTCCTTCTATTCCGATGTTCTCTTTCTTTTTAGTTCTCATATGTTTGAAACAATGTTCCTTGTTCAAATTCCTTAATATTTTAATGGATGCAACATTCTGCTGCCTAAATTTATTCACAATGTCATTTTCTGACAACCGTCTAACTAAACTGTATATACTATTACAGATATCTAGCCTCTAGGCTATAACTAAGTAGAAATTTGACGAAAATTGACAAATGAAAGTTGAAACATTATGAAATCTGTGTTTTCTATGTCAACTAGATTCTAAGTTAATCAAAATTAAATCGAATGCTATTATTTTTCAGCAAACGTTGCTGCAAACGTTCTTGGTTGGTAGACCAAGGTTGTTAAAAGCTCTTGCTTCCACTTCTTCCCTAAGCATTTCCCCATATAGGAGCACCCAGACTTGAACGACGGGGCACAGCTTGGGCCAACGCTGTGAAACCCATCCTTGGCAAATCAATAATGGCCCAAGCCTGTTTGAAGTCTGGGTAACTCAGCCCCGGCCATTCTATAGCCAGCTAAGCCTGACTGAGCTATATGTAATCTTACCTCGGTCATCACATATTCACCCAAGCCTGGCCGAACTCTAGGCAACCCGACCTCGTGCATCCTATAGTTAGCCAGGCTTGGCAGAATTCTGACTAACCCGACATTGGCCATCCTATGGTCACTTAAGGCGGGCGGCTAAACTCTGGGTAACTGTACAACTGTATAACGTTTTGTTCCAATATCTTATCCATAATAGTTATCTTTGATATTAGAAGTAATATTTTATTATGAATAAAATTCTGTTAGACAATGAAAAATAGTATCATTTCTTGGTCTGGTCCAAGTTTGCAAACCAAGGAAGGGAGATTGTTATTATCCCAGAGTCCTACTAAATCTGGGCCAATAATGGCTTCCATGTTAGGGCTAGAGTTGTAGATACTTGGCTGAAGTCTGGACCTATACTGGGCCCATCGTAAAATTCTATATGGGTCGTTGTCTGATACTGTTCGTCTGAGCTACAAGTGGGAGATCAAAATAACCATATTCAAACTTCTTTTCATGGTATTTACGAAATCGAATGCACTATAGTTTATTTCAGAAATGTGTGGAGCATTGAAATGGGGAATTCAGTCCAGTTCGGCTCAATTTCGGTGCCGGCCATAGGTGTAGGTCTTGAAATATGGTGTAGGGATTACTTAGGTAGTAGATTATATAGTTACGTTATGCATGTAACAGGTACCATTTAATCTCTGGTGCCTCTGCCTAATTCCAGCCCTATTCCAGATTCGGCTTAACCATGTGCCGTGAGGGCAATGGTGCTTTACCCAAAATTTCTGGACATAGCGACATTTCACCAACGAAAAGAGGTTCCAATAATTCCCACTATCAGTGAATGAAAAACTTATTATTTTAAATGTACACGATTGTGTGAAGTGTAATTCGAAGAAATGTTCACTCATTTCATGATTTTAAAAAAGAAATACCCACCCTAGATAAGATTTTAATGGAGCTTGGCCAGGATGACAATATTCCGTTGATAACTAAAAAAGTTTTATGGACCACTTTGAGAAATATAACTTTTGCGTGGGAAAAGCATAAACGTGAAGCACTTTTACTGGAAAGCGATGAAATTGTTTGCTGGCGAAGAAAACACTTAAGAAGTATGAAGCAGTACAGAACGGAGCAGAAGAAAATCTTTTATCTTGAAGAGACGTAGATTGATAAGTTTATACAGTACCACAAATGTGGCAAGACAAAAATATATCCAGTGCCCCCCCCTAGCTTTCATGGAAGGCCTGTCAACGATTATTAAGGTGCCTTCAGTGGAAAAGACTAATAATCGTCCATCTTGGAAGCGAAGAGAGATTTTAAAAAGAAGGTATGCCTATATTTCAGTCGTGCCATACGGGAGAGGACATGGATTTGTATGTTTTTGAAGACTGTTTTGGTGAAATAATAAAATATCTTCCGGCTGATTCAGTACTAGTAATGGATAACGCAAGTTATCATAGAGAAGACTCTAACTTCATCTGAAGATAATTTTATAAAAAAAGAACTATTAGCTATAGCAAATTTACACAAACATCGTTTTATGAAATACGCCCTAGAAGATATAGCAGCAAAACAAAGTGTAACCGTGCTGCGCACACCGCCATATCTTTGCGAACTATATTCTATAGAACTTATATGGACGCAAGTGAAAGGATTAAGCCATTAAGGAGGTGAACTGGCGTAAAGCAGTCCAGCTTGTCAGAATAGAAGTAAATGTGGGATCTTGACCAATTGATCGATCGGACCGTCGACCCGTTAATTATAACGCCAAGAAGAGATAACAGCTCCTCAGATGACGAAGAATATTTTGATTTTTGATAATGTAATTTCTGTATAATGTATTTTTTGTATAATGTTCAATAAAAAATGAGTGCGTCTAATACTATATACATAATGCCTAATTTTATATTCTGTTAAAATAAAATTATCTCCTTTCCACGAGTATTCTACCGGCACGCCTTTGGCACATTATTCTCAGTGTTTGTGAATGAATAACAATAAGCTAAACCCATAAATGCACTTGATAAAAAAATTACAATGAAATCAATGCCAAACTATGAAAGTGGCTTAAATATTCGTTGGGTCACTCTGTGGTTCCTTTGCATACCTAATGAGATTTTATTGCTGAATACCTTTCTGAAATAAATTATAGAATAAACCTTGTAGAGATTTTTGGTCGCAAGGGATCTGGAAACTCAAAAAGTAAACAATATAGGAAAGAATACGAAAGTATACTCTCCCATACAAACAGCAAAATTTAAATGTTTTTGAGAAGACATCGAACTACATAATGACCTGAAAAATAACGATCAAATATCGGTATGCGCTGTAATATTACCTTTCCTCGTGTGTTTTCTGAGAGATCGTGGAAGAGAAATTCCACACTATCCATCCGATAAACAAAATATTTGGGCAACGCCATTTATCACAACTGAAAACAGTCTAGAAATCCTAGGTATTGCATACTTTTTAAAAACCGCGTAGTCCGATTAATATTTGTTTTATATAACTATCAATTATAGCAGGAGGTTTATTTATAATGTTTCTTTAGAATAATTTCTAGAAAGGTCTATTTATTTTTTTTCCTTTATTCTCTATAAGTTTTAAGTATTCTTTAGGGATATATACAAGGAGTTTCTGTAACGCGTTCAGTTAAATTTATATTGAATGGTCATAGTGAACAGACCGAAATAGAAAATAATCAAAGAATTATTCAAGTTATAGTGATAAGTGAAGTATATAAATTAGTTGAGTGTAGTCTATAGTATTTATATAAGTTGAGAACGTGAGAAATAGTGTCTATCAATTCACCCCACACCTGACACCCATGTAAAGTTTTTCTTCTTTATTTATACAATTTCTATTCATGGGATGAATTAAAAGACGTTCTCTTACGTTCTTAATTCATATAAATTCTATGCACTACACTTCTATGCACTCGACTATTTTATATAATTCAACTATCACTATAACTTAAATGATTTAATAATTCATTTGAATTATTCGATTAATCTCTATTTCGGCCTGTTCATTACGACTATTTATTATAAATTAAACTAACTGCGTTGTACAAACTGTTTATGTGAATTCAAAAGAATTCCCACAACTTCTAGAAAATGAAGAAACAAAACAAATAAATAAATAGACCTTCCTAGAAATTATTCAAAAGAAACAAGTTAAATAAACCACCAATTATAATAAAAAAAGTACATAAAACAACTAATAAACGTATTCCACGGTTCATTTTTTTCTTATTCATAGTAAAAAGCTATGCGTAAGTGATCACTTTCCTGAAAAAAATTACCGGTCCAAACATGTGCGTTATGAAAATGAAAACTTGTTCAATTTTCTGTAATATTAAATTAAGTTGACCAAATATTATTATAACCTGAGTAATAATCAGCAAATACTTCTCTCACCTAATCAATGACCTTGAAAGATTTCAACCTTTATCAAAAAAATTCTTACGTTTACCAATCAACTGACCTTTTATGATCAATTTCTGACCTTTCAGAAGTTATAATTGGTCGATCGAAATTGTATCATTATCCTTGCTTCTATTACCAGTACAGCAGAATATTCAAATATTCACAGTGGGTCATACGCAACTTAATATTGAACAATAGCCCTTATAAGGACTAAAGACTTCCAGAGAGGTAAACTGAGAAAAAGTGAATGGTATATTGGATGCGTGAAAGGTAACCTAATAAATATTTTCTATCGACAAATTAGTAGGAGCATTCACAAATTGGGAATTGTTCTTCTAAGAGGACTTTTACAACATGCAAGGTCCTGTATCAATCATAAAGTCGTTTATTTAGGTTCTTAACTTCTGAACCAGCTAATGCAGTAGTAGTTAATCATGTACCAATACATCTATTATTTATAACACGATTTATAAGGGTAAATGAGAACAATAAAAAAAGATTATAGAAATTGAAAGAAGAAAATAGTTTTCCATATGAAAATCAAATGAGGATGACAATTATTTTAACACTATCTGAAAGTGTCAGATGTGAAATTTCCTCAAACTAAGTTTGGATTCCAGAATAGAACTAGTAATTTTCTCTTTAGTCATTTTATTATTGAGAAATATTTTTTATTTTTCATAAACTATGATACATGACATTTTTTTGAACTATTAACTAACTGAATAGAGATGTTCAAAACTGTTTAAGTATTCATAATTTAGTGGAAAATTATTCGTTAGCATTCAAAAGCTACAAAATCAACTAAATGTATCATGATCAAGCTAGATCATCTGTCCGACGTATTTAAAGATTACCAGTCAGGTCATAAAAAAAGCTTTGCTAGCAAGTTTAATTCCGGCACTGTCAAATTAGCGTCGGTTCTGACTTTATTGTTTTGTTATCGCTAGTTCAACGATTTATGCTCGAATTATTATTGAAACTGTTTACAAATATTCTAATTCTACATACTTATCATAGGTTAGGTTAGAAGATCACAATTTGTAGATCATCAATTAACACATTCCAATACAACGTAAACATGATTATATACCAGGTTTATATTCACGTACTGTTTTTTCACACTGTTGTGGGAAAGGTAGTGGATGTTTGTTATAGATTCAATACATGATTAAGTGAATATACATAAAATAGGGGTGGAAGATTTAAATTTCATTATATAAAATATTTCTAATTTGGAAAATTGAGGTATTATTTATAAATAATAAAATAGTTAAACATCATCTCCCAAATCCTATGTATATACTTTGACGTTCAATTATACCACTCCCTCTGAAGCTACTGGAGTACTGCCCTGATACAATTAAAAAGTCCGAAGCTTGGACGTTACGACATTAACAATTCATTTAATTTCTTTCAATGTTATAATCAACTGACCAAATATTCATATGAGCTGACCAATTATCAATAAATGCTTTTCGATCGTACAAAAGTGGAATTTCTCATTTTTTTCGCGAATGAAGTGTTAAATTTTCTCAATAATCTCAGAAAACCTAAATTCTCAAGAAAATATTCTAGAGCTGACCAATTGATAGGACCAACTGACCTTTGATGATCAATTTTCGACCTTTTAGATGGTGAAATTGGTATAATCAACATTTGCACATGAGGTTCTAAGATCGCGGAGATATATTTATTCTGTTGTTACCGATCTAAGAAAAGGGTGCTGTGATTACAGCTTACTTCTGCATTGATATATATCCTAGAGTATTATAACGCCAACATTTGAGTTTTAATGTTATCAATTTTCTCTTCAATCATTTTAATATTGAGAATTATATGAATTTTTTATGGAATTCACGTTTTTGTTAACCTCATATCAGGAAAAAGATACAATAAAATCCAAATTTAGCATCTGTATAGATACTGTACCCTTATTTTTAAGAAAAAATAATTTTCTTCCACCCGCTCAAGATAAATTTTGCAATCGGCAGCTGTTCGTCGGTAGAGCGTAAATTCGTAAGTTTGATTCCTTCTAGGATTATCTGGAATTATCTAATTAGTTATTTATACCGAGAGGTGCCATTATATTTGAATAGATTGAATAAGGTATCACTAACCAAGAGAAAAAGGATATTTCACTTGACAAAGGAATCAGTTTTTGAAACTTTCTTATACTGAACTTTCATTAGTTAATTGTCGGTGCCTAGAACCGTAGAACTTGTAACTTGTACAATAATCATTCCATTTTGTGTTTCTAAATAAGAAATTTCATCTAGCTCCAGAATTAGGAACCACGTAGGGATGCTGAATCAAATTTATGTTAAAAATGAAATGGGTGTTAAATTTTTTATTATATGTTTAGAAGAGGGTTATTCTTTTATCTTATGCAAATTGGACAATGCGTATTCGATTAATGAATTATCGAATAATTTGGAGTGCTTTAAAAATGTTGTTTTAGAGCTGTTGTTAAATACTCACAACAATATTTTAGTGCCTCGCATCAAATATCAAGGAGATGAACGAGAAAAATTAACAGAAATGAACAGTTGAATAAAAGAAAATCAAAAGTTTGTTGATCCCTGATTTCTGAAGATAAATAGCTGAAACTTAAGGTATGTCCAGTGAGAAATCGAATGAAGTGATGGAGAAATGGAGTCAGAAGAGAACGATAATATGAATGGAGAAAATGGCTACCACATTGATGACATCTATAGTTGAAATGTGGAATTTTACTAAACAAATCAATCGAATGGTGTTGATTCATTAGGTGTATTCAGATGTGACTTGAAGTTTGAACTGCTCAGGGAGAAGTAGAAACACAATAAGGCCAATGGGCCCTACTGTTCCAGAAAAAAGTTTTCTGGAAGAGCAATTGGTATGAGAATGACAAAACTATTACGAACAGTGCGAGCGTCTATCTAGAATGAAGAAGCGGCAGCAGATTGATGATTGCGATTAAAGTCAAAGGGGGCCAGGAAGATTAATATCCATCAAAAAACTGACTCTGCTCAGTTTTTGTCCGATTAGAGCAGTATAATTTGTTTCCTTATTACTTGTTTTTAGCAGTCCGCATAAAATTTGGATTTAATCAAAATTGAGGTAGAGAGTATTCTCAGGTCCACCCAATTACCGTCATTTTCGTTGTCTTGGGGATCTTCACTTCAAGTTTGGCTGTCTTCATTGGATATTCTGACGGTATTGCTCCCTATGATGTGATGGGAGTAGCCTATTTCATTTTCATATCTCTCACTTTCCAAGCAGCTACATATTCGGAATCTTAATCTTCACTGTCAGCTCCTCTCAAGTGGAATTTCTTAATCGGGTATCTCTTCATACTAACCAAACAAAAATTTCTTCTCTTTGTTTTGTCGTGAATGGTTTCGTTCAAGAAGTTCGTCATTCCTTTCAAGAAACATCTACAAACCTAGTCTACATCCAAAGAGTAACCAAGGCAATTGATCCACATTTTGAATTTCAAATCATAGTGTCACAAAAGAGAGTGTAAAAACAACATCTGTAGGTGTATCAACAATACTCAATACTTAAATTGTTTTCTTTTTTTTTTTTGAATATTTGGAAAAGATTATTCCGAGTATTAATATATATATAATTATTTTTCGTGTGAGAACATAATTGAAGAATTTGAGGAAAACTTATGTTAATATTACGTCGGAAGTGCTACATCTCAAGTTATGATTTGTGAGTGGTACTCTGCTTTTATAATGACACTGATGATCCTGAACATTCGAAACTGTAATTCAGTGTAACTACTCCAGAAATGGTTAATAAAACCCGTGCCATTTTACTTGGTGATAGTAGAAAATTTATCTACAAGGTAAGCGATGAATTAATGCCGACCTTGTATTGAAAATTCAACAGAAAATGAAAATCTGGGTACATAATTATATCCTAGAAATAATTGACTCCATATAACAAGGGCGCTTTCAGAACAGTTGTTTCTACTTTCAACTTCATGGCTACAGGGTTTCGAGACTACCAAAGTATGATCTCCATTTATTAATTAGAAATAAGAGTATATTTTATTATAATATATGACAAATCAACGTATAAAGATACCATCCGAAAAATAGTGTAATATTCGTGAGTGTGCATTAAAGGTTATTATTCACGAGGTGAAGTTTACTGCAACGAGCGTTAGCGAGTGAATAATGATTCATTATACGCGAGGAGAATACTATATTTTATCCACGAATACTGAGTACTCTTCGTTGGAAACATTTGTTATTAACAGTACATAGTTATCGAAAATTATGATATTTGTATAATATCTCATGACTTACACAAAAATGGTTTTTAGTTTTTCTAAAATATATTTATTTTTCTCTTTTTATTTAATACTAGCTGCGCCCGCGACTTCGTTCACGTAAATAAGGGTTTATTTTTATAAACTCTTATTATGTATCTATTAACTAGGATGAATAAAATCAGAGTTTGGCGTAAACAGATCGATATTTTGAACAAAAATCACACAAATCTTACAACATAATATATATTTACAAAAAAAAAACGGTTATTCAATTAGTATTTACAATGCCTCTTCATATACAACGTTGGATGTTTGATTTGTCGGGATGTATACAAATAATTTATTTGCTTCACTCACTCGGGAGAAAGGAACGTATAGTTAATCGTGTGAGAAGTAGCTTAAACAAAGATCCACCCCTTAAACGCGTAGAGTCTGCCTCTGTGTTTTGTTGATAGTCATTGCATAACAAATACTAACTGGGATTAGACCCGTTTAAAATGAAATGGAAAGTTGTTTGGCATGAGAGGGATTCTTGGTATAAGCACTCGCATTTGCCGGTGACGATCAGCGTTCAATCGGATATTTCTTTGGGTGGCCGTTTCCGCGAAGCGTGAAATAACATAGCGCTCTCGATCTGTGTTTTGCGAAGCTTCCCTTTCGATAAGGGTTTCCAAAGAACGACTTAAAATTGGTGTTCTCTAACCATAGTGAGGCTCGTTTCTCGATTCTCATTCGATTCCTGATTTCGAACTAACTCATTTTTTTTAGCCCCCTTAAGTATTGAGAAATATTAGACCGTTTTTTCGGCATTCTTTGAGATTCCTGAAATGAAATAACGAAGTAATTAGGTGGATATAATCGATTGTTAAACAGGTTAGAATCTCAATGTTCACTGCAAACAAACGTAGGCTCCTGTTTTGTTCCTAGATAATCCTCTAGAACTAACTTTTTTTTAATGGAAAATTATAATACCTATTCCAAAATTGTTTAAAATTTATATTGTCTGACAGCTTCTATCATTCCATTGTATGTCCTAAAAAACAACAAATCGCTATTTGAAGTGCTTTCCATTTATCAATGTTATTAAATGTATATCACCAGTAATTCAATACTTACTTTTGAATTAACAAAAAGTTTATTTCATCAGTTATCACTGAAAACCTGAAAATAATTTCGCACACTGAATACAATTTATCTGTGTCGTCGAACGAAATACAAAATAAGATGCCATCTCTAGAAATTTGGTCAAATGAATATGTGACGTGCAAGGTAAGGTGTTAGCGTTGGGCATAATGTTATAGCATAAAAATATCTTACAGCTTGAAATAGATATATAATAGGTTCGTTAGATTAACACTACAATTATGGATAAAATCATTTTTTCTAATTTATAAGTTTTCCCATAGCAACGACTTAATATCCAATTCATCCCAGGTACTCATACTCATACATGTTGCCCTAATTACATCGAAGACAGCCGCGTAGCGAAGTACCAAATAAAAGTGTGGTAATTAACTTTAGATCAACATAACTTTTTTTTTGTACACCAGTTTTGATCGAATATAGCCCAAATGCTGTTCCAGGGTAAGCCATAGAAATTGGTGGAAGTTTTATGAAAATCCGTCAAGTAGTTCCAGAAGTAACCGTATACGAATAGACAGATAAACAGACAAACATTTTTTTCAAATCTTCCATTTTTGTGTTCAGCTACACTTCCTTTATCACCTACAACCATTTTTTGAAAAACAAACCAATGTACAGACACGCCGATTCTTCAGTTTTGTTATAGTATAGATTATTTTATTATTTTCGAAACCACTGTTGAACGATATTTTATCAAATAAGTTACCTGCTCTTAGTGCAAAGGACAGTTACAAACAAATAAACCCACATATAGGTGAAGCTGATATAAGCGTGTTGAAATACAGTAGATTATTTTCTCTATGATTATTCTTACAATCAGACTAATTATTTCTGTTCAAGGTAAAAGGTAAAGAATGAAAGAGAGTCCGCTTGAAACAAATTCGAACATGTTTATTGCTATTTCAGAATGAATTTCATATTTTGAATCACCGTGGACATTAGTGCTGAAAAATGTCGCATACACAGAATTCCCATCCATTTGTTATTGGATAACACATAAATCGTTCTTTTGAAATATTTATTTAACTGTAATATCGATGGAAATATATTTCCATTACAATTCCACTGATAAAAATATTATTAATGGATATTCTGTTTATTCGATACAGATCTTCAATGAGAAAATGGAACTGGAGCTTTTGTTCGATATTCTCCCATGCATTTATGATAATAATTAGTTTGAACAGAATCATCATGAGAAAATTTTGTATTGACTGTTTCAGTCAATGAAAAACTGAAAAATATAATTTTACTGGAATTATCTTTATATGATGAAGAATTCAGAAAGAGATAGAAAACTTATCAGTACATGTACCAGTGACACATAATGAATCCATTATCAAAGCACGAAGTCACACATTTTTATATAGTTCAATGATCTAGCTGGAGGTGAATTGTTTGGTTCCACAAAATGATTAGCCGCTAAGCAGTTGACATACACATGCATTTTTAAAAATGATATATTTTGTTTTCTTTACATTGTCGATTCAGTTTCCTTGGATAAGCAATAGAATTTCGGCGTACGAGGCAGTTATTCACAATCTTATTAAGAATTCAAATGCAAAAATAATTTTCAAAATCCACATGTGTTGTGTCAATGTTCAAGTTTTTTGCAGGATTTTCCTATTTGTGATCCAGGCATTATTGAAGCAATTTTCATGATTGAAATGTTTAACGAGAAGAAACTTTTGTGAGATATGAAGCCATTGCTAATCGAACCCAATATTTGTGAAATATGGAGAGGTTCACTTAGCAATGTGAAGTATGAGGTTCAATTCTTCGCGGTTCCATTGACAACTTGCCCCAAATAAATTTTCTCCGAATGGCTAGTTATTATGTCAAAATAAAGATTTTATGACTGCTGAATCCGCGGCATGAACCAGATGAACAGACAGTTGAATAGAATGACATTCATGTAGCAAAAACAGAACTCCTCAATTTTAAGATACCAAGTGATAGAGGTCAAACAAATATATGAAATTTAGTTTCGAACAAAGTCGACTCAATTTTGTTGAACTAATGAGAAAGATTCATTGTTTTCTAAAAGTTATAGTACTCTCAGCTTATATCAATTTAATTTAGTTGATTTCGGAGACCTAGCCAACAAACTGACATAAAAAATTTGGTTTTATAGAAGGTTTTATAAATAAAAGAAGTATCCGTAATACATTTTGACGTTTTGGTTATGTAAATCAGATCAATTTAATTTTAAAATATTCTACAGGTCAAATGGAGTCAAATTTGCCCTATGTTAAACATGAGTTTTTAAAATTATTAGTTCTGAAAAACCAGTCATGCCCCTTCTTTTCTTTGAAACTATTTAGGTTATATCCCGTACAGACGACGCCAATGCAAAAAAATCGAATCACAAGTAACACCTCAAAACTACTACATTGTCGTCCAGATAGTCAAGTTTTGGATATGATTTTTAAAAAATTAAAGTACCTACTCACTTCGAAATGATCTTGACAAAAAAACGATGACTTGATGTAAAAAACTTCATAAGAACAGTATTTCTATCGGTTTTCATTGTATCACACCATTTTTCAATAATTTCCCTCCCTTAGCGATACTCAAAAATACTTTATTTGGTGCAGTAATAGTGTTGTTACATTTTGGTACAATACAATATTTATAACGAACCTATGTCAATCCAAGCTTCGACATCCTGTCAAATAATAGGATTAATACGACATAACGCGAACAACATGGTGTGGATGCTGCTGTAGCGTGACCGGCAAAACTCAATCGGCGCTGGTGAAGTGAGCAAACTATAGGCGCGCTGCAAGAAGAAATGTGGTTGAAATTGAAATATTCCATTTTAAAAATTTTATATCAGCGCAAATATGAGTGCTACAGACGTGTGGTAAATTGCAAAATTCAAGTAGTGGCGTGCATTTGAAATTATGAATTTGACATCGTTTTCAGACCCATCTCTTGACTGCGGATTGATAGATGAAAGTTCACTTGAAACTACAAATTGATGATATTTTGCGAAAGACATGCAGTAATAAGGATGATGAGAACGAAAATCCAGCAAAAAACTCAGATGATGATGATAAAGAAAATTTGTCGTGCGATAACCGAGATATTAATGATTACGTTGCAACTTTACAAGTGTAAACTATTGTTGTTATTATTCTCAATAGTATATTTTCTTCAATATTGCACATTATTCCAAGAATTTGAGAAATTCCTAGAAATTAAGAGTTATATTTTTGACTTTATCTTTCTTATACTCCAACCCTCATCTTCTCTATTTATTCTAGTACGTCTAAATGAGCCTATGATGTACGCTTATGAATTTCACGCTGTCTTTGTTCGTTGTAGGAATTAGTATCATTTTCTATTATTTTGTTCGTCTCTTCGTAAAGAGCTGCTATACTATAGGCTTTTTATACGATAACCAAACATTATTATATTTAGAATTATACGCCGATTATTACTGCACTTGGATTTCTCAATTAATGTGTGTGGGTTTTTAGTAACTGCTAGGAAAACATTATTTCACTTTTCTTCTGTTTCATTATTTATGTTTTTCGTAATTGACTCAACCCGTGCTCCATAAATCTCTCCGAGTTTTTGATACTCACACAAAATACAGGGGATTCACTTGAAAAAAACGAGAAAATAATGTATTAGTATTATGATTCACCTTGTATCAGATGCAATGGATATCAACGAAATAAAGTAATTCTCCAAATTTTCACTACTATTCGAGTACTTGAGCCGAAACAGATCTCCATTCTTGAATTTTTCTTACATTGTACAAGTATTGAACTTGTTACGATTTTTATAAAAAATTGGTTATAATTCTTTAAACACTCCGTGGAAGATATAGTAACTCTATATTATTGTAATGGAGAAACCTTCGCCTTTCCCTTCCACTTACTGTTGATAACGAGGCTCAAAGGATAAAACGAACAAAGTGTGAGTTGAAGTAATAGTATTAATCTAACTCATATAGTATACATTGGACTAAAGTTCAACACATTGAAAAGGGGTGGTACTCTTATGTTAATCTCAAGAGGATAATGAGAATTTAATGAAACTGGTCCATTGAAATCTCTGACTCCTGTGCTTCCGGTAATTCCAGATTACGTACTGTGAATTTGTCAGGACCTAACTTACATGTATGAGTTCTACCACCAAATAGCTAAAAGTGATTAACAGTTTAATGTAATCGAATTGTTAGGAATGAAAATTTTCCTAATCAGATACGATATCATATAGTGAACTAGTTCATCATTCCAAATATGATAAGTTGCGCTCTTATTTAATAACTAAAATTCCGAAATGATTAATGGTTATAATTATTAATTACCATGAATTTACTCACAATTGGGAATAAAATTACTGATTTAATTACAAACATAGAAACTTGTTCAGCTGATATCAAAATTACATAAGGATGTATTTATAATTTTTTAATTTTGTAACATATTTCGTATTTATTTACATTCTCTCTATCCATAGTGGTGCTTGTATATTGCTTGGTTCTTTATTTTACATCCTTTCTTCTATTGAAGTGTTTTTTTTTTCAAATCTGCCATCTTTTTCTCCAACTTTTTGATTTTCTAGTTCATATGATTTTTCATCGTTGTCATCACATTCTCGATATTTGATTTCAGAAATGACATTTCATTTTCAGCGACAATGTCGGTTTTCAATGATAAAATTTCGGTATTAATGTCAGATATACTTAATGGGATTTCTAATTATTTTCTCAGATAGTACCAAGTTGGTATCTGAAAATTCTTCAGTAACCTCACTTTATCTCAATATTTTACGGAAGATGGATAGATAATTCTAAACTTAGGAATAAAATGACAATAAAGTCTGACTCTCTCCCTCTTCTTATTTTCAAAGATTGCTCAATTGTCATGGATCTTTACTTTTGATAGCTTCAGAATTAAGCTTCCGGACTATACAATCTACACCAAAATAATGCTCAAAATGAATTTAGCAGGAGTACAAAATGACCGGTTCACTGGTAACGAATAGAGATTTGCTCACCTCATATTTTATCCAGCTACCACACACGCATTCAGAGAGCTTTCTCAAACAGAGTTTTCTTCACCATGTTCAACCTTTTTTTTACAACTAAAAAACGTAAAAAAGGGTAATGAATAACCGCACATGGAAGTATTTTCAATGGTTCTACCAAAATTATATAAGCTGAATTGGATTTCAAATAATGGCTGGCACTCGTACGAAATTGGAATATTAAGATAATATCTTAACTCGATCGCAAAGGCAACCACGACTACAAAATCTTGTTGCTAGGGTTATCTATCTCACAGGAGTATAAATGAAATTGTAATTCTCTTGATGGAAATCTCTCAATTTTTTGAAAATCTCCAAAGATTATAGACTTAGATGCAAAACGTTGATTGAGTTAATACTAGCAGCTGTCGGAGTTTTAATGTCCAAAGTAAATTATTTTAATAAACTGTATAACTATGGGAAAACACAATTACTCCAATGGTGTTTATACTATCACCATATTTCGAGTAAATTTAGCAAATTTTGATTGTACTATGATAAATAATATGTTACCAGTAAAACCAAATTGCAGGACAAACTAGTGTTTCCTAGGCCAAACTAGTTGATCCTGATATAAATACGCACAATCTAGAATAAACCAGTACGGCCTGGTCTTAACCAATTTAGTAATTGAGTAATTGAGCAAACATGTTAGGACTTGCGGGAGTTAGATTCGTCGTTTTGAATCTAATTGCAAACAGTGCGTAATATATTTAGTTAATGACTGCAGTTGAAAATTAAAAGTTTACATTATAAAGTTTTCTTCTTTTTCAATATGGATAAACCTACGTTTAAGTCGACAAGCAGAAGGGAAAGTGAAGAGTCTTCTTATTATAATGTGTTATCAATGGGGTACGGTTGGGTAATGATACTCTGCAATTCTAAGTGCCACCAAAGCAAACCATGTAAAAATAAATAACAATTTCAAAAATTGAGATATGATCATTGCTTTCATTGAAAAACAACTATTATTATTTGTTATAGTATGATTGTTTGTATTACCAATTATCCATAACTTTTAAGTATAAATTATCATTGTTTTGATAAAAATGATTAATTTTTATACCAATTACGAGTATTTTATTCAGTTTATCTTTTTTTTTTTCGATTTTCTAGATATACTATAATGTTAAGACTAGTTCTTATTATTTTATTTTATAGTGTATGTATTTATATCAGAATCAACTAGTTTGGCCTAGGTGAAACTAAATTTTCCTGGAATCTAGTTTGGCTAAGCGTTAAAAAGACAAATAAATCTATACCTTGATTTATTTTCCACGTGAAATAACAAAACTACAAGATGTGACGTTGTTCTGTATGTTTTCTGAACTTTAGAAGTTCATAACATGAATTTATCTGTTCGGTTTTCCTCACTTCAAGGATTCGGGTTTCTTAGAATTCTATTTTTATTCCAATGTTGATATCTCTTCTTTATATTTATACACTAGACTCTCAAGGGAAAATATACTACTCTTTTGACTTATTCTAGGTATTATAGTATCAATGTTATGAACATTATGAACTATATCAACAACTTTCATCATCAATTTTCCTTAACTGCAAATTATTGTGAGATAATGTTTCATGAAAGCTGAAGTAACATTTGTTGAATATGATATCTTGTATTTACGAGTGAAATTATCGAAGGATGATGTCAATATTTGTTAGCCAGGCAAGTAAAAAGAAAAGAATTATATATAACCATCACCATAGCTATTGTAACTGTACTTTCTTGATGTTTTTAAAGAAATAAGCTTAGTCTACTGGTGAATTTGCATCGTTGAAGAACACAGCAAAATTTCCAATGGACATCGCCATTTTGTATTTGGTCAATTAAAATACAATTAGAGCCCAATAAACTGAGAGAAATATATTTGTTAACATAAATTTGAATTTAATATACTGTTTCAGAACCTATTCAAAACTAGATCTGCTGAATGTATCAACATAAGTAGAAACATTTTATCAAAACTAACAATAGTTCTATCGGGGCACTGACACCTGTACTTAGCAGATAATGCGGCGTGCAGATTTTGTTGTACAGAAGAGGAACAGACGACGAAACCTCTATCCACATTCTCTTGAAGTGTGAAACACTAATGAACTCCAGACCACTAAACCTGGAAGCGCTTGAAATAGAAGACGAAATTCTCTGGCAAGTAAAGTCATCCCACAATCTAGACTTTTTAAAAGGATTTGGATTAATGGATCAACTGTAAACACTGGGTATTTCAATGTCGCAGCTAGGAAGGGGAACACAATAGATCCTTTGGGTAGCAGTGTATACGAGACCTCAAATCTATATATACATATACATTCATTCAAAAGAGTCCTACCCGAATCAACTTCTACTGAAAGCTTCATATGAGCACGTTTTGCAAACAACAAAAAGGTACTAAAGCAATTGAAGCAAAAGTACTGATTCAATTCATTATCATCATCCTAGTCATCTACCAAGTTTTAAAGAAACAGTATAAAGTTGTATTGAGTCGGTAAATGAATTCTTCTTGAATTGAGGAGATATATAAAGGAAATCATTATTTTTCACTACAGTATACAGGAACACAGAAGAATCTTCTAATTCTTGGCTGTTTCCAAATACTACTGAGAGTGCTTCTTATTCCAGTTTATTTTGCTCATGAGTTAAGTGAGGTTAGGTTATGCAGATTATGCAGAATAATAATAAAAGGTGCATATTTGTAATGCTTTTTCCTAATAATGAAATATAAGGAACATAACAAGCACCTATGTTCGTATAATACAAAGAGTGGATTACAAGCCAAACTCATGGCGTCAAATGTTGAAGAAAATCATTGTTTCTTCTATTAGCCCATCCTCCTCTTTTTAATAATGAAAGGCTCGCTCAAAATAACAGATAAATTAGAGGCTACTGCATAATTTAAAAAGCAAATATACGGAAAACCGAAGATTAAAGACCATAGAATATATGATGAGGAATGCTGAAATTTGTTAATAAAAAGTTGATATGATATTTGATCTGCTACTAATATGTTAATCTGTGGGTTCATAAATCGCGTGTTGATGTTGAGGAATGATCTTTATTCAGTCTACAATCTTTTACTTTTCAGGTAAAAAAGGGCAATAGTAATTTGGATAATATGATCCTAGAGATATTGAAGAAATCCATATTCTGATTGATTATTGACCAAATTCTTATACAGTGAAATTGAATTGCATTGTGAAACTGATATTGTGAGTTCAATAGTGCAAGATCGTGATGATAAGTATTGGAATCAGATTTGAAGATTCTATCTGGTTTTTCTTGGAAATAGTACCTATGAAATATACATGATGAAAATATAGAATTGCTTTGAGTTGGTCACCGAAACCAAGATATAGTCAGTTTCCATAGTAGATAGATTCCCTGGCTTCTAGCTCCAGTTGGTTTGGGTTCCAAACAAAGGGATTCCTAAATGGGTTATTTTGAAATAAATATGTTTCTCTGGGTTGTGTTAGGTTGCGATTATTGATCATGTCGCGCGTGCAGAGTTGCCTTAATTATTTAAAAATCATTTGACCCGTTTAAGATTATCTAATTTCATTTGTTATTTTATCTGCGTATCGGTCAATGGTTATAATATAATCTTCTGTGTAACAGGTGTGATGAAAAATGGAAAAAAAAAAGAAAAATTGGAATAATAATGATACAATTCAGCAAAACATTCAATTTCTCAAGAAATGTGAGGTATACAAATAATAAAAAATAGCGAAATACAAAAATAGTGCACAATGTTATATTTGTTGATATGTGGCAGTCGCAGTTATTATATTTATAACCCGATTTTCTTGCCATCAATGAACAGGAGTAGTAAAAATTATTTTTCGAAAGGAGGTTTTTAAGTATCCGCAACTGTTGTATACGAGTTCCACGCGTGAGTAAGTTACGTATATAGCACATAAAGACGTTGTCAAGCGACAATAAAGTTAAAAGAAATCATAAAGTTTCTTTTGACAATCGACTTAGACGGAAATTGTGTCCTGAAGCGTGATAAGTTGGGAAGTAAAAGTTCCATTAAGATATACATATATATGAGCTATATACACACAAACCAATAATATTAACCCACTTGAAACCTTAATATCAAATCAATATGATTTTCAGTTAGATCCGTTTATATTAGAAAAATGCCGTATTTTGAATTATGATTTATAGTAGTATGAGTGAAGAAACTATTGTTAGTTCTAGAAATTTAATGAAAAGGTATTTCGTGTGTTAGATATTCTAATGTTCTTCATCTAATTCATTAAATTTTTTTTCAATGGTGCGGTAATTTCATACACACAGTGTATCCCACTTACTTAATTTATTTGTATTCTCCCCACTAAGATGTATTAATAAACACTTGTTTAATTTTCAACATATCAATTTTTTTAAATTCACCGTTTACTTATGAATTCCGATGTGTTCGGGATAACATCAAATTATTCAATAACTCGCTGATGAATAAGCGTATATGAAAAACGAATTTCTCAATAATTCCATTCTAGAATGTAAGAAGTCAAAAAAGCCTCCCTAGAATTTGATTTTACAAAAACGGTCATAACATGTTATAAATGAGGTTATAAAACAAAAGGTTTGCCGCTTTATTTCTTGGAAAATTGTACCCGGCGCGTCCAACAAATGTCAGATTTTATTGGAAGAATCGAACGGACTTCACGATCCATGTCATGAACGTGTTCGTAACAATAAGTATTGGTATTTGGTGAAAAAATAAAAAAAAAAAGATTAAAGCGAAAGTTAGGCTTGATGAGGATCAATCGAACATTGCCTCATGAAAATGAACCGTCAAGAAGTGTTTTGATAAATTTAAACGAGGCGGAATTAACACCTACAACGTTGCTCGTAGTGGAGGCCCTGAAGAAGTGGTCACCACAAAATTATTTCGGGTAACTGTGAATCTGCGAAATTGAAAGAACGTTTTGGACATAGCGTGAATGAATTCTGGTTATATAAAATCTCTGTTCGCGAGCTCATAAACCACCAAACACAACGATGAAATGATGATTCTGAACAGTTTTTGATAGTGTTCAATCTTGTTACACCCGTCGATATGATACAGTGGATGAAACTTTACTTCTCTATTACTTCACAACTGAGTCCAATTGATAGTTATCCGAGTAGAATACACGACAGATAGATGAACTGTCTGAAAAATGATGAAAGACGGATAAGTCAGCTGGCTGGATGACATCATATTTCGGGATGCACATGGTATAATATTCATCCGCTAAATTGAAAAGAAACAAAACATAAATTAGCGGCTATTATCTCTGTTATCTCTTACCGGTAGTAGCGAATTGAAGGACAAAATCAGGAAAAACTGTGTAGCATTTAAGTTGGATGAATTGTGCTGTGAATTGAAGCCTATTTCGATGTAGAAGTAAAGTTGTACTATACAAGAAAAATTTTATAACCGCTATAATTGTTGCATCGGCCTCAAAAATCACCATATTAAATAATAAAATCGAACAAGTTGACAGAATTCGAGAGCTAACTGATAATTTTTCCAAAATATTATTGAATTATACTATTGAAATAATGCATTATTAATTAGAAAATAATTCATTCCTACATTTAGTAAACGACACTTCAGCATCTCAATAATTTCCGATATTTTCCATTCAATGATGACAATTACATTATTCGTGAGTATAGGTCTTATAAGTAATTATAAGTGTATCATAAGATATGGAATATTTATAGGATAGTTCTTAAAGCACTGCACCTATGTATTGAATTAAAACATATTGCAGTTTTTAGCAGAATTTAACTATTCTCCGAATTATTTCGATATTCCAATTTAGTCTGTGACTTAAACTGCAGTTTCCAATTTCCCAACCCGGTTAGTGTGACGGAAAAAGAGCTTATTGAATTTCGAAATACGTATCAGGTGTTGTGTATGCTCGCCTTTACGCCGAGGAGAAATGTCTCTAAGGACATTACTTCATGCAATACATTACGCACCTTTCTTCCTTGAACGTCTTGTATATAAAATGGAACTCACCTCTACTAGGGGGGCATGAAGGCATTTAATATTTCATTATCATTCAAGATTATATATATAGTGACCGTGGACACTATGGTAAACATATTAGTTTTATCTCTATTTTGATCATTTCATTTTTTGTTCTCAGCTTCTCATTTCCTCTGTAAAATTCCAACGAGTAGGCAGATTCTGGCATCGAACTCGATCAAAAAATGAAGGGGTGATCATTGCGTAGAGTAGAGACCACGGGATCGGATCACTTCTTAACAATGATTGAGTTACCAACCTATCTCAACCCCGTTCTTGATAATTCCTTTTAAAGTGGGAGCAGAAAGATCTAGAATTTTACAAATTTCATAATGGTTCAACCTGTGAACCTGTTTCTTTCGTTCTGACGAAAATGAACATTAAGCTCTCCTAACTCTAATATATTTCCGAGCTCTCCAAATTAAGGTGAATTACAATAAAAAAAGTATAAAAATAATGAATATCACTCATAATAATTGATAACGATTTCTATGGTAACTAGAATTTAGCCTTTATATTTCTATCAAGCTCGAATTTGAATATTGAATTCATAAATCTGATGTTCTCTAGAACACATTTCAGAATTTAACACACCGTAATAATTAACTAATTGATGTAAGTAATTTTTATCATTGTAATATTTCCATACATATTTTCATAATGTACTTGACCATAATTTCACTCTGAAGTCTGCCAATCTCCAAAGGAGATGTCAAGATCCCTAATGGATCTCCATTGCAAAGAGAGAATTGTAACCACTGACTAGTTTCGACGTTCCTGGGTCTTATCAGAGCAGCAAACTGTCGTTGGTCGCTCTGTGCTACTTTTAGTAGCCAACCAATTCAAACATCTTTGAACAATTTTGTTCTTATTGGTTCCTGTTTGAGCTTGTTTATGATCACATCATTTCTTATCCTATCAATCCTCGTTGTTCCTGCTATTTTCCTTGATTGTTTCATGCTGATAGTATTCTAAACTCGGTACTGTTATCGAGTTTTATACTTCCTTTTTCCTTGTCCATATTTTTTTTGAAAATCCTTTGTTAAAAGCATAGGATATTCGTCGGATATTTGGTTGGCTTTTCTCATTTTGCTTGCTATCTCTAGATATTATCGTGTTCTGAAACAAAGACTCCCAATTATTCAAATGTCACTCTATCTATCCTTTGTCGTTATATTATGAAATTTGTCCCATCTGGTATTTTCTGATTTACTATCATCCTTTTCCATTTCTTGATATTCACCTCCATTTTCAGATTTTCTATTGTCATTATCCATATGTCTACTTTTGCTACAATTTTCTTAAATATATCTACTACTAATATAGACTGATCCGTCTATTTTCACCGGTTCTATGTTTCTGTAGCCAATTATTGAATCTAGTTTATAGAAGTTATATTCTATTGTTTTCATCATCCCATCTCTGACGATTATAAATAAAAGATGACTAAGACCGTCTTCCCGTTTACCTCCATCCCCATTATAAACTTTGTCGATCTTTTTCCTTCTTACGTTTCCATATAATCCTTTTGTTATCTATACTATTTTTTTCCAAATTTTTCTATTTTTCTCATATTATCTCATACCATGTTTCTATCTATTGAGTCGAATGTGGTCTGTGAATGAATGAATGTGATATATAACTGCTAACCAACAAACTCTGCCCCAAACCTGAATTAACATCAAAAAATCACCCCAGCCTGAGCCTTGCAGAGCATAATTTGTTCTATGTAACGGCCATCTCCAACACAGAACCATATCCCACCAAACATTTTTTCTTCTAACCCATAAAATACCAATAATATAATTTATCTTGAATTGAAAGCTAGATACGAGTTCCAACTCAACAAAATAACAGATGTAATAGTATGTGGAACGGGTTGTTTGGAGAAATGGCTTAGTAGAGCGGATTTTATTATCAGGTTAAGGTTTTAAATGGACAACAATGTTCTACAATTATCGAATCTGGAGAATAGAAATCTGGAGATACGAAAACTCAATCCAATTGGGAAATTTGTGAGTAACAAATTTTAATATAATAATATGATTTATTGAAAAGTTCTTAGTAAATTGTTATCTCTCAGCATGAACCAGTTCCACCCTAAATAAAATAAGCAAAATAATATGAAATTAGAAAAAATTATTTCAATGGTTGGAACTTGATACAAATGAGGATGATTCAACTAATTCGAAAAGTGATCTCCATATTTTTTGATTTATTATGTTTCTTCCTTTTTAAACCAGCAAAATAAAAGAAATGAAAGGAGAATAGAGTTGAATATTCCACAAATGCATTGTGATATAGAAATTTGGCAAATTTTTATTTGATACTAGTATTGCTACTCAAATTTAGAGATAAATGGATAAAAACAAATATTTATAATTGGATATGGTTTTATTGTGTTTCAAAATATTCTCTATTGAGATCAATGCACTTTTACATGCGTTTGAACGGATTGTCGAGAATTTGCTCCATTTCGATTGAGGTACCACCAAAACATGTAATTTGTACGAACGAATCAACCGCTACTTTAGGTGTTGCAAAACGTTGACCTCGCAATTTATTTTTGATCGGCGAAAACAAGAAGCGCCAAAGAATACAGTGGATGACCTATCAAATCGATGTTTTGACTGTTCAAAAAGGTTTTTGATTGAACTGATATGTGAGAGCTCGCATTGTCGTGGTGGAGAATGATTCGTCTATTGCGATTGGATTTCTACTGGTAAACAAGAATTGATTAATCTACGTTGCAATAATAGAACGGTGGCCACCTTTTGCTTCAATGTGCTTGGTGCGCGAAAAACTTATGTTGGACTTCGCATAGATACAAGATTCATCACCTGTCACAATCTTGTAACAACGTTATAGCACCGAATTTCTCAGCATTTTTCTCCACCAGTCGACACGAGCGATTATCAAATTTTGCGATATCCAACGATAACAAATATTTTTGACAGCATAATGTTTATGCAATATTGATTGTATGCAAGTAGAACTACTGCCAAGTATGACCCAATCTCGTGGTTTGAAACATAACGATCTTGGGATATCAGTTTAAGCACAGCATCGATGTTTTCTGTCATAACAGCCGATTTTAGACGAGCTTCAAATTCATCCTGTAGCAAAGTAAGGATTGATTTTGGAAAACTAGCGAAACATGGTGGCTCGAGATGGTGCTTTATCACCCAAAGGCGAATCGGGTTGATCAGCACACTGCTGTTGGGTTAATTCACGTTGAATATCGAATGAGATATTCGCACAAAAATGTTCCATTTTTTGACAAAGAGTATCGAGTATCAGTGAACAACTTATATGACTTCACGTTCTGAGTACATATATATATATATATATATATATATATATATATATATATATATATATCATAACTTATTCACTAACCCACGTAGCATATGACTCTTAACAAAAAGCTTAGTTGTTCCATATTCAAAGGGAATTTGAAATCACATTACTTAATGATATTTGCACATTGTGTCGTAAAACTATTATTACCAATTGCAAAATTTGAATGACTAATTGACTAAACTCAAAACAAAATATATTCATACATTCTCTCCCCCGTTATACGGTTACAAACCTATATACATCAACCAATATTGGGAAAGTAACTAGACAATAAGAATAAATTGGAAAAAAAGTGTAGGAATGCATTGATCCGTGTTGGATACGATCTGGCAAGAAAACACGAAATAAGACAAAAAATTTACAAGGACATGATCCCTAGAGACCTACTGGGCCATATACCGAGAAATTGATATGGTACACAATATATATATATATATATATATATATATATATATATATATATATATATATATATATATATATATATATATATATATATATATGGCATTGAATTATGGAACAATATAGGGTTGAAGAAAGAATCGGCATTCAAATTCCCTATATTATTGTATTATTGTACCATTGTATCCATTGTACTTGGACTTTTATTTATAGGAGATTATAACCAAACAGATGATGTTAATGATAATAGCTTCATGAAAGGTTAGTTCACGATATGAGGAACTATTAACAGTGTAAAGTTCTTATTTATTTAAATAGTTTTTAAACTGTGGGATGAATATACACAGTATATCTTACTTACGTGATTTATTTGTAGGGTAATCTATTCACTAAACTATTCTATAATACTCATACTAGACTATTTACTAATACTTAACACACTCATTTAATTGAAAACATCGTTTGGATTCTTTTTCATTATTCCGATGGGTTCACGGGAAGAAATAAAAAAGCTTTTTCAGAAACTTCTGACTGAATGTTTAAATGTGCAACTGGACGTATAACTGCACACTCCGGTCTTATGGAAATAATAGGCCACCGTCTTCATTAGGTACTGATAATGAGATGTGAAGCTACAAATTATTACGTGGACACTGGTATCCTGAAAGATCACCTTTACTATATTCTTGATGAATCGCGAATCCAACTGGTTACTTGCTATTTTAGTCATAACCAGTTTCTTCACGTTGGATTTCAGTACATTGTCTCGGTGGCTTCAATTACATATTTGAACAGGACTGGCTTCATAGTCTATATCAGTGGGTGAGTTCGATATTACCCCCCTTTTAGAAAACAGTCCCTCCATGAACTTCTGTGTAACCGGGAGTGGATGTTTAAATCGGCAACTTCGTTCATTTCTCCACTTTCTGATCTTGAAAAAATGAGAGGGTACCATCTTTATTGGGTGCAGATGACGTGGGGTATAGCTGAAATCCAATTAGTTGCTTCCTATTTTAGTTATAGTGAGTTTGTTCACGTTGGATTTCACTACATGTTTTGGTAGCTTTGAAGCATATCCTTCACATCGCGATAAATGGATTGATCTATATATTCATAATTGTAAGCAGTTGGATGACGTACTGCGAATTGTGCTTGGTTCTCAGCGTTTTGTCGGGGGTGGAATGAAAATTGAAGTTTTTTCAATTACCCAAATTTCTTTAGGAAGACGATTGCCAGTCCTTCTAAGTTTTTTATATTGGCGGATATGTTGTATGCCAGTCAATAATCGGCCAAAAGGATGAATAAATGTTGTTACTGCTCTGTAGTGACTTGCTATCTGGCTTTTCCGCCCATCAATTCTCCGTAGGCAGACTCAAGATGATCTTCTCGGATATGATTAACTCTTGGTCTTGGTCTATTTCGAACAGTGCTAGACGATATTAGTGATCTACTTTCAGGGGTTTTTGCAATTTTGGAGGGAATCCTTTTAACCTGTAGAGTAGTGTGGGCATACTTTGTCCTCTTCTTCAAAATTGCTCTCATGACGTGCCGTTTTTTCATTCAGTCGATGGCCACAATGATCGTGTTCATCGTCCATCTTGCTTATCAATTGAATCACATAATATTTCTCCTCTAGAGCTTCTTCGGGTGGACAACCAAACTCTAGAATATTATTAATAGCAAGTCGATAAGCCATTGAATATAGGAATAAATACTCGTCCATTCATTAAAGTGGCTTGAAACTACTTTGGACAGGTATCTTTCAATGGTCCTGTTCATTCTCGTGACCATTCCGTTCGTTTGCGGATGTAATCTAGGTCTTTTCCATTCTCAAATTGTCACAGATTTCTTGGAGCACAAGGTTTTCGAAATTTATCCTTTGATCACTGTCGATGGCACACCTTATCGACAGATAAAAACTTACACCAATACTTTGCAGCAGTTGTGGCCTCCTGATTCGGAATTGCAGTAATTTCAAACGAACACCGAATGAAATTATCAACTAAGACTAGAATGTATTTACCATCTGATGACAGAGTGGTCAGGAATTCCAACATTTCACTGTTTCATGGACGACTTTCTCTTGAGATGTGGTCCATTACTGATACCACAAATCGTGCATTTTTTACTCCAGTCTTTCACCTCGTTGGAACGTGTCACCTAATAAAATCTCTCACGGATTCGCCGAACGGCTTTCTCCACCCCCAGATGACTGTCGTTTAACTTCTCCACTATTTGACTAGTCTTGTTCTCAGGATAAATAACTTATTTCTTTTTTAGGATTCATTATCGATGATAAAGATATTTTTAACAGTCATTATTCCAAGGAGTATCACTGAGTCCAATATGCCTTGAGTGTGGGTGAAACTTTTCACATTTCTTGCCAAGTAAGTCGCCGATTTTCGTCCATCCTTTGCCGAATAATCTTTAGGTGAGAATTATTCTCCTGATCTTCTCTGACTCTGGTGAGTAACCATTCTTTGTTGAATATGGCTTTATTACTACATGCACAACTACAGAAAAATATCCTGAAGAAGAGCATCCACAAAAGATAAATTTTTGTAGTGCTGCTTACAGAAAGTTGAGTAAGATGATGACAGTTATTACCAACAAAGACGATAAATTGTTTCTGTTACGGTCAGTAGTTGAGAACTCAAACACAACTTTTGTGGTAACTTCGTAAATTTCGTGCAATTGCTAGGATCAAATCATTGATTTTCTCGCTACATTCCTGTAATATGAAGTTGAAATTAGAAGCTGTTGCTTCAATTATTCTGAAATCATTCGTTTTTATTCCTAAATTCGATTTTATAAATAAATATTTCTTAGATATGCATTGTGCACTCGAATTGTCTTCTCCTCCAACCACTGGATTTGGAGAAAGAAATGAAATGCCAAGAAACCATTACATTGTATACTGTTACTTATTTAATCATTCATTAAAAAAAGAAACTAGATCTGGAAAGTTTACATGTTAACGTAGGCTGTTATGTTATATTTTGTATTTTCACTTTCTGTTCATTACTCCCTATAAGCAAATAATGGAATTGAGATAGAAAACCATTTAGTATCGTTCCATTCTCGAACGACATTCAGAGAAATGTATAGCTTTAAAGGAGTAAAATTTTGTGAGAAAACTTGATAATCTCCTGAACAAGGCTCCTGATGAGAAATAAGGATTTATCATTCAGTCTACTTTTTTCTATCACCTTTCTCGCTGTTATTTTGTGTGGTCCAATATACCACTTTTTTTTAAACTTCTCTCCGTCTACTCATTTGTGTTAACCAATTAACGTCCAGCGTTACCATAAAAATACGAGTGTGGACCCACCTAAGTATTTTCGCTGCAGTCTCATTTTACGGTATATTTTCGAAATAGCGATCGTTTCCTATAGAAAGAATTAAGAGAAGCGAACAAAACAAAACCATATGTCTAGACCAGACATAAACCTATTACGAGCTTGGTCTACCTAATAGTTTTTGTTAGTTCAAAGAAATTCCATGAAGCCAAACTCTGTGTAAGCATTTTATTTGAAGATGTTGTGACCGTTAGTTGTTAGATTGAGAACATAGATATAAGAGATATTATTCGGTATGCGAGAGTTACAAAATATGTGGCGGCAGAGTCCGTTACTATTTGGTAACGCTAGGCGCTTAGATTACCTATTTTTTTAATAATATACATAATCGCATAAAAAATTTTCACACTACTTCCAACCACATTGGAATAAGTTTTCATGGCTTTTATTCGAATCATGCTGTTTAACATAAATTTTTTTCAATCAATTTGGAAAGTAAAAATGAGAAAAAAAAACGGAAAATATGTTGTTTTATGTTTTCTAGACATTTTTTTGCAGTAAACTATGAAATATTGTAAAAGTTATCATATATTATTTTAGGTTGAAGTTTAACTGCGAATAACTTTTAACCCAGTTGACTTAGCGGAACATTATTTCGGACCTTTTTTGTAAGCCGTTCAATTTCATACATAATTATCTATTTCTTCTCACTATACAATAATTCGTTAAAATACAAAAAAAATCCTATGTAATTCAAATTGGAAATCAAAAATCACGACGCGGCACCTCTTAATATTGATATTAAGGGCTCAAACTGTAGTAGTAGATATTTTTGTAGTAGTTTAAGAGAGTTATTGTTTTCTCCTAATATATAAATGTTCCTTTTAAGTTAATATGAGACAACTAAAGCGAGAGTCATGACATACAATGGAACCTCTTAATTCCCACCCAGCAGACGATTGAAACAAGGAGATTCAATATCTCCGAAACTCTTCACAGAAATATTGGAAGAAATATTCCGTAAATTAGAATGGGACATCAGAGATCTGAGAATATATGGAGAATACCTTAACCGTCTAAGATTCGCTGATGGAATTGTCCTAATTACCAATAACTCCGAGAAGCAAGACGAACAAATTGATGAATTCAACACAGTTAGAAAACGAGTAGGCGTAAAAATGAACACACCTAAAACCAAGGTAATGTACAATGAGTAGTTGAATAGAACAAACCAATAAATAATACTACACTGGCAATTATAGAACAATACATATACCTGTGTTAACTAATACACAGCTCCGGATCACTACTATCAGAAATTAATCGGAGAATAAAATTGAAAATAAGTGTATATGGGAGAGAATCAATCAATGTTCAAATCTAGGATGCCACTTTATCTAAAGAAAAAAGTATTTGACCAATGCATATTACCAGTTATGACATAGAGAGGCTAGACTTAGACACTCAAAACCAAAATTACAAAGAAACTTCAAGTTGCTCAAATGAAAGAAACGGAAACTAGAAAATAGAAGAGTTTGGGCTGATTTCAAAAATGTATAATACTTGTAGGTTAAAGTGGTTAGTTTATGAGATAAACAATTTTTCTTTTAAGAGCACAAATTTTACTTATTATTTACTTTCACCTTATTTGCCTGTACTAGAATGGGTTGTACAACAGTTCAAACTCTTTAATCTTTTTAACTGTGCTATTTATTCTACTTAAAAAATCCAAACAACAAAAAACTCTACTTTTTATCAAAGTTTGACATTGTCAACTAGAATTTGTAGTCACTATTGATAGTGTAATTTGATACATTATTTATTTTATTTCTCTGAATAGGTTTACTCTTTGCAAGAAAGAATTGAAATTGTAGGTTTATACTACCAAAATAATAATTGTGCAAGAGCTGCTGCTAGAATATTTAACGAATTACATGACGGAAGACATGCAACTCATAAGTATGTAATTCAACTGATGGAGAAATTTACCACAACAGGGTCTGTTTGCAATAAAGTGCATAAGTGAGAGGAACTCGTAAATAACGAAGCAATCCAAGTGGCAATTTTAGGGCAAGTCAGCTTAGAGGCTCAACAACCCCAATCGTTGTCAACAATAAGTAGAGCGATCGGTGTTTCATCTTCTACAGTTTTCCGAGTTCTACATAAATTCAAGTACCACCCATACAAAGTTAAGTTGATGCACGAGTTGAATGAGATGATTTTGATCGTCGTCTAGAGTTTTGCGAATCAATGACGCAAATTATCAATAACAATCCACAATTGTTAAACAATATTTGCTTTTCTGATGAATGCTCATGGTCATTAAATGGCTTAGTAAGTAGGCATAATTGTAGATATTGGGCTGAAAGTGATCCACATATTATGCGTGAATTCCATACACAACATCCCCAAAAGTTAAACGTTTGGTGTGGTATCCTAGGTGACCACATTGTCGGACCTTTCTTCATCAACGGAAATTTAAATGGTGAATCATATCTTGAGTTACTCAGGGAAGGGGTTGACCCACGTATTACAACAATAATAGAAAATGATGATAACCTTTCCGAAGATTTACTGGTATTTCAACAAGACGGAGCTCCCCCACACTATGCTATGCCTGTCCGACAATTTTTAAACGAAACATTCTCCGCTCGTTGGATAGGTACAAGGGGGCAGATGACGGAGTGGCCACCTAGGTCACCGGATTTAACACCCCTAGACTTAGAGAGGATAGAAAATGAATGTCGACAATTAAATCCAGCCGTATTAAGCAATGTCAGAGAGGCATTTTAAAATAGATTATACCATTGTATGGAAGTGAATGGTACTCATTTTGAACACTTATTGTAACTTCATAATAAATAGCACAGTTAAAAAGATTAAAGAGTTTGAACTGTTGTACAACCCATTTTAGTACAGGCAAATAAGGTGAAAGTAAATAATAAGTAAAATTTGTGGAGCTGGTTTTGTGGAAAACGTTTTAGGTGACAACTTCGAGCAACAGTTGGAATTTAAATTTCGAAGAGCAGTAGAATGGAAGAAATTGTTGGAAAAGATAAACCACAGATTCTGGGCCTATCATCACAAAAAAACTACTTATAAGTAATTCTTCGCAGTCGAATTGAATAATTTTCTATAAGATGCAAACGACCTTGAAACAAGTCACAGAACGTCTCTTGTAGATGACAACAAAATAATATGACTTCTCCTATGGAAATGCTGCCATTTTCCAATGTTGAAGATGAAGTTTCATATATGCTAATTCAGTCATCGGAATAGGCATTATTTAAAAATTGTCTCTACTCAAAATTTCATAGACCTACTTATTCTTAGTGGGTACTTTCAACGATACATCATGAATGAACTTGTTATCAACTTTCTGCGTAGGGATCGTTTTTTAAAAATGTCATCATTAAAAACCAAATTTATCAAATTAAATTTAGAAATTGTGCCCACTAATGGACAGAATGAAAAATTGTTCAATTTATTTCCAACCTAAAGAACACATTGGAAAACATCATTTAGAAAACAAGTGCGTTTAGATTTTGAAATGTGATACAGAAACACAACTTCTGGATAATAATAAGCGTCGTCAAGTAAAACAATATGTGAAAGGTGTGAAGTTATTTTTTATACAAAATAAGATTTGTTAATTCACCTTACTGAGTTTATCTCAATTTTCTGCCCTAAAAGCAATAAACAAGATTTGAGAATTATTAATTTATTAAATAATTTTTTTTTAATATCAATAAGTGGGTGGTCAAACACTCAGCGTTAGCATATTTCAAGATCCTGTATTTCAAAAAGTTGGAAATGTAAAACAAGTAAAACTCGGAATCCAAATTTCTTGCGGTGATTATTTTAAAAAGAGTATAAAGCCAAATTTCCCTCAAGCAAAAAAACAAGGGTTAAATGGAAAGTGAATGAATAATTAAATAAATTTCTTTTTGTTATAACCAGTATAATACAATGTACAAGTTGAGATAAAAAATTGTCTCTAATCTCATACTTGTTATAAAATCTCAGGTACAAAAGCTGTAAAATGTTACTTCACTTCATCAAAAGCTTTCTAGCTTATTTTTGAATTTAAAGTTAGGATAGATAATTAAGTATGAGATAATGATCAGCAACAATAAATTCAGGATGAGGAGGAAAACTGACGAATTATTAATGATTTTAATTAAAAGTAACTTACATAAACCACCATATCATAAGAAATAAACGTGAGCAAACTTCAGTTAAAAAGTTGAGATAGTATTATGGAGAAAGCATTTATATGAGCCATTAATCGATCAATGATAAAACGGTTTATTTTTGATACATCAAATATTCAGATCTTTTTTAAAAATGGTAGATATCGTTTGATAGGAAACGAATTGGATATATCTCATATTAAAAAAAGAGTTTCGATGGTCTTGCGATAAGGTGACTGTGTTTCAATAAAAACAGACACTCGTCAGTAATACATATGTCAGATGTGAAAACAAATATTACATTAAGGAAATGTGAGTGCCCGAAGAATTAATTGGATATCGATTCATTGAACAGTATATTATTGAAGGTTAAAGGGGACTTCGTTCCATTTATTTTCATTGGAAATTTCCTGGAGTTCACATTTATAATTAGTGACAGCGTATAAAATAATTGATCATTAATGTTCTTGAACAATACCAGAAGAAAAAAACTTCGTATTTTGACACTGACTTAAACAAAATGGAAATGATTACTAGACATTACAACAGTCAAACAGAGAAAGAGATTTTATTTTTCCAGGGGAAATATTTCGTAAAAATGATACTTTACGACAATGTAATGATGGAATAAATATGAAAAAACTAACTTCGTGATAGAGTGATTGTATAATACTGAACGAACAGAAAGAGACTAAGCTGATAATGATAAAATCACAACTAGAAAGCTGAGAAATATAAAAAGCTTTATAAGCTTCATAGCTTTCTCATAAGTTCACTTAGCTTCTATTTTCCTGGTTATTCTTTGTTTTCTATTCTCAATATATGCCTATATCTTCGCCCAATCATTTCATCATGTGCTATTCACAGATCCTGTCCTGTTTTTTCTTATCTATTTTTGAACGTTTCATTACAACTGCTTCAATTTAAGTTTCATGCTTTCTCTGAATTCCCTGATTCTCCGTTGTATATGTCATTGTCGTTTAGTTATCAGATTATGTATCCTTTTTTATATCAATGGAAATGTCATCTTTCCAAACTATCTATTTCGAAACTTGAAGTTATAGTCTTATTGCCCCACTTCCATTATCTTCAACAATTATTGAAGACTGATGAGAATATGTCCTCTATCATTTCTAGCAAAATTATTAATGATACAATATTTTTCACCTAACCTAACCTAACCTAACTTAACGATGAATTATTTAACTGATCGGAATCTTGTTATTTTTCAGAAGCTTGCTACTATCAACCCTGACCTGACTTCAATAGACTTTGTTTTTATACAAACAAGACTGTATTTGAATATGAATAGCTTTACTAAGCTTTACTACGATAAGCTTCACTACCAACATGTAAACTTGGCACCTTACTTATGAGCAGCCCTAAAAAGAGTCAAATAATTAAGTAGACATTGATCAAGCGAAGATTTTTGTTTGTTTTGGGGCTTGCGTTGGCAATTTCTTTCTCGAGGAAGATTCCAAGGAACAAAAAAAGTGTTTTTGTTCATATTATGCATGGAATGAGAAGGTACATTTATAAAAACTTGTTTCTGCGCATTGTGACGTTGTTTGTTGGATTGAGGAGATTCTTCAAGTCATCCTTATAAGGGAAGTAATATAAGACAAATATTAGAATTTTCTGAAGCGATTTCACTGTTTGAATGAAGTTTTTGTGGAGAATTTGAAACAGTTGTTACGGATTACGAAATGTCCTTCTATTTTACCATACTGGAGAAGTAGTGGCTTTAGTATTAGGGTAACTTCTTTTATTAGGAAATCACCATTTTGGTGTAATGTTTTGTAGGGCGTTTTTTTTTCGATTACTGTAAAAAATTATAGGTAAAAGTAATAGGTAATAGTAAGAAAATTAAACCAGTATGCAGCATGTCCGGAATTGAATATTATTATTAGAATAGAAGTTGTTTACAGAGTAAAAGGGACTTTCCAGTAAATATGCACTAAAATTATTGGGGAATTCGGGAGTAGATAATATCGATTTGATTTATATTGGCAAGTGATTGCATTTTTTTCCATTGTAAAATGTTTAGCCCGATCTTTTTGAATTTGGAGAAGCGTGCTTACTAAATAACACAATTAACAAAGTAATTATTGAGGTTGTCAGGTGAAGTACAGATTATGCTCGATGAAAAAGCATTTTTTCTTTGATCATTCACAATGGACCATAATTCTTTGGAAACAGTACGAGAATTGGCAAGTCTTCTATTGTAATAAATATCATTGGCAGCTTTTATTGTCGTATCAAATTTTTATTTGATTAACTAGTATGAATTGCTGATTATTCTCTTTGATGTAAAGTATACTTATTCCAAGTGTATACATTAATAAATTTTGTATCCCAATTTTGATTTTCCACAAGATTTTTCATTAACTTTATTTTTTGTTATAGTTTTGATTATCACAATGTTTCCTATAGTTTCTTGTTGCATTGAAGTACAATACTCTTTTGAATATAGGTCTACACCTTTCCTATTTCGCTCATCCTATCTTACAGCGTCTATTATATCTTTTCTCTAAATAACCAAAAAGAGCAGTACGTTATATATTTGAATAAAATATTCTTGCTTCACTAATTTTTGAATCAAAATTTTATTAACTAATACAATTAGGATATGATGATATGACCACCATTTGGAGAAGTCATTTCTTTGGGATGAACTATTTATTCAGTTGTCATTTCCATGCTAACTCACTTTATTGAGTTTCTCAGCAATGGAAAATTATACCTGTTTTTTTAGATTCAATAAATTATAAGAATTTCACAGTATTACATGTGACTATTTGTAAATATTTCACATTAAATCTTATTTGATTCATATATTTTAGTTCGGTGTTCTTGGCTTATGAAATTCTGATTTTTTTGATAAAATAAATCATATTCTCTCTCTTTATCTCCATTTCTTTATCTATGTTTACTTGTTTATGACTAAACGTTGTTTTATTGATTGTGTAATATAATATAATTAATTTTTTAATCATGCTTATTGATTTTGCTTTTCTCAGTTGATTGATAGATATAATGCCTGCCCTTGATAGATTTTCCTCAACAACCGTCTTCTGAGTACATGTATATTATTGCTTAATCGTCTGCCCAGGCGAAAACTACTTGGCTTCAATTTAATGCTTCGCATATTCGATCAAACACTTCGATCTGTAATTATCAGAGTCATTTATTGCTTCACTATCGTCTGTGGGTCATATTATTCTTCCCCACTGCTCTAGAATAGAATAGAATATCTTCTTTTCTTACTAATTACACACAATATAATTTTCAATTTGGAACTAAGGAAGTCAGAATAAAAATTGTAGAATAACCTGCAAATTTGATAAATTGATTCAAAATAAAGGGACCATCTCACCTATGAAACAAACGAGGGAATATCTGAAAACATAACAACTTAAATACCTTTCCTTTCCCCAGCCTTATATCGTCAAAGATAAATAGGCCTCTACGACAAAGTGGCTAAGTGAAACGATACAGCAAAGAAAATATATTCTCTATAAAAGACGTTTATAAAATTTCGATTGAGAAAATTAACTAAAGGAAAAAGGATGGATGGAACATAAATATTGGAAGAAGCCAACGCACCCGAAATTGGAATACGAAAAACATTGTTGAATAATGTATACTAGAACAATCATACACTTTATCAGTCTACATCAATCAACATTTTTTGTTGTCTTGTTGCTCTGGATCAATTAGTACTGTTTTTTGTTCATTCATTTTCACTTGTATTTTGCATCGCTCTAAAAAATAATTCCAATCTTCTGTTTTGGCATATTCCATTTTGTCTTAAATTGAATTCTCATTTTTCTGTTTGTTGATTTTCTTGAGTACCCATTTCTGTTTCTTATATTCTTCCTGGGCTTATTAATCTTCCATTTCAGTTGTTTCTCCTCATTCCCTCTTCAGCTTTTTCGTTCCATCAATGTGTTTTGAAGTTCTTGTATCGTATTTTTTTTTCCTACGGCATGGCTTTTTTGCTGAACTAAATACTGAGTCTTTAAATTTTGATCTCAAATTTTTCTACCGTCTCGTGTTCGTTAATACAGATTATATAATATCAAATTACTAGTGTTTATATTAAAATCATCATTAATGAATATGAAACTTGTGGACGTAGCACGTTAATTATTTTCAAAATAAACTCCAATAACTACTATTCTCTTCTAAGCGGTTTAGTCAAATTCGACAGCGAAATATTTTCACAAAATGAATATAAAATGTTGAGAACATGGATAATTGATTGATCATAAGCCAGAAGCAAAATGTATAGAGTCCTTGAGATTTGAATTTTTCTAGTGGATAATTGAGTGATATGCGGCGGGAAATATTTTAGGATAGAAGAAAAATATAAAAAAAAAACCTACGGTTCTCAATAGTCAAGTTCTTCCAAACTTATATAATCTAAAAACCGTGAGGTGGCTGAAAGCTACAGCTTTAGCTTTCCCAACAGGAGCCCACCAACAATCTACGCCTAAGCTTCACCATGATTAACGTAAATCATTACTCTCAATCTGGTGAGGATTGTTCGAGAATTATATTCTCAAACCAATGAATGATCATTCGATTTTAGAATCGATGATCTTTCAAAAATGATTAATAAATTTACGACTACCTGATCTCAAAAAAAATGGGAGTGAGTTGTCAGTGCATTTTAAAAATGAAAAGTCAAATTAATTTCTCTTGATGAATTAACATAGTTCTTTTATTCAATTTACGTTTCAAGTGTTATTTACTGTATTTGGGCGCAGGACAAGTTTTGTGTTTAACATTTTGTGTAGTGTAGTCATATTTTATCATAACTTTTTATTCTGAAAGTGTCTCAATTTATATCGACAGAAGTCAATAAGGCACCAACTACTGTAGCTTTACGACCTAAAGTAGTTGCTAAGTTGCTAAATAAAAGATTATTCATAGTGGCGTATGTCTTTTAGCTAGCAATATATTGCTAGTTCATTTAATATTTCCAAATATTCTAACTCAATTTAGTATAATTTCAAGTTTCAATTGTAAAATTCCAATCTATTCTATTTCGTACAATTGCAAGTGAAATTTCCAAAAAATGTCTCTGGAAAATTTAAAAACACAGAGAAGATCTGTGAAATCTTCTATTACCAGAATGAATAACTGGATAACTTCCCAATCTACTGTTACAAATGAAACTGCATTTATGAATGAATGTATAAACAGACGCGACAAGCTTGAAAAGTATTTCTTACAATATGAAAATATTCAAGGTCAAATTGAAATGCTTATTGAAAACTCTCAGGATGAATTATTAGATAACGAAGACATAGTCTTAGTTGAGAAAAAATACTTCACAACTAATTCTGAACTATCTAGAATGATTGATGAATTGACATCGAACGATAATTCAAACTCTCAGAGTCAAACTAATAATGATTTTAATATCGACGTCAAGTTACCTGATATTTCCTTGCCTAAATTTAAGGGTCAGACGTCAGAGTGGCCTTCATTCATTCAACTCTTTGAAAATCTGATTATGTCTAACAATATCAAAAATATCAAAATATCAAAAAATTGCTATATTTAAAAACTTCCCTTTCTAACGAGCCCTTGCAATTGATAGACGATCTAGAACTTTGTGATGACAATTTTCAAATAGCAATAGATACTTTAAAACAAAGGTATGATAATCAAAGTGTTCTACTGTATAACTTAATTGATCAAATATACAAACAAAAACCTGTGAGCAAAACTTGCCCTACGCTTTTACGTGAAATAACGGCTAAAATGTATAAAATTATACAATTAATATCAAAACTAAATTTAAATCCAAAACAGTTATTAGATTATATTCTTAGTTTCTGGATAGATAAAAAACTAGATCTACCAACTCGTAAATTATTTGAACAAAGTAAAAAACAAGGTGAAATCCCCTCCCTTGAGAATTTTTTCGATTTTTTGAAACAACGTAGTGGTATTCTAGAGCGCACTCAAAATATTCAAGCTTCTACTTCTAATTCAAATGATACTAAACAAAAGTTAAGTCCCAAATATTCGAAAACAACTGCTCACGTGAATTCTATGATTCCTACAAACAGTCAATCAGATTGTTATTATTGTAAAAATGCTTCACATCGTATCTATACGTGTGAATCATTTAAAAATTTGTCTATCAGTGATAAATATAAATTCATACATTCGAATAATCTCTGTAAAAACTGTCTAGGAGGTCGCCACATCACAAGGGATTGTAAATCTCTAAAATCTTGTTCAATATGTCAAAAAAGACATCATACTAATCTCCATTCTGACTCTTTCCGTGCAAATGATAATGCACATAATAATAATAATGGTTCTAATTCACTAGTTCACTATTCACTCCAATCTACATACGACAAATGGTCAACATCCTCACACCAAATCGATAAATAATCGAAATAATAACTTTAATCGTCAAATTGATGAAAATTCACATTCTCACCAGGCTACTGATAATCGACAAAATCCTTCTAGACCACAGAAGAATTATGATAATGCTGAAACCAACGAAAACTCACAAGATAATAATTCTAACGTATCTGCTATACATACACAATCCTTATCTGCTCTATCCACTGAATGCCACGTGCTTCTAGCTACGGCTAAAATAATTATGTATGACTCTCACAATAACCCATTTAAAACTACTATTCTGCTAGACAACGGTTCCCAAAACTCATTTGTTTCACAAGAACTAGTAAATAAACTACAATTGAAAACGTTTGAAAAAACACTGCAAATATCCGGCATATCACAAACAATATCAACTGCAAATAAAATGGTTCATTTAAAATTCTTTCCACATTCCAATCCGATCAAACACTTTGAAATACCTTGTGCATTATTGCCAAAAATTACTTGCAAATTCCACAAGTAAAAATTAACCTAAGCCAGCTACGTCTGCCTACTGATATTATTCTAGCCAATCCAGAATTTAACATACCATCGGAGATTCACATTCTAGTTGGGGCCGATTTATATTACAAACTTCTTACACCAGGTATCATAGATCTCGGTAAAAAATTACCTAGTTTACAAAATACTAGCTTAGGCTGGATAATTGCTGGAACTATTCCAAACAGTGCTTCTTTTAATTCCGTGAATATTCAAAATAATGATTCCGTGTTTACAAGCTGTAATCATATTTCTATATCGAACAAAGACCTAAGTTCATCTCTTTCTAAATTTTGGGAACAGGAGGAAATTCCTTCTAAGAGTATTCTCTCGTCTGACGACGAACTAGCGGAAACTATTTTTCAAAATTCCACACAAATTCTGGAAAACGGCAGGTTCCAAGTCAATTTCCCGTTGAAATCTGAAAAAGAACACCATAAACTCGGTGAATCATTTCTGATCGCTAAAAGGCGATTTCTCTCGCTCGAAAATAGAATCCATAAAAATCCAGAATTATTTTCTGAATATAGTAAATTTATTTCTGAATATGTAAACTTGGGACATGCAAAATATGTCACTCTTAACCTCACTAATTCAAAAAACGAATTAAAATATTTTATTCCACACTTATGCGTAATTCGTGAACAAAGTATATCTACAAAACTTCGTGTTGTCTTTGATTCTAGTTGCCCTACCTCAACAGTTGTTTCTTTAAATGATATAACTTTGAAAGGGTACCAGGTGCAACCAGATCTATTCGATATTCTTTGCCGTTTCAGGTTAAATAAGTTTGCGATAACTTCTGACGTACAAAAAATGTTTCGTCAAATCGTTTTTTACTAAATATATTATGGCGAGAAAATCCTCAACAACCCCTGCAGTGCAGTGAGTTATCAACTCTAACTTATGGTTGCAATTTCTCTCCGTTTGTAGCGACAAGGGTATTGCAAGAGATTGCAAATAATAATAGTTCAAATTTCTCTTTAGCGGCAAACGCCCTCATATCCGAAACTTACATGGATGATATAATTTCAGGTACAAATTCTGAACATGAATTGATAAAATTAATTCAAGAATTGAAAATTGTATTAGGAAATCACGGGTTCAATTTACATAAGTGGGCCTCAAATAACTCAAACGTTCTCGCTGAAATTTCTGATTCAAACAATTCTTCCTTCTTACAAAATCCTGAAAAATGCATTAGTCTTGATTTAGAAAATTCTCAAAATAAAGTTCTAGGCCTAAATTGGATCCCAGCTTCTGATAATTTGAACATTTCTGTCCCCACTACCTTTTCAATATTCCCCGCAACCAAGAGAAAAATTCTCTCAACCATATCGCGATGTTTCGATCCTCTTGGACTTTATAATCCCATAATATTGTCTGGAAAACTTTTGGTCAAACAATTATGGCAAGCTAAACTTGACTGGGACACAGAGATATCAGATCCAGTCATACTGGAAAAATGGCATACATTCGTAAACAATCTTCCTAAGGTATCTCAATTAACTATTCCAAGATTCATTTTTTTGGACAAATCTATCAATCTCATCGAAATGCATGGTTTCTCAGACGCGAGTCTGAAAGCTTTTGGCGCATGCGTGTATTTACGAACCATTTATTCTGACAATTCTGTTTCCTGTAATTTAATTTCGGCAAAATCGCGTGTATCTCCCGTTTCTACCACAATTACACTTCCTCGGCTAGAATTATCAGCCATGCTCCTACTGTCTAATTTAGTGGACAAAATTTATAAAAACTTTCAAACATAGATTAATATTATTTCTGTCAATCTCTGGTCCGACAGCCAGATCGCTTTATGCTGGCGCAATGGTGAACCCAGCCGTTGGACAGTATTTGTAGGCAACAGAGTTGCTAAAATTCAAGCCATAACTAAAGATCATTCATGGAGGTATGTAAATACTATCGATAATCCCGCTGATTTGGTGTCACGTGGCACTAGCGCAAATAATTTAATTTCTAATAAACTTTGGTGGCATGGACCGAAATTTCTATCAAATCCCACTTTCGATTTATCAAAATTGATCATTTTGCATACCCAAACCTTCATCTTTCTGACATTCCCGAAACAAAAACTGTCGTCATGACTACCCCAACAGAAGAAAATTTTCTTTTAACTTCATTTTCTAAATTTTCCTGTTATAAGAAGTTGCAAAAAACAATGGCGTACGTACATAGGTTCATCAGAAATTGTAAGAATTCGAACAAATTTTCTGGTCCTTTGACAGTATCCGAATTGAGCAAATCTGAAATCTTTATAATCAAGACCCTACAACAAACTAAATTTCAAAAGGAAATTAATGAGATTAAACAGAATAAAATTTTATCTGATAAGCAAATAAATAAGCTGAAACCTTTTTTAGACGATAAAGGAATGCTTCGAGTCGGTGGACGTCTTGCTAACGCTGACCTTTCTTTTAACCAAAAATATCCATTGCTTCTGCCGTCAAAAAATATAACTGTCAAGCTGAACATGGAAGGCTTGGACACGCTGGAGCTCAAACAGTGTTGTACAATTTTCGACTAAATTTCTGGCCATTAAATGGTTTAAAAATTACCAAAAAGCTTATTCGAAGCTGTCATAAGTGTTTTCGTTTTTCAACTAACATTAACACAAATTATGGCAGACCTTCCACGAGATAGAGTCATCCTTGCTCGACCGTTTCAAAAAATAGGACTGGACTTTGGTGGGCCATTTCTCATAAAATCTTCCAAATTACGAAAAGCTCCCTTGGTGAAATGCTATATTGCGCTTTTCGTATGTTTTGTCACTAAAGCTATTCACATTGAAGCTGTTACTTCTTTATCAACTGAAGCCTTTATCTTGACCCTAAAACGGTTCATTTCCCGTCGTGGCAAACCTGCCAAAATTTATTCCGACAACGCCACTAATTTTCAGGGTGCTGATAATACTTTTAGAGATTTAGAAATATTTTTCAAAAAATCAAAATAATTATTGATTCTATTCAAAATTTTTTATCGCATTCCAAAATTGAATGGAAATTCATACCTCCTAGAGCGCCACATTTTGGAGGAATATGGGAAAGCGGAATAAAAAGCTCGAAAAAGCTCATGTCAAAAATTCTTGGAGACTCCAAATTAGCATATGAAGAGTTCTCTACAATTCTAGCCCAAATAGAGGCAATTTTAAATAGCAGACCTATATCACCATTATCTAATGACCCTTCTGACTTGGAATGTTTGACCCCACGTCATTTTCTTATCGGCGCTAGCCTAACTTCCTTTCCTGAAAAAGATAATACCACCATCCCTGAAAATCGGCTGTCACTATGGCAACAATGTACAAAGTTACAACAACAATTCTGGCGCCGCTGGTCGACTGAATACTTGAATTAATTCGACCAAAGTGGCTTAAGTCTTTCCCTAATCTGAAAGTTGATTCTATAGTTCTTCTTAAAGAGGATATGCTACCCCCTCTACAGTGGTCTACAGGAAGAATCATCGAAACGATGCCGGGGCCTGATGGGAATGTGAGGGTAGTAAAAGTTAAAACAGCAACTGGTATATACACCAGAGCCATCTCTAAAATAGTCCCTTTTCCTGAGTCTGATGAGTCACTTCTCGGTGAAAAGTGACTGATATTCAACATAGGCTTGTAAGTTATATGAACCAGCTTGTTGTTTACATTTTTTTTAGTAGTTACATTGGTTACTAGAATGTAGTTTCCGATAGGAATCGTTAATTTTTCTTAATATCATAAAATGCATTGAATTCCCTTTCTCGATTTTTAATTTTTACCGTGCGATATTGACATGCTTACAAACATTTTAATGCTATTTCAGTCCCATTTATCGAGCATTTTGAAACTTTTCAAGTTTCAAGGGGCCCAATATGTTCGAGAATTATATTCTCAAACCAATGAATGATCATTCGATTTTAGAATCGATGATCTTTCAAAAATGATTAATAAATTTACGACTACCTGATCTCAAAAAAAATGGGAGTGAGTTGTCAGTGCATTTTAAAAATGAAAAGTCAAATTAATTTCTCTTGATGAATTAACATAGTTCTTTTATTCAATTTACGTTTCAAGTGTTATTTACTGTATTTGGGCGCAGGACAAGTTTTGTGTTTAACATTTTGTGTAGTGTAGTCATATTTTATCATAACTTTTTATCCTGAAAGTGTCTCAATTTATATCGACAGAAGTCAATAAGGCACCAACTACTGTAGCTTTACGACCTAAAGTAGTTGCTAAATAAAAGATTATTCATAGTGGCGTATGTCTTTTAGCCTTATACTAAAATACCGTTTTGTGCTACCAAAAATCAGCAACTGCTACAGTCTAAGTGCTGTACAGTTAACAAGTACGTGCAGCGCTCCTCACGCTTAGATATAAATAGGCGTGTGGGTAAAGTGGTTGAAGAACACGGTCATTTTCCAACCAAGGATAATGCTCTTACGTTTACGCAAAAGGTTGAATTGTCTAAAAATCCAGTCGAAATAATCATACTGTCTGGCGATTTTGGCTAAAGTAATGGTATAAATTCATAAAACTATTTCATTGTTTTTTTATTATTCTTAAAAAAGTATCCAAATTCTGAACTTGTATAATCAATTGAGGCATTTGAAGAAATTGAGTCCATAAATTGCATTGCATGCTATGCAATATTTCTCATGCTAAATTATTCGGTCTTCAATAAGTGTACAAAATTTGATCCCCTTGGAAAAATACATATACAAGCATTTACAGCTTGCTAATGGAAAGTATCTTTCTCAAAACCAAATTCAACTTATTCCAAGTTTATATAGCTATAACCTTCGCGAATATTATAGTCGTAAGTGTGTAATAACAGATTTTGCAATGACTACTTAAAGAAATAATACCTTCATCATGCGGTGAAAATGGACTTATAATGATTGAACCAGAGGTGACAAACTCAATTTTGTAGAGGGCCATATATTAAATTTTGACTTCATTGGTGGGCCAGATTGAGAATAAAGAAAGTTAACTGAATTATCATAACATTTTATCTATTAAATTATATAAGTATATAATATACGGTTCTAATACAATGATAAAATTGACTTTTAGGACATCTTAGCTCTCTGTATTAGCTTTAGTTAACATCGATTGTTGACTTTAAGTTTAGATTTTCAGGATGACAATGTGTCGATTTACATTTTTCCAGTGTAACAGTCGAATTTTGAATTATGATTCGTGTCATATTGTCTCTTCGAATTAAACTCCATACAAACAGCAACGATTACAAATCCAACCCAGTGGTTTACCTTCCCATTCTATGAAAAAATGTGCATTTTTCATCTCGACTGAAAAACTCTGCATTCACTATCAACTTTACGATTTTGTGACATTATACCAAAATCGTAACAGTTATGGAACTCTACACAACAATTATTGATATCGCTTGCGTACTACACATACAAATGCACATACCTTCACAATTACTACTTCGCAGTACAATTAAATCCTTCTCCGACTATATAGTTTCGATTTCTCGACTCAACTGACTCTCGTCGTGCCGACGCACTCGTTCTATATGGTTAAGAAAGGTTCTAGTGTAGACTCGAAGCGCGTGGATTTTTCTATACATATTATTTAAAAACTAATATCGATGTGGAATCCGAGCCACAAGCTTAGATTTTTTCCATTATCTATCTACAGGATGATATTCATGATATTCAACTTCAATTTCTAATGCATGCTTCATGTATGCTCATGTAGTTTATTTGAAGGAATGAATCATTCTACACTACTATCTGAAGGCCAGAGGCAGCTCAAAAACAAAAAAAAAAACTAATAAATGTTCGAATTGGGCATTTTGCACTTCTACACACTTCATATGTTGCATATGGTTTCAAGATTAACAACGAATTGATGATATATTTGTTGGAAAAATATTTTTCACTTACGAAGCTGGTTCCACACGAGATGTTTTTATTCATTCCTATAATTTACATTTATGGACAAATGAAAATCCTCACGGTACAATTCAAACAAAGAATCAGCATTGATTTTGTGTTAATGTGTGGGTAGGAATGGTGGGTAATAAATTGGTGTGTGCATATTTCAATAATAACCTGAATGGTCAGCGATAATTAGAATTTCACTAAAATAATTTCCCACTCATGTTATGAGATATTCCTCTAAATATTCGCAGAGTCATGTGACATGCACATGACACAACTTATTAACATTTTTTCTAATAGGTGAGTTGATCGAGGAGGTCCATTTGCATGGCCACCACATTCCCTGAATTAAGTATTGTTAAGAACTCATGTCCTCCCTGGAGCCGGTCCTGCTTGGATATAGTAGAATTCTAAAATTCGGCAACTGCACATTCTTTGATGAATTACCCGGAATTCATTTTATTTTTGTTTTTATATCAGTTTTATGGCAAGTGATTTACTTTATTTCTTTCTAATAATTTCTAGGAATGACTATTTAATTGATAGTTTTGTTCCTTTATTCTCCTGGAACTTTTGAAGTATAAACTAGAAGTTTGTGTAGTGCAGTTTAGTTCAGTTTATAACAAATATTCGTAGTGAACAGACCGAAATAGAAGTACCCGAGGAAATTGAATGAATTATTTAGTTAGTTTGATGATAGTGATAAGTTTATTAGTTAAGTGTAAAGTGTGAATAAATCAAGAAGGTACGAGACAGTGTTTATTAATCTATTCAAGAAATAGGAATCGTATAAATAAATAACGAATATCCTAAAAGATTGGTATATGCATCCATCACAACTTTTTTCTGTTTTTATTTGATAAGTTGTTGACTAACCCACTAAATTTTCCTACATTTCAATTTTTCATTTTGTTCGGCGGTGCGCATTCCAATTACAAATGTTTGATTGTATTTTGATATTAATATTTAATATATAATTTTTTACAATGAAGTATTACAATTTATGTTAATTTTCTTCAGAATGTCTCTTTATGGAAAACGGTTTTCTTAGCATGTACGTTAAAAATCTACATATTTCCTAAATCATAAATTGAACTAAAAAAATTATGTTTGCTATCTTTAGATTGTACGGGTTGTCTCTGAAGAGGTTACGGATTATTATGAGCTGCTCCTGGCCTTAAGAAAGTAGTGTGGAATAATATATTTTGTCGTAATTACCCATTAAAAATTCATAGTTCGAGTGTATAATTTAGAAATATACTTCAATATAAGTTCTGATTCCGCCTATAACGAGGGGTCGTATGAGAGAATCTTTTTATGTCACAGCATTATTTTTATCAAGCAAATCCTGGAACACCTTGTCCATAAAAAGCAAATAGAATATTTCTGTTGTTACGAAGAGACTTTGAGAAATGTCCTTCCCCTAACAATTTTTTCATACATATTTGATTTTAATTAAGATATTTAAACAAGAAATTGCTTGTTAAATGTCAGTTTATAATTAATAACTTCTCAATAAGTTTCATGAATTCCTTTCAGTGTCCTTAAAAAGTTTTCGATTTTAGAGAGAATATGAACAGAAATAACTTCCATCAAATTACTTCAACAATCACTGGATTCAAAAAGAATCCATTCAATTTAACTGGAATTCAATTCCTGAAAAGTTCTGTAATGTATACGCCACTTTAAAAATTGAAAGCAAGTATTATTTCCATATAACAATGCCCACCTCTGTCCATTTTCATCCCATACAGATGACCTCCATTTTCTCTCCTCTTTCCAGATTACTTTCCTGGAGAAGTTTCGGAATGAGAAGTCGTTGACTAAATTGAGAATCTCGTTGGATGTCAACACTGTGTATTCCATTCCATTTTCGATTTCAAGTGCCGGTGATATAACATCAAATATTAATAGAAACCTGTTCGATAGTTCTTATATCCATTACATGAATTTATTGATAATGAGAGAATTTTTTTAAGTTGGGGCAAGAAAGTTAATTATTCTTCATTCTGTAAATTTTGGGAATATCGTTTTTAAGGATAATGCATGAATAATGAAATATTTTCTTCTAAATATTGCCCCCAACACGTGATATTTTCTGTATCGCTGTCGCTCCAGGATTGTTTGATATCATTATTATGTACTCAATATATTCTCCGCCATATATATTAGAATGAACTCAAGGTTATTCGAAATAATAGTATCGGTATTCTTAGATATACATTATCAACTTAAGCTACGTGGATTGTATTCTACCTAAACCGACGTTCTTTCACTGTTGTTATTGTTTATCTTTAACGGTAAACAGGAGCGAATTAACTCAGTTTATGACCTACTTCTCTCAGAGACTTTTCCAATTCCTTTGGAGAGACATTGCTGCAAAAAATCTGTACTTTATCGTCTTATTACTTCGTAGCCCCTACCTAGGATATCTTTTGCTGTGACACCTCGGACGGCCAGGACCAGATATCTTCATCATTTTTCAAGTAATTAACAACTTTTTTGCTTACCACGATTTGTTAATATAACATACAGTTCAATATCTCGCACACCGTGATTTGTCAATCATCTGTAACCGTCCCAGTTAATAGACATTTCTACTATTTCAACCGATCAACCCTGTTGCTCATTATTGTACTAAGGGCCTAGATCAAAAATTCAAGTGTTTCAAGTTTTTTTATGATTCTCAAAAGTGCAACAGTGCGTTCACTAAATTTTATAAAGTTGATGGCAAGTAAAATCTTGCACTATCAAAGTAGTGCACATAGAATCTCATACGGGTTATTTCCATAATAACACATTGAATACAACATTATTCCACCACTGGTCAAGTTTTCCATAGTATTTTTATCCGTCATTTCGTTTTTCTCATTCATTTATTCTCGTCAATGCAAAATACTTCCAAAAAGTACGCTTATTGTGAGCTGGGCAAAAAAATAAGTAACAATCACAACAGGTAACTTTTCAACGTTGCTTCCCACCGCACCAAAATGTGTATACAACAAACACAGCTGAGACAACTGAACAAACCAAATATGTATGCATATAGCTCAATACCAACAAATCATATCTCAACAACCCTTCTCTCAAATGATCTTTCCGTCTGAACTATCCCGCATAACCTATGCACAAGAACACCAAACACAAAACTTCATACCAATTCAACCAATCCTGGTAGACCAAAACCGTCAATCCTAGATATATTCTTATACAGAACAGAAAAGGTGAGAAATAAACAGGAACATCACGGCTATTTCAGTGATACGTGATAAGACGATACATCAAGAAGCTTGGCAACACGATAACGACGTACATCCGCCCAAAGGACAAAAATGCCAGCAGTTTAAGTACGTATATCATATACGTATAAAGTATATCATCCTTTATCTTACACTTTGTGGAAAAATAACGTCAAGGCTATTACTATGAGTTACTAAAAGGCAATAGAGTAAAACTACATATAAACTACTTTATGATAATAAAGTCATTACACACACGTATACACAAGAAGAAAACAAAGAGTATCGAGTAGAGCTTCGAAATTTGCACTTCTCTACGGAACATCAATAAATAAGAACAGCACTTCAAAGCCTAGGTCACACAGTTATAAACATAAGTAGCGGATACATCACAAACAATCAAGGGATACCTTAAAACCTCTGCTTCATTGATCTCAAAAAAAAACAATAATACAGATATATTAAAAATAAAATTATCATTGAATGCCGTAGTAAAGTTTGAAGAGCCCAAAAAGGAAACAAACGTTCAAGGTCTAAGATGCTGCTGTTATGGACGTACAGAAAGTAATTTTACCTGCCCACTACTATTCTACAAATGTGCAGGAAAGCATGACTAAAAACAAAAAAAAAGATGTTGGCCAAGACCCAAAATGTACACAAGTAAGTAGAACACAACCAGAAACTTCGAAAATCTGCACAGTATACAGGAAATAGTGTATAGAAGCTCCTCACTCGAAAACAACAAGTAGAAAAAAAAGCCAACAACAAAGTCAACTAACCATTGCATAAGAAATACCTAGCACATCGAAGCAACATAGTCACATCAATACAAAATATAACACTTACTTAAAACCATACCCAAAGTACGCGCAAGTAACAAATGGCAATAATATCATTGGATTTCAACAAAATACAATCACAAATCCACAGCGAACTATGAACCAAATGGCAGCTGAAATCAAAAGTCTAAGGGAACAAATCACACGACTAACTAATCCAAAAGTTAAAAACTGCCCGCTGTATAAAATAGCACTCTGAAATACTGAACATAAGCAAGAAGTCGAAACATGTTTTTAAAACCAAAACACAAACTAAATCTTGCAAGACTGGATAACTTATTGGTTAGAGCTGCCTCCCTAGATGCCTCTCCAAGTGCAGAAACAAATAATATCGATCGTTTCTTGATTCGAATTGTATGGGGGTTATCCAATTGTTTTTGATAAAAAGAAGTAATTATGTTTTACTTTATATTCGCGTTGTATGAGCGGTCATTAGAGAAATGGTAACCTCATCAGTCTTTTGGTTTGAATTTTACGGCGCAATTTTTGTGAAGTCTCATGAAAAGCTGCTGTATTGTCTTGTTTTTGGCAGTTACACACCTTTTTTGTCCCAATATACAGTGCACATGACTTTTATGAAGAACACCTCTTGAAACAACAGCAGATTATTCAGATGAAGACGAAATCGTTAATAATCTCTTTCACTTCACTGTACATCTTTTAAATCACCGGTAATGACTAAGGGTAGTCACTTCGTTCCTCATCGTGACGTTTGTACGGTCATCATTTTTTGGCGATTTATGTCAGCTACTAAGAGGGCTTCAGTCATGAGAAACATATAATAGCGTGGGATACACGATTGGTGAAAAATATCTTAAAAGAATAGCAAATGCTCACTGTTTTTAGAATTTTAACACAAATACGGTATACCATTTTGATGGAAGGTACAAATTTGGTTTTTGATAAGACTTCGGTGGATTTCTTTTGAGTCTATCTGCATTTTTATTTGTGGCAAATTTTCTGTTTATCTGTTTTATTTCTGCACGTTTCGCTGCTAGCATTTCCTCATATTTGCATACGGCAGCCGTTTAGTTTCTCTTTTCCTTCACATGTAGGAGACCCTGGCAAGGCAAGAAATTGATTAATTGGGACAAATTTCTTCATGACATTTGGAACCCCATTCAGAACTGTCCTGGCTGGTCAGTAGACATAATGATTTCTGTGTCGGCAGCTATTATCTAATCACTATTTGGGACAAATTTGTTAATAGCAGTATATGAATCCAAATTTTACAACTATACTTGTAGGTGGCTGGTCAGTAGGCATTATTATTTCTGTATCCGCAATTGTTTATAGTCACTAAATAAGTTATTATTAGCTAAGTTAGTTAACTTCTTTAGTAACAAGTCTTCGTTAGACGCTTTATCAATTTATTTTTCAAAATATTGCCATACTGAATACACTATTCACAATGTGACTACACTAACACTAACAATTACACTGTCTGGCGCGCGTTTCGATAACAAGTTATAGTCATCAGAGACTGAAGGTGAACAGTTTACTTACAAACAAACAAACTTGTAAAAAAGTAGAAATACCGATATTTACATATAGAATGGATATATGGATAATACCATATTGTAACCTGATAAAAAATTATAATGAATAACTTGAGAAGGAATGCAACATAAACATAATTGAAGATTGGGATTTGGAAAAGAACATGAGATGAGAATATATAAAGAGAATGATCAAGAAAAAAATGTCTAAGAAAGGAGAAAATATCAACCGAACGTCACAAAACATCGAAAGCTTATATGAATTAAAATGAGTGAATTACATAACTGTATCAAAGCAATGTAAAAATATACTTCAACTATTTAATTCCTATGTTCGGGCTAAGAATCTAATCAACTCTCAGCATTATCCAATTCATTAATCTCATTTCGTAGACTAGAGACAGAATTCTTTAAGTAAACTGAATAAAATCTTGCTTGCACCAGCAACAAATTTCAGAACTTTACAAATTAGTAGCAGATAATTCAAAATTTTTGATATATTCTTATGACCTTAGAAAGTTAGGAACATCAACGGCGCCGTATCTTGCAAATTCGAGCTTTGGAACTTGTTATACTAGAAATTTGCTTCTTTGTAGGAAACTCCTCAAGGAGAATTATTTTTCTTCGAAACAGTGGCATTACCCAACACAATCTACTTCAAATTTAAAATATCTAATACACGAAAAATATACAGGTTTAGTGCTGGAACATTGGGCGAATAAATTAGTCGTGGATAAAAAGTGATTTGATAAAATCGACGCGATATATACTATATGAAAATGAGAAAATATCAATGAATGATGATGTCGATTGATTTGGACAAATGTATTCTCAATATTTCGCAGCACTGCGAGAATATTAATTTGAATCTGAAGCAGTTATTAAATAACTATTTCCTGGGCTGTGACTTTAAAAAAGTAGAAACGTAAAGAGACCTTAAAGCTTGTATATGTAGATTGGTGGGAAAATTCCGATTACTTGAATTTGTATAACTCCATACAATTCTTCTATGTACTGTGAAAAGTAATTTCATCGTTATAACTGATTCTAAATGAATTCAGATGATAATCTGAAACTTCCAGAAAATGCGAAATTTTAAACCCTACAGGAGTCGCACTTTCAATTGGAACACGAATGGTCGCTGCGGTCTCACACTTCGCATGGCAAATGAAAAAAAATTAGGTACTACAAACGAAGGAATAATAGTTTATTTTTAAATTATTTTGAAACAAAGGTATATTTAAGTATTTAGTGATAAAAAACTTCACAAATAAGTTTAGAATAATAACAATTTCAACTTAGTATTTTGAATATTATGAATATTATATGTATAACCATCTATTGGTTGAATGGTTGAATTTTCTAAACACAGAAAAATATTACATTTGATACAATATAATCTAGTTGATTGGTTCCTTTTCTCTCGCACTTGCCATCGGTTCTGCATAATCAAGACCTTGAATTTTCAAAATTTCCTGAAAACGAACTTTTATGGTATTCTGAATGTTGCTTATCAAAATACAAGCTCTCTAGTGACTAGTGAAAAAAGTTGTTTTTGATGAATTCTCTTCTGGGTTTTTCACTTTGGAATTAATTTCAATTCAAATTAGTACATGAGTTTATACCACCTACATTCAGCATCGAGTAAAAAATGGGGGCCATCTTCGTGTATTTCACACATAGTTATAAATAGAGTGAAGTTTGTCTACCATGTCCACTTCACCTTTTGTTGTATTATACATCATAATTATTTTTGGTGCATTTATTACTTTATCCAAATCATCATCATTTTCAATACTTAACGGACCTTTTGTTGGGTTACTGAATTGAAGAGAAGAGTTCCCCTAATAAGTCCTGACATCGTTTCTACTACTTTGCCAGGAGAGCTATCAATTTTAAATTGGCCCGGTGGTTATTTCTCAACATAAACTTTTTAATTTCATGTATAATAAGTTATGAAGTCACAAAGGGCCAATATTTTTATATCGTATTTATTGGGCTTGTTTTTCCGAAATCCAAAACATTACCTGAACGCTTCCAGTTTCTCGTTTCTCGTCCACTGGAACATACTCAGAAGGCGTATATGCATCTATTAATTAACAAAAGTATAAAAAATCTGTCGAATGAGTGCAAGCTTTACAACTGATTCTCGTTCTTCACGAGTTTCAGCGTCCTCCAATCTGACATGTTTTTGACGAAAGTTAAATTTTGAGATTTTCCATAGCCCTTACAAATTCGTGCGAGAACATTTTCAACTCAAACAATATTAATCAATTCAATTAGTGCTTTCAGTTTTACAATATTGATGCATAGGCTATCACAATCACGTCAAAAACTGCCCCTAACGAAATCAATTCCTTTGTTGGTATTTTCAACAAAAACATCCAGTATGTGATCAGAAGAGAAACAGCTCCACATAATAAGTTAATTTATGAAATTTCTTGTGATATTTTGGGGTGGTACTTGTTTCGTACTCGTCATCAGGAATTTTTTTCTCCGAATCTGTATCCAAATCTTTTTCAGTTTCTTTATCATCTTCATTCTCAGCTGGCTCATCATTAAAACAACAGGTTTATCATTTCGGTCAGATTCTAAACACTCCTCAATTAACCACCGAATGCAAACCTGCTCTTTCTCATGATCTGCCATTGAAACTGAAAATTTTAAAAATTATTTAGTTATTATTATTTAGTATGTTGAAATTTCGGAATAAACTTACTGTAAATTTTCTATGCATATATTCAAATCAACTTTGAAATGAGACTAGATTACAAACGTCCTGGACACTGCGGACTCTCACTCAATCAACTCACGTGATTAATAATCAATCATATATAAGTGCATTTACCATATTGATAATTGGCATCGACAATAAAATACTGGTTCCGAGGAACCGGAGTAGATTTGTTTGTTTGGATTGAAGTAGATCTCTTGCGAAACAACTCTTAAGTACGCCTACTAATACAAGTAATTCTAAAGCTAGTTCAACAAAATATATGTTTTTATATATAAGTTTAACGTGCCTCGATACTGCTGGTTATTCACACAAAAATAATCATGTGATAAGTTAAAAGAGAACTGCTACAAAATCTATTACAATATATAAATTAATTATATTCTCTCCTGCAGATTGGTGACTTTAAGAAACTCTAGGATTTTCTTCATTTCTATTGTGCAGTTTTCATATCAAACTGCTGTTATGCGGTAGAGTTTTCTCTGCAGTCAGTCAGGAGGATTATTTGCAGCTTCTTTGGCATGGCGATCTGCAGAATAGTTTCTGGCGGTTCCAGTGTGCTATAGAAGAGAGTTTGGTAGATATCGTAAATAGTTTAGAATATTGGAATAGAGGATTCATGTTTATTGTAAACAGTAAGTGATGTATCTTCTATTTTTGTTCCAAGAGGGAAAAGGAGGCAAGGAAGTGGGTGAGTCAAAGGACTTGAGGGATAGAATACACAATTGTCCGTGAGTTAGTAGGTTCAATTAGAAGGATTGGAAAATACTCTAGCAGCATATGACAGGAGAAAAGATTGTAGTATTAAGGATAGTGGTGGCTCATGAGCTTCAACATTGACACTAGCAGTGTACAAAGTTCAATAAGTTATTTTTAGACTTGAAAGCGTACATATAAATAAAACAATCATAGTCAAGCTTTGAGCGTATGAAAGCTATTCAAACTCCTAACAATATAGTTAAGTTGGAGCCCCATTGAAGGTGGCTGAGGGTTTTCATTTTTTTCAGTCCATTCAGGTAAAGGTCATACCAAGGATTTTGCACTGATTCTCAATAGGTAGAGGAAAGTCATCAAGAAAAAATTGAGGTGAGTAAATAGATGTTCTTTAAGAGACTTTTATCGCTATGGATTTGGTTCAGGATGATACTCCTAGGTAAGGGGATCTTTCTTGTAGTAGGTTTATTGCATTTTGGAGCAGTTGGCATGTAGAAGGCCATGTTTACCATTGCAGTAAAGGATTGAGTCATCAGCGTATTGGACATATTTTACGGGAAGGGAAGGTTGTTGCGAAGCTCATTTATTGAGAGGATAGATGAAGCCTTGAAGGATGTTTGTATTTTGTGGATAGGAAGGGAGAGCTTAACAATTGCGGACACCCTGAATATTCTATTAATTACGAAATTATGGGAGAATGATAATATGGTACATGTTCAATGTCGAAAATAGTTGCAATGGCGTCTTGATGGTTGAATACATATATATTTATTTCACACACTTTTATCACCAATTGAGAACCAGAAAACCGACATAATGAAAAAAATTAAACTGTCCAGTTCGAAAACTAAATAATAAAAGCTAAAAATTCTCCCTTCTATTGAGTGTGTTAAGGTTTTACTTTCATATTAATTCCAGCAACCAAATGGTGTGCAAGCAATAAAGATTACGATTATATGAAACGGTGGAAAACGAAATCTTGAATATTGTTTTTTGTCCTTTTTTTCTATAACACAAATATTTATTTTATTTTAACATTGAATCTAGTGGTGTCCAAGAACCCTTCATTATGGAAAATAGCTCAAGTTAATTATCAATTGTCTGGAAGCTAGTCATATGTTGTCAAAGATTACCCCAAGAAGTATAATGTTCTATTGTTGAATAGCAGACAGCCCAGTTAATAGAACTTGGTTTCTAAAAATGCGCTCACCTCGTTTTTTTACGGGAGTAGTGCGATTATACTATGAACATGTCATCAAAAACTCAGAAACCAGGCTATGGATAATTCGTCTATTACATGCAATTAAACTACCTTTGAAGCACCAATTTCAATATCTTGAAAGGGATACTACGGTCTTTCTGGTGCAATTCCAAACTTGTATTGAAATTATTGGGAAGACTCAAGTGCTGACCATAAGTACTTGAAATTTTTCAAGCAGTATCAACCCAAAAAAAATTGCTTATTTTCTTTGGTTGATGACGTGTGGTGATGAATCCATTATTTATCAATAAATCGATTCATTTATTCCTAACCAGTTAGTGAGATAATTTACCAACCATTGCGTTCATTACGTATCCAGACTACATAGCAATAAATGAAATCGATATTTATTACTGGTACTTTCTTCCATATTTCAGTGTGATCATATAATTTTAGTTTTTCTCGTACTAGAGGCGAATAGCGTATCAATTGTTAGGGTATCTCCCACGAAATGATACAATATTTTCCTTTCAGATATAAAACCCACCAATCCCTACTGCACTGCCTAAAAACTATTCTAACAAGAAATAATGTTTGTTCGTTCTTTCTTGCGTTGTGCAGACGAAGAAGGGCGCCAAATAGGTTTTCTTTTAATATACGATGTTTGTCTTCAGTTTTCAACATAAATGGCGATATGTTTGAAAAGATGGATCTTTTTAGCCTCGACAACTAGGTATCTACATTTGTTTACGTTACAAAAACGTTATTGGTTACACAGAAAATTGGAAGGGTGTCTTGGGATATTATAGGACAAAGTCAATTTTGTAGCTGTCGAGTAAATATTTTCTATATATTACGACCATTAAAAATTGTATCCATCAATTTTAACACAGTAGGCTATTGTTAAAATGAAAAATATGTTGAAGTTGTTCAATAATCGCCAAATTTCTAAAATAAAATAAATGATGGTTTCTCTCTGCTGATAACTTATATTATTTCAAATTAAACTAAAAATCCTCAGGGTATACATGATAAACAATTCTATTTCCATAGAAAAGCTCAAAAATCGATATTGGAGAATTAAAAATATACCTCCACTTACGGAAGATTCCATTGAAACCAATGAATCCAATGATAAAAACTGAACCAACGCAACTATAACATTTCTTAACTTTCTTAACAAGCTATATTCAAAGTCCACAAAGTTAGACAGTAAGCTCTTAACATCTTCGGTGGTGAAGTGACAATAATAGTTCTTAGCAATTAAGAGTGTCAGGAATTCATGACTCACCACTAGATGAATGGCAACATTTATAGTACCAGCAGGACGGCGCGGCTCAACTTGTTCTTCTACAATATAAATGAGGCAGTAGTAATCAATTGAATACAAATCTTCTCAAAAGTTTAAAGTCAGTCAAGCTACCAGATCCAGATGGACTATTCTGGAATCAATTGAAAGATAATATAAACAAATACGGGCTCTTACATGGATCCAACATTTGGATACAAGGCGAATCATGAGGAACTTTACATACCTCTGGCATGGTATGGCAATTGCGAGACCACTAATCACATATAGGGCAATGATATGGGGTTCTAGAACTAGTCTGAATACCACGAGGAACAATCTCTCAAGGGTTCAAAGACTGGCTTGCTCATGTGCAACTGGGGCCACGAAACAGCTGCACTAGAAGTGATTTTAAATCTCTCACCTCTTCACATAGTTCTGGAAAGTGTGGCAGAGAAAACATCACTTAGAATTTTCAGAATTTTCAGAAAACCCGTTCCTAAATAATGACCAGCCTTGGGGCAAGGGCTTAATCCAAAAAGTTTAGAGAGTGGGATCAAAATACTATACAAGAAATAAACAGAAATGCCATTAAATGGTATACTGGAATAGGCTTGTACAGGCACCAAACCAAACACTCCGAGAATCTGGGCAGCGCAACAAATATTTTTGAGCAGAAATTCATGGAACTAAAAAATTTGTTTAGTTCAATTTGAAGAGAAGCTATCGCAAACAGGAGATCATCATTCTGTCCGATTGCCAAGCAGCTATCAGAGCTCTAAGCTCCAATATCATAAAATCCAAACTCGTTTGAGGTTGCCAAGAAAAATTAAACGATCTAGGCAAATAAAATAAAAGTACCCGACAATAGCTGATAAGCTCGCTGAAGCCATTCATGGAAACCAAAACCTTCTGTGGTATCTACAGAACAATGGAGAAAGCACTGGAAAAGAAAGTAGATAGGAGCAAAACCAATTATTGGGACAACCTACTAGGGCAGTCTTTTTTTCAGCCTCCGATAGACATCAATTATTTACGACATAATCACCGAGGAGATTGAGACATTTGTTTTTCTGTGGATAAGCTTCTCATTAACAATAGAGTACAAAACAGACCTTGAAACTTCTGGAAATTCCGTGAACAAAGCAGAAATGGTGAATCTTTAACCATTCTGTCAACTCGCGGCGTGCAAGTTTTGCTACACAGACGACGAAACCTCTATCCATATTTTCTCGAAGTTTGAAACACTAAGGAACTCCAAAGCACTACACTTGGTAGCGTATGAAATAAAAGTCGAATATCTGTGGTAATTAAAGCCATCCCACATTCTATACTTTTTAGTGGTGGGTCAGCTGTAAACACAGGCTTCTCCGGTATGGCAGCAAGAAAAGGGGACACAATAGACACCTACATATAAACATTTAAAAACTACATGAATAACAATTGAAAACCACATATGTGATAATGTCATAAATTTACAGTATTTTAACTGAAATGAGTACTCACAACATAATCTATGTATGTATAAATTCAACCACAGCCTCACTGTTACTTAGTATTTTTTTAAAGGCAGTATAAATTTTAAGTTTTGATTTTTTGGGGAAAAATTGCATTAGGGCATCGTTTTGGATGAATAATGGATCAAATTGATTGAAAAATTAAACATCACGTATAACTTAATCTATGTATAATATTGAATAAATAAAAATTTATGTCAGAAAACGATATATTATATTAACTGTACCAGATAAATATTACGAGAAAATCCAAAAAGTTTTTGAATCGATATTGAAAGTTGGTCGATTCACGTTTCTTGATTCACCTGTTGTCATTATAATCATTATAAATCGTTATTTCTGTGTTCAAGAATAGATATTTCTTCTATGTGTATCAACGATACGTACTCCAGTGTTACCTTTGGTAGAGCTTTTGTTGCAAATGTCATATCAGTTTTCGACCACAGGATATGTCGAGATAATTTTCATTTCTTGTAATAGTGAAGCTACTGATAAAGAATATCAAAGGAGTTTCCCTGATCGTTAAACTCCAAGTCTTGCAACACTTGGGTCAGTTTCCAATGATTCTCGATAAAGTGGCACTTTTCTTAGTGGAACATCAGAACAACAATAAACACTAGACAAGTTAATCGAAAACTTTGAGAAAATGATTCAAACGAAAGTAGAGACTAAAAAAGTCCCATATCGAATTCAAATGGTTTAGCGACTATATCATGGAGATGAAATCCATAAGCTGGAAATTTATGGATGAATTAATAAACACCAACTATCAGGAAACTATTTACAGATAAAGCGCAATTAATAAGAGACGGGATAAATAATTCCCGGTATTCACATGTGTGGGCAGAAGAAAATCCCTATATTTTTCGAAAAGGTTTTTGGTTAACCTGTGGAATGGTATCATGAACGACCAATTAGTAGGTTCCCACTTTTTTGATAACCCTGAAAGAGGACAGGTCTATTTGGAATATCTACAAAATATTAGTCGAATTTGCCGGGCCAAAGCGAACGTTGCTATACAAGTGATGTATTTTCAGCACTTTGTACTAGCCTTTAAGACTCACTGATTTTCCTCTTAATTACCATAGTTGAAGCAACTAGTTTATACAGAGAATATTGACAACCAATAATAATAATAAATTGATAAAGTTGTACGTTTTCTCTGATATTATAAGAAGCTACTGATGTCCATTTAAAGAATCTTTTTCAAATTATTTGTATTATGTAACAATAATTATATTTTTTTCTGTTGTTTTCTTGCATCTTAACAACATAATTTCAGTTATTGTCTCAAATTTATTCTCGGTTACTGTTATTAGTTACAGTTTTGTGTTGCATGGTTTTTGATGTTATTGTAATTCAATATCAATATCATTTTAGTTGAAATACTGCATTTTTATAACATTTGCTTATATTAACACCTTATTTTGAAATAAGTCATTATGGTTTTTCTATGTTTGATAAGATTTAATCGTTCAATAAAATTTGAATGAAAACAATTATTGCATTAAGGAAAATATTATACAGAATGCAATATTCAATACGAATCACTTAATTGATTTCACAAAAGCCTGTCGAATGCTTGAAAGTAGTGTAAAAAATAGAAAATTTAAACAATCAAATAAGCTGTTCAATTAATGTAACCAATTAGAATTTATGGTCAATTTCACAAATCACCTTGGAAATTAATAAAGAAGAGGAGTTGAGGAGTAGTATCCACATGATATCCTTCCTGTAAGACTTAAATATGGTAGAAGTATGTAAGGTTCCTCATGACTCACCCTGTATAACTATTACTACAGCCATTCAGACTATGAATCAAAATATTGCAAATAATGAGAGTGAATTTTGTAGAACTGGAGATACTACTAAAAGCCGCTTGACATGATACAATACAATGTGGAATATTTCTTGAAAAAAGGCATGCGCAGTTGGAGTTGTACTGATTGTTTCTGGCAAGATCTCGCAACATTTTTATTGCATGCAAGCTGCAATTCTAGGGAGAAATCTACTTTTAGCTTACCAACCAACCTGTCCTTCAGGCTCCAAAAGTAGAACAGCAGCAGATATAATTGTTGACAGCGATACACTGACCACTTTTCCGCTTCGTTACTTACTTAGTTTTGTTATCCTCATTTTCAACCCGCCCACAAAATATTGAACAAAAATTGTGGTTAGAAATTCGTTTACTTTTACTAATGGAATTTTTGATAGTATCAGTCACAATGCAATAGAAAGAGAGTTTCATAATATCAAGCGACGTGCAATATTCATCTATACAATATTTAGACCCTGCATGAAATTGCATGCAATTTCTTGCAAGTTGTCTTACACCATGTCAAGCGGTACGTGATGGCATTAGAAATTTGACAGAATCGCACTATATTCATGTTAACTGAAATAAATCATTTTGTTTGTGTCAGTTATTGTGAAACATCAATAAAATGTTATCGAACAGAAGTTTGTTAAGCTTATAGAACTGTTGATACTATGATTTGATATCATTTAACAAATTTTCTGGATAATAATTTTCAATATTATGAATAACGAAGGTACTACTTTTGATCATAATTCAAATTTTTTAGAATACCTGGAATACATCTGAAAAAATTTGATATGCCATTACTGTATTTCAGATTTTACACCATACAAAACTCTACATAAAGAAGATTTTCTTTTGTGAATTAGTAGCAAAAATTTTCCCATACGCTGCAACGCAATTGGACACACTTTATATCCATTTAAAATATTTCCAGTTATTAGCTTGGTTTCAAATTGAAAATATGATGGGTTTTGATATGTAAAATTTCAATTTAATTATATCTACTATATCAAGTCTGGTTTATTTGTTCAAATATCGTTTAACATTTTGTGGCTTGGAAAATATGATTCATTTTCGTTGAATAGGTATTTCAATATCGTTCATAATGTGGAATAAATCTTGCTTTTATATTACATTTTGCTAAAAGCTTTGTATACTCAGCAATTATTCCATCACTTTATGGCAGTGGCAATTACCTAATCATCGAGCACGAATGAAAATTTAAACTTTCAACCAAACATCCTGAATTTTCAGGAGCAATGTTAAAAGGAACGTAATCGCGTGATGAGAGACTTCAGCCATGATTGTTTCGTTTCTTAACGACAGACAGAAAATGTAATCAGTAACTAATTATAAAGTACTTTGTTGAAAATTGTACACGCAACTCAAAACCAGACAGGGAACAACTTCGGAGAAAACAAAAAAAAACGAGATTTATTGTAGGATCATCAATATGTTCATGAAATTTGTAGAAGAATATTTTTGATTGTTCTAAGTCACGTTTGTTGATTCGATGTTTTTTAACAGTAACTAAGTAAATAAATTGTAATCAGTTCTATGAGTATATTATTTATAAGTATTTTTGTCGGTTATAATTTTTCCCCGCTGATGAATTTTGTTAAATTCTCATAACGATTTCAGATATATTTTATTGTCAATAATATGTTTACAATTAGAATTGTTCTCTCTTGTAATCTTTGTTCACTAAACAGTATTTAGGAACTATTATATGCAATTAATACACAATTATGATTACTCTTTGCCGTTCACAGATTGTTTGCTGAATATCAAGAGGAAACGTCCCTCAAGAAGTTTGTATTTCTAGCCGAAAGTAGCAGGCACTTAATCAAAGGGTCAAGCACGTCCTGAGAAGCAGTTCTAATACCCTTTCCACTAACCCTTACTCATATCTCCGTAGTGCTCTCCTGGCCTCTCATAATTCTTTCTGTAGTTCATTGCCAGACTAACGTTCCATGTTTCTGAAATGGTTTATAGCCACTTAGAACTTTTATAGTATTGGGTCTGCCCTGTCGCTGTTACTGTCGCCAGAATATTGTACGGAGAACATACTTTGAAAAGTGAAACCGCTATACCATACATGTGGAAAGTATTTAATTCAATATAGATTTTAAATATGTAATTTCTATCAAATTATAAAATTGTGTTCAAAGTATTTCAATCTCCTTAATATGATAGGCTAACTGTTACATACTCTATACTTTTACTGATAGCAAGAAGGATAACACTGCGTAGAATATCCTGTTGGATTTTATTACATGGAATTATGAAAGAGAATTAATGCCTATCACGAAATAAAACTTCATTCAAATTGTATATCTTGCTAGGACAACGGAAACCATTTATGTTTGCTTGTCTTTGACAGAGAACTCCATTCAAAACTTTAAATAGATTCACGAAGCAAGAATCATGGAGGAGAATACATTTGATTTGCAAAACATCGCCCGTTCTTATTTCCTTGAGACTCACTGCAACTATTTTTCTATTCATAAATATCTAAGTAAATGAATATTTTCATTTTTTTTTATGTTACACTTCAATTAGACTTATAGAATAATCATGTCATAATACAATCAAACATTTTGAAATTATTACTAGCAAATGCAATACAAACAAATATAACCTTTCTCCAAATTTCATTCAGGCTGAGTTATTTTAGAAAATTTGCTTTTAAAAATATTCTTCTACTGAGAATTGTTTGAAAACTGGATTGAGTATTGGAACATTGAATTTTGCTTTTAAATACACAATTGAACAATCCTTGAAAAATATTAAACGATTTGCTTGGGTGGACAATGCATTTGGTTACATTTGAGCGGTAACAAATTATGTGTAGCATTTTGAGTTTCATATTTGACAGAGAGGTCATGATTTCACCGGTTTCAGTACCAACAGACATATTCGTCGGTAACGTTGATAAATTTTCAGATGTGCTAATATTTTGTTGGTGTTAGGATGCACAACCAGTGGAGTAGCATCATCATCAACGAAAGAGGTGAGTCAAATATGGTTTCATACCTGCTACTAATTGCATATACTCACCTCTATGAATAGTGTTCGGGAAACGATAAAAGATCTCAAATTGGCCATGATATTTGGAAATAGAGAACTGATCAAATCAAGATCCTCCGAAAAAATTTCTTCTGTATACAAGAGAGTACTACATAGAATTAATAGGGATTCCGCAGTAGGATGTCCTTTAAGGACGGTAAATATAACCGACATCAAAACATTACGGAGAAAATTAGGACGCTAAACGAGTAGAAGAAGCAAAATTTAGCTTCCAAGAAGGTATCTCGTGAAAAAAGCTTGGAACGTAAATGAACTAAGAAAAATTCTCATGATTGCTTATCAAGGCTCTTCTTATTTCAGCAAAATACAGGTTAAAGCCAAGTCTTGGTATAATTCAGGTCTAAGCTTGAGAAAAGAACAAAAAGCTCCACAACAAAGGCAAATTAGAAAATTTGGAGATAATTGTGGCGGATAATATAATTAGATACAAATTTGAAAATAGAATTCGTAAATATAAATAAAAATCGCTAAATAAAACCTCGTCATGTAGAGGAAATTGCATATGACATATTAGTTCAAGCAACGAAACGGGCAAAAGAACGATACTATTCGATACTAATTTTCCGGATTTCCTGGAGAATATCGCTAGAGAAAAAGAAGTTTCCTCGAGTTTATAAGCAAATAATAGAATAGGACAAAAAAATAACTGTAACTAAGAGAGAGATTCCACTATTTTATGCTAGATCCTAGTTTTCTGATCTAGAGAAGAAAATCTAGAATTGTTAGACTTGAGTAGCCAATCCATTAACAGGCTAACTTGGTCTATCCATCGAGTAGGACAATATTTAATCAAAGCTCTATCGTATTCTCATTAGCCATTTATCCGGGCTCAGTTAATCAGTATTAAGTTGTTTGAAAAGTCCCACTGAGCTGAGAAACAATAATTTTTTTACTCAGTGTTCCACAATAGACATAGATATTTTACAGAAATACTAGCCTAAAGAATTTATGACCCAATGTATTATCGACTATCCAATAGCGGTGATCTTGGGGTAGTGAACTTTATTTGAAATGACTATAGATTTGTTGGTGAACACAATCTTATAGGAAATTTCTCTCATATGAATACTCCTCTTGAGCGCATAAACAATATTCCAAACGCAATATGAGTGAAAATTTTGGCTTAAAAGGATTAATTTTATGTTTTCAAGACATCGGCAAATAGTTTCTCAATGATCAATCAAATTAATAACTGATATTTTCAAAATTAGTATTAGGATCATATTTGGAATAGGAAGTTTTTCCTTTCCACAACATTGATGTTTGGAAGGTTTTCTGATACTGTTTCAATTCCATTAAATGTTTTCGTACTATATCATATCTATTTCTAGGACGGTAGCTACTTAATGCCCTGCAAATATCTCCGAAGATTGTATGATAGTCTCCTAGAAAATTTGCCCATAGTTTTTCCTCTCATGCATTCTTTCAGCCATAATAAAGAACAAGATAACATCTGTACGTGAATATTGTTACCAATAACATGGATGAGGATCAACATGTCAATACAATCTATCGTGTCTCTCAACTAGTAACATGATCTCTATTTGAACCAATATTCTTCATATATCTTATTATTAAGTCATTCCCATTTACATTTGAATGTAATTGAGATCTTTTCTTCTTCTTCTTCTATCTTTTCTATAGGCAATTCTGCCTGTTTCTATCTGTTGTTGTGCGCTTAGGTTATATTACTGCTCCATCTTTTCCGGGGTCGACTGACACTTCTCCTCCCGGCCAGCGATGTGTTTCTTGCGATCTTTACTACCCTATCTGTCATTCTACTTATATGGTTGTTCCATCCTTTTTTGTTCAATAACCACTCGTTAATCTTCTCCAAATTACAAGTTGTTCTAATGTAGTTGCTACTTACTCGATCTCTCAATGTGTTCCCCGTGATTCTCCTCAATTTTCTTATCTCAGATGTTTCCAAAATTCTTTGTGTTTTGGACGTGTCCGGCCGCGTTTCTGCTGTTGGTCTTATAACAACTTCATAAATTCTAGTCTTAGTTTCCGTTCTTATATGTTTGTTCATCCATATTGTATTATTGAGGATTCTTGCTGCTCTATTGGCTTTCTGTATTTGTTTTTTTACTTCTGCATCTCCATAGCTTGATAGTATGATGCCTAAGTAATTAGTTTCCATAGTCTAATCGGTTCTTTGCTAATGACCAGAGTTTTTGTTTTTTTGGATGAGATTACCATGTTCAGCTTCTTTGCTACTATATTAAACTTGTGAACCAATCGTTGTAGGTCTTCTTCACTTTCTGCTATGAGGATAGCATTATCTGCATAGCAGAGAATTTTTTTTATTTCCCATCTTATAACCTTTTCTCCTTTTCACTGCCTTTATTATTTCATCCATTATGAGATTGGAGAGTAGGGGGCTTAAGGAATCTCCCTGTCTTATACCCGTGCCTATGTTTATTTCCTCTATAAGTTGACCGTCTATTCTGGCCTGTATTTTGTTGTTCTTATATATGTCTTCAATTGATTTGATGATGTCTATTGGTATTTGTCTCTTGTATAAAAGGTGGACCACGTCTTTTAATATAACTCTGTCAAAGCTTTTGTCAAGTCAATTAAGCAAATGAACGTCGTTCGATTATATTCTAGGGCTTTCTCTGTGATTTGTCTAGTTATAAATACTGTGTACATGATCTCCCACTTCTAAAACCCTGTTGTTCGTCCTGAGAAGATATTCTTTGATTTATTATTATCTTTTGTTGATGTTTCTTGAAATTTTCTATTTCTCTCAGTTGGTGGGAGTTTATCATAAGAAATAACGGAAAAGAAACAGTAATGAAACATTTTCACCTATCAATACTGTGTGTTATTTCGTGAATTGTTAGACGAGGAAGTTTTCGAACATGGAAAATGGAAATTTCAACTAACAAAGAAAATATGAAATCGGTAGGAACGTCAACCTTATAAGATAAACAACAATTGTTGGCGAGTATAAAGTAGAAGAATTCTAATTTAAAAACAAAACTCAGAAATACGAGAAATGTTTCGCTTAGGCTAAGGGAATCCTCATTTACTTAATATAAGGAAAACAAAAACCAGAAATCCGAGAAATGTTTCGCAAAGATTGGAAGAATCCTCATTTATTCGAAATAACTTTGGAAACATAGCCTAACAACTAGTGAATAATAGAACAGAAATTCCAGTGATTGCTTCAACCTTAATTTCCTACAATTTGTCCATAATAGTTGACAGAAAATATAACTTGGCTTATTTGTGATATTCAACATACAAACTGTGAGTCCAAGTCCAATCCTCAGTAGTATTTTCTCATTTTTATGATTAGTTCTAATCTCCGCACATAACAATTAATGAATATACTTAATTCCATATTTCTGAGACCTTTTAAATGTTTATTCTTCTAAATACTCTCGATTTCTTGAAAGGCAGATAAATATTTCAAAATTTAAATCAAAATAGGTTGGAAAACAAACAACAGAGCAATATCAAACCTCAAAATATAACTAAAACCTAAGAATTTATCAATCAACATTTCAAAATTTTTGAAGCAGGTAAATCTAATAAAACTGTTATTATGGAATAAGAAAAAAATATAATGAAAAAATTATGAAATTATTAAACCATAAGAGAACTTACTAAGAATTCAGACAACGACATACTTTAAATATGAAAATGAAATATACAAACAAATTTATGGGTGTGCTATTGGAGCTTCCATTTCAAGTGTCGTTGCACATTTAATAATGGAAGATTTCGAGGAAACTGTCCTAAGCAAACAATATAAATATTCCATTCTTTCTCCGTTATATAGATGACTGAATTACTATCTCAAATAATCAAATTGAAAACATAAATAAAAAAATTCAATTCTTATCATAAAAAGCTTCAATTCACAATCGAAATCATACAAAATAATATATTAGTATGAGTTGTAAAGGCCATAATACATTATCCAAATATTCAACTAGATGGAAATCTAAAACATCAAAAAACAAAAGATGTATAAAAGAAGTAATTTTATATATCAAATGCCTTATACTAATCGTGACACTGTCTACATAGGGCAGATATCTCAGTATTTAGAAAAAAGGTCATCGATACGAGGAAAAATTAACGAAGCATGAAATAACAAAAAAACATGAATTCAATTATAAAGATCCAAAATTTCTTAGAACAGAATCTAATACACGAAAAAGAGAATTTTTAGAAATAGTCCAGATTCATAAGAACAAAAAAGCTATAAATGATAAAAAAAGACCTGCAAATCAAGGTAAGTATTTATAGCTCTATTTTGTGAATACTAATAAAACTACAAATAATTTAATTGAAAACTGCTACATATTTGAGATGTAAAGACCAAAGGAAAGTACATTTTTCGTATCAGACCAAATTTCTATTTTGATTTATTAATTGAGTGATCTATGCCTTCATCATATTTTGATAAAGACTTGAATAAGTCGAAATATCAATTGTTATGTCTTCCAGAAATTATTGAAAAAAAAAAAAATAAATTTGAAGCAGAGGAGACCTTAAATCAAGAGTATTTAGAAAAATAGATACCAAATAATATGGATATTTTTTAAACATCTAGCCATGGAACATTGCACCTTCTTCTAGCACATGTGCTAGTACTCTTACCGGGCTCCTCGAATTCGCAAAGAGACCATCTCCAGTATCGCAATTAGAATACGTATATGAAGCCATCCCATCACCTGCGAATACGCTTTTCATCACTTCACACTGAAAACAGCAGCTGTTCACTTTCGAGATGCACTAAATGAAGCGTGATGCGATCCACTAAACAGACATGGGTGAATGATCCACGAAGATTCTATGCAGATCGGTCGTGCTTGCTTCCAATTTGCAGCGGCCTAAGCTGTAATGCGGAAAATTCTGGGAAAAGTAGTTGGCAGCGTCAGTATTGGTAATGCATTTGTCGAAAAACGCTTGCCTTCCTCTTTTCCAGGGCCCTTCCACCTGAGTATCAGCAATCAATGCCGGCCCCGTCTCACCCAACATTTGTTGGATCACAGCACTGCTTCGGTCAGCATAGCTGCCTCGTCTTGAACGCCGTCATATCTTCTCTCAACAATTTCACTATCCATTTTTTTCAGTTGAAGGCATAAAGCAGATCCTCATCCCACGCAACTCTAAGGGGGGTCAAGGGCGTGTGTTATGTCTAACCCTCCTATTTAGGCTTGTAATCCCATCAGGAAGAACTCCTCCTCATTTGTATCCAATGTCAATGACAGTATGTTCCCCAATGATTTCTTTTAAGGGTGTGTATATTTCGTTATCAGCTTCCACCAGTACATAATTTGCTGTCTGAAAGCTTTTATTCGCTGCAAGGTAGAACTTATTCACATAGTCAACTCATGTGAAAACATTTAACTCAAGGAATGTCTTTAATCTTCTATGGGCCCTATCGCCTATTTTCTAATTTCACTAAATCTTTTAAACTTAAACCATTTAGATTACTTCGATTACTTCATAATTAGTTTTTTCATTATTATGATACATATAATGTAACAATTAATCCTGTTTTGGAGTATTAGAGTTATAAATAATTTTCCCTGACAATGTGATCTCTATGATACATCTGAAATAAAATTTCACTCAATAGAGGAATGTAGAATAACTCCTCTTTTCCTTCTTCGTCATCATTCTTTACTTAAGATCGAATTAAGAGAACTTTTAACGATTTATTCTATTTTAATAATTTCCTCGAACCTACATTTATCTAAACAGACAATTTGACACAAAAAAGGTTCGTGATCAATGTTAATTTATAAGGAGCTATCCTCATTAAATAAAAGTAGAACAGCATTTGAAATTGGTAACTTCTGGGAAAAGGTTGGTATTATTGATATTTGAAATTAATAGGTCAATCCACATCGTCGTTTTTTTGACAGAAACCGAACAAAACTGATTGGGTGCATTGTGCACATCTTATTTCAACATATAATTTGGAAGGTTATTAGAGAATTATTAAACAGATGTTTCAGTTCAAATCTAGTATATTTCATAGGTGAATTATCAATCTGATAGTTTTGAATCTTAAATATTGAAAATTGTCATGTCCAAAATAGTTTAGCTATCGCAGATTACTACAGTAGATAACACATAATCTGAATTCAAAATAGGGTCAAACCAGATCAGATTATCATGTAATTATACAAGCATGCACTTACGTTTAATAGATGGTTGAAAAAATTAATAAGGTGCTAAAAGCTTCCTGCATCATTTAGATTGGCTATCTTTATTTTGAAAGGGTTACATATTGTTGGTTTTATGCGGCATGAAGTACATTTGCTCTTAAATGACAATGAGTTCACTGTTAACTTAGATGATAATTAATGTCCGACCCAAAATTAAAACGACGACAAGCTTGACAAAAATTTTATCGCTCGAAAGCTTTTGCATCCATTCTTTGAAAAGTGACCCTTTTGAGCGAAGTGTGATATAATTAAAGGTTCTATTATGGATTACTCTAGCATGCTCTAATATTTTTAGATGAAATTTGAAATTCTTATTAATTTTGGCTCACTCGGTGGAAGAGAAGTATTTGATTTTAGAATTTCAAAGTTTTTACTGATCCACCTGATATGTTTAATTGCTGTCTAGGTGTGGAAGGATTCGAAATTTGCTTTTTGGAAATATAGTTTCACAAAATCAATAAAATGTTATGTTGAAGATGTCATATGAAACCGCACACGCAATTTACAACAAGATAATTTACGAATAAATGATGTGTCATATTTTTGACTATATGAGTCTAACTGATTAGTTAGACGTTTAATATCGTTATTGCTTTTAATATATATATTTTTTTATTGTGATAAGATAATTGGTACTTGTCAAAGTTGTGCAACTATGCATTTTATCATGCTATAGATCTCCAGCAAGTCGAATTGACGACTTTCTTGACCAGCTTGGGGATATTCTAAATAAAGTAATCAACATTATTATAGCTTATTTGTAGGTGACATAAATATCGGCTTGATGAAAATAACTGAAGATTCAAGAAATTATCTTGATATGATGAGTGAGCATGGCTTTCAATCAACTATTAATACTACAAAAAGAGCAAGTAATGGATCTGAATCATGTCTTGACAAATACAATAATTAGCTTGAAAAACAAAAAGGCTCCCGGGCTTGATGGAATGAAAGCCGAAACTCTAAAGATTATTACAAAATTCATATGTGAGCCTTTGACGGACATCATAAATAAATCCTTCGAATCAGGCATATTTCCTTCGATTCTAAAGAAATCTCTTATAACTCCAATTTTCAAAAATGGGGATACAGAAAATATTTCAAACAATAGGCCTATTTCACTTCTATCTTCAATAAGCAAAGTCTTTGAAAACATTATAAAAACAAGACTTACGACATACCTATCAAATTTTAATCTGTTGTCGACATCCCAGTATGGTTTTAGAGAAAAAAAATCTACCAATGATGCAATCCATTCCCTGACAAAAAGCATCTACGAATCCTTGGATTCAAGCACTCCATCTATTGGGGTTTTTTGGATCTAAAAAAGGCCTTCGATACTGTCGACCACTCCATGCTTTTTGATGCACTAGAAAATATGGGTGTGAGGGGTTTAGCTCATAATTTATTCAAAAGTTATCTAGCAAACAGAACACAAAAAACTAAATTCAAAAATCATGTGAGTGAAGAGATCAACATTAAATGTGGTGTACCTCAAGGAACAGTATTGGGGCCGGTGCTTTTCGTAATTTACTTAAATGATCTATTTGAACAGGAAACAATTGGAAAAATAATCAGCTTCGCGGACGATACTGTGATTTACTACAAACATGATGACTGGTATAATCTCAAAATAAATAAATATTGAGAGTGATCTTGGAAAACTCAAAGACTGGTTCGACAGCAGATTACTCTCAATAAACTTTGACAAAACTGTATATTTACCCTTCAGTAGTCATGAAACGTCTCTGCCAAAATACAATCTTAATGGATGTTAATCCAACAAGATTTTAAAATAAAACCTGCAAAAAAAATTAAATATTTGGGCATTTACATTGACAATCACTTACGATGTAACCATCATATGGAATATTTAACTAAAAAACTTCGGAGTATCCTATTTCGATTTAAACAAGTAAGCCAATTTTTGAGCTTTAAATGTGAAAAAATACTGTATCACAGTTTGGTTGAGTCACACCTCAATTATGGCATTATTGGCTGGGGAGGAGTTTCAAGGAGCTATCTAAATGCCCTAGAAGTAACTCAAAAGCGATTCCTTCGAATGATTCTCAACAAACCAACAATGTATTCAAGCTCACTACTCTATACTGAAACGCAAATATTGGATGTTAGACAACTATACATTATTCAGATAGGATGCCATCAATATAAAAATAAATACGAACTCACCATTCACAATCATAGATACGCGACAAGATCGAATAATCAATACTGTATACCAACAGCTCATAAAACAATAGGTCAAAAAGGTTACTCCTACTTGACACCTAAATTATTCGGGCAACTATCACAAAGAATTATCGATGAAACTTCTTTTAAACGCTTCAAAACCCAACTAGTAACATTTGTTAAAGAAACAGACAAAACAAAAATACACAAAATGATAGAATGCTGAAACAAAAACAGAGAAGAGTAAACTCATGTACGAAATGTATGTCTGAAACACAATCATGTAAAAATGTATTTATAATGTTTTAACTGCATTTTTTTTGTTTTCTTTTATAATGTTAAGGTTAGGCACACCAGCCTATAATCACCACATACAAGTATGTACAATACTTCTGTGGATGTCTAGATGTTTATTCAATTTTATTCAATTTTAATTGTATTTTATTACTGTATTTTGTTAAATTTATGAATAAACGTTATTATTATTATTATATTATTATTATTATTATTATTATTATTATATTATTATTATTATTATTATTATTATGTTACATGGGTTTGGAATATTTCGATTAATGAATGTTTTTATCATCGTTACTTTGAATATCGAATTTAGAATCATATGAATTTGAAATTTATACAAAAATCTATGCAACTCAAAACCACCTCAAATCTCAATTAAATATTCACCAGACGATGAATACATAATTACTCGACAGCTCCCAAAATAAAAATATATTGATGTTTCATATATATATATATATATATATATATATATATATATATATATATATATATATATATATATATATATATATATATATATATATATATATATATATATTGTTATGGTATGATAATGTGTAATGTTTTTTTTTTAAATAAAATCAGATTTTAATTTGGGCGCCATTAATAATTATTTGAATTTCTTTATTCTATCATGTTATTATTATTTTTTTATTCTCAGGGTATTATATTGTGAGGTCAAATTAAAAAAATTTATTGCGATAAATTGTTATGGTTATAAGGTCAGATGATAATAGTTTTAAGACCGGGTCTGTTCTTTATAATGAATAAAATATTCAAAATATACAATTTCTTAACTAGCTATTACAATTATTTTATTTTACAAACATTCATTCATTCATTCATACTCGTAATTACATTCATAAAACTAAATTATATGGAAATGTGAACTCAAATATTATATACTAAAAGAAATACTTAAACTTAATAGAAACAGTACCTTAAGTGTTTGTTATGTTGTATTTTTAATTTTTTTTTTAAATTGGAAATTGTTACGGCCTTGCAGAATAAACAGATACTCCGCTGTAGTTCCACTCCTGTTCTTTTCCTTTTCACAACTTCTTTATCTTTGAAATTGTCCCTTTGTGAGTATTCTCACTTATTTCACTTTACTTAATTGTTTTCACTAATTTCTTATTACTACACTCATACAATTATTAATTATCAATCCTTTGAATATTTTATGCCTTTTTTATCAAGATTTTAATTTTTTAAATTTCAATTGAAATTATTTTACTCTTTTTCTTTCTTGCCAAAAAAAATTTTTTTCCCCCTTGTTGATTCTCTTTCCTTCTTTTTTTTATTCATTTTTTTTTTATTTAACCAATGATATTTATTTTAAAAGCTAGTTACTAAATTGTCATTTCTAAATTTTTAAATTTTTGTGACTTTATTCAAATAATATTATTCTATAATTTCTTTGTTGTATTTATTTCATTCCTATGTTATTAATTTTATCATTGCAGTTGTCAAAATTTTTATATTTTATCATTTATAACCTTAAAATTTATGTTGGTATGTCACACAAATTTTTGAAGTTGGTGCTCCTGTTTTTATCTGTCAATTTATGGATTAAATTCTTTGATTATACAGGATTTGTCAAAATTAAATAATAATTTAGAATATAGTGTTGGCCAAAACTTAATATAAAGAATGTTATTTATTTTATTGTGATAAACTGCTCTAAATAACCGAATAACAGAACTGAACTTATTGCTTTATTTATTTCTTATTATTATTTAATAATTTATTTTGGATATATTTATACCATAACAATATATATATATATATATATATATATATATATATATATATATATATGCCCAAATGTTTATACAGGGACATCCGATGTATATACTATATACTTTATACTGTCCTCGAAGAAATAGTTATGTGTATTAGAAAACCAGTTATACTGTCCTCAAACTGAAACATCAAATATATATACGATATACAATGGTATATACGGTTTTAGCAAACCAGTTATACTGTCCCCAAACTGAAACTTCAAATATTTATGCGGTATATAATGGTATATTCGGTATGTCCTCAAACAATCGGTTATAGCGTTGCCGGAAAATAGATCGAAGCAGATTAATGTGCTTATTAAATAAAAAAAATTGGATGTAATACCCCATATAAATAATACCCCAGGCCAGTAGATTTTGAATTCAACTCATGAAAATTGTGTTTTTTTTTTAAATCAAAACACAAGTGACACTAATAACAGCTGGTGGTGATTCTATTATAAGTGTGCAAGAGCTAAGAAATAAAAACAAAACCCAATCCTATAAAGTTCTCACATTCTCACAAGGTTAACAAATAGTACACTATCCACGTTGTTTTTTCATGCAACTCAGTTTCTTGAAATAAATCAACAGGCTTATCCCAAAAATGTAATCACTAGTTGTATTACCATTGAATATACCACTTCACACAAATCGTACCGCAAAGTAACTATTTCCAGGACGATTCACCATTATATTTGGACCCATTATAAACTTGAATAACTTTTAAGCCCCATTATATAATGGAATTGGGTTTTTATCAATCTTTCCCTAATAGTGCATTTCGTAAATAAGACAACTTTTTATTTCAGATGGAACACACTGTGGAATTCTCTACAATCTGGAAATTCACTCTTTTCACTTTCCAAAATACTCTAATCAGTATAGTTATTGTACAGGGTGATAGTTATATTGATGCTTGAAGTCAGTATTGTTTTTAGGGAACATGTAACGATTCACAAGTTGACTATAGAAATGATAGACAACATAACTTTCAACCATTAAATAACCTTATTGAGAATTGAAACGATTAATATTTATAATAATTACTAAATAATTACGAAAGATCCGAGATGGAATTACTGGAACCATTGCTGAAATTCATACTGAACACACTTTTCAATACCACTATACAGACACTCAAACTTGCGTATACTTTTTGGGCGTTTGAAGTCGTTGAACTTAGTCATGGAAACGCGCGTTAGATTGAGAAGTGTGTATGTCTGTGTAGTGATAGTGTAAATGTAAATCGATTTCTTTATTTCTTAATTATCTGTTTCGGCGTTCACAAGTAGTTGTCTTCATTCTCCATAGTAACTTCATGCATCCTTACATGTTTCGAAAAAACAATACTATAATAAAGTCATCACACCCAGTACAAAAAATATACTAAGTAGTTTGGAAATGGAAAAAAATGGATTTTCAGATTGTTGAAAAGTATGAAAGGTGTTCAATTTGAAATAACAAAATTGTCTTGTCTTCACAAATACACTATATCATTTCCGATTAAACCGGAAGTGAATATAATTAGACGAATACCGAAAAAAACTAAATTAATAAAAATTAGAAACTGGTAAAACCCCATTCCATTATATAAATTAGTTCAAAATTTATTAGGTGGTCAAAATATAACTCGGTATAATAATATATCATTTCATAGATAGGATTAAAATAACCATGAAGTAGAAATGACAACCTATGAAATTTATCACTGTTTTGTTATAACTGTGACTATATCTGTAACAAGAACGACAATACCTGATATCGAATAAAAACAGAACCTTGTTGCCAAATTAGTCGAGTAATTAATTACAAAATGCCAGTTACTAAAGATGCGTTTACACCGGAGTTAATAACAAGAGTTTTTAAGAAAAAGTTATTAACTTAACTGAATCCCCAAAAAATTCTCTTAACCAAAGTTAATAATAACTCGTGTTTTTAACAGAAAATTCCTTGTTAAGCCGCGTTTACACCGGAGTTAATAACACGAGTTTTTAACATTTTTGTTATTAACAGGTGTTAATAAGAAAAGTCATTAACATATCTTAATAACATTTTCTTTTGGCTGCTAGTTTTGTTATCAACAAAAGTTAAAAGTCACTTCGCCAGTATCAACACTCATGCCGGGCGAGGGGGCTGCGGGGAAGAGAGGAACCAGTTATTAACAAAAGTTAACACGCTAAAAGAGGCTATTAACTTCTGTTATTAATATTTGTTTGAAACACAACACATTTCCTTTAATCTTTACAGACTCTTGATGGATAACATAAATCTTGTTAATAACAAGGTGTAAACGCGGCTTAACATGCATATACAATAACAAGAATTCAGTGCTAATTTTGTTGGGCTTTTTTGTCATTTCTGGGAATAGGTATTTACCAAATTATGATCTGCATGAAATCCTTGATTATATGTAGTAACTAGATAATCTACCCCTTGTTAAGTTTTGAAGCGGAATTCCCGATTCATAGATGGCGATACCCAAAACTAGGGAAAGATAGCAGACTGTCGATTCTACGTCCGAATAGTGCATTTAATGGAACGCGCACCTATGTATGAATAGCAAAACTATTAATTGCTTCTAGAATTTGACCTGTTCAGAGGAAATAGCGATATGGGTGGATGTACAAAAAATATTCTACATCAGACGCTCGAAAATATACGAGTTGTTCCATTTGAAAAAACAAACTAGAAAATTCTTTTTAAACAATTCGGATTAGAAAAATAATTTTCAGCTACTCTGTATAATTGTAGGGCATGGAAATGGACCAGAAACATCGCACATCTATCTATCAAATGGTATCATAATTATTTTCTCTTGAGTTCCGTAACTATGATGAAGGATGACAGTGGTTTTTTCGGTATGCATCTGCAAATAAGATTTTCATTTTCATAAAAAAAATCATAATTTGGTTAAGAAAATGTCAATAATATTGGAGGGGTGATTGGAGGTCACTGAACTGCTTGAAAAAAAAATATGCTAATATACATGACATTTCATTAAAAAAACACTGTAGATCCTCGGTTCGCCCTGTATATTCGGTAATAATTTCCAGTAATCAAATTTGTTGTCTACTGAACACAAATCATTTTGTCCAAATTTACTTACTTTGGTAAAAGGAGACGAATCATCAAAAACACCTAAAAACAGATTAGAACGCCACTTCAAAGGATTAACAATGAACGGTTTAATATTACAAGAATTAGTGAAGTTACGGCGATGTTTAAAATCGAATGTCTATACATACCTCATATGAACGAATTAATTTTTTTAAATACATAGGTAGGTATTTTGTTGTATTGAATGATGTGGACTGTATAATTTTATTTTGTATTTAAATTTTCTATTTATTTTAAATGAAACAAAGTCCCATTTATTTTCTGGAAGCAAAGCTTCTTTTATTAGAACCAAAAACGTTCTTACTTCGGTCTATATAATACACATACTCGTTCTCGTGACGCTACATAAAAACGACAAGTAACGAAGAAAAAGACTGCCAGAGGCGTAGAGTAGAATGAATTTCTAAATAAAAATTAAACTAGAATTAAAACAAAATCAAACATAGCGCCGGCCTTGAAAGTACCAGCTTTCAAAAAGAAAAAAAAATATACATTAAAGAAATAAATATAGCATAAAATTATATACAAGTAAAAAATAAGTACAACCAAATAACCCTTAATCGTCTATAGGTAAAACACATATCTTATTTATGGCACGTTTAGTGATACCACTGTAAGTCTTTACTGTCACTACTCTAACAAGTCCATCACTGCCTGGATGAGTCTTTACTATGCGTCCCAATTTCCAACTCATTGGAGAGGTATCATCTTCCCTTAAGAGCACCATAGATCCCACTTGGATAGAGTCAATTTGAGTACCTCTCCATTTGGGTCGCTGCTGGAGTAAGTTCAAGTAGTCCTTGGACCACCTAGTCCAAAAGTGCTGTATCATCATAGTAATGTGCTTGTATCGAGATAACTGAATTTTATGGTCAGCAGGAACAGCTGACTCTGGAATTGTTTGAATCGCAATACCGATTAAGAAGTGTGCTGGAGTCAAAGGCTGTAGATCATCAGGATCTTCGGTAAGAGGAAGGAGAGGGCGAGAATTTAGGATGCCCTCAATTTGAGATAGAAGAGTATAAAATTCTTCATAAGTAAGATAAGTGTTGTTAAGTACACGTTTCAAATGGTGTTTAGTAGAGCGAACTGCACGTTCCCACAATCCTCCCATATGAGGGGAGTAAGGAGGATTGAAATGCCAAGTAATCAAGTTATCGGTTATAAACTCTTGAACAACTAGAGATTGGCTTAATTCAAAATACTTTAATAAATCCTTATTTGCCTTTACAAAGGTACTTGCATTATCTGAATAAATGTGCCTACATAAACCACGACGAGAAATAAATCTTTTGAATGCATTAAGGAAGCCATCAGCGGTAAGATCACTAACTAGTTCTAAGTGAGTGGCCTTGGAAGAAAAACATATAAACATATATAAGACTTAATGTATTTCTTGTTACGCAGCTTGCTGTCCTTTATTAAATATGGGCCAGCATAGTCAATACCTACCGTATAAAATGGCTTTGATGGGTTAACCCTTGATGAAGGTAGTTCACCCATTTTTTGAATTAATCCAGTAGGCTGTACTCGAAAACATTTTACACATTTTCGTAAAACTCTGCGGATAGTTTGGCGACCAGAAAGAGGCCAAAACTCATTTCGAATGGTAGCTAGTACTGTTTATCTGTTTTACATTGGTATTATTATTTATATTTTTATTTATGCTGCATCTTTCCTTTAAAAAGTCAACAAATAAATCAATTTTCGGGGATTTTATTTTATGTATTTTAGTTTCCCATTCTTTACGTATATATTTGTCAAGTTTCTCTTCTAATAAAAATAATAAAATTCTGTCCCATTCATCTACGGGTTCTTTTAGTTTCCTTAATGCCCTATAATTTAAATTGAATATGTCTAAGAAATTTCTTAAGTCAGAAAAATTTTCTTTATTGATTTTAGGTAAATCAAAAATATTTTTTAAATGGATTTTAATCAAAGATTTTGTATCCTCGTACCTGTCTTTTAACATATCCCATGCTATTTCATAATTTGAATCAGTACTTTCTAAGTCACCTATTAATTTTGCAGCTTCACCTTTTACTGCTGATTGCAAATAGAAGAATTTTTCTGTTGTAGACAAACTCGAATCATCATGAATTAGTCATTTAAATCGGTCGTGAAATGATGACCAACAATTTTCTTCACCCGAAAAAGATGGTAAGGAAATTTTTGATAATCTTAGATTATGAGATATACCTGATCGCGGCCTAGAACTATCGACTATCAAAGATTCAATATCTGATACACCATTGTTCGTGTTCATCAAGGTTTTAGCATCATTTAGTAACTCATAAAATTTGTTTTCAAATTCTCTACGATCCTTATCAAAACCAATTTGATTTCTTTCCGTATCTTCTAAATTTTCCTCAATTTCCGATTGAATTGCTTCAAAATCGTCTAAAGATACTTTAAATCTTTCGAATCTATCGGCTACGTAAATTCTTTTTGAGAGATCTTGTTCGATTTCCTTCAAAAAATTCTCAAACCTTGTAACTGATGCCTTAATAATAGACCTTTTCTTATATAAATTCTTCATTTTTTCCGACTCGGCCATTTTATTTTATTTTTATCGCGCGCCTATGGAATGAGTTTTGATTTGCTTACTAGTAATAACTTTACAGAAAAACTGCGACCCTTTTGTACTTAGCCGCTCCGCTGGCGCCGTCCGAATGTTCTGTCTACTTGGCTAATGAAAAAAACGGAGTATATTACTTTCTTACTAGGATCTAGGATGCAAATATTGCAAATACCTTTCTAAAGATACAACATGAATAATTCAAAATAATTTGTTGTGTATTAATCGATATTTATATTAATTGCTAATTACTTGTGAATTCATCTCGATACCTTAATATTGAATGATAATATTTGAGCAAGAAAACAAGGCAATTTTTTTATAATAAAGTAAAGAACAATACTATGTTGAATTGATTGAATCTATATTGAAACCAATTTTTACCTGTCTTTAAATTTACGTCAAATAAGTGTGCCTTACCGACAAGGTAATACCTATAGTTTTGTTTAACATTAACCTGAAATATTTTATCTTGCAATTGTATTGAACTATATATTATTTACTGCAAAGCAATAATAAAAAACTCTTCCATCAGATTAATTTTCATGTTAATTTTTTATGTAAATAAAATTTTTTAATTTAAAAAGTTCATTATAAAATAAACAAAACCCATACATGCACTTTGACCTTCACGTAGTTTTAAAAAATATCCTATCAAAAAAAATTAAAAAAAAATATATTTCCCCAACTCTGCTTGGTTTATAGTGAAGATGAGCTGTGCGTAAGTACTCACTGCCCTGATTAGCTTTGTTCGCGGGTAACAAATGGAATCCATTAGGAACCAAAAAATAACCTATTCAGAATCACCGTAATACGCATGCATGATTACGAACCGAACAAAGATTTTCATTTACTGCGAACGAAAAAAAAAAGATTCTAGCATAAGACAATCTCTAGTTTCTTATGCCCGTACTTATAGTTGAGACTTGAGTACGAGCCTGTACTTGAGAATGCTTTGAGATAAAATTTTGTATACAAAAGTCTCGGTTATAAGTACGAACATTATAGTCGAGACTTTTATACAAAATCTTATTTCAAGGCGTTTTCAAGTACGGGCTCGAACTCAAGTTTCGACTATAAGTACGGGCATTAGTCCTAAGAAAGATCTAAGAACTTCTGTAACTGATTCGGAATCAATAATTTACAAAATCGTTGTGACCCAGTAACACAGAACTATTACTAGAAAATGCGCATGCGGTCAGTCCCTGAATTAGTTCGTAATCAGACCGGCGAACAAAGCTAGAATCATCCGCCTCAAAGCATGCGCGTTACGACAGACAAAACTTTTTTAATTTTTTTTATTATTAAATTAAACTGACCACTTATTTATATTAGCTGACCAATTATCAGCGAATGCTTCCCGATCGCGCATAGGTGGAATTTTTTTTTTTTCGCAAATGAGGTGATAACATTTTGAATTGACCTTGAAAAACTTTAATCTTTAATAAAAAATTTTCTGATGCTGACCAATTAATGAGACCAACTGACCTTTTACGACCAATTTCTGACCTTTCAGATGGTATAATTGGTCAATCGAAATTCCACAGATGAGGTGGCTAACATCGCGGAGCTTCAAATACCTAACCTATCAAATTTTTGTGTTACTTTTCATCGAAAATTTATTTATTCTTCGATTCTTAATATCTATATATTGAGATAACTGCCATAAGCGGCGTTGTATTTATCACCAAATATACAAGATTGTAAGTTTAAAAATTCAATCGATGATAAAGCGCACAAATTTTTTGTTTATAATTCACATATACAAAACTGAAATTAAAAAATTTTTCAACTATAGTATACCCAATCCGTGGAAACACTATATATGAATAAAGTACATCTAAAGAACTTGATGTGAGTCACATTTTAAACTACATTTTGAGTAATCTGTATGTTTTGCGCCTGCCTTCTCCAAACATTCTATATTAACAATCCTTGGTATATATTTTATACATAAGTCTAAAAATGAGATAAAAAAAACCTTGAATTGACAATGATTTCACAGTAGCAACACGCCAAGGCATGTGTGCGTATATTGTACGTACCCACTAGACCCCCGTGATACCAAGCCACGCCGTCCGGCTTATGTGTGTATGCAGAAACTTTCTTGTATCAGGGTGATAACTGCATTACTGCATACAAAAATCAGGAGGAACTTTCAATATAGTGTCCATATTTCGTCTTCTTGTAGCTTTTATTTGGTATTGAGCTGTCTTGAATAATATTGCATGCATGATGTAAAGACTTACATCATGATTACATGTATTAATTCTGTTTCTTCATCGAAATCGAAGTTTTCCCGTAGATTCTTATACACATTGAAACATAATTATCTGTGCTTCGATCTCTGTAGTAAAATCATCACCATATTCTTTAAATTTTCTTCGTTGTTACTCACAATATTTTGCTCCGAACTCGATATTTCCCAAGGATAAAATATTGTAAAAAATATAAATACGTATACCTACTCAAAATTTTTCTCAGAAAAGAACCCTACTCTTTTTCTCGGTGTCAGACTCCCAACTAGAGAATGAACATCTGTTGTGATTGTAAAATGACATATCAGAAAAACAATTATAGTTCAGTCAAAGATTTGAAAAATAAAAAGTTATTTGAAACTTGAATTTCTAATCATTCTTAAGATATAAAGTAGTGTTCAATTGTTTGTTCAAGATGTTTAAAGCGATGTATTTTGTATACATTAACGTTAAGTATCTTAAAAAGTAGGATAGCGCTGCATAGTTGCGGGTTAAAAATAATCGTTAGACAGTCGTTGAATGTATTTAATAATTATAAAATTATTAAATACATTTTGATAATTATTGGTTGTAATTATAATATTATAAAAAATAATGTACTGTCGACTAGACCATTTTAAATTATAATAGTGACTGGACTATATTATAATCCTGGTATTAGAGTCAAATAATAAGCCAACAACTTCACACAAGTTTTAAGTGTTGTTGACTAACAGAGACCAGTGTTGCCAGCAGCTTCTGATTTCTCGTACTAAATTTTGTTGAATTTCGTAATAGGTTGTTCGTAATAGATTTTTTTTGAAGTTTTCTGTACAATCTGTGGTGTCCATCCAAACGGAAAACATAGATGTCGCTAAAGTTGAACATGTTTCTGTTGACATTTTCTTGAAATCAAAATTTCCAAAAGAAATAAAAATTTTATTGCTTAGATTCAGAAAAAAAATATACAAAGGAACAAAAAACGAACAGAAATTGTAAAAATAATATCTAATTGACAAAAACTTCTCATAAAATCGTTTATAATACTAGTGGAAATAGATAATGAAAATATTCTTAGAAAAAACGTTAAGAAAAAACAAATGTCTATTATTTTAATAAAAACTGCCTCATTGCAACATAGAAACCAGAAAAAAATAGTTGTAGAGAAAGTCTATGTTATGACCATATATTTAATACTCCTATATTGCTAGCGCCCGTAAGTGGAAGTATCAGGCCGTGAGTGAGACAGCAAATGACTGTTTCTATCTCTATCGGAAAACTCGACTCGTTGTGCGCAAGCGTCACGAGTTTTGAAAGCCATTTGCCTTCGAAATTTAAAGTCTGATTAGAGCATACGTATTATTGGACATTCGTATTAGGCTTGCCGTTTCGCGAGAAGGATAGACGGATATATGTCTGCACCGTAGGAACTTCGCCCGGTTTCAGACCCCTACTAGCAATATAGGAGTATTAAATATATGGTTATGACAAATGTCAAAAGTCGAACGCCGAATTTCATTGCCATGGAGACTAGATAGTTTCCATGTTCATTCAATCAACATTGATTGCACTGCATGTCTAAGATTTCCGTTTTCGATTTTTTGTTCTTTGGCCAAAATAATTAAGACGTATTAAATTGCAAAGCGGCGTAATAGCGTAATGAATAAATCCATTTGGTAATAGATCTATTACTAACGTAATAGTGCTGGCAACGCTGACAGAGACAGAAACTGCATTCATCTATCATATTCATTTGTCCTCGAACCGTTGTGCGCATGTGTTGTGTCTCCGATACTTATAATGCAGTTATAGAGAAATTTTCCTTCGGTTTATAGCTCAGTGGCAAAACTCTAGACTCTGAATCTAAATCATTTATATTAAAAATTTAAAATTATATTTTCAAATCAATATAAAAATTTAAATAAATGAACTTTGATCTACTAACAAAAATTGACAGCTTGTTATAAACTCAATTCTCGGCCTTGCACATAGCACTTTCTCCTACTAACAAAATAGGAATATGAAATATGTAGACGCAATCAGAGGAAGCATTCAAATTTTAATTTATGCTTTTAATTTTGTCTAAAAATGTTCTGTTAAGTGAAGTTTGAGGACAGTTTATCCGTCATCAAACATTTGATACAATGTCCCTAAACTAGCTATTAATGTCCTCAAACTAACTGACAATGTCCTCAAACTAACCGAAAATGTCCTCAAATAGTATGGTCCTCAAACTACCAGTTAGCTATATAATAAAAGTTTGAGGACTGTCCCCGAACAATCGTTTTGTCCCCAAACTAACAGATACAGGAACAAAATGTCCTCAAACTAGCACTTGGGCATATATATATATATATATATATATATATATATATATATATATATATATATATATATATATATACATCTATGAATTGTAAAGATGTATTTGCCAGCTATATTATGAGCGGTTTTTATTGGGAACATGACAAGGAAACACCAGTGGAAAAGTGGACAAACTTTAATATGTTTTCCGAGCTTTCGAATACTTACGTATGATAATGATATGAAAATGATAATAATAAAATGAAATCAGTGAAAATCTTGATAAATTAGTATGAAGTATTCGAAAACTCGGAAAACATATTTTGTCCACTTTGGTTTTTTCTTGCCACGTTCTCAATAAAAAACCGCTCTTGTACATATATATATATATATATATATATATATATTTGAATTTTGTTTCTAAATGTTCTTGATAGGTCGCTTCTGTTTGTTTTTAATGATTTTTGATGAAAAATTGACGTTTCGTCTTAACTTCAGTCTTTATCAAAATATGAATATTATATTTGTGTTTCCTATACATAAATGCCATGATGAAATAATTTATAGCTACATTTAGGTGGCTACGACTGCTGCAATAAAAAATTTTATACACTCAAGGATACTTCAATATTATATATTTTTCAAAAATAACAATATCCCAAACGACAATATTTGGCAACAAGATCGTGCCCCACCTCACTATGCGTGTGTGGTGATGCAATAACCAAATAATGTGTTTCCCAGAAAATGAATTGAAAGGCGTGGTTTTATCGAATGTCCCCCGCGATCACCCGACATGATTCCTTTAGAATATTTTTCGTGGGGTCACTTCAAAAACATCGTTATTAAAAAAACTGCCAATAATCAGGAATTAAAAGATTACCACAGAGATAAGAAGTTCAAAAAATCGTATAGTATGTTGTATTGAGGTAAATGAACAACATTTTGAGTATATGATGTAATCGCCTTTACTGAATATTTTCTAAAATTCATCTACATCACAAATGTGGATCTACTTCTATCAAGACACGCACATTTAAAGATTTGTCTTCAGTTGTTATAGGTTTTCTGCGCCACGATTTCAATAAATATTTTACTTCACCATTTTTGTTAAACTGACACTAGATCTTGTTACGAAATTTATATTAGCACATAAAATATTAAAGAATATTTATTCTAACTTTGTTGGAGATACTATAAATGTAGCTATAACTAAATTATGGCATTTAGGTAAAGAGAATATTACATGAAAAATAATCAGTATTTATTAAGGTTTCCTGAAAACACAAAATATATAGGGTGATCAATTCGAAATAACAAAGTTCATTATTTTTCAGGAAAAGGAAAGATCTGTCAACAATGTAGATACCACTATAATACCGGCTGTGTCTCAAGCACATTTTGCGCACAAAAATTCATAAAAATAGTACAAGCCGTTTTCGAGATAATTGAATTGTTCCATTACGTTACTCACTTTGTATAATGACGGAAAAAAATTATGAATATAGAAAAACTCCAAACAGCCAATTGGATTGGATATTGACGTAACCGTCAAGGTAGTACAGTGCAACGGTATCCAGTACTCCATTACTAGAATGATAGATAACGTAGAAGAAGCTACATTTTGAAATTTTTTGACAGATGATTCGAAAAAACTATTTTTCCTCATCAAAAGTATCATGTGTTACTCCTAATCCTCCAAGAATATGTGTACAAAGTTCCATGATGATCGGTTCAGTAGTTTTAGGATTTAAACAAGTTATTTTATGTTTCCCTTATTCATGAAATGCGTAAAGTTCAAATACTGTCCTCTCTACCTATGGTTTGCTTTTTTGTTATCTTCATATATCCTACTTTTTTCGCAGTACTTTTCGCAACTTCCTTCATATCATCAGATATCGAGTGCTCTCCATTCTTGCTATGTGTTTCATATTCAAGAGATTTATCACAATCTACATAGCAATTGTAATTGTGACACAGAATAGCATGATTATCATCTTTATGAGGAATATGCTGTCTATAATTTTGGTATTTAGGAGGTACTTGAACCAAACGATTCTTTATATGCTGGATTTTTCATTCTAGATAATTCTAGGATATAGGTATTCAGGAACATTACGAGTATTTTTGTCAGCTGTACATCTACATTAAGAACCATCTTTTCTAAATGTCTTAGGAAAAATCATTTGGTGCATATCGTATTGCCGCCGCTTAGACCTTTTGAAAATATATGGAATGACTAAATTTACGTCTCGATAGTATTGGACAGTAGAGAGTTGATTATTAGACGGGAGTCGATTGAATGAGGAACAGTTTTGGCTGCTTTCAAGTATTATTGAATCTTCCACTCATTGGACAAAGCGTCCTATGACAGAGATAACAAGAAAATATTGTATAGTCATGGTACACCCCCATTTTATTAGTTTTCTGGGTTATGAACGTAGAAAGAGGAAATGTATTATAATGCTGGTATATTTAATCACAAACCTACCTACTTATTTGTTCTACATTAAACACCTTATCGCACTTCGCCACACAGTTATTGAAACCTTTTTCACTGAAAATATAAGACTTCACATGTCTGAAACTTAAAAGCTTCGAGAATGCTACATGTCGTAGGTTTTTTCGTCAATAATTAGTTTTTTTTATACAGTTACTGTCGCTGTCCAGGAATTGTCATATCTGGATTCTATTTACCGTGTATCCGATTGTTAACCAAAACACGTCTCGCATGGTTTAAGTCATATCTTACGAACAGAAGTCAGCTTGTAACGGTTGATACAACGATATCTTCTTTCAAGCCAATAGAATGTGGAGTGCCCCAAGGCTCAGTGCTTTGTTTCTACTGTTTATAAACGACATGGCCTCTATAGATATCAGTGGTAAAATATGTCTATTTGCAGACGATATTAGTTTCTCTTAGAGCAACCCTAATCTCAGGGCACTTCATAGGACCATTTCTAGTGACATAATCACCCTTAAATTATTGGGTGATTCTAATCCTCTCTATCTCAACGTTTTTAAAAATAAATTTTCATCATATGAACATACATTGCTGTAATTTTCGCTAAATACCACCACCATTGACGTCGCTGAATCTGTGAAATCCTTAGGACTTGTTGAGGATAATTCCTTGAATCAGATCAGTTTTTAAAGAACTGAGCGTATCCACCTCCTTAACACTTTATTTTACCCTTATCTTCGATATGCCCTTCCCTTCTGGGGTACATGTGGTACGACTCAATTTATGCGAATCTTCAAACTACAAAATAGAGCTGTCAGATGTTCACTGTTACTAAACAGCCGGGATTGCTGGGACTTCTTTAAAATATTCTGACTCTTCCTTCCTTATTCATCTTTAAATCCATTTGCCTTATTCGTAACCACGATTCTCCAATTTCAAAACTAGTCGTTGCACGGCTAGCCGCTTAGGAATGTTACCTGCCTGCTCCATGTTCAGAATTAGTTGAGGGCTCAATATTTGACCTTGAAAAAAATGCACAGTCACTTGCCAATTGAAATCAAATCAATATCATGTTCCCCTGCACTCCCCAATAATTTGAGGGCATTTTGTTACTCATTTTTGTATCTTGAAATTTTATTTTATTTTTACTTTCATTTAGTTATTTTTATGTTCTATTTTTCAGTTTTTACAAGCTTTTTGACACTAAAGCATTTCTCTCTCTCTATTTCTCTATCATTTATCACGTTTTAACAAAAATAAAGTTGAAAAAATATTTGAACTGATATGAAACGCGTTGTGAATGAATTCAACTTGAAAATATGATTTGAAGCTAGTCCATTTAAGCTGTGAACCACAAAATGGCACGTATTTTGAAAGAACTCACAAGAAGAATTCCAGCAATTTTCAAACATGGAAGGTCCATTGTAGGGAGTGATAAGTGGTATGTATTTATAGTGATTATAAGTCAAAATACTTGAATAAAAAATTGAATATTTCATACCATTAGTTTCATTATTCAATATCCACAGCATGCATATTTGAAAATTGAGCAACGTTATAGCTAGTTCTGAAATTATGGAGTGAGCGATCATAAGTACTTTGGTTGGTTTCATTTGTCTCATTGTTTTTCTCAAAACACATGAGACTGAATAAACTTAGTTACTGATGTCGAGGACAAAGACATTTTTTTTTCTAGTCATATATGTTCTCTATTTCCAAGAACAAACAAATGTCTAAAATTCACATTACTTTGGAATTAGTTGTTGCGATGTAGGTCCGATTGAGGAACACCGCAATGTTAAAAAAATCTGTTCAGTGCTCACAGTGGAAAATCATATAATATAAGGGAAAACTCCGATTTCAATTCCAGAAGGTCGCTTCCACATTGAAATGGTTTTTCATCTGTGAAATTAACGTCTCAATGAATTTTCAAAAAACTCATACTGGCTAAGCCGATATAATTCAAAAAAGAAATATTCCGATTGTAATTCCACGAACTGGAAATGTTTTCCAGGAACAAGTAAAAGTTTCTCATTTCTTTTAGTATTTGAAAAAAATGATTTTTTTTCGGGGACCAATTAAATAGTCTCCTACCTTGACAGAATTGGTTCAAATGAAATTTTATTCAGAGAAGCTGTTTTCAAATGAACTTTGAAATATGATGTACAATAAAAGATTTATGTTTCTTAAGATTTGACTACTGGATTATTACCTTTTCACGGTGATAACCCTTTTGAGTCTTTTTTAAAAAAATGTGGCAGAAGTGCAAAATATTTAAAAAACGTCTTCCGCTTTGCAACTACAGAATAATTATACTGATATAAGTTGATTTAACTGAACTATTTGGTTTCATTGATGAAATACGAGGGTGCTTCGACGAAAAAATAATTCTAATGTCAATAAAACAATCTTCTCTTAACTCCCAATTATTTCAAAGCATTCAAAAACTAACATTTCGGAAATTCCACATAATCCTCGATTGTTTCATTTAACTGAAATCGCTATCTACGCTATTTTCTTCAGTTTGTTATTGAGAATTAATTCTAGATAATCAATAAAAATAACATCCTTGGACACCTAAAACACTGACTACGAACTTGTTAGCCGAAAAACGGTGTTAGCTATCTTAGGAGAACTTTGAATGTAATTCATTGTTTGAAGTGTATTTCCATTTCTACCAACGTTTGGAAGTAGAGAATTCATTATAGCGGACAAAACACAGTATAATATTCACGTTATGTGTTTCACGTGAGGAATAATGTTTAATCAACAAACGAAATTATTTTTAATTTCATTCAAAAAACGAAGTTCTCACTTCATTACTTCATATCAATACCCATACTTTCATTGAATATAAATCATTATTCAAAGTGAATTTTCATTTCTAGAATGTAATGATGTTCTCAGATTTAATCTACTATGACATACCGATAGAATAATTCATTTGGATTTCGTTTGTACTTGTTCAAAAATTCGTTATATTTTGAATGCAAGCGGGAATTTGAGCATCAAGCAATTTCGGTACCACCCTTCCTATGTAACCATTCTTGGAAAAGATTACATACCCGTTCGGTTCAAATTTATCTTAATATGTCAACGTTTTGAAGTAGAGAAATATTGACGATTCATTCCAGGGGACAAGACACGATATAATATTTACGTTAATTTTGTGCTTTCACGTGAAAAATAATGTGAAATTAACAATTGAACTTATCCTTAATTCAATCCAACCAATGAAGCAGTTTTCACATGAGTATTGGTACTAATGCACGTATCAGATTCACGTATAGTGATGGAATGAGAAACATAGCGGAAATTAATAATATATTCAACATAGTGAAAGTGTCGTCAGCCTCTGAAAAGTACCTCTTCCATCCAAACACCCTCCTTTGTGATACCCATTTGAATAAAAAATTGATAATTTGTCAGGAAATGGTATATCTCTTTATTTCCTTTATACAAATGATGAGTTTTCGTGATATTACTGTCTAACATATATAGTCAAGAGCTATATTCATTTCGAATGATTTTATATTTGGCTGAAGTAATTTCCCATAAATATCTCATTGTCAGATTCTGAATGAACCTTTTCAGACCCAAGATCGAAACTTATATAAGTATAATAGATAGACTTGACCAAGCTATTATGTGATATATATGAAATTCGGGCCTTTTTTGGTATACGGCATTCAAATCTATGTGAACCATATTAAAGCAGAAAACATGGAGATTCATTGGCGTTCTTTAATACTATCAAGATAAAAATTATTGTTTGAAACTAAACAATAAGTGAAAATAATCATAGAACAATTTCAATAACCTCAAATAACTATTGATTATATGAGAATAACCTTCCTGAACATTAAGAATGAAGTCTCAAGTACACATGGGATTTTCATATGAAAAATATCTCATCAACATGAAATTTATTTGTAGAATTTCATCAAAACTGTAGAAATATGGATTAGCGCAGCCGATATACACTTTAGAAAGATTGAAATTTCACAGAGTGTTTTTTAAAAAGTTATTTAAAATAAAACAGCTTCCATATCGATATCCTAATATGTATGAGCGCAGAAATAGATATTATAACTCAGGGTAGATAGACAGACCACTCAAGCTAATTAAACAAATGGTCGAAGGAAGATTATTTATGCTATTTCATTAGAAAAATAAAGTAACTGTACATCTTTAGATTAAGATTCGATAGTCTTTTACTATCCCTGTCAGAAATAGGTCAGCAAGTTATTTCAGAATAACGGTGCACTCATTATAGCTATAATTGACTTATAAAGACCCAAATATTGTTCGAGCATTCTTCTTCTACGCTCTTTTTTTGGGAACACAACAAAATGACTTAACTACCGAGGTTTAATTTCTTTGCAGCGTCCCTGACTGACTTACAATGAAATAATTTCCATTCAGTCTCTGTAAACGTGAAATGTATCATAATAATAACTTTTCTTTAAGTCTTGGACACAGCTTATAATCACTGTGGATCAAATATGAAGCGTTTGATTCATATTCGCATGATGTTTGTATCTTATCACCGTGGGTCATTTTGGAACTGAAATCTTAGGTACATTCACCTATGGTTTCTTTTGACAGGTTATCCTTTAGGCATTCCGGAATACATTCAGTCGGTTTCTTGCCGAATGTGGACATTTGAATTCGCATTTAGGTCTTAAACTTTCTTGAACGCGAGTGTACTGTAACCTTATGTTGCTCATCAAGATACTGCAAGATACTTTTGATACTGCAATGTGACGCTCAAATTCATACTTCTACTGGAGGTACGCCTTAATACAATCAGAAAAAATAATTTCTTGTAAAAACATGGAATTCGTGGTTTTCAAAATTCCATATTCAAATTGACTCCTGATAGATTGAAATATTGATTCAATATTCGACGATGAATTCACAAGTATTCGAAAGCTCGGAATATATTAAAGTTAGTACACTTTGGTGTTTAATTCGCCATATTTCCATCACGATAACGCTCATAATCTAGCTGGCAAAGATTTTGTTCGAACATCAGTCTTATTCAAAATATTACTGACACTGACAATTTGTATATTCATATTAATCAATAGATAACTTACATCTCAAATATATAACAGTAATCAATTGAATAATTTGTAGATTTTTTGAAATTTACAATATTGAGCTATGAATTTTACTCCAATTATCAAGATCTTTTTTAGCATTTAAAGCTTTTTCGTTACTAGGAATGTGAACCATTTCTAAAAATTCTTTTTTCCTTGTATAAGATTCCGTTCCAAGAATTTTTGAATTTTTATAATTGAATTCATGTGTTTTTGATATTTTATAGTTCGTTAAGGCAGTTCTATTCTTTTTATCGTATTGATGACCTTTTAGTCTATTTTCCAAATACTGAGTTGTCTGCCCTATGGGACTTTGTCTACAAGGCCTCAATCTGCCTGCTCCTTGTATTTTTACCAAGGAAAGGAAAAGCTGAAACAAAAAATATGATATGATTGAGGTGGAGAACAAAAATAATATGTTTACCATCAAGAACACTGTTGTCACTAACACACTCACACACTCAGGATCAGTAAAATTCCAATGATTAGGCCGATTGAGGCTTTGGAATCAACTAGGAAAAAAATCCACCCTTCTCTTGTTAATAGATCCAAATTGGGAGCCGGAACGCAGAAAATTTTTGAAGATCATATGAATATATAACGTTGAAAATGGAAGGGAATGTTCGAATGAACATCTGAAATTTTTGTTTGGCCAAGACTAAAAGTAATTGTTCATACCCTGTTCTTCTTAATGTTAATTTATTTAAGCCTTGCTTGCAGGTCTGTTGGCCTACAGCTCCTTAATCTTCTCGACTCGGAACCATCCTTTAGTTGTTTGATGAATACATTAGGATGCACTTTGACACCTTGCACTCTCACTATATCTCTGATTCTGATTCTCCATCAGGAATGTTCAGGTCTTTCCCAGTTACACCGTTTGGAACATTCCACTGGGCGTTCATGATCATTCGAAGCACTCCATTTCGATATAATTCCAACGGCTAGATTCAAGTTGCTCACAGTACCCCACAAGTTGATACCGTATGTCCACGGGCTTAAGCATCAACTTGTATAATAACAATTTGTTGAATAAAGATAAATCTGATCTTCTGCCAATTATCCAGTATAATTTATGTAACTGTAGAATTGTTTTCTCTTTGCAAATATATGTTTTTACCAATTTAATCTACGATTTAAATGTTTGCCAAGATATTCAACTGTATTTGCATGATTTAATTATTCATTGTTGAATTTAACAGGAGTTCAATTTTCTGTTCTATTTGCTGAAAGTTATATGTTTCTGTTTGCTTTCATTCTCCATATTTTCTGACAATTTTGTATCCTGTGCAGTGCAGTATGTGAGTTATAAGAGATGCTTGTGCTGGATCTATGTGTGATGAAAATTGGTGGTAAAATTGGACTACTATCATTAAGCGTGTAGTAGGCATATCAGCTGTATATAAGAATTGAAGTGTAGGTCCTAGCACTTTTCTTTGAAGGACGCTTGCTTGAATTAGTTGTATTTTTGTGCACACATCTTGGTATTCGATATTCAAGTGAGACTTTTGTACTTCGATTATATCATAGGTAGATTTTTTTCTTGAAGGCTGGAGATATGTCTAAGAATGCTGCCGAGTAGTATCTTTTTCCCTAGAGATCTCTGTTTATTGGTTTAGAGTATTCTGTGAACCTGTTCAATAGTTCAATAGACTCCCAACAGATAATCCTGAATCATGTAGCTTCTTTATGAAAAATTTCTCAAAAATTTTTGAGAGCACTGGTAGTAAGCTAATAGGACGATACGGCGTGACTTCTTTTGCGTTTTTATCCGGTTTCGGGCTCATGTTTATTTGACCTATTTTCCATTCATTAGAGAAGTATCCAGTTGTGATTACTGCATTAAATATTTGTGTTATAGCTCTATTGACTATCAATGGCAATTTTTTAGCACTGTGTTCTTTATTATGTGGAATCCTGGTGCTTTGTTAGGATTGATCTCGTGTTTTATCACGTTTTTCAATTCTTTTGATTCTTCATCGTTACGCTCATCTGATATTCAGCATCTTTCCGATTTCTTTCATCATTTCTTGAATGCTCCATTGGCGATAGATTTAAATACACTTTAAGTGGTGCATAAAGACTATTGCTTCATCCTTATTAGATTTATCTATAAAAAGATGAAAACTAAAGCTTAGAGTATCTTTGAATCTATCATCCATTATTCTAGCTAGAACATAGTAAATAACTTTAGAGCGTAGGCTATTGATGAATTAAACTAGGTATTAACAGTATCACGTAATAAGTGTCAGGAAAATAGTAATGTGTAATAAATTATTGCTTCGCTCTATAATTATGTTCGTGACACTTTTGTATAATTATGTTAAAATAAGTTGAAATATTAAAAGTTGATGGAATATTGTATTACCGCATAAAGATTATAAAAATAATATCTCACTCCAATATGTCTGGTTTCACCTTACATCACGAGAAATAACGTTTCACGTAGCAAAAATAATGGATGCTATTATACAGAGAAATCAGAAATGTACAACGATCAAGTTTATGTGAATGTTTTTCTGACACATTGTTCTCGTATATTTTGGCCAAATTTCAAAAAAATTTCTACCAGTGTCACTCAAACCTATTTTGTTTACCGCCCACATTGAAAACAATTTTTTTTATCACCCCATCCATTTTTTTACCTACTTAAAAACCACTATATTTCAAATGACATAAATTCTTGTGAGCTATATTAGCGGACATTGAACACTCATTCTAAACGAGACTCTTATTATAACCCACAAAAGTTGAGAACTGAGCACATTACCTAATGCGCTCAAAGCGCTCAGGTCTCAGGTTTGCTCTAGCTATACCTGCCAAACCTGCCAATGAGAATGAAACGAAACTATTATTCAAACAGAATATCTTTTATTCGAAAAACAATGGATGAATCTGTTGCTATTTGATAAATTTGTTGACACTTGATATGTTTTCTTAGGAATAACGGCAAGTCGCCAAGTTCGGTAAAAAACAAACGATTTTTTCGCATTTTCACATTGAGAAATTCACGTCTTCTCATATTTGTTTTCGTGTTGGAGCGTCTTGCTGCGAAAGCAGCAACAACATTTATTATTTCAATTGGATTCAGTTTATGGCCTTGCAGTTGAAGATTCATGTCGTTGAACAATTTATACAGGTCTGTCATATAAGCCAATTCATTCTTTGATGTAATAGGCTAGCTATGCCGTTCGGGAACTTTGGTTTTGAAGAGCTCTATCACAGAGTTAAACAGGTTGTGAAATCGAGTCAGACAACTGCCTCTTGATAGTCGACGAACTTTAGTATAAAACAGCAAACGGTTAAAATCTTCGTCATAAGTAACATAAAGTTGATGAAATAATCTATAATTTAAAAAGCTGTTACGGATTTTATTGACTGCCTCAATGACAGGTTGAGGTGGTTAATTTCTGCAACCAAAAATGAATATTGTCGATGACTAACGTAGTGTGAGGCCAAGGATATCGGAAACTTTATTATTTAAGATCGCTATGATGGCTTTATGGCAACCTGTCGTAGCCGGTGCGCCATCCGTAGCAGCTGATGTAATATTCGTTAAGGAAATTAAAAACCTTTACCAATGTATTGATTACGGTTTTGCCTTTTGTATTGGGCTTCTCATCTTTAACAAACATTAGTTCTTCACGTATTCTCCCACATTTAATAAACCTGACGTGAGACACCAAAAATGAGCGTAAGTACTGATTATCTTTCACGCACGAAATCAAAATTGAAAATAAAATGAATAAAAGGTTCTCTTATATAGGATTGCAAATGCAGAACACAGCGACAGAAATAAAAAAAACATGTATAAAGTTGTTTATCTCATTTGTCACTCAATTGTACTGAACAAGTGTGAACAAGTTTCTATGAACCAGCCGATTGCCTACTTAATACAATTTATGTTGTGCAGTTTAATTTTGGAAAAGTATGAGTACCTTTCTGCCTACCTACAAGAAATTATAAATCGCCCCCTAAGCCTTTACACGGCACCCATTTTTTTCCATTGGTCAAATTTGGTAGAGTACAATTGATAAGAATGATAGAGGAGATTCGGTATCTGAGTTAATAAACTTTAGAAGTGGAATACAGTTACAGAACATAACCTAACCCAACCTTACCTAACCTAACCTAATAATGGAAGAGCACAATAAATCTGGAATTAAGACACAAGTCTCCCCCGTAAAATCCATTTATCTACACTTAGGCTAGTTTATTCATCTATCTCGGTTTCCTTTAAACGTAAATTAAAAGCATTATACGAACTGTTGATATTCAACTATTCCAAGTAAGTAAATAAAATATAAAACAGACAACCTGAAATGAGAGATAGAATATATGTAAATACATAGTCGCACATCTAATTATAACATTTCTTATTTTTATAGCTAGATAGGAGGTGAGTATACTAAACTTTACTGTGGACCCAGTTCATAATAGAAGAATGGTGTCTCCGGTGTATCCATTTAGTTTCGCACGGCTTCGTTTCTACTATCAACAAAAAGTTCGGAACTATAAATGTGAAATATGACAACAGGGGATCCATAACTTTTGATTTGATATATCTAGCTCGTAAGATATTTTCTTTTGTTGGTAGTAGGTGTTGGTTATTTGTATCGAGTTTTTTCCATCAAATTCAACAATAGATTTTCATAATAAACGGAAACATGACACGGATTTGTGTATGATATTTGACCTAAAGTAATTACAAAGAATTGAAAATAAGACATTTTTCAATTGAATTAAATTACAGCAATTCAACTGTGTTAGCCATACAATTTGTTTTCATCGGAAAGTTATTAGCGAAGTAGCGAGAATTATTTTTGCGTAACAATTACGTTAACAAGAGTTTGTAAGATTTCTAATTAGGAAAATTGGTGTAAAATTGATACTTCGATCATTTCAAATCAGTGAGGGATAAGTGATTACTTCCATCCAACTTCATTGTGAGAAATATAACTATAAACATAATTTCCATTACGAGGACTGCTGCTTATATCCGTGGCCTAATACTAAAAATGTATTTACAACTTAAGTTAAATTGTTAAAAAGAATATTCTCTATTGGAATTAATACACTTAACTTACCACTTAAACCAATTTTCGAAGCATTTTTTTCACCTCGTTCCATAAAATTGAATTAAAAATATATAAACTTGGCAAGTAGGATGAAATTATATTATATTTTTAGAAATTATATTCCAAAAATTTAGTTTCAGTTCACGAATAATTTGTAGCTATATTATAGAACTAAAAGTAATTCTAGAAGGATGGAGAAATGCTTAATTGTCAAAAAATTGTTACAATTTGTAGACAAAAGCTTGTAAAAACTAAAAAACAATCATAAAAACAACTAAATAAAGATACAAATCAAATAAAATTTAAATATACAGTAGAAAACAACAAAGAGTTACAGAATTATAGTAATAGGTAATAATTAGTATATAAATCCAGAGCAAAATCAAACCAGTATGCAGCATGCCCGGAATTGAATATAATTATTAGATTGAAAGTCGTTCACAGAATAGAAAGCACTTTTCAGTAAATATGCCCTTAAATTATTGCGTAATGCGGGAGAACATGAAATCGATTTGATTTCAATTGGCAGGTGATTGTGCATTTTTTTTGTATTGTGAAATATTGAGCCCTTAACTAATTCTAAACTTGAAGTAGGTAGGTAAAAGTCGTGCTCCGCGTTCCAGAGTGGATAACCGTGAAACGTTACTCATTAGGTTGTTTCGAAATTATGACTCTCACATTGGTATAAAGGAGCTCTCTTCAAAAAGACTAAGTACCGAGTACTGAGCTTTAAGGCACTTCACATTCTATTGGCTTCCAAGCAGGAGAAGAAGGAGAAAACTTCATTTTGAACAATCTTTCTTAGATAATGTGGGAAGGAGAGGCCTTTTATATCTAGCAGTGTTTTCAAATCCAAAAACAATCAATTAGTTGTAACCACTGGTGCTGATTGTGATATTTTTCGAGCTACAACGTCTTTACTTCGGTTAATGTTATGTTGCGTGAAATATTGGGAAATCAATTGTATCACAACAAAAAAAAATTGGGCATCAAACTAGGTCCTACCTCGATACATACGTTACAAAAGAAATTATAATTTTGAAGAAATAAATACAAAATTTAGATCACTCATTGATGCTATATTAATCGTGAAACAAATTAAAAGAAATGAAATGAACTGTCATTACTGTCCTATTGACTTAAACCCGGCATTTGAAAAACTGAACATTTTGGATAAACTAACCATAATAAAAACAAAGAAATGCCAGTCATTCCTTGAGTATTATTTGGAAGCTAAGACAAAATATTTCAGCGTTAGGACAAAAATGAAAAGCAATTGGCTTTGGTACTCTTCTTTTTAGAGAAAGTCGCATCGAATTTGAATAGAATTATAATTGTGTGACTGATAATGTCAATAGCTGAAGCTTTGTAGAGAACTCCACTTAAGCTTCTCTATAGAAAAATTGAACAAATCTCACAATTTACATACCTGATGTCAGATCTTTATGACTATTCCTAGGTAGTAATCTGAGAAATCAAACATACAAAGCTGTAGTCATATTGGGATATTTGGGACAAATACTTATTCTGCTACCAAATTTGTGCATAAAACAGAATCAAAATTTCCAAAAGATGTATAAGACAAGAGAGCGAAACACTATTTAGTAAAATAGGTTCTACAATGAAAGATTGTATGCATACGTACTGAATCTGTAGAAAAGCCAACACTACCCACAGGATGGGAAGACAATTCCCTTCTATCTAAATGAAGGAACCAAAAAATTAACGGATATACAAAGAGATTAGAATTTTCTCCGTAAAATACCTCAACCAGAGGAAGAGATGATCCATCAGAATAGAACAACCAAAAATATTGTAATGAAATTTGCTATTTTTCGTCTTTGTTTCATCACTAAAAGTTCATTCTGTATAACTTTGAGGTTGATAAAATTCAAATATAATTTAGTATTAATCACTTGCCTTTTCTTCAAATTCTTCCTTTTGTAAACCTTTGATATTAACTGTATATTAATAATGATTGATCTTTTATAATATCACAACATTATAACGACACAAAAACTAATATCTGCTATTGTTAAATCCCCTTTTTTTTTGTAGTCAATTGTAACTTTGATATTTAATGGATATCAATGAAGATAATTATCCACAATATCAGATTATAATGACAATGACAAAAACTTATATTTGCTATCATTTTTCCCTTTTAAGAGGTACCTTCAAAATGATTATACGCTGTAGAACAGTCAAATGAAATTACTTCGTTAATAAATAAATGTCGGCGCGGTGTATTGGGAAAAATACTTGGAAACGTTGATTTGTATTTCTGTAACAAAAAAATTGTACAGGATATTTCAATACCCACTTCATTTCATATACAACTGCATGTGAATTATTTTTTTTGTTTCTTTCAGAAAACCTTAGACATAATTCATGAATATATAATAAATCATGTTTCATTTGTTGAAATAGATTATTATTGATTATTTATTCATAATTTAAAAAACAAACAGATATTGATGTCAATGAAGAATATGTTCAAAATGATCGCGGGGCACATGTAAATCTGGTTTAGAAATGTATTCTAACATCCAGTCTCACTATTAGGTGATTATATTAGAGAGATTAGGAGATCTGTTCTATCGATCCGCGTCTTCTTATCCACAGATTTGGGAAAATTTGGATCAGGTACTGCCGGACATGGATTTGGTAGTCTCGGTGCTCTATTTTGCTAAAACCATATGAAACTCATGAATTTGGTAAATTCACAAATAAGCATATCAAAGTTGGCATGGCATTATATTGCAACAGTATAAATATTTTTCTTCATTCACGTTGCCATCAACGGAAAAGAGATCTTCGATATGATTCTTTACAATGCTTGCCAAAACATCATTTATTCCAGAATTGCTGCTCACTTTTCCACGAAGAACTCTCATTAGATCAATAACGGAAATTTTTAAGATTAACATGACCGCGAAATGTGAATGTGGTGTCATCAGAAAACAAAACATCCTTCAATTGCATCAAATTGTCATCCACCATTGTGAGAATTTGTTCTCATAAACACGTTATTCTATAAACATCGTCCACCATGAACTCCTGAATTGATATTATTCCATAAACATGCTTTTTAATTTTCTTTAATATCCAAAAAATTGATGTGTGAGTTTTCTTAAAACTGAAGCAAAATATCCATTTTCGTATTACCTCATGTTACTTTTTTATCTCTTCTACATCACCACGACACTGCTTTTCTTTTCTGCTAATTGTTCCTTAAAATGTTTAGTGGAATAAGCAAGCAAGATGTGTCTGTGTGCTATCTCCATAACCAATCAATTGTAGAATGTTTATTTTGTACATTTCCGTTGAATAAACCATTTTATTATTATTTAAAGTTAACCAAATTCAAAAGACAATAGCACTGAAACTGATCACTACTCTCATGTAGTACTCAAAATAAACAAAACTTTTTTCAGATTTTTTCAATCCATATCAGTGAAGAGAAACGTTGGAATGGCTTTTGCTCACACTATCAATATTAAGAGCTAAATGGAAAATAAGTATTGAGTGTAATGTAGGAAAGTTTTGAAATTAAAAAACTCTTTTTTTAATTCTAGTTTCTAGAATACATCGAACGGAACTTAATATTTCTGGGTATGAATAGGTACATGGAGTCTGCATTTGGTAAAAGAAAGTTGATATTGATTACCGTCACATAACACTCTCTGTATAATTTGGTTTGACAAAAATGCGCATTTGAAAATACAAATCAACGTGACCCGAAGGGCCTTCATTTATTTATTAACAAATTTATGCTGTTCCGCTTTCCAACTTCGAATTTCATTACTTGGACGAATATTATCAATCAATCACATTATGTGGTCATACCTATAATGCACATAAATCGATAACATTCCGATGACGCAGAACTTTTTTGATATGGTTAGGTATATTAATTAGGATACCACATAATACCGATATTGTGTGGAAGTGTGGTATGATATTCGATTTTATTAGTAAATCCACAATATACTTTGTTCATATATATATGATAATTCCTGCTCTAAATTAAAACCACTAGCTATCTATCTATTTATAACAACTTTTTTCGAAATAATTAATATTAATAATACCGCTTGTCGGTAATATTCTTTCTACTAATACCTTTACTCTTGTTGATAAACCTACTGACATTTATAATTCTGAATATAAAAACAGCGTGTTGTCCATATAGTTCATCTCTTATTAACAATTATGAGAATGTGATGTATAGGTATCAAAATTAATACTGCATATTTTGCGAATATTCATAACTGGTTATACACATTATATTAAATATTCCGTTGCTGCAATATTATAGTCAAATATCAATGAAATTTTAAATCAGAAAATTTGGCATGATCAAGTTTTTATATTGTTGTTGAACCTCGATCGGTCGCATGTCTATTAAAATGATACAAGATCACCAATTTTAAATTTTATTAGAGAAACCTAAAGTGGGGAGATTCCTCTTTCATAGTACCTTCCTATACCGCATTAGTCTATCGCTCAGTCGTATTCGCAACGTTGTAGTGATTGAGTGTGTTAAGCTACGAACCTATTGTGATATATTGATACATTGCGACATAACGAGTAAGTATTGTTTTACTTTGGCTGTAGTAAGCTATTTTTGGCCTCATTATCATAGCTTAGTGTTATTATTTTATATTATAATTTTCAGTATAATGGTTGCAAAGCTAATGTACAACCTTAATAATCCAACTGATATAGAGTTTATGTTAGAAGATGATTAATATGAAGATCTTTCTAAGCAAATGGAAGTCTTCAAGGATGAACCAGACACAGATGCAGACGATCAGCCAGCGGAAGAAAGAGACTCTGATACTGAGGAGAGTGGGGCAGAGGAAGAACCTGAAATACACGAAAATTTTTTCTACCTCGGAAAAGACAAAACCACAAGACGGATTAAACTACCACGCGCAAAGAAGCGATGCACTGAGCCGCATAATATTGTAACACATCTCCAAGGTGTAATACATGAAGCACGAATAGTCACCTATAGAATGTTGGAATCGTATGTTTTCTTCTGGTGAAATGCTACAAAGAATGTTCAAGTTTACAAATCAGAATATTCAACTTGAAGTGAGGCATCGCCTTGGCCGACAACGTGATGCAAATGATACGAATTCATAGCTGGAACTTCACACGCCAATAAAATCATATTGGAAGATCTCTGAGGTACAAATGGACACAAAGTGAGAATATTTCGGCTTGTTATTTGTCTTAAGGCTTAAGTTTCTTATGAGAGGCCTGCGTTTTGATGACCTCATCACAAGACCTGAAAGAGAAGCTTCTGACAACATTGCACAGATTCGTGATCTCTTTGGAAATTTTATTGAGAATTGTGAACACAGCTATCCACTAGGACATTATGTTACCTTTCGAGGTCGTTGCAGGTTCAAACAGTATATCTCTTCAAAAGCATCATAACACGGAGTGAAAATTTTTACTGTGTGTGCTGTAATTACTTTTTATACATATTGCCTGGAAATTGATTCTGGAACGCAACCCCAGGAACCCTATGAACAGAGTAATAAACCATCTGATGTCGTCGTCAGAAGACTGCCACAACCTATTTATGGAACAGGGCGGAACATAACGGCGGATAATTTGTTTATAGATGTGTAACTGAATTAAAAACTTATGGACTGTCATATGTTGGCACAATAAAAAAAAATAAAAAAAAACTGTCAGTAGAACTGCTGATTGTCAAGAAAGCAATCAACTCTTGTTTCCTATGTACAATAAAAGAGTCGAAATGTTCTTGTTATATCTTCTCAGCATTACGATGATTCCATAGATCGGGAGTCAGGACAAGCTGCGTAACCAGAAATGGTCACATATTATAATAAAACCAACTCTGGTGTCGACGTTGTAAATAAGCTCTGCGCTTCATACACGTCGTTAGCCTATGGTTATATTTTTCTCTTTGTTGAATGTTGCAGGCATCAATGCACGAATGATCTCAATCGGAAATAGACAGGTGAATATGCGGCGTCACCTTTTTCTTCGGAAACTGAGTCACGGATTAGCCTCACCACAACTACAAAAAAGAAGTCTGATGACACAAAGCATGTCCCGTTCTATTTCTCAGAAGATTCAGACCATCGGAAGAGCCCGATGAAGAAGCTACAGAAGTTATAGTAGCTCCAACAAAGCGTCGTCGTTGTGCTTCATGTTACACATTACGAACAACCAGATTAACCAAAACCATTTGCAAGAATTGTGAGCAATATATTTGTGGCGAGCATACTACTCCAGTGTGCACATCATGTTACTCAAGGTTGCAAGAAAAAGAAGACTCGAGTGAAAACTAAATAAAAGATCGCCTCTAAGTATTTTTATTCGAAATGTTTCTAATAATATATATTTTTTGTTTGTGTCACATAGGAATGCCAGATTTTATTTGGGTTACCAATCTACAATGTAACAAATAAAATCATTTTATATGAGTACCAACCTACTTATATATTATATATTTATGTGTAAGTTACAATTTTTTCATACATAAATATTCCAAATCATATTCAAAAAATAAATTATAAAAATAAATATAGAAGACAACCCCATAAATCACGTCTCCGGGGATTGACATAAATAATTTTTTTTGTTATCACAACATACTTAAACAAACAAAGAAAACGATGAGAAAAATGTCTTATTGGATTTAACCGACAAGTAAGCTTAATACAAAAACTAATGCTCTTAATGTAATTCAAAGCTAAAGTTAAATGTATCAATTTGATACATTGCGATACCTTTTCAATAGAATAATGTTGCGACCGTCTGAGGCTTGTTCAATTGTTGATAAAAACACGTATTTTTGTGTTCCCATGTTTAAAACGCGATTCGATATTTCCCTTCTTTTTAGTCAGACTTCAATAGGCAAACATTATTTCTGAGATTTTCTTCGTTTCTATTCCTCTCTAAATTAGTCCATCAAGTTTCTGATATTCATTCATTGTTTCATATTATCTGATTTTTCTTAAAATATCCGCATTTTGTTCCTGACATATATTTGTTGATGAATGATTCCACCAAGTCCAAGACTTCTCCATTTCCCTTTATGAATGGCAATTTGTGTAGTTTTCTTTTTGCCGGATGGATTTTCCTCCTGTTAATCTTCACGATTTTGATCGATTAACCTCAAATATATACGCATCTCACACGTCTATCTTTATTTTCAAAATTTGTAGCTCAATTTCCTCTTTACTTGACTTTGCTTCCATGGTAATTTTTGTTCATTTATTTTATTATTCACTGCACCAAGATTTCCTCTGTCCATGTCATTGATGCCACCTTCACTCGAATTAAATCTAAGTTAATGGATTAATTCACAAATTGGCCAGATACTGTGATGCCATACCTATTTTTTTATTTTATATTTATCTTTTTTTCCATGCACATAATAATCCTATTTGGAAACAGACTGGGATACATACAATATGAATATTCATTGAATTTTTTCTGATTCTAACCATATGCAATATTTTTATTAAATTTATACTCAAAAAAATTGACACGATTATTTCGGAGTTTTCCTTTCATCTATTTATGAGAGTGAGTATCAGTTTCCTAAATATTTTGCTAAGAGTCAATATCAAAATTCAATTATGTTTGATTAAACGTACTCTCCAAAGTAGCATTTTTTATCAAAGAAATGTTTTACTGTGAAAAAACTCATCCATTTTGTCCTGTGAAAAAGAGAAAAAAGTCCATCTAGACTAATGACTAAGGTATGCCTTAATAATATCTCCCATTTCTGAAAGGAACAAAAATTGCGATTCTACATTTCCAAGTTTGCCCTACAAAGACTTAAATAGCTATTGAAAATGAATAGTTTCCATAAAACGTGAATATGAATCATGAACAAGAGAAATGGGAACATTCGTGGGATTGATGATGAAAGTGCTCGAGATATCAACAAGAGGATAAAATCAAAAACCAACGAAATAAATGATAATTGTTGAGGAATGCTTTTCACTAAGAGAAGATAGAGCATATTATGTAAACATGTGAAATTACAAAGAATGAGCCACAAACAACATTTATTACCTATGAAATGAAGGTATCTGTGAAAATACTTTCACTCTTTTTTTGGAAAGCTCATTTTCATAAAGAGTAACAATTCATCCAACTAAATTTGTCAAAAATTAGCTAATGCAATATATATCATACTCAGAAGTATCAATTGTAATTGGATTGATAATCAATAAGGCGTGAATAGATTTCCATAGAATTGTAGTCACAATTCAAACTCACCTCTAACGTTTCGAAACATTTCAGGGATTATTAGAATGTTTCAACTAGATGCATATTTTGGAAGCGTATTTGGTCTTATAGCATTTGCTTTCAGATAACCCCACAAACAGAAATCCAAGCTGCTAAATCGAGGAGATTGCCTACCATTAAATAAAGCCTCTACTCTCAATCTGCCGAGGCCTAGAAGATCCTCCGATAAGATATTGCTTAACAGCTACATAAAAATGAGTAACTATCATCATTTTCAACCATAAACAAGTGAAAATATCTTTTCAAACTTACAATTATTCATAGAAATTGGGTGATTGAATGATATGAATAATAACATTATGATTACTAGAATTATGAAGAATTATTTACATTTATGTTTGAAGTTTAGGATACTTAAGAATATCAATAATTCACTCTATAAAAAGGATGAACTTTAGCGTGTGAAATTCACACCGTATGCTTGTTGGACAATTTGATACAGTAGATTTTTCGTGAAATACGCCAAAAGCAAGGATTCTGAAACTGCGATAGCAATCTTTGTATTGCACCATTTCTTGAAGTATTGATACATTGCTTTATATCTCTTCCTTTTCCTCGATATTTCTGGCAGTAGCGTCAGACAAGCAATATTATATCAAGTTCACGAAAATTGAAGAATGAATGTAGGGGACGAAAAATAACTTTTATATACTTCATAGGATGTAAGTATATTTACCACTCTCCAGCTTTATTGTTACTTCTCGATAGATATCGCAAAATCATTCTCGGCCAGTAGATGTTACCTACATTCCTCATAGTATAGATACCGTTGACTATATAATTTTTTTCATCATGATTACTTTATTCGCTTTATCGGAATAAAACTGAAAAAATAGCATGTATTTGTGTTAGGGGGTTTCGAGAAGCGTATTGAATTGAAAATGTAAAGAAACCATGTTCTATTCTGGTGACACTCCTGAATAATAAAGTTTGCGTCACTGTTACCTTAAAATTTCTTACAAACTTTCTCCAAAATTTCAGAAAGATCTGTACCCACTAATACTTTGGATAAGTTATTAATGGAAAAACCAATTAATACTTATTCGTAACCGAATATTGTCGTTCAAGTTTCTCTTAATTCATCAAAGTTGAAACCTCACTTGGAATTTTCCAAAGATTGTAGACCATCTATACAAGGGTGGCTCAAATATGAACGATACAAGATCAGTACATAATGCGCCTGTATGCTATCGATATCAAGTCTTGATTATATGTTAGCAGCATACGTTACTAACAATGGGGCATAGTTTTTTTCGCGAACAGACGTTTCGCGTGCTGACCGCCGCTGCTCAACGTATTGTCCACCGTTTGTTGGTGTGACAATGCATTAAAACACAAAAATTTTTTGGCATTTAGGAAACCAATTCGAGAATGAGTTCCATGATCGTTGACCGCGAATAAGCATCATACCAGACCATATTCTCTGCGTAAAAAAACGCATTTTGGAGGACCGTAAGATGAATTTTAGAAAAATTTCGGCGGAATTTTGCATTATTATTGATAATGTAGAGTCTACCATCAACTAACACCATCGATGTCACAAAATAACGATACGATGAGTTCTTCGAGCCAAAATTCATTCTGTCAGAAGTTTGTCACCAATACGAGGAAAAATAACGAAGAAGAGGTGCCAGTTAAAGCGAAAACAACCAGGCTCGCAAGGATGATCATATATATTGAATTATTAGACCAACATAAAGTGCTGTATATTGACTTCCTGCGCTTAGTACTATCACATTCTAAAAACTCACGTGAAAATATCTTATCGTTGTAAACGAAGAATTATTCCATTGCTAACTGCGATTCTTCTGTAGAATAACTATCACCCTCTTATCATACGGCTCAGTCTTGATACAATATCAGAACTGGGGTGAGAGACACTAGAACATCCCCCTGTAGTCCGAACCCATTAATCTACAACTACCATATGTATAGATCATTCAAGGAAATCTTCAAGGTCGGTTAAAAATTCAACACTGAGACCCCCGCAGAGGTAGCAAAAATGTGTAACTAGTGAGGGAAAGTTGGTGGGTTGTTATGATCACATGCTTTAAATTTGATGGTAAATTTATAGAAAAATTAGAGCGATTTCCAAATCTTCTGGTCATAAAATTATCTTTCAGTCTCAATACGTCTTTATGGTTTACTGCAACATGATATTTATCTAAACTATGGAAACTACTTTTAACGATAGAGAAATAATAAACATCTTATATATTGATTGGTCGATTTATGTTCACTTCACGAAATCAATTTTATTCAAGTCGAGTGCATTTCTATCCTTATTCTAAATTCCCCTCCGTTCCAACATTCAACTGAATAGTACAAGCTGGAGATGTAAGTGCTTCAAATGAACAAAATGTACATTCAATAACCGTTTTTGTAATTTGAAGTTTAATACATTAAATAGAGTATGGTCGAAATGGAGTGGAATGAAAGCTAATTACTAGAGGTTTCGTAATTATTCATTTGCGTGCATACCAAATTTCAGTGTAATTTGAAAATTAGTACGATTCAATCAGATCAATTCACAGATTCAATCACAAATTTGAATACCATCGTGTTTTTGCATGTGGAATGTTTGATACCGATTGAACTTATGCCAAAGAACAGAGTTTATTATCATTTAAATTGAAATTTCATAATATACAAATACGATAAGAACGAAAAAAATATTATTTGAGATTCATTAATTACTTTTCATCGCATTAACAACAGCACAGAGTGAAAATCAGATAATTGTGAATTTATATAATCAGTGCTCTTGATTAGTAGCTCAAACTAAGAGGGCAAAGTAGTATGTTTTTCATAATTTGAGTTAAAAAAAACCCATCCTTATTCACCATTCTTATCTCAGTTCTAGCATAAACAATGGGTCTCCAAATTGATGGAACGACTTGGATAAGAAATTTTCGATTATTTTCTGTGCTTCAGCCCTGCTTGGCATAATTTGAGTTCTGTCAAATCAAGTATACTTCAGAAATTTTCCAAGAAAATTAATTGGGAACATCTCTCTACTTCTGAGGTACATTTTTTATCATGGTGGCATTTTTGAGTTTCTCTCAATATTTGTAGGCTGCTGGTGATTGAAAATACTCAATGCCACAATTTCTTCAATTGACCGCTCCTAGGCAAGGTACCAGCAGATTTGCCGTGGAATTTTGATATTCCTGTTAATTGGTAGGAAGGTAGTAGTTATAATGCTCTTCAAGTTCTACCCTGTGCTAAAGGGTGCTCTGCTCTGGGGGTGAAATCCACCCCATCTTGGAGATAAAAATAATTTATTTTATCAAAATAGTCTCGTAGGTAAATAGATTCATTAATTCTAAGCAGCTTTTATTCCACAAGTTGTTTTCTAAAGCTGGTAGTTATTAGTATTAGTTGGTAGTTATTAACGATTTAAACTGCTCATTTTTCATTGAAAAGACGCATATTTTTCTTACCATTTTTCATGAATAAGTTCCAATTTTATCAGCAAAATTATCAAAAAATGTAGGCATAATAAAAACAAAAGGATTCATTTTTTAAGTATCTCTGTAAATTCAATAATAACTGAGTTATTGCTTTTTGAATGATGATTTAACCTCAAATAACTAAAACGAGTCCTGTCAAAAATATTTTGCCTAAGAGTTTACTGATTCATAACAAAATAAGGTTTCTTCTGTTTATCTTTGACACTATATAATAATTATACTCTCGCCATTACCACTATAATTGAAATTAATCGTACTCCACTTGCAATTAACTCTATTCATATATTATTGATATGATTAATTTGATTTGACCAATTTTGGATGCTTATTTTAGGAAAAATAATTGATTAAAATGAACACTAATTTTTCTCAAATTAACCAAAAACTATTCATGTTATGAGAAAATATTTCAAAAATTGAATGTATAGTTTCTCTTGCTAAAAATCTTGAAGTTGTTCGAATCTATATATCAAAAAATTTGAAACAGATAGATGAGTTCAAAAGTTTGCATTCGTCTACTAAATTTAGCCTTTGCAACCCTTTCGAGCTGCTCAGTTTTCAAAACCAGGGGCTGAAAGAAATTTCAATTGATATGACGTTGAAGTACATACGAAAATTCTTTTCTAAAAAATTTTCTAGCTGAAAAATTGAGGGAGTTATTGTCGAAAAGTCAACTGCTTTTTTTATAAATGTCAACACGAACTCTGGAGAATTGGAAAAAGAGAAACATGGAGCGTACAATCGAGCAACAGCGAACGCGAACGAGGAGAGGAAGAAGATATCGGTTATAATGGAATAAAATTATTCAAAATTGTTTAGTTGTTAATTTGTAAATGAAATTCATATTGATTTTGAAAATATTTTTGATTTTAATTTTTTGTTATCTCTGTAAGAAAATTTTACTTGCAATTCTGAAATTTTTGGTCATTGAAGGTGAGTTTCATAAGAGTTGAAATATTTGAGAAGCAACATTTCTTAGAAATACTGACGAAATATTCCCAATTCAATATGCATACATTTTTATCCTATTTTTAATTATAAAAGAATCGTTGAGATTCTTTTTTAGCATTTCATATGATTTGGGGATGATTTGGAGGGGTTGCATGTATCTGATTGATCATAAACGTGTTTCTAGATTGTCAACAGACATACGAGTTTCAATTTATTTGTAATAAGGAGTAGTTTACACCCCCCACAATATAATAAGCCCGATTCGGTAGAGGGAATATTTCGTAGGAGGGAGAAAGTAGAGCTTGAACCGAAATTTCCATTATAATCGAGATTATAATAAGTGTCTTTGAAAAAATCGACGTTGATTAATTCCACAGTTTTAACGTTTTTAACCGCTGGTTTCTAGCCTATCCTTATTGTTTTCATGTATGTATGTATGTTTGTATGAGCAGAAATTTACCAAGAAATAACAGTTCTATAACAACTCATAGAAATAATCATGAAAATATTGAATATGTATAACGAATTGAGTTTTCCGTTTGTAGATTATAAAACGAGGTTTTCTGTTTGTAGGAATTTTACAAATGAAATTTTTGAAAATATTCTCAAAAGTTCAATTCAAATCTATTACGTTCAATCATTATGTCTCACCGAAAAATAATTTTAAAAGGGGGACTAAATTTTACAACTGGCTCTCGTTGAACAGTCATAATAAATCTTTGATACAAAAACAGTTATCATTGTTATTATTATCAGTTGCAAAGATGATTTTGCTTTCCTCCACCTTCAATTCATTTCATAGTAACATAAATAAAAAAATTTTTTGAAGCAGATAAAATCAATTTTTAATGCTTTTTAATGTCATGAATTCAGTCAGTGAGTTTTCTCCAATCCAATTACTACTTAAGAACAGGATAATCAATTTATAACAATTTTTTTCACTAACTTAATATTTCAATACCTTCATGGAGAGATAGAACAAACGATGTAATTGTATAAATTTCTCACTAACTTATATCTGATTCTGGAACAAGAGCTCCATTAAAAGTTTTTATTTTTTTCATAAAAATCTCATCCTCTAAAGTATTCTTAATCGCTTAGTCTTGTGACACGGGTCACGAGTTAATTATATCGCCTTTAGTGCTACTGTAATTACGATGGAAACTTTAGAACAATTACGTGATCTTATCAACAGTTAAAGGATTCAACTCATTCTTGAGCAGTAAAATATAGCATTAAGAGAGTCAGATTTACCCCAAAAGTTATTAGGGTATCCTTGGAAACTGATATAAATTGTTTCGTCGGTGTGTAGTATGTTCACTATATTTGAATTACGTTGTCATATATTATGTACCAGCATCTTATCAAATCTTTAATATCTATTTTATAGATGGATCAGTATCTAGTTTGTTCTACAAATAATGTGTCCCATCGACCAGTGCCTCCTGGAACTGATCGACAATATTTGAAGTACCATATTTTCACTAGAAGCTGTCGACGATCAAAACATCCGAATGAGGTGGTTACAACAAATAATTTAAAAAATGCATTACAATAGAGAACCATAGAGTCAAATTTGGAGAGATATTAGATTATATAACCATATGAACATGGCAATGTTTCTTCTCCGATGAGTGAAACAAAACAATAAAGACTCTAAACGCTCTAAAGAAACTGAAATTATTTGTTTCACCGGTATGATTCCCTGTCCCTACAAATCTTTGTAGTGTCCAGTTATGGTTGTTTGAGTCATATTGAATCGATGACGTTCAAGAACTTCAATCACCTTAACAGTATGACTGGGTAATATCCAACACGTGTCAAACTTATTTTGATGTTGGTACTAACTTGGTTTATTTCTTCTTCTTCCACTTATTTTAAGGCTTCTTCTGCTTTTTCTTCCGCGATCTTGTTATATGGATGTCCATGATTGGTATAATCTCTTAGGATTTTCCTTGAATGCTTTTTTTGTCAACCGATCGACCTCCGTTCTCTCGTCTTCTCCTCAGTACTCATCTGACTACATTTGTTATTTGGTCGCAAGCCTATCTAATGTCGGAACTGCTTTATCTATCCCAGAGAGTTACTCCAACTATCAATCTGACGGTTTTTATCTCTGTTGTTTGAAGAAATTGTTTTGTCCTGGTTGTATCTGCTCTCGTTTCAGCTGCATAGGTTAATTTAGGACGTACAGTTATTTTGTATATACGTACTATTCACCTTGCTTGAGGTGGACATGAACTTGTTGCCCCATATTTAATTTTTAAATTATTTATTTGTATATACTAATAACCATATAAATCCTGGTTATCTATGGAATATGAGAGATTTTCTATTTAGAGGGAGATCTATAATTTTTATATTTTCACATACACACAACTTAAATCCCACTTCACGGCCTCTATCATTTTCATAACAGAAATACCTTTACAGAGCATAATAAATTCATTGACATGAAAGTATATTTGAAAACATACTTTTCTTTCTTAGATCAAGCATCATTGCCCTTCCCAATTGTATATAATAGGTATTCCTTGTTGCAAAAATTATATTTCAAGTTCAACAAAAAATGGAAAAAACACAAATCGTTATGAAGTCTATTAGAGGAGTTTTGTTGAGTTTGTGGATGTTTATGTTTCTAGATGTTTTTGATTTTAGGTCTCTTCTGATTCAAAATCAATTTTTTTAATAATTGTTTATAAAGACTAAAGTTAAGTCTAAACGTTAATTTATTTCTATCTTTTAGAAATTATTGAGAAAAACTAATTTTGAAACCGAAGTGACCTAAAATTAAGAACATCTAGAAACATAAACAACATCATCAGAAATAAGAAATTGAAGAAGTTTGTGGATGTTATACAAGGTGGACTTGTAAAATTCTCGTCCTAAAAAAGACATAAGATATTTTCTTCCATAATCATTTTCATATTTCAATATACCCTGCTAACAAGTTCCACACTTTTTTCAGAAATACTTCAACTGTTAAATAAAAAAAAATAAAAGTTGCCGTCTTCCTCTTCAAAATGGTAGTTTGAGTATGCGCCGTCCTCGTCTGATGAGAATTTCTGTGCTGCAAGTGGATCTTTGGAGTGAGGAAACAGGAAAAATTTCTAAATGCCATATCTAATAAATACGATCGGTGATCAATCAATTCGACGTGCAATTCTGGTACTGTGATCGTGAGAGGGTGCGTTATATCGATGGAAAAGTATTTTTTATTTATCAAATGGAGTCGTTGTTTTACAATACCTTCATTTACCATATCAAGCAATCATGTGTGATACTATTTTGTTATAATTCAAGCATCTCAACAAAAGGTCGCCATCTCTTTTTCGTCAGATTAAAGCGTTTTTGTCCTTTTCTGGAGTATGTTCACAATCCACTGTTTTGACTGTTTGTCAATACTAGGAATATAGTGGTGAATGTCTCATCTACAGTAATGAATTAACATGAAAAATAGAATTGATTTTGCTTGAGTCGCGTTAATGAGGCTTGCGAAATATTAATTTCGAAGGCGATTTTGACTTAAAGTGAAGAAAATTTCACCCAACGCGCGGATAGCTTATAAACGTATGATTTTTCAGTCCGTATATAGCAAAAGTATTCTTGTGATCAACCGATATCTCTATAACCTCAGTCCAACCGTTGTCCAGTAAGATTTGATGAACTTTGTCTATGATATCGCTGGTTGTCACTGTTTTTTGATGTCCAGAATGCTTGTCGTCGTCATAACGCCACATTTGAATTCTTTCTCTCAGTGCACATAATCCACTTTTCTCGAGAATATCTTCGGTATAAATGCCAAAATCTGACCCATTAGAAATATCTTGCCATTTAATTATTGTAGGAACATGTTTAACGTAAAGACAAAGTTCCATTGCTATTTTATTCAGGTATGCGTGCAATATATGCCTTAAGGATTCCGTCTTTATTAATGGCAAGTGAAGAAAGCAATTTAGTTGTTGAAAATTAATTGGAACAGTTTCTGCATCATCGTTATAGAATTAGTAACCTTTCCATTATAAAACACAAGTCACTGTATACATAAACAGAAATCAGCACTTGATCGTGCTTCAGAAACATAAATTTTGGTTAATGATGTTAAAGGTTTATTTGGTATAATACAATAACCATATGATCCAGAATTCGTAGCTTCTTCATTGTATAATTTGTAGGCAGTTCCATAGTAGATAAGAAGTGAAAAATAATCAATTTGTAACGCTCATGCAGTAGAAATTATCGAATCATTTGCCACATTGCGTACAATAATAGCCAAGATCATATACAATGAGCCTAAATAGGATATTGATGGTAGATGTTTCAGAAATAACGTATTGTAGTTTATTCGGAAATATATATTAATTGAATCTAATTTTCTTCATATATTATTTTTATAATGGTTAGCGTAGAATCTGAATTCAGATAATTTTCATGTTTTCGTTGTGACTGAGGGTAGCTGATTATTATGTGAGAATGTCGTACCCATAATCAAACAGGACAATAAAATATATCTGTATAAATTGTGAATCCATGGATTATTTGACTTCATTATATCTAACCTTATTGAAAACTTTTTCTAATCGCTTCATCGTAACAGATCGGCTGTGTAGTACCTAATCAAGTTCTTTCCTATCAAACTCAAGGAACAAAGAAACTGGTTTTAGAAAATTACTAGTATAAAAATAACATAATATTTATCGCCAGTAAATGTATCATTTCAAAATGTTGGGCACAATCCTCTTGGTAAACGCAAATCTCATTACAAGAATGTAATCGAACATTTTGTCATAATTATGACAAGATTGGAACTCGAATATCTCTCAAGATACAAGTTTTGCATTCATATTTTGATTTTTTCTGTTGATACTGGAATATACCACTGTTTATTTTCAGTTGAATAAATGTCCTTTGAGAAATATATTGAATATTTCAAAAACAGGCTTGCTAATAAGTTTATTCAACTGGGCAAAATTATCGAGAAAATAAGTTTTTCTAATTTGGTCATAAATCTAAAAATTCATGGTAAGACTATTCACGAGCTGACGTTAAAAAAAAATACACGGCTCAAAAACTTATCTACGATAGAATCTGAGGCATGAGTTTAGTACCTTGAACTAAACAGAATCCGTCGTTTGTGTCAAGTTATTGTCGCACTCTCCTATTAATTATTAAATTGATTGGAAAGGATGTTACAAGGTTATTCTACTTTATCTTCATAATTTGTGTCTAGTCTCACCTATTCCAATGCATCACTCAACCCATAAATCAATGTCAGAAGTAAATTTCGAAAAAAATAGTAAGCCTGCCATATATTCTCACGTTCTATTTGTATATCCATTACTATAGGGTTGATCATATTTCCATGTAGAGGTGTTATAAGGAATAATAATTTTAGATAGTTACAGTAATCACTAAATATTATCAATAATAGCTGCGTTTAGATTTGATACATCACGAACGTCTCCAATTTTATTTTATGTTGACACATATATGAACATTCACCATTATTTACACACATTAATCACTGTTGGATAATGTGTGTCATTATTATCGAGAAACGCACGAATGGATATTTTGGTTCAATATTCAACGAAATATGTAATAATTCCATGATACACTCAATGCTCATACGATATATTTAAAAGTTAATAAAGGTTACGAAACTGTAATATAATCAAAAAATTAGTTGTAGTAAGAACATTTGTTGCTACGACTAACTCAAAAAGAGTTATATGTGTCGAAAGAAACAGTTAAAGGGAGTCAAATCTGGTAAGTGAGATTGCTGAGCGATGATTTAGTTTCTTGTTTGGCTAAAAAATCAGTTACAATCATGCTGGAAAGTGACATCGCATCGTTTACGACGAAGTGTTTCATGTAGCCGCCTACAAATGGCCAATAATTAGTTCCTTTAATTGACCAGTAAATCCTTTGAAACGATTAATTTTGAACCACATTACAATAATCCAAACGTACACGTAGTTTCTTCTATTCCAGCTCATTTACGTCTCTAATGATGCGTTTGGTAGATATAGGTTCCTCAGTTGCGTTGTTAAGAATTTCGCTTGCCCATTATTCAGGGCTACTATTAATATAAGAAATGTTAGAAACCTCTGATATATCTCGGATGCCAAAACAATAAATTACAAGTGAGGTTTTCTTAAGTTGATTGACTTTAATAATGCTAGTGGATAGGTGACTTCCATGAGGCAAGCTCTCGACTAATTCACGACCTTCACAGAGGGCTTTGTGCCACCCCAATATATGGTTTTGGAGTAGTAGACTCCCCAATACACTTCTGCTACATTTTAACCATAAGTGATTCCATTGGAAACGCAAAATGTCAAGCGAATTTATTGTTTTACGCTTTCGCACAGTAAACAAGTAGCTAACAATCACACACTTATTGAAATATGTCACTCAAACTTTACACGAATTTCAAAAAATGTGTATCAATTAAGAAGAAAGTGTTACCGATTCGATTTACATGCGCAGCTTAAATGTGACAGTCTGCATCTAAAATGATCAGAATATGTATATAACTTATAACTAAATATATATTTTAAACTTAGTTGACAACTTGAGAGGGATTCAAATTATTATATTGGAGTGTGTATCATTGGTAATATTTCAAGATACAGTCCAATAAATTGAGGATTCGATTTATTATTATTTCAATTTGTATTTGGAAAAGATATGACAGTATTTCAAAAGATATGAGTTAGTAAGACAAAATTAGCTGAAATGTTATAGTTTATTATAAATAAGTTTCTATTGCGAATATGACAATAGTGACCTGCAACAATTTTACTCAAAATCTAAATTCATGAATTGTGTATAAAATATTTTTCCTAATCGTTTCATAATTTCGAAATATTTTCTTAAAGTGAGTTATGAAATTGCTTTTAAGCCTCAAATGATATCCCATTATATCTCATGATAGTAATTGAAGGCAGTGAAAATATTACTGATTCAGTTTCAGTTCAAGCATTTAGTTTGTATTTACAAAATTTGGTATTAGTAATGGTATTTTTTATAAGTAATTGAAATGATAATCTTATAGTGAGAGTTCTCAAAACACGTATTTTGTCCTTCGGATTAGCGATGTTAAGCCGAGTTAAAGCTCACTATGTTCCATATATGAGCTATCTTTACAAATAGAAGTAATTCAACAAACTTCAACAACTATTTGCCTATTAAACTAATAACTTGATGGCATTGGATATCAATCATTCTAAATGGATTTCTTTAATAATTTTTCATATTAAATCAAATCGAATGATGAATTTGTATTGTCTTAAGGTGATTTTTTCCGGAATCTAAGTATTGATGTAATATCTATGTCGACGTTAACTTTTTATTCGTAACCATAGATTCATATATATTCTGGAATATAGTAAATTTTGAAATGTTACAATGGATAACGAACAAGTTATAAATTTATGATTTGATATGGCTGTATTGTTTTTCAAAATATTCTTCCTTAAGGTAAATACAATTTGCAAGGGTTTGAACCAATTTTCGAAGAATTTTTTCCATTCCGATTGAGGTTCCTTCAAAACAAGTTGCAATTAGTATGCAATTTATTTTTGACCAGTGGGAATTAGAAGAAAACAATAGGTCCCAAACAAGGACTGTACAGCATATAACCCAGCAATTCGATGTTTTAAGTGTTTTTCTTTGAAATGATGTGTGAGATCTCGGTGAAGAATGATTCGTGTTCTGTTATTGGTTTACCTGATTTCTTCGAACAATTCTGGCAAACAAATAATAATGTACCATTCAGAATTGACCGTTGACCTATGTTAGTCTGATGGAACGATGGCGACACATCGAGTTATTCCGATAAAACAGGCGACCAATTAATTCGTACGAGAACATATTTTGTTGAGTTTGATTCGCTTTGAAAGACCCATTCAGTCGAGTTTAGTTTCGGGTTTATTTGCATTGATCCATAACTCGTCGCCTGTCAGGATCTTTTGAAGCACCGCGATTGAATTTTCTCAGCACTTCTTTGCATTAATCAACAGGAGCTTTTTTGATTGATTCTCAAATGAAATATATAACATTGAAAAATTTTTTTAATAGAAAAATGTTCATGCAATATTGAATGGATGCGAGTAGACCTAATGCTCGAGTATGCCTCAATCTCAAGGTACATGACATGATGATCTTGGAATATTAGTTCACGAACAGCATCGATGTTTTCCGGCACAACAGCCGATTTTGGACGACCTTCACGAAATTCATCTTGTAGTGAAGTGCGACTACGATTCAATTCGGAAAACCAGCGAAACACAGTGGCTCGAGATGGTGCTTCATCACCAAAAGTCGAAGCTAGTTGATCGGCAAACTACTGTTGCTTTAATTCACATCCACATACAATATTATTGTACGAAAATGTGTGCGATTCAATTCAATTTTTTGTCCAAGAAAAAAGTTTCAAATATCTGTAAATAACTCAAATAGTACTCGTATGACAACACATTCTGGGTACACTCACCATTAAAAATATAAAACTTTTTAATGACAATGTCCGATTTGACATATTCACATCAGTTTTGCCATATCTCAATACGTGAATAGCATCTCTCTTATACGTTTTTATTGAGAAACCTTGATACACATAACTACAAGTCTATTTCTCACATTATTTTCACCCCTTTTGCTCGCTTCCGAAATATTTTCCAGAAGTTTCTGGACATCCTTGAATATATTCTGATAGATCAGATGTAATTTAGTTGAAAATACCTCATTATTTGTTCCTAGGATTACAATAAAACCCTTCGTTTTTCAAATCAGCTTGAAAAATGATTATTTTACGACTGAAAAATGCATCAGTCCTGAACTTTTATTTCAGTTCATCACAAATTCATATCAGGTAATTCGCTGCATCTGTTTTTCAGCCGGAATGCAATTTCTCAACTCCAAATATTTTAATATATTCTTACCAAGTCTTTAATTAATTTTTTCCAACGGAATGCCTCGCTATTCTCTACACCAAATATTTTTGAAATAAAAATTATATATGCTTCCGTAGTTCCCTTCAATTTTTGAATATACTCGTAACTACATTGAATTTAGAAAAGGTATGTGCAGTACAATATCGATCATATTTTGTACATTTATATGAAGATCGACGTCTTGAATGTGAATAGAGCAAATGAAATTCCGTTTGTTAAATATAAATCTCTTTACGAGTAGTTTACCCATGTTATCGTCGTAATAATTCATTTCTTATTACGCTTTTATCAACTTTTTATACATTATCTATTCTTAGTTGGACGACTGTAATATAGTATCATTGCTTCGACCATAAAACCGATTTATCGAGAGAGAACTTTGAAGAAGCGTTTATAGTACACATTCGCTCTACAAATCAAAGTGTATCGAGATTTTTATATCTAGTATTAGTATTCTCATTTTATCATTATCAACTATTTAAATTCATAGACAGTGATGACTTTTTCGCGTCCGTTTGAACTAGAAGGAATATTATAGGATAGTAGAATCAGTCGAAAGCTTAGACATTGAGATTTTCATATCGAAAGATTCAGTGCATAAGACGAGAACATGGCAATCCTCAACCCTGTTTTGCCGTCATAAAGTTCGACATTTTTAATAGTGGATATACTCAGAATGTGTTGTCATACGAATGATTTGAGTTGTTTACAGACATATTAAACATTCATTTTGTTCATAAAAGGGAATTAAATCGCTAACAGTTGCGTCCAATCATTTTCTTTGAATCTCAACGTGTAGTAAACCACATATATAATATTTGCAGCACTGATCAAAAAAACAATTGTGTCGATTGATGCGAAAAAATGCTGAAATTATTCAGCCACGAAGCTTTTAAAGATATCGAGACAACAATCCACTGAATATGTCTTTAAAAGCGAGCCAAATCCGACAAACGTTGTTCGCACACGAAGCAATTCGAAACCTGTTTTTTCGGAATAACTGGACATATCACTACCGTCTATTAGACCAATGTAAAATTAGCATTAATTCAAACAAAAACGTTTTTGAACAGTCTAAACATCGAATTGATGGGTCATATACCGTTCAGTCCTTGATCCTTGATCCAGAGTACAACACGACAAGGTTTAACTCTTGAAGAGAAAAACCACTTTGCTTCCGCCAGAAAAGTTTTTATTGCGTGAAATTATCTCAAAAAGATTGCGATTGTTTTAAATATATATGTTCCAAGGACGCAAGGTGAGTTTAAAATATTGAATATTTTACTGAAAACTTGGGTGCTTACAGTGAAGAACAAAGTGAAAAGTTTAACCAGGTAAGTATCAGAAGATGTTACTTTAAGGAAGATGAGATTTCAGTATATTAGCGGATTGCTTAAGCGAGAAACCAAGGAAGACAACCAAAAACGAGTTCGGAGAAGCATCAAAGAAAAGAAAAGAGTTTCATAAGAAAAAAAAGTGAACACAAAGTTGTGTATAAATATAAATAATAATAGTTTATAGGTTGAATGAAGCGTACCTTTAAACATGTAATTAAGCGAAAATATCTCATTTAGCTGAAAAAATTTTCATTTGCAGACTTGTGTTATACACCAAAACGAAAAAAAGTTAACCGATTACTGATGTTAGTTACCGTTGCAACCAAAGATCTTATTCGACAAATAGTGTATAACTTTTCTAAAGTCAATCAAGTCCCAACATTGGATTTCATTCAAAACAATTTGTGTACATACCCTAATTAGAAATTGACAAAAGAATTTTTATCAAAGAATCGTGTCATTGAACTTCGACAAGAATATTTACAAAGTATTGAAAGATACTGAGACTCAAAGAGAAATATGATCTATTTGGATAAAACCTGGTTTGATACATACGACGAAATTAAATATGACTGAGTTATTGATTCTGGAAATTGTGTCTCTAATACTTCTCGCTCAAAGGAAAAACGAGTAATTATTCTTCATTCTCGCAGTTTGGATGATTTTGTATCAAATTTCTCGCATTTATCCGCTAAAAATATTCTCCAATCCTTTGCTAATTATAACTGAGACATGACTTTGTCACATTCCGACAAAACAGTTATTCTCGTAGAAAAGGCATGATTTCCGAATATTGAACAAAATTACCAATACCAGTTCAAAAAAATTTGATATTAATTTTTACGGAAATTCAATGTAATGATTACTGAATAACTGGTTATGAATACTCCAATGAAGATTCCCACTAAAAAAGTTGCTTCAAATTATAAATGTTATAAATTGAATAACGTGCATGTTATTGATTCACATTTACAAGACTTGTACATACCTTATTAAGATTGCACCCGTATTGTGTGTTTGATACTATTAAAATAGTTTGGAGTACATTTAAATCAGAGAATGAGCTAATATAATCATTTAACCACTTCCAGTGCGGTAGAGATAGGAACCATATGTCAAGTTATATAGGAATTTCACACTTATTTAAACCATTTCTATGGGTGGGATGAATTCATAAATACTGTTCAGTTCACTATAACTTTCTAATTAAAGCTAACTAATTCCGTTAAATGAACTCGTTTGTATATCCAGAAGGAATTTCTCAGAAATTATAGAAAATAGACTAACAAAACAAATGAATGAAAAGACTTTTTCAGAAAAAATTTATGGAAAATATAACATAGACAACTCACCGTTGTTAATAAAAAAGCATCAGAGGTGTCGTGAAAATTTTAGAAATCCATTAAAACCGGACATAACCAACATCACGGCCTATAACGTGGATGAGCTCGTAACAATGCGAAGAAAATGAGTATTAAGTCATGCTTAAAGGACGCTGACGAGGTGGAGGTAATCTACACATAATCTTCAACATTTCATCTCTTCAAAATCCAAGCAAGTTGTGAACATAAATAACAAAGGGTTCTGCCCGGTCATATTACGTTGTAATAAGACGGGACAGGACCCTTTGTTATTCATTACTTATATAGTATTTTCTGCTCTTTGAGGAAATAATATAACTACTAAGATAACAATTTAATAATATGATCAATATCTTCTTTTATGCACATCATGGTTAACATACTCAATGAATTTTCTAAAATTTGGAAATAACGTCCATTATTATTGAGCGTTTAATATTAGATATATTTGTAGTAGTTCCTATTGGCTTCAAAATCTATGAACGGACGTTGTGTTTTGACAGAAACGAACAATCTGTTGCATACTAAATGAATGTAATGTGGTACTTTTATTCATACGAGGTCTGACTATTAAATAACGAGACTTGTTACGAAAACGGGTTTTTTATAAAAATTATTCTATATTCTCCTCGACATACACCTTTCCATAGGTTTTTTCCATGGATCGGAGCAGTGCCTTTAGTAGCTCCGTTTTTTGCTCTACCGCTCCAATCGACTCAAATCGGGTCCCTATCAGAGCAAATTTTATCATCGGAAACAAAAAAAAGTTGCACGGTGCCAAATCTGGTGGGTACTTACTGGCCAAAGCCATATTTTTTGGCACCAACTTCGCACAGACTTTTGTCATATGTAATTACTCGTGTAAAATTTTTCTAACCGTTCCTTTATGGACGTTCACTGCATCGGCAATCATCCGGATGCTCATTCGACGATCTGGACGCAAAATTTGGTTAATTTTCGTCACTGTTTCTGGAGTTTAAACAGTCTCCTGGGCGCTGGTCATCTTCAGTGATCTCTCGGCTCTTACTAAAGCGCTTACACCACTCAAAAACACGCGCAATAGGTAGATAATTGTTCCCATAGGCCTATTGTAACAATTTATAGCACTCAGTCGGAGTTTTCCTCAATTTAACAAGAAATTTGATATAGATACGTTGCTCCTGTTTTTCGTCACACATGGTTTTCGGCTTGAGAAAAAAACTCGTTGGTTTCAAATCGCTACTGCACAAATACTATTATAGTGACGGAAACGTGTTTTGGGACGTGCATAGACAAGATATCTAGATACCCAACGCACAACTCGTTTTTTACCTCACTGGTCTAGGGCGCCCTTTAGGCGCGTAGTCTCGTTATCTAATAGCCAGACCTCGTACATGAGAATAGAACTTTGAGTATCCGTAACTATCAAGCGTCAGTGTTTTAACGTTCTTCTGTTAAAAAAATTCATCAAAGTACAAAAACAGAATAAGCCACAAATAATTTTGTACATGTCAAGAGTAATTATAAAAGAGTTTTATCAATGTATGGAGACTTTTTTATACTTTTAAATATTGAGTATATTGATCAAGATCAATTGACTATCTAGATAATTTCAAGTTTGATGTTTCATATTGTTGATAGTCATTTTAATGGATGTGTTGAATAAAAAACTTTTCCCTCAACCGTCAATTACAATTTTTATTCATTTAACGATAAACAAATATAACTATTTGCTATTTATATCAAATATTCATAAATAGTTTCAATTTCCGTGGTGGTAGTTCTATTATACCTAGTATGATATTATAGAGGGAAATTGTCTGCAACATACTAATATTTATTTTACGTATAGGAAACAAGGTACAGGTAATAGGACCATTATTATTTAATCTGTACTCAAATGAATTATTCAATCTATATACAATGGGTGATATTGTAGAATATGTAGACGAAACCGTATTATTTCATGATGAGAAAACATAGGAAATTGATGAACTGAAGCATAAACTAGCTTCAGTTTCTATCAATAAGTTCGGAAAAAACTGTTTTTTCTTCAGCTGTACGGATTTTGGTGGATCTCAAGATACAATGAGTTTTGTGAGTGGGGTTCTAATATGAACGTAAGTATCACTGAATATGTCTTGTGCCTGACACACAGGTGGCGCTGCCATTGTCAAATTCATATGACGTTAATGAAGTACCAAGTTTCAATGTGTGAAATTTGAATTAGTCAAAAAAAAAGTGATAACCATTTAAGTGGAGCTACTTTCGTTATTTTCAAAACAAAAAAATACTGTACAAGCTGGAAAATGTTATCCCGACTCTGCTCCATGGAAATGAACTAATTGTTTACAGTTAGTTGAATTTAAACGTAGCCATTCATACACCGATGATGGTGAACGTTATGGTCATCCAATTGTGGTGGGTACTCTAGTAAACATAAGAAAATTTCACAAATTGGTTGTATCTAATCGTAAATTGAAATTGCGTGTGATAACTAAGGCCTGGGAAAGCTTTTTTCAAAGTATGTGCCGCGTTTACTCGCAGTCAATCAAAAACAACAACGTGTCTATGATTCAGAGCAATGTTTGATCATTTTTCATGTAATAAATCAGATTTTTTTGCATATATGAATGAAACGTGGATACATCACTTCACTCTGGAATCAATCCAAGTGCAACCGGTGAGCCACAAAACACAAGTCAGCTGGGAAGGTTTTGACTTCACTATTTTGAGATGTGCAGGGAATATTATTCATCGACTATCTCCAAAAGGGAGACACAATCAATAGCTAATACTTCATAGAATTGTTGGATCGTAGGAATTCAAAAACCAAGGAGAAATGATCTCATATTTCGAAGAAAAAAATACTAGATCCAACAAGACAATGCACCATTTACAAGTCGATTGCATCGATAGTTGAATAAAACGAATTACACTTCGAATTTTTCCCTCGTCCACCGATAGCCTAGATCGGGCTAGTGACCACTGAGACATATCCTTCTACAAACATGGCGTCGAGAAGTTAGAGAAACTTTGGAGTGGACAAGGACATTCACTGAGATTTGTGATTCATATAATTACATATAAGTACTGAAATTACTTCAACAGTAACATATGACACATATAGTTTCAAAAATAAGCTTTTATCAAGTTCATTTATAATGTTCAGCATCCCTATATTCGAGAACTAACAGAAATTTCAATCAATTTCACGTAGTTACATTATTGAGAATATACTATTCTCTTAAAACAACAAACAGATTCAAAGAAGAGGAAAATTTGGACCTAGGTATCTAGGGCGATGAGCAGGGAAGAAGAGTGACTGAGATTAGTTAAGAAATTTAAGAGATAATCAAAGAATAAGTGATCAACATGCGTGAAGAACAAGGGACATGCGAACATGCTCAACTATTGTAGTGGAACTGATTCTGTATCTTCCATTCTTCAAAATATTATTAAAAAGATTGCAGGGCAAAATCTCAATCAGAGATGAAGCCACCAGAGATAAACTGAAGCCTCCCTTCAGAAATGATCAGATCTGGTATATGCCTCAAGATTTACTTGAAAAGATAGGTGTATATAGGATAAAAACCATAATAAAAATAGACAGAAATACCATTGAATGCTACACGGATACTTACAAACCAGAAGACAGTGCTAAAATTGGAATGTAGAGAACAAAAATCAAACATTCTACAAGTTTAGGTGATACATCAAGTTTTTTAAATAGAAATATAGGCAATTGTAAAATGTGTCGAGTTTAAAAAAAATTAAAAAGAAGAATTATCGGAAATAGAAGATAATCATCTCAGGGAAAATAAACAGTAAGCCCTTTTGTGGAATCAGTTACATAATAGAGAGTAGTAGTAATAAAAAGTAGGCAGAGAAAAAAGCAATTACTAGAAGTATCTACAGAAATTGAGACAGTCCAAGATACTTAAGGAAAACTATAATCAAGGTTCATCAAATGTATCAACCTAAGTGAGAACAATCTACGAATACTAACAAGAATCTTGTCGGGAATGCAGCTCTCAAATTTTGCTTCGTAGAGATCGGAAAACCTACCCACATTCTCTCGAACGGTAAGAGACTACAAAAATCCAGAGTATTACATCTTGGAACGTATAAATTGAAAGATGAAGATCTTTGAAACGCAGTTATTCCAGCTTTCTGAAAAATAATGTATTTCTTTTTTGTTTAGCGAGTTTATTAGTTTTTTCAATATTATCTACTTCAAACAATCTAGTTTATATGAGAATCAAACTTTGTTTTTATCATTAAAACAATAAAATGTAGTGAGATGAACTCAAACCCAAGATGTACGTTTTGACTCAGCATTGAATGGGAATTATTATTAATTTCTAGTAATAAGTAAAAAATAATAATATTCTATCACTTTGATTTTGTGAGCATTGTTGCCATTTTTATGGGTGATGAGAAATTCTTTTGGCGTAGTGTATTTTATTGGTGGAATGTGTATTTTTAAATTTTTGGCAATTCATTACGACCTCTAGCGCCTATCTATCTGAATTTTTTGATAATTGTTTATAACTTGTCCATCTATATATACATCTGTAATTGTGTATCCATCAACCTAAAGATTGATATCCTGTTTATCAAATACAAAAAAATATTATCCTAATTCATTTCACCCGTATTTCATTTAAATTTCCGAATTGGTTTGAACTATCTTTCTAACTTCATGTTAATTAAGGAATATAAAATAAATGTCGTTTCACAACTCAACCTATCTTGTATTTTTTTTTCTGTTACAATCACCAGAGAACAAGCGGACCGTAACTATAAAGCCCAATATCACATTCCAGAAAATTGGAAACATTGTCGACCCTCTTGTCATCCAACCCTTCGATAAAACAAAATGAAGATTGGAAAAGCACGCCTGCCAAAGGCCGTCGAGTTTATTGTCGGGTTAGTGGATAGGGTCACAAGCTGGATCGAGCAACAATGTATATACAGGTTTTTTTACATCTGAACAATACATACATATTCACTATTGTATGAGTTTAATTCCACAAATCATTTGATATAACCTTAAGCAGAAGGATTACCAAATTACCACAAATCGAAAACTTGATTGAGGGAATAGTTCTAGCCTGGATAATTTAAATTGAGATTCATACAAGGAGAAATATTGGACCGACTGAAGAATTAGGTATTATTGATTCTCTGATTGAACTATCTTCTGGACAGTATACGAGGAGGGTATAGTATACTTAAGTTTTGAAGCGGACAAATGAAAACAAATTTTATGATTGGATATGACTTTATTGTTTTTCAAAATACTATCCAATACACTTTTGCTTAAATTTAAGGTATCTCCAAAAAAATATGATTTAAACTCATTAACTGCTTCTTCAGAAAAACTTTGACCTCGCAGCTTATTTTTGATCTCGGTACGGGAATAAGAACGAATCAGTCAGTGCCAAATAAAGACTCGCATTGTTGTGGTAGAGAATGATTCGTCTTCTGCGATTAGTTTTCTCCATTTTTTTGAACAATTTTCGTAAATAAATGGTGGTTTACCAATTAGAATTGAATATTCCACGCTGATCTAATGAAACGGTAACAATAAATCCAGTTATTTTAAAAAAAATGGAGACCATTTGTTTCAAAGTGCTTCTTGCGCGTACAACTTTTATTGGATTTGGCTCGTCTTGAAAGAACAATACAATCATGTCACGATCTCACTAGAGATCTTTTGAAGCAACGAGTATTTCGATCGTTTCTTTGTGCCAATCGACACGAGAATTTTTCAGGAGATTGACTAATTATGCGCTAACCAACGCGAACAAATCTTTTTGCTTACCAAACATATAATGAATGTATGCGAGAGGAACTAATGCCCAAGGATACCCAAATCTCACGGTTTCAATAACTGTTTATGTACAGCATCGATGTGGTGCTCAAGATAGTGTTTTATCACAACAGTAGAAGCGAATTAATCGATACACTGCCATACACTGCTGTTGGTTCAATCCACGACAAAAGGTTGTAAGTACGTTCCCAATTAAAATGATGTCTGATTTCATATTATTACAAACAAGTTCGCAAAAAGGTTTCCTAGGCCGGCCTTGTCCAACCACTATGGAATTTTAAAAATTAAGCGAATTCACCCGGCGTCTTCCACATTTTTTTATAAAAAAGAAGTATTTCTTCCAAATAATTTCTATGGAAGTGTATTTATTCATTTCTTCTGGTTCTTTTTGTTCTACAACTTTGTAGAATTTCGATATATAAATGATTTGTATAAACGCATTTAGTTTAGTTTCATATAAATAGTTGTAGCAAAAAGAAGGAATTAGTAAAAGTGGTTGCAAAAATGATTTCAGTGATATAGTGATAGAAATTATAATAAATTCACATCAGTGTTGTCATATCTCAAAATTTAGGTAGGAACTCTTGTATGAAATTTTCTGTTTGTGTGTATGATCAACATTGAAACAAATCGTGAAATTTTGAAATAACGTGAGAGATGATTAATTGAAATCAATAAAGATATTATAATGTTAATCTTCTCTAAACTATCGATTGTTTGGTGTTTTGGAGAGTGGAGTTAGGAGTAGCCAGAAAGTTGGAGCGTAAATATTTTACCAATTTTCCTATATTCTGTTAAGAAGTTGACGAAAGTGAATTAAAATTAGCAGTCCAAATGTTCAAATGTTGTTGTTGCATTTCTTATCTAATTACAGCTCCAAAAAAGCTAGATGTTGCAAAATAAAACTAGATTTGTTCTATCAAGCTGCTAATATTGAGTATTTTGATTGTTCTGTGGGATGTGTATTCCAAATTATTTCAATAAATCTAGCTGTATTGCCCATTCCATGTAACTTTTCCGTTCTAGTCTGGGAAGTAGTGTTAAATTTTTCATGGTTATTTCAGTATCATCAATTTTAAAGTTTTTGCATTTACACCCAGGGTTAATGGGGGAGATAAATAATTACGATTATGTGGAAACAAAAAATTTGAAAACGTCAGGTCACTTAATAATTTGTTTGTATAATAGGAAAAATTCCACGTTAGCAGCAGCTATACACCTAAATTAAAAATAAAAAACTTTTAATTTAATTCAGGTCTATTGAAATTGATACACAACACACTCATAATCAGTCAATTGAGAAAAAGTCTGCAAACTTATCGATGGGGAGGTTGTCAAGAGGGAGGTGTAAGCTGCTGAATAGCAATTCAATCTCAGTGAAAGGCAATCAAGTATAATATTCCCGACAATTATTTCTCAGCATTTTTTTAATCATCAGCGAATAACCAGTAGTCATTGGAGGCCAGATCTGGACTATACGATGGATGAAACAGTAAGTCCTTCAATATGACTTCTCTTGGTGAACCCTTGTTTTTTTTCTTCGACATATAGGGACGTTTTTCCTTGATTCTTGTATTAAAACTCTATATTGTATTGGATATTGATTGTCTTTCATCTTGGTTCACCGGCTGCAGTCCACTCAGATGATGATCGTTTGTCACATGTCGACGCAAAAAATGTGATTTAAGAAGCTTTCTCATGGTCAAATGTTCATGCATAATTGTAAACATACTACCTTCTGATTTTCTCAGCTATCTCACGCATTTTACATTTACGATTAGATATAGCCAGTTTGTGAAATTTTTGATGTTTTCTGGAGTAACCTCACTTGAACGACCATAACGTTCACTTTCATCTGTGTCTCTACAATCACGTTTAAATTCAGATCAATAATAAATGATTATTTTCGATGAAACAGAGTCCGGAAAAACTCTTGAAACCATTATTGAGCCTGTACAGTAATTTTTTATCATTAAATAATTATAAACTAACACCCGAAATTGCTTTGAATCCAAATCCAAATTTCACACATTTTGAAAACATATTTTGAAAATTGATTCTTCATAAACACACAGAATTGACAATGGCAACGCCATCTGTGAGTCAGTCACATGACTTTTTGAATGATGTTATTACACCTAAAGCTATTGCTCTAGATGTACCGAAACGAAAAAATTTGGATATTATTAGAAAAAAATTCATCAAAATAATCAAAATTTGATTATTCCCATACAAAATTTTTCTCTTGTACAATTTTTTTATTCTCATCCCCAAGTCCTATTTTGGATATGATTTTTTAAATGCAACTTCTCTACTTTTATGTCTAAAGTCTCAAATTCTTAATTATTAATTGAATATTTTATCTACCCATCCACATATTTGAGGCGTAAAGAGCAATAATCTGTGCTAAAATGAAAATAATCTTCAATTTCACACTCGACCTTTTTATCTAATTGTCTCCAAATAAAAATAACTTTTTTCAAGTAGCAGGATATCAATATATGAAATATTTACAAACATCCGTCAAAAAATATGGATTCATTCAAACTTGCTATAGATCAACACAAAAATTTGTTTAATCACGATAATGTCATACTTTGTGAAGATTTTAATCAAGATCTGTCAACAACCGAAATCGGAAATTGTTTGAGACCAACATAATATCGATTCAGTTTCTTTAAGAGAAGCTACAACGACGCAAACACAACATTCGATGGAGCATTTACAAACTTAAGTGCTTAGAAAACTGAAACTTCTATTTATCATACTCTTCGTTTCACAAACCAATCATTATAATATTTGTCAAAAAATAATGAGGACAAAATTATTAGCTGAATAAATTTATTGATTTTTTTGCTTTGATTCTCATGAAAACTTATATGAATTAAAATATTTGTTAATATTAACTGATTACTAAAAGTAAAAAATGTGCCGAAAGTTCGATGACATTTTCAATTGTTCATATCCATCGATTGTGAGTGAATAAATGATAATTATCCAAATTTGCAAAAAAACTTTAAAGAGGGTGTCATTGGAACTGTTTCGCCACTATCATTTAACAATTTGTCCATGCCTTCACATTTTTTGCTTTGGTTTATTGAAAATATGCACCAAAGATTTTTTAATTAGGTAACCATATGGTTATTTTATTCTCTTCAGCTTTTACGCCAATGGATTTAATCAAATGCACACAAATGAATAAAGTGAAATTGATGTTAATCTGGTTGATAATATTTGATTGATAACGCAGAATTATCGATTATTATTTTCGATTTTGAAAAATCAAGTGTTTTCAAAATTGTTCTTAGTCTTAGTCAAAAAATCTTATGAAATTCAAAAGGTTGGAATTCCAAATTATGATTTGATTTCAATTTTCTAGATCTGAATAGTGAAGAAATATTTCTGAGAAGAAGTTTGAAAAACTTGAGCTTAATGGTTTACAATATATTCCTCACATCCCGATACCTCAAAACAACATTTAAGAAAATGATTTAAATAGTGAAATAATTGTCAGTCAGCTCGAAAATAGTTAGATATTCAACAGGTGAGTGAAGTTATACTTTTATTCGCGAGTAGGACGGTTTGCGGCAATTCCTACGAGTGAAAAAAGAGTAACTTTACCCACAAGTTTCATACAAAATTTTTTTTGGATTAGGTAAATTCAGATAGGTTGCGATAAGCGACTTTTTGATAAGGTATTGATACCTACAACTTGGGTTTTGCATTTTCCATTTCTATACTGCAAAAAAAATGATCTGTTTTTTGGTTTTTATAAATGCTTACGAAGTTCAATGTATTGTCAGATATTTCACCAATAACAGTAAATCGACGTTGAACATGAGTTTTCTTATCAGGTACTGTGATAATTAAATCATTTCCGGTATCATTTCTTTCTTCGCTATTACTCTCCATCACTATACATATATACTATAATAATACACTCCTTTTAATTGGACGCAAAACGGATTTCAAGGCCCACTATTTTGATATTACAATTTTATAATCGCGTTAAAAAATGCCGACACTTTTTTCAACGCAAAAGCGTGAAAAAATGAACCGCTACGGTTCCTTTTTCACGCTTTTTGACTGATTCAGAAATTACATATATTATGATATGAATGATTATTTTACCAAAAAATAAAAAAGTTAGTTTTTATAACTTAATTGATAAAAAGAGCGTTGTCCATCAATTTGATTCGATTCGCTATTAAACAAAAGTTTTTTTTTTTAATTTAGCCAGCCGCTGACGTTCAATCCTTGTTCATTTCCGCTGCTATCTTTGTATTTTCAATCATCACTCAACAAATTATTCAGCGACCTGAATATATTTTAGGATTTTAGGCTAATTAACTTTACTTCCAAACGTAATTGTTTTCCACCCGTTGATAATAGTGACTACATTAGGAAATCATTGGCTTAAGTTGGATTCATATCAATGTCGTGAAGAAAATTGGAAACTTTTGAACATACTCGTATTGATTTTTTTTTTTTTTAGAAAATCGAATGGTTTTATTCCTCGCGTCCACCCTATTTGAGGCTGCTAACATTATATGACCGCTAATCAAAATTTTATTTCAATATGAATTAAATGACTTGAAATAATTGTGTGATTCCATTGGGCTAATGTGTTATTTGGAGAACATTTGTAAAACTCCAGCGAACATACATGTTAATTTGCATACACAATTATCAAAATATTTTCTATATCTTACTAAGTATCTCGTCAAAAATTACATATCACAAAAAAGGAAACATGTGTGTTTAAAGTGTTTTGGCAAACTTTTGCAAAACTCGATGCCACGTTTTCATTTCTTGTTCAAGATTTATATGTGTAACATCCGACTTGAAATTCATTCTAACACGGAATATTATTGTTTTTGATTCATTTATTGCTGTTTTTGTCGTTTAATATGCAGTCCGGTCGTGTTGGAATATAAATCCTCCCGCGACTCAAAGGTTACTTCGATTGTTGATTATAAACATTCCTTATGATTAAATGTTCATCTTTATCTACAACATCTTGTAAAAAGTATGACTACCACACAAATTTGAACAACAGTGACCCCCAGAAATTTGACTTTCCGTTGAGGTGATCCTGGATGAAATGTCTGTCACCCATACAGACTCCAAAGCGAAAATTATCACTTCAATCAATTTTGTGTGGAGTCAAATGAAAGCTTTGGTTGCTCTGAAAAAACAGAGTTCAACATAAAAATTAGTTTTTCATAAATATTGATTTGTACAATTCAACTCCAACTATTTCAGCTATTTGTGATATGCGAATCTTGAAACACGTATTCCTGCAGCATCAATCCATATTACACATAACTCACTATAATTTGTACACATATTTTGTTATATGTATTTTAAAGTTTAGCTCTTGTCGTTATCTACAACTCCATTTTTGTGCCATTGGGTTTTGAAGTCACTGAATTATTCTTCTTCTGAAAGTTTGAGTTTTACGTCAATTCCTTACATAATTGGTGTTCACTAACTTAACTCTATTTTATATGACTAACATAAAGTAACCACTCAAAAGTTTCAACGAGTGAAACAGAGGGAGACACGAATTAATCCAGTTTTCCAACAATTTCCAATAGTGATATTTAAAATAAACACCACATGTTCAAAACATTTAAAATTCGATTTTCTTAGCTCATTACTAGGATTTTGCGAGAATCCTGTATTATTAGTGCCAGATAGCTAAAGGATTTATTTGAAATGAAACTGCTATTGAAAATTGCAAATCCGTTGTTCGCCGATTGAAAATGTTATACCACGCATTATACAATTCGAGAAAACTGTTATATATTTTCATTTTCAGATTTTCCGTAGCATAAAACGTTATTTTCCGTTATATTCGCGGGATTTGTTTTGAGAAAGTATGTCACATTCTCAGATTATAATATATTGGATCCTTTTTCATGTGTCGCGTTCGAAATTCCTGTGGGGAACGCAGGAAAGAGTTCGATAAATTATTGTTAAAATTCAGTATGTTGATGGACAAACTTCGAAAATATGTGGAAACCTCAATTATAATGAAACATATAACAATATTATTGGAAAAAGTTTCCATGAGAACTTCATTAACAGTTGATGACCGATTCGAAAGATTTTTATTTCGCTAAGTAAATAATATATAACATATTTTCTTCATCAAACCCCTACAATACGCAATGGCTCGAAGATGATTACAGTTTCTGAAAAAGTGTTACCAATTATTTCTTTGATATTGAATATACAATTGACAACGACAGTCTAAATTAGACTAAGAAATTTTGTGGATTCTTATAACCACCTACTAACCACACTGTTTACACTACCACTAAACCAACACACACAATTACACTGTCTTTGTGTTTGAAGCGAGCACATAAAAACTGATGAAGACATTGTTATAAACACATACCAGACATGGGCCGTGAGGCCGGCCCTGTCCGGTTATAATGAAAGTCTAAAATTTAGTGAAAGTGGAACTCGTTTGGGGTTTGTTCTTATATATATATATATATATATATATATATATATATATATATATATATATATATATTATTGCGGTGATTTGCATACTTTGTTTTTTTTAGAACTAATTTCCAGGAAAATCTCCTTATTTATTTGTTTTTGATTCTTCACTTTTCAGAATTCTAGAAATGTCGTTTTTGATATAAAATCGAATATAGAAAAGTAACTGGTGAATTTGAATAAATAAGTTTGTTGAGTATAAGTAATAAGTTAATTATCATACAAAGTGAATTTTATAAATTTTTGTGCGCAAGGGTTTTGTGATACAGCCGGTATTATGTTGATATCTATATTGTTATCATTACTTTCCTTTTTTCGGAAAAAAAATGAACTTTGTTTTTTCAAATGGATCACTTTATATATCTTGTGTTTTTAGAAATCCTTAAGAAATACTGATTATTTTTCATGTGATATTCTCTATACCTAAATGGCAGAAAATCTTTAAATATTTGTGTCCTATTAGAAGACGATTCACACTTAGTAATAGACAAATCTCCAGGGAGTTTGATATTTCGCAAACATCCGTATGAAAGTTTTGCATGATAATAAATTCCATTCATACAAAGTAATGTTGGTTCAAGCGTTGTCAGATGACGATTTTGATAGACGTGAAGAGTTTGCAGACCTAATAATGGGAAAATGTCACAATCAAAACGAATCAAATCTTTCATGTAATGTTATGCTTTGCGACGACGCAACTTTTTGTATTAATGGAAATGTAGATCGGCATAATTGTAGATACTGTCACACAGCTAACCTCGTTGGTTGCGTTAATCCCACACCCAAAATAGCGAAAAACTGAATGTATGTCCCTCTACCATTGAGGGTAACTCATATGCTCCGGCCTATTCAGATTTATTGGAAAATAGTATTATAACTTAGCTGGCTCAGATATTTCCATATCCAAGTATATATTTTCAATTGTGCGGTGAGGCAATATCTCAATAATGTGTTTCCCAGAATATGGATTGTTAGGCGTGGTTTTAACGAATCGCTTCCACGATCATCCGATATGAATCCTTCAGACTATTCCACTTGAAAATCATCGATTATGAAGCAAGACCTGCCAATATTCAGGAATTAAAAGATAGGATTACCACAGATATAAGAAGAGAAGTCAGGGATGCTGCAGAATGTATAGCAAAGTTATCAAAATCGCATAGCTTGTTGTATTAAAGTAAATGGATAACATTTTGAGCATCTTCTGTGATTGCCTTTACTGTATGTTCTCTAAAATTCGTAATCTCTCTACTCCATAGATGTGGATCTATTTCTAACAAACATTTAAAGATTTATCTTCAGTTGTTGTAGGTTTTCTGCGCCATAATGGATAAATATTTCACTGCACCAGTTTCGTTAAATTTTTACCAACTTACTGACACTAGACCTTGTTACGAGATCTGTATTAACACATGAAGTATTGATGAATATTCAAATTAAACGAGTTTATACTATCGTAAGCCTCTAAATATACAATATTCATTGTAACTTTGGTGGAGATACTGTAAATGTAGCTATAACTTCGAAATTATAGCATTTAGGTATAGAAAATATCACATGAAAAATAATCAGTATTTCTTCAAGATTTCTATAAAAACAAAATATACATGGTGATCTATTTGAAACAACAAAGCTCATTACTTGACACTAATGTAGATACCACTATAATACGAACCTTATCTCAAGACCCTTGCGTACAAAAATTCATGAGTGTAGTGTAAGTGTCTAAATAAATTGAATAAGTAGGAGACAGTGTTCACAAATTCACCCCACTGATAGAACTAGTATAAATAACTGATAAAAACTTTACAATATTAAAGTTCTGTTATTAGTATGGAATGTGAGAGAAAGTGAAATGATGAACAAAAATAAAAGAGATGACTGGAAAGAAGTTCATGTTGAGACCATAAGGACCTGCAAATTGAATGAGAAAGAAGTAGCAGAACGATACCTAGACATTTGCAGATCATACACGAAACAAACAATTTTTTGGGTAATTTGCAAAAGTATAGAATGGTTTCAAAGTAACGATAAGTGAGGCAGCACAGAAGTAATTTAACATACTTTCTCAAAACAAATCTCATGAATATAACGTTTTATACTACGGAAAATCTATATGGAACAGAAAATATATTAATAACAGTTTTCCCGAATTGTATAATGCGTGGTATCGAATTCTAAATTTGCGAATAACGGATTTCCAATTTTCATATTTCCATATAAAAAAGCATGATATACATTAGTCACTAATATTAATATGAATAGTTGAATAGCATTTTATCATCAGATGTATGTGCCATTTTTATTACATGAAGTTAATTGATCAATATTGATTACTATCGCCTATTATTACAGAACCAACAATTTTATGTATTATATAAAGGCTAATTAACTTTACTTCCAAACGTAATTGTTTTCCACCCGTTGATAATAGTGACTACATTAGGAAATCATTGGCTTAAGTTGGATTCATATCAATGTCGTGAAGAAAATTGGAAACTTTTGAACATACTCGTATTGATTTTTTTTTTTTATAGAAAATCGAATGGTTTTATTCCTCGCGTCCACCCTATTTGAGGCTGCTAACTTTATATGACCGCTAATCAAAATTTTATTTCAATATGAATTAATTGACTTGAAATAATTGTGTGATTCCATTGGGCTAATGTGTTATTTGGAGAACATTTGGAAAACTCCAGCGAACATACATGTTAATTTGCATACACAATTATCAAAATATTTTCTATATCTTACTAAGTATCTCGTCAAAAATTACATATCACAAAAAAGGAAACATGTGTGTTTAAAGTGTTTTGGCAAACTTTTGCCACGTTTTCATTACTTGCTCAAGATTTATATGTGTAACATCCGACTTTAAATTCATTCTAACACGGAATATTATTGTTTTTGATTCATTTATTGCTGTTTTTGTCGTTTAATATGCAGTCCGGTCGTGTTGGAATATAAATCCTCCCGCGACTCAAAGGTTACTTCGATTGTTGATTGTAAACATTCCTTATGATTACATGTTCATCTTTATCTACAACATCGTGTAAAAAGTATGACATTTGCAGATCATACACGAAACAAACAATTTTTTGGGTAATTTGCAAAAGTATAGAATGGTTTCAAAGTAACGATAAGTGAGGCAGCACAGAAGTAATTTAACATACTTTCTCAAAACAAATCTCATGAATATAACGTTTTATACTACGGAAAATCTATATGGAACAGAAAATATATTAATAACAGTTTTCCCGAATTGTATAATGCGTGGTATCGAATTCTAAATTTGCGAATAACGGATTTCCAATTTTCATATTTCCATATAAAAAAGCATGATATACATTAGTCACTAATATTAATATGAATAGTTGAATAGCATTTTATCATCAGATGTATGTGCCATTTTTATTACATGAAGTTAATTGATCAATATTGATTACTATCGCCTATTATTACAGAACCAACAATTTTATGTATTATATAAAGGCTAATTAACTTTACTTCCAAACGTAATTGTTTTCCACCCGTTGATAATAGTGACTACATTAGGAAATCATTGGCTTAAGTTGGATTCATATCAATGTCGTGAAGAAAATTGGAAACTTTTGAACATACTCGTATTGATGAAAATTTTATTTTAGAAATTCTAATTAATACAAATCCCACTACTATTTATTTTTACATAAACCACAGGAAACACGAATATTGGGTATACCAACCTATGTGAACTAGATTCTATTCTAGGTGAGACTCTTCTTTGTTAACAAAAGTAAAATATTGGCTAGCAGTGATTATACGATGCCGTACGACCTGCGAAGACTAGCATTGCCGTGGTTGACCAAATGAGGTGACGATTCCAGAAATGTTGAAGAAAATCACAAAGCGGCACTGGATGATCGTTGACTGAAAGTACGCGGGATAACAGACATAGTAGAATTTCAAAAAGTGCAGTACATCGTCGGTTTTTTGGGATGCACGAGGTATAGTTTCTTTTCCCTAGCTTGAAAATTGAGAACTAACAATGGCGAGCATTATACGAACTTATTGCAATGTTTGAGCGAAGAAATCCAGCAAAAACAGCTGCATTTAGCTAAGAAGAAAGTATTATTCAATCAAGACAATCAACCAGCTAACAAATCCGTTATTACAATTGCCAAAATTGATGAATTGATAATTATGAAGAGGATATCGGACTTATTAAACATCACTGAGAGACGTGTATAGAGCTTAAAAGAGATAACGTTGGTAGATAAATTCATTTTTTTCAAAAATTTCTGTGTTTTCTTTGTTGGGCCTCGCACTTCTGGTACCGTCCTTGTATTGTCGCTGAAATATAAAAGTATGTGGTGAACAAATCGAGCATTAGTTTTTAAAAAGACTCATAGAAAGATTAAGATAGAGACAAACAAAGTAAAACCTTTTATCGCATTCTAAATTTCATATGGAAATCCATGGTAACCATTTTTTCAGTTTAACGTTTTTCAGTCGTAAACCAAGTTCCTCATTTTTATTCATCGAAACAACAGTAAAAATATCGAACAAACAACCAACCCTATGCAATATTCTCACATTCATTGTATATTAACATTGTAACTACCTCCATAATATCCAGTGAACACGATAGATGTATGTTCGAAAAACCAACTAATTCTCTCGAATCCCACTATACTGAAAATTGTCCATTGTATATCATCGAGGACTATGATTATTTTACCACATACATGACCCACTTAGAATTGAAAATTGGGAGTGATATCATCTAAATTTTACGAAATGTAGTTTTAAAAACATTTTTTTTTAAGAAGGTTCGTAATCTGGAGAAAATTATCCACTATACAAGTTTTGTGAGCAGCTGGAGATCTCTGTGTACTAAATATGTGGAATATATCGGATGATGAATTGATTCGAAGCCTGTAAATGTTGGACAAGTGACTGGGGACGTTATCTTGATTAAAGAAAACACCCTCGCGTAATTTCCACTGCGTTTCCATTTTATCACTTCAAGTAATATTGGAACCGAATTAGCATAAGAAGAACCTGTGATTATGCGTGCCCGTGGCAGAAAGTCTACCAAAATTACATTACAAAATACGTTAGGTGTGACCTACCCTGCTTAAGGTTGCATCTTGAATTTTTTAGACGTATGGAATTCACTTTTCACTCTGCATTGTGATCTCTTTATAATTGTGATATATTCAAGGCTCGTTCATTGTTACTAATCTTGCAGAAAAAGTTTTGTTGTCCATCTTTACTGTGTTGAAAAACGACTGTATGAATATTTCCTTAAGTTTGCTTGTCGTATTGACTATTTTTAATCAGAAGTATTGAAACTTCTAGTTTTCGAGCTTAATCTGAGACCCACTTCTCTTTGAATATCAGTATGGTGAGAAAAATAGACACACTAATGGCTTGAATTGAGGTGTACAATATTAATCAATTCAAGCATTTGGGGCAAATTCATACGGGAAAAATTCATTTTTCTATCGTGTAGACGAGAGAGAAAAGTCAAAACTTTTTAAAAAATTTCATAGAGACCCACTGCAGTCGGAAACGAGTGGAAAGTTAGAATCTACTTCAATATAAATAAATATGTGGCTTGATGTATCCAACTTTATCAAACTATACCACGATTGCACAAAGGGAAAATCAAATATTTGGAACCATCTGCACTCCTTAGTATATCTTCGATATAGTGTGCACAGATACAATAGATCCGTTCTAAGAAACTAACACAGATAACGTATATGCGGTAACCATACAATTGGACAAAATAAGAGGCCCCAAATGTTGCCGAAGCTGCTATCAGAAATTTCATTTTTATTCACGATTCGGTCAAATAATTCAGAGCAGGTATGTGTTGGAAATATGAAAATCAAATTTTAGACATTATATCGAAACTATCAGCGAATGAACATTAAGTATTTACTACATATCACAACCAATCCATTTGAGCTTGTCATAGAACTCATTGGGCACTTGCATTTTGCTACACTACCACTTCAAGTACTTATTATATTAATACTTGGTATGAGCTTGACGTTACCAAAGACCAATGTACTTTGAGAAGCCGATCAGGCGCTTTGACTTAAACCCTTTGATGTCATTGGGCAAGTTGGTAAGTCTTTCACAAGTGGTTAAACCGCGCAGGGCACTTACAGATGACGTGGTCTGTGGTTTCGTCCTTCTATACACCAACGGCACTCAGGATCCTCCGTGATGCCCATGGTGTGGAGATAGCGTCTTAGATGGCAGTGTCCGGTTAATAGTCCGGTCACTAGTCGGATCTCGTACCTGTTTGGTTAGAGCAGTTGTTTAGAACGCACCAGGTCCATCTATATGTTCCTTTGCTTGTCTAATGCAAGTTGTCTCTAGCCATCTCTGCCGAGCTTATCTTGCGAGTAGACCGTTGAAAGACGCGATAATCACACTCTTCCCTACACCAAAGATTAGTTCTGGTCCCATCGATGAGTCTGCCTCGTCTTTGTCTGTGTTGCTCGAGTGACCGGGCATCCACACGAGCTGGATCTTGTAGCCATCACTCACCAGATTTTGAAAGATTCTCTTGTTCTCCAGTATTAGCCTAAGGTACATATTTTCAGCTGTTATGACTTATATGGCAGCTCTACTTTTTGAGTAGATTGAGATTACTGCGTTCCTGTGCTATTGATTGATTATCGCTCTTTTGCATTCCATCATAGCAAATACCTCTGTGTATCAGATGGCTCCATTATTTAATTTAGCGGGCTTCATAATAAGAAATTCGTTAACATGAGCGAGCGTGGAAAATTGAAACAAGAAAAATCTTTTCTATCGACAGTGAATACCAGATGTATAGACGTATTATTAGAATGATATATTCTTGTGGCAAAAACAAGAAGATTTTATGTGCAAAAAACTTCCCAAATGTGACCTAAAGTTTAAACAAATATATTGCATCTAATTTGGAACAAATTCGACTTCGATTTTGTTGGACTTATGATATTCGAGAGAAAAAGTGTCAGATTTTCATCACAGAATAGTTGAAATGGGATACGGAAATATTATTGTTTTCGAAAAGTTACAGTACCCCTAGATTCTATCAATTTAGTTTAGTTGCCCATGATTCGCAAAATGTGTCAACCAACTCACATAGAAAATGTAGTTTCATGAAAGTTTTTATAAAAAAATTAAAATGAGATACTTGAAAATGAGACCAATTCCACATTAACCGAAAAAAACAATAATCTAGAGATCAAATTTGCTCTATTTTAAGCTTGAATTTTAAAAATTATCAGTTCTTTAAAACTGGTGACGCTCCTTGTTCTCTTTAACAATAGATCCTTGATAGACTCCACATCAAAATCAAATTATAAGTAACACCTTAAAAATACTACATAATTGTTACAATAATACATCATGCCAACCTGTATAGTAAGTTTCAAATATCCTATTTAAAAATGTAATTACCTACTTACTTCAAAGTGATCCTCACAACAAAACCGATCACTTGTACTTGATAAAACATTATTCCTCTCACGGTTCTTTTTCATCACATCACACCATATTTTCTATAATTTCTCTCCCTTGTGAATAATTGAAAATGCTCTATTTGGTGCAGTAATAGTGTTGTTGGTACATTTCAAGCTTCGACACCGTGACAAAAAATACAAATAATACAACACAATTCGATAGGATGGTAAAAAAAACAAGGTGGTATAGTGTTGTTGCTGTAGCTTGGCGGCGAAGCTCGATCGGCGCTGTTGACGTAAGCAATAGATGGCGCGTTGCAAGAAGAAATAAAAGCGGAGTAAAAATTTGAAATAGTTTTAAGGACAATAAGTACCCAAAAAAAGAAACTGAATTCTACTTGATGCATAAATACATCGAGAACTTTATTATTATGATAAAACAACTGATATCGATTTAAAACTCGGAGATCTTGTTATCACAGCTATCGAAAATCACACGAAATTTTATCAGTAGTATCCTTCGGTAAAAATGTTACTAGAAACTACACTATAGAAAATGGTAAAGTAAAAAAAATAACGTTGCATATATAGTGAATTTTTAATTTAGATAACTTGTTGAGAAAAATCACGAATACGTCTTGTGTACAGCGTTAATTTTTAGAGATATTTGATTTTGGGATATATTTTTGAATATTTTCAAAAACAACTTTTTGATCATGATGTATTTTGATTATTTATAAATTATTTATTTTACCTATATCAGTATCAATAATCGTGAAAAATGACCTTAAACATGTCATAGTGGAGTCCATTATTCTGCTTCAGAAAGTTTATAAAACTATTCTATAACACAAGTAGAAGTAGAAAGCATAATATATGTACAAACATTAACCTTATTGAAAATGATGAGTCTGTTAATTCGTATGTAATATGGGTGGAAGGCTATACTACCGCCGCCGCATTTGTGACCTCCAGTTTGATAAAAAACGCGAAATCGCTTTAACTTGCTCTGCTGTGCTGTGCCGTGCATCACAAAAGCCCTTCTGAAATTCTCATGCCCCTCTATGTAACATAAATATAATTTTTAATATTGAAAAAACTGAATTACTCAATCAAGAAACTTGAATAATTCGTTTTATGTAGAAATTACTTGGAAATGTTTAACAAAACACAATAAGTGAATTTCCAAAATATGTAATGGAGAACACTAAAATTCAAATTCGAAATAATCTCAATAAAGTTTCTTCCTATCATAATTCAATAAGTGAAATCATTGATGCACAGAGATTTTATGTTAAGTTTCCATTTGGTTAGCTTCAGTCTCAAGTCTCCTGCTCTGTTATATCAAGACGATTTCTTATAAGTACCACTAAATTATCAACAGCACTAAATATAAAGATGGAAACGGTAACATAGTCTTATTGCACATTTGGTTAAATTTCGGTATATGAATCTGGTTCCTAACAAAGCCATGCCATAGCTTCATTCATGTTAAATAAAGTTCTAATAGATTCATCAATTAGCGTTTCTGCGAGTTTTGGATACTGTATATTTGATATATAAGATAAATCCACTAATATTGGCTGCAATATCCCTGCGACCTCTTTTTTTGCTAGGCTTCAACGGACCACGGATTCTTCGCGAGTCGCCTCAGCTTATCTTCTTCATCAATTTAAGTCCTTCAATTCAGATGCGAACAACTGCATTGTTTAGCGATATTTTAAGTGCCTGCGAGTTCACTCGGAGCCTGCTATCTACCGCAGAAAAGTTAATTTAACGGTGCCAAGAACCCAGTTGATATTTTGGTCCCGTCAAACAAAGTCATGATATTAATTGACCGAAATTATTTATGAATTGGCTTTCTCTTTCAATTTCAAGGCCACACGTTGGTAAACACGGGTCTAGACAGTTTACTATGCACATATGAAAATATCTATTTATGGACTGTAACTAGTTAATCACAGAAATTACCGTTTACTTTAAATCTTAAACAACCAAAATTTCGAAAACGTCCTATGAGTGTATCCATACGAGGTTCCATACGAGATATCTTTCATACTTCAAGTATATTATAATATAATCGTACATTCCCAAACATACATGGGTCAAACAAATAATTTTCCAGCCAACATAGTATAGTAAAAAATCATTCAACCTAGGAATTAGTTCAGTTTTATTATAATATTTAAAGAACATCAACCTATGCTATATCACAAACATTCAAATAATGAATAATACCATAATTATTCCAATTAACAAAAAACTAGTTGACATCTTAATTCGAGATAATTATGAATAGCACTTAAAATAAATTTATCAGAACTTTGATATCTCATTTCTAGTTTCACAATAAAATCCTTATTAACAAAACTTTTCTCGCAATGTTGGATTCTTAAACTTCACTTGAAAAGCTGTGAAAAAACTACCGAGAATAAATTAAATCCGGTGCATTAATTTCAGGAATTATCTTTATGAAAACACCTTCGAAATTTCCTTTAAAAACAAGATGTCTTGACCTGAATTGGGTAATATCTTAAATCTTCTTTTTAAAAAGCGGAAACATCTATAACGATATATCAAAAGCTCTCTTGTATTAAAAAACGATAAGTTTTCTTCTACTCTATTCTATGGTGATCATTTTTTCACCCAAAAATGTCTTTATTCCGCATAATTAATGAGGTTTGCCAAGAGCCCGGTGGCGCCCAAATCTTCAAACCGACTCACCCTTTCTATGTGTCAATTTCTCACGAATATGAACATAAGCGTCGGTCAGGGTACATCAGGCAATGAAATCGAATATTTGTTGAAATTTTCACTTTGCAAAGTAGTGATGAATAATTCTAAAAGTCGTTGAAGAATAAATATTATCAATGGAAAAAACTATAGGTATTATTGGGTTACTTTGAAATGAAATCAGTACCGCAATTTCTATTGACAAAGGAATTATACAGATATATATTGTTCAGTGAAAACTTCATTCTGAACGTCTATATAATCTCATTCGAATTTGAAAACATAAGAAGGACTTCATAGGACATACGATACAACTCCGATACAACTTCTTCTTAGTTAGCTAGAGAAATTGAAGGTTGCCGAAATTACAAAATCAATCTGTACTGTAAACGTCACTTCTACCTCAAGATCCTATTTTAAACTTGATAATACATCAGACTTTATTTTGCGACAAACATTAAACAATATCGCCTTAGAAATATGTAGCTTACATAGAGATTGTGATTTGATAATGAATCAACCTCATCATGTTCTCTAAGACAAAGTATTTCAACATTCGTCACAGCATACGGCCCAAAAATTTGTTGTCTCTGCATCCGAAAGCGGTCACTTCAAGTGAATATATTATAGTCCTCTCACTTCAAAGAAGATATCGTTTTTACAAAAAGTTTCTATTCAAAATTTGGTGTAGAGGAACTGACACTAAACAGCTTTGGTTTAAATCCACTCTGATCTTGAGTTATTCTTTGTCTATATATTCCCAAGTCACCGTGAAATCTGACCATTAAACCATAAAAATACCAAATATGGATATTTGGATAAACTAGAAGAATTGTGAGTGAAATCATTACAAATAAATCACTCATTTGCTACAGGATTTCCTATTTGATTTTGAATTCAAAATAATGAATTTAATAGAATTACAAAAAAACATCTCGTACAAACATTGTCACGAACTTTTCTAGTTTATTGATTTTTATAGCACAAAATATTGTTACATTATTCTGACTATAAACTTCTATGAAAGATATTCTAATCAGTGTTTTGTCGGTTTTTCGGAAAGTAAACCAGTATTGATCTATTGAGACCGAGCCTCACTACTCATCGTTATGACGACTGCACCCTTTAGTAATATGAGCTACCTCAATTTATGTTAATATATCTGTTTATTTTATTCCATAATCTTTTCTCAATTCCAGCATTTCCCATTTTTTAAAATGTTCTGTTAACCTTTAGATGGTTAAATTACTACACTAACTCATATATACTAAGTTCCTATATATTACATTTCACTAGATGTTATTGACTCAGTCATACTTCATTTATTTTTCTGAAACGTTTGTCTTTAAGATCGCAACAACTGGAACTACTGCAAGTTGTATAAGAATTACTTAATGCCCAAATTGGTATAAAATACCTACGTAGGACAACAAGAAATATTTTTTCTTATTCGGAAAATGGACACTTTCAGTAACATATTTCTGGACAACAAGTACATCAACGTTTCAGCTTTTGTTCAGCATAACCACAATCAGAATTGTGGTACCTTTGTATCAATCGTAAAAATTGGGATCCTCTGAATAAAACCAGCAAGCAATAAATGTTTTCAGCTCGTAGTCATTACCAAAATGTTCAAATATCAGGCCTGTAAGGTAGATATTGAGTAAGCAACCCACGTCTCTTGTCCTGAATGGCACGTCAAAATTTCCATTTCATGCAATGCTTTAAGTACAACACTACTCATTCGAGGTGAGACGTATCTGGTAGTATAGGATTGATGTGAAATATCGATTACGTATGCGCAATTATCATAGCTAATTTTGTTTATATTGAAAAAAAAACATTGAGAAACTGACTTTCTGGATGTGACTCTTAGATATTCTGAAATCTTTTTGACATTGTGCCAAAGAATATGTTACATTTCTTAAGTTAAATTGTGAGTGAATTATGTTCTACATAAAATGAATTTTCAATAGGTTTATAAATTTTCTATTACTTTCAAGTAATGTGATGACAAATTGTTGATTTGCCAACTAAACATGTTTTTCACTTAACTCAAATTAAAATAAATAATTTTTTTATTCTCTCTATCTGTCTATGTATATTTCAGATTCATAGAGTATGCGTTAATCTTATCAAGAAGACGTTAAGAAACTATGACGCATTTTCATCTTGATAATTGAATCAGTTAAAGCTGAGCTCAATATTATGACACATAATACCTGTATTGAAAAAGTAAAATAATTATGCTCCAGACCTCGATTATTACATTTGCTGTGATATATAGGAGGATACTGTCATATTTAAATGTCAAAATATGATATTGGTCAAAAAAATATTCGGTTTGTATCAAGGCTATTGGCAGTAGCATCAGTAAAAGTACTGTGTACTTGCCAAGACATAAATTTCAATTTATATAATCAGTAGTATTAGAATAGTTACAGAAAGAAGAAATAATATCACGATCTTGAACCTACATCAAGGCTGCAACAATAAACTCGCAAGAAATACTATCAACTTGTATTAAAAAAACTTCGTATCTGAATACACCCCTGTACACGTCAAGGTACTGGGCTTGTCCACTCCTCATTATATCCTACATATGTTCGGAGAGATTTTTATCTAGTGATTGGGGTGATCAAATCCAATCATTGACTTCATTTTCCTGGAGAGAATTCATATTCGGCGAACGATATGTTGTCTTATTGGAAAAAGACTTTTACGGAGCGAAGTGGCTGATAAATGCCGATAGACAGCAAATCCACCAACATGTCTCTCTCCAAGACAGCATCTTAATCTTCTACATCCATCATGCACATCTAACCATAGTAGCGATTCGTCGCTACAAACGATATGACACCCTTCTGCTTAGCTTTTAAACCATTTACTCCAATCAAACGTTAACGACAATGGACCGCACTAACAAAACTACCTTCATTTAATTGTGTTATTTGCCCGAAGCACTTATTTGAACTCTTGGTCATACGCGTAATCGTTTTTCATTAACAAAATCAAAAAATAAATATGAAAACTTGTTTCTGTGAATATTTTCAGAGATATAATGCAACCAAAAATTTTGATGTAAAAATTTATTTTTTCCAAGTGTAACAATTCTCATGTTACTATGTATATAGATTCTAGTGGAATGAAATTAGATAATTTTGTTAATTCTACTATGTCTACCACAACTTAACGCAGAATCTAAAATTTCAGTTTATCAATGAAAACTTGATCTTGTTACCATACATCAATCTTATTATTGAACCAATTAACTTCAGTTATATCATCCCTTCTTGACAACGCATGTGAAGATAAAAGAAATCTTACAGTAAAAATAACGTTGACATGGGCCTCATTCAGAAAGCAGTCATATATATTCAAGAATTAAAAATACCCCGTATATCCAAAAGTCTTGAACAAGTATATAATCCATGTTAATACAGAGTCTTAAATGGACATTAACAAATGAAAATATCGATGGAATACATCTCACAAATTATGTTTCGAATATATTCAAATCGTACTGTATAATCTCTGCACAATGTTATTGTAGATAAATCGAATAAAATAATGCAATAAATTTTTCAAATAACAACTACATAGAGGCCTCTTTCTAATAAAATATCTTATTTGAATTAATATCATCTACGTCCTTGTGTGAAGAGTTGTTTTTTACGGCCTATTTTCACTTCAAATTCATTTTTTTCGGCTGACAGAACTCTAGAGAAAGTTTATGATTAATGGAGGAGGAGATAGAACCGTTACAGATGGCTACGATAAGATAAAACGTTTTTCAAATGTTCTCGATTAACCCATACAACAAAAAAGGGCTGTGAAAGCTTAACCTTTGATTGAGCATTTTTTTCTTATTTATTGGGTGATCACAAGAATATAGTGGGTTTCAAGCCGGACCAATTTTATTATATTTCCGGAAGATGTATTTCTAGATTATGATTTGAGCAACAGTTATTTGAAATAAACTCATCAGAGGTGAATTTCTCCAGCGATAGATATTAGTAATAAGTAATAAGTCTAATGTAAATGTTTGAATACATTAAATAAGTAAGAGACAGTGTTTATGACCCAACGATAAAATTAGTATAAATAAATGAAGAAAAAAACATCGAAATTTTAGAAATATTTTGAAGGAAATACAAACAAGGAATATGTACCAATGAATGTGAGTTGCGTTCTCTTTATTAGGTATATGTATCAATGAAATTCTAAGTAGATAAATAAGTTTGAATATTTAGTGATATTTCAAAATTTCTGTTAAATCTCCAAAAAAAGCCGCAATGATGCATTTCAGTGTGTATCTGCTTAGGTTACTGGTGGTCTGGAAGCAATATTCAATATTTTGGGTGGGTTGAATCAAAGAGAAATCGGTGAAATAGAGTTGTTGGTAAGATATTTGCCAAAAGTTGAACGATTTTGCAAGCTATAAACTTACTACACTCTCCAGGATGTGTCTGTTTTTGTATAGGTAAAGTAATATAGTAATTTTCCTTAGTAAGTTATTATTTTGATACTAAATTTACGGTTACAGTTGGAAATTCATTAACGTACTATGTCCTTTTTCATAGCCGCAGATTGATTTTCAGAAAATATTGAATGCTTGCACTAACGCCTGGTCTATCAGTTAGTTTTCTCAAACTGCTATCGTTATACAGTTTTCCTTATCTAGTACATTCTTATCAAGAAGAGATGAAAATATAGAGGTATATATGTATATGGAACATAATTCCAAATCGTGTCCATAAAGCACAAAAGATGATACAATCATGTCAAATTTAATAATATTCTATTTGAGTATTCATTTAGCTATTTGTGTGTTTGTTTTGTACTCATTCACAAGGTCTTATCCACAATTTGTAAACAATTTTTTGACAATACAGCATTCTTCCCTCTTTCGGAACTCACAGTATTATATTCAGATTTGTTAGAATTTGCATAGTTTTGAGAATTTTTAATGAAAAGTCAACAATAAGAATTATAGACTAATAAATTGCTGGATCGCAAAACTGAATAACATACTATAATAGAATGAACTCATCTAAATATTAAAAATTCCAAAAAAGCTATGAAATGTGAAGTTTTCTTGTTATTGTTACCTTTTTCTCTCTATTTGTAGTAATTAACTATTCAGTAGAGGAATACAGGAAATGGGGTCTAGAAGTAAATTTTAGTAAAACGGAATATATGTGTATTGGAGGAGAACAACAAAATTTAATACTTGAAGAAACACAACAAAAAATAAGTCATTGTACAAAATACAAATACCTAGGCATGATCATCACAAATGATGGAAGATTAGATGAAGCAATAGCACAAAGAAATAACCAAGGAAGACAAGCAATAAGACAACTAAATAGTGTATTGTGGGACAAACAAATATCCAAGGAAAAAAAACATCGAATATACAATAGCATAATAAAAAGTATAACAACATATAGTAGCGAAGTCTGGCCTCTAAAAGAAAAAACAGTCAAAATGCTTGAAGCCACAGAAATGGATTATTGGAGACGCGCGGCAGGAATATCAAGACTGGAAAAAATAAGTAACGACAGAATCAGGGAGATCATGAAGGTGCAACACACGATTACGGAAGACATTAGGGTGAATCAGTTAAGATGGTATGGGCATGTCCAAAGAATGCCTGAAGACCGCATACCCAAACAAATCTTAAATTGGGCACCAAAAGGAAGAAGAAAGAGAGAAAGACCAAGATTAAGTTGGAGAGAAGGTATCGAGAAGGATATTCGAGAGAGAGGATTGAAAGAAGATCTTTGGGAAGATCGAGAAAAATGGAAACTGGGAATCGGAAGACGGCGATGAACGTTTTAACCCGATTAATATATATATATATATATATATATATATATATATATATATATATAACTATTTACTACCTATATAGTTTATTTAATCTCACCGTTTACTTTGTAATCTTTCGATCTATTCACTGTGACAATCAATCATATACTGAATCTTGAAGCAGTGAAAATTTCTCCAATAATTCTACAAAGTAGACAAACAAATGAATAAAAAGGCCTTCCTAAGAATTAGTTTTAAAAATATAAACTAATCGCCGCTGTACATAAAAACATGTGAAAAAATACCAAAGATCGCCGCATTCGCTAAACTTCAGACTCTTACATCGTAACCGAACAGGACTGGTTTCACGCTCCATGTCATGGACAAGTTCATAATATTATATTGAAACAAACCACATACACTTGCGTTTCATATTTATTTAGAAAATACTTTCTAGGGGTCTTCATTTTGTGTATCAAACTTTCCACACTGTTCGTCACTGACTACTCGAGAAATGCCTTATTGTAAAAAAATTGTTACAATTTACAAATTATTTTGAAAACTAAGAAACAAAGATAAAAATTAAATGAAATTTCAATACACAGAAGAAAACCACAATGAGCAACAAAATTATAGGTAATAGTCATAGGTGATAATTAGTATATAAGTCGTATGTAGGTCCATAGGAAAAATTAAACCTGTATGCAGTATGGAGAATGGTGCTTACGAACCGGACAAACGGAGTCAAAGATGAATAAGGAAGGAACATTCAGACTTTTTAATTTTTCAAAGAAGTCCCTACAGTGAGCCCTGCTATTAAGTCCGAGTAAATATCTAACCGCTCTCTTTTATAGCTTGAAGATTTGCTCAAATTTAGTCGCACCACATGTACCCCAGAAAAAGAGGGCAAATCGGAAACTTGGGAAAACAATTTCTAATATCAATGACTTTTTGATGACATTCAGCAGCCCAGCGATTTACAGGAATCTAAAAGTTCATTAACTAACTTTTCATAACATACATTGTTACCGACAAATTCCTTTACAAATGAGTATCATGCTCTGCATTCTCATTTGCTCAACTGTTCTCTAAAATTAATATTGTTCAGCATCTTTATCATTTGTGGCTCAATAAAAATACCCTTCTTCAACTTGTCGTCACCTAAGGGTTGAAAGTCTTGTCTGAGGTATTTCTAATTCTAAACTGTTGCTATTTAATTGTTTAGTAGTCTCAGTTTAATGTGAAGCAAAGGAAAAAGACTTTTATTTTGTTTGCAAACGGAACATATTCAACATATTGACGAAACATTTGGAATTGTGCCATTTTCTGCCAAACTTTCCCCACAATAACTGTACGAATGCCCACAAAGAAAATAACATATCAGTTCATATGTGCTACTAATAGTGGTTGTAATTCATTTTATCTATGACAAGGCGCATTTTTTCGTAGGTTCCTTTTGTTGTCACTAAACGGTTTAAATCCTTTCAGCTTTTCCTTATGAAATCTAGTCTATGAACAAGCGCTATCCAGAAAGAAAATGAATAATTAATTGCAATCAATCACCGATATCAGTACAGACATGTAGTTTCAATGAAGTAAAATGCAGCAATTCTCTCAAAAGTTGGGATTTTCGTATCTTTGGCAAATAAATTTCACTATTAAGATAAGTTTTGACAACTCCAAATCACGTCCAAAGTAATTGAACACTTTTTGGATACACTGTTTATGTTTATGATTTCACACTTTCCTTTTTTAGAAAATCTTTTCATAATTGTCATAAAAATATCAATTATCATGTAACATTCTATTACCTTTTTACGTTTTTCTTCAAACATTTGAATATTCCTTTGTTCACATATTGTGGCACAGTAGTAACTTCTGATTCACTTAAAAATGCGAGTTACTGAAAACATTAATTTGTTATCGACCTCCCACTTCATTTAAGACATACAATGAAACCTTGAAATTTGTGGTGATTTTATTCTTTATATTCGCTAGTTGAATTTTCTTTTCTTTTTTCAATGTGCTCACAAAAATTTCTTAGGATTCCATTTGTCAAGCAAATTTTGTATGACACTTCTCTCATAAATTCGTATTTTCTATTTATTTGGGAGACAGAACAAATAGAATAGAACAGATTCCTGTTTGGTTATATTTTATAACATAGAAATTCAGATTTCTCATATGTTAGAGCATGAGTTCCTTTCGTTAAAATCTATGTGTTTCCTGCTGTTCTAGAGCTGCCAGGTTGGGAGTTTCAACCACCAAGACTCCCACCACCAGACTACAAATTCAACTCCTTCCAACATCTGGGAATCCAGTTGAGGACTGCAACCATCCCAGAAATAAGTCTCAGCCTTATCTTTGATATATAAATAAATCTGAGTTATTTTTAATTTATAACTACTTTTGTTCATTGTACTCCTTTGGATATGCACTAAATGAGAATTTAACATTTTTTCAATAAATAATGTATTCTGAAACTTTTTTTATTGTTCTTAGCAATAAATATTAATTTGGATAATCGTATCCGGGGATAGTTTTAGATTGTTTAGTTTTCATTTTTGATTTAATTTTATATTAAATCATATGCTTTAACTGAGGCCAATTACCACTTCCTGAGGAAAAGTCTCTTGCCGTGGAATATAAGGTTAAAATCAGTATATTTGTTGTGTTCCAACTATACCACTTATTCTGACATAATATTGCTCTATTTAATATTGGTCAACATTGCACGAATGAAACCCGGACAGAGATACAACTTTTTTGGAAGTGCTACCCAGCCAACACGATGAGACGGTTCTTGGTTGGATATTAAGAATTAAGATTTCGGTTAATTGATTAAAAAAAATTTTATTGAAAAAAATATGGTTAACCAGCGAGGATATATTATAATTTCGTCCTACATGTTCGGATATCTAGTGAAATAATTATAAATCTCAAACAGACTGTTCGATATTCAGTGCTGTGTGTCGGATGGGAGACTTCAAACAGCCGGTATCAAGAGTGAAAATTACCATCATTGGTAAGTTCTATATTTCAATTTATCATTTAACTGAAATACCAGAACTGAAGGCTTTTAATTCAACGAAAGGGTTAATGAAGCTGGCAAATTTCAAACTTATTTTTGGAATATTAATAAAAAAATTGCAGATAAAAATAAGTTAAGTTCTGAGATACAATTAAGTTTCTCCTATATATTTTCCCCTGTAAATTGAATTGACAAATAGTACTATGGTTGTGAGGACAAAAATCCATACCAACTATTTGCACTTTACTTCATGAAACAATGGCTACTACACTATAAGTACACATTGCAAATAACTAAATCAGCAGGCAGTCCATTCAGTCTTCTAATTTTTGTTTTTAAATGTTACATTGAATTATAAAATACTGAATGCAGAGTTCGCTCAAAGTTCTCTTTTTCAATCCATCATGTGTAGTTGCTTCCCAACCTTCAGAATATACGTTTCGTTTCAAGTTCTAATAAAAACGTTTAATTGTCTCTAGTTGAGGTACATTATGAACATTCCTAGAATTAATAAACGGATCATTGAAATCTGCAAAAGCTCCCTTTGCATGATAAGCAGTTGCTGTATCTGGCCAAAACACAAATTTTTCTTCAGGATGATTCTTCCTTATTCACTGCATTGATATAGACTTCTCCATATGTTTCAGGGGTTACAGAATTTCCTGATGAGTGAATGTATGGTGAAGAAAGACCACAAGATATCGTCAACCATACCTCTCTTTATTTTCCGAGTTGAACTTTATGCGTCTTTTGAAATATATTTCTAAATTTGTTTTCTCGCCTTTCTGCCAATAAATCTTATTATTCGCCATTTCACTCCATTCAAAAGTAAAATATGACTGGTCGTCGATTATTTTCAAACTTTTAGTGGGCGGAAACTTGTTGTCATTGAAAGTTTTGGTTTCTGTTCCGTTTGTTATCTCTCATAATATTTCGGCTCGGACTTTCTTGATTTTAGAATCATATTCTGTTCCTTTAGAATATTGCTTACATATTTTTCATCAATTTTGAATTTTTTGCTCAATTTTAGCATACCGACCTCAAGTTTTCCGTGAGATGTTGCAACCAGATCTGCTCTCTTCTATTTTAGCATTTTTTTACTTTTCCGCCTTATGCAGACACGTCGTCACATATCGTGAATTGCTTGTCTGGCTATTCCCATCCTTGAACAGTGATTAACTGTGAACGATTCCATCAGATAGTGATTCTGTTCAAAACACAAATATTTTATGTCGTCCGTTTTCTTCTTAATTTTCCATACTTGAAACTAAACTTCTGACAAAGACGTGATATTTATACTTTGAACATTTGACAAATTCCCAATTAAGAGAAACAATTAAAAACATTTTTAGTCAAATACTCATAAAATCATTCAATATAAATATTCTAAAAATTCCTCCAAATATTACATAGGCATCTCCCAATTCCCACTTATCAGATATACTTCTAGGATCTCATATCTTTTGAACCATTTCATTTTACTTTTTGGGCGAAAATAGATTGGGCCAGATTTGCCAAATATTTAAAAAATACAGAATTTGGTTGGGTGACCGTTGGGAATTTGTATTCACTGTTTAGAAGTAAGGAATTAATTGTTTGCTAGTTAGAACATGAACAGGAGTTTTAAAGTGACAAAATCAAGAAGTTTTTCAGAGAAGAAGATCTAGAAAAGAGAAATATTATGAGGAAAATTGAAAAAAAGATGATTTCGGAAAATACATAGTGATGAAACCGTTCAAAGATTCGCTTTACGTCTTAGGAGACTCGAGAAAAATGACAGTTCACAGATTAGATTTATTTCCAAACAAATTGATCCAAAACCCTGATTAGAAGAAAAGATTCGGAATTTATGTCCTTATATCAGAAAACAAATCATACTTATGTCTGAAGTCGATTTTACTACAGAGAAGGATATTTTTTGCCATCGGAACGGCAAAAGATGAACATCTCATCTATCCTTTTATCCACTGTACTAATGACACGCGACAGTACACATGGGAAGCCCACTTTTTTTGTTGATCTCAGAATACAACATCAAACTCATAAAAATAGTCTTTTATACAATATCAGAAAAGCGTCTGGCTTGTTATTTCACCATTAATCCTCCACAAATAAGAAAAAACTTGTCAGGAGAAATTCACTTGCCATTTATGTCGTTAAATATGCTCTTAACTATACAAAACCGATCACGTTGGAGTTCACTCAAAAATTATGAACTATTAAGTATGTATAACATAAGTCTGCTCCTAAATACAGGACGATTCAATAATAATAAAATAAGGAAAACGTATTGAAAAGTAGATAATTGTATTATGAAGATAATCTTCTCATGTAAAAAGCGAGCATGAGAAGGTAAACCCTATTAAACTCGAGTAGTACGAGTGGCGCCTGCCGTGAAGAAAAGAAAAACGTGCTTTGGTAGCTGGTTTCACAGGCTTGCTCTCTTCTAAAGAAATGGGTTGATGTAAATTGACGTTCTGGGAGAATTTTGGCTTCTCAAATCTACTCAGATGAATGCCATTTTAATTGGTATAGGTGTATAATAGTCACATAACAATGTTAAAAATCCTTGTTATTTTGTTACTTCGAAATGAATCATAAATTCGTTGCTGTTTTTAATTTCTATTTACCAATTTTCTTGATGAACGTGAACGACTTATTCCGAAATTAACAGCGTTTATAAATTTAAACTCAATTCAACTAATATCGGTATCTTTTTACGTTGCTCTTTCACAAATTAAACAACAAAAAATTTCATGTTCTCACTTCACTTATCGATTTAAGTATTGTTCTATTATTTTAAATTCCACCAAAAGTCATACGGTTTCACAATAATAACTGAGGAGTATGGTGTAGATATTCTATAATTTAAAAGAACGGTTCGTTATAAAAGAAAATCTTATTCATATTCTTCTAATCAAAGATCACAAATTTAAATTTATGTGTTGTGTACACCTACAAGATTTAATATCTAAGGTATTACCAAAACATTCTAAAATGGACTAATTTTGAGAAGATAAGCTTTCAAAATAGATGTGTTGCTACAAGAATATGATATCGAAGGGTACTTTATCAAGAAAATGTTTTGTGAAGGGAAAGAGAAGTTTGAAACATTTATGGAGCCATAATTAAAATATGTCCAAATAGAAGAAAATATAGAAATAACAGGATGAAAGCAATTAGCAAATCATAGCTTCAAATATAAATATTATCAAAACATAATTTCGATATTTTTTCAAAGTAAAAAAACCACACATATACGAGGCCTGGCTATTAAATAACGAGACTGGTTAAGAAAAAATTTTTTATAATAAAAATTATCATACATTCGAATGCTTCCCTTCAATATACTGCCCTTCCCTCGCCACACACACCTTTCCATACGCTTTTTTTTTCCATTGATCGAAGCAGTGCTGGAAGTCGCATGGTGCCAAACCTGGTGATTATGGCGAGTGTTCGGGCACGGGAGAGCGCTTACTGGCCAAATACTGCTTTGCGCATTATGGACAGGTGCGTTGTCCTGGTGCAAAATCAAAGAGAACTGTTTCTGCACAACTAGAGCTGTATTTGATGCGAATGCAATACAATTGCAAATTGACTACAAAACACATAATCGCAGAATGTCCATCTCTCACCTTAAAAATTACCTTGAACAAATCTCTGTCATGAATTCAATTTAACAAACATATATAGATGAAATACTCAGTTTTTACTGATTCGCTAATAACCAATATACGGTTGATGCGAATTTTGTAATAAAAAAAAACAGTTTTCATAAGAACCGGTTTATGTTGTGCTATTTAGAATAATTTCTAGGAAGGTCTATTTATTTATTTGTTTGTGTCACCATTTTTCTACAGAACAGAACGAATTCCAAGAATTTAAGTAAATTAATAAAGTAAGTTAAGTGTTGATGATAAGTGGAAAATTATAAGTTAGTGTATTTAGAGTGTCTAGAAAAATTAGGAACTTGAGAAACAGTGTCTATCAATTAACAATAATTTAGGAAAACATTACAATATCTAAAATAATTTTTTTCTCCATTTTTTCATCTCCTGTAATTTCTGTAATTGAAATAATGCATTTGTCACCCCTATAAAATAATCCTTTACATTCTTTGAAACGTTTCCAGTTCTACGAAAATTCCAATTTTCACTATCTATGAAATTCTTGAGTTACTATAAAGTAACTATCACAATCTCTTATGAAAGCGCATGATCATTTATGCGGATAAATCCTAGAACTCATTATACTTGTTTCATTCTATTCCATTCCATTAGTGGTAATGCTCGTGTTACGAAAAACAGGATGATTGTAGATAATCTGCCAGAGAAATACTCAAATGGTACAAAAAGGATTTTTACCCTCCATAGACCTAACATTCACATTCTTTGTGGCATGTAGTTTTCAAGAATAGTGATTAACTCCGTTCTAGCGCTTTTTGTTTGTCCGTCACGTTGGTAATGATATGAGCTTTTTTGCAAACTTCCAAAAACTAAAGCTTATCGGTTGGAACACAGATACGGAAAAATGTATTTTAAAATGAAAAGGAATTTTAACTCTTATTCCGAGATTGTTGCAATAAGAAGACATTTACATTTTCCATTGGTTTTCTGAACCTAATAAGAAGGATTTATTTCCTCGGAGAGACAGCATATTTCTTAAAACTGTTTGATATACCTATCGTCATGATATTTGCGCACGAGGTGTAAGAAAAAAAAAATACTGTGAATGAATTTTTATAGCAGCAAGTACGACTACTACTGCTTTTATTTCAAATATACCCTGTTTTAAAACTAGGAGGACAACTCTAGAAAGCCTGATTCACACCAATAGAAATCACTAAAAAAGTTGGATTGGGAGCGATTACATAAAATACTAGTCATATTAAAATCATACAGTCTGGAGATAATCAACCAAGCGAATGCATATTATTGAAAACGAAATAAAGGTCGATGTAATACATTTGCGAGAAAGTTGATCACATTTATCAAATTTGGTGGCTAAAGAAGTTTTGAAAAGTTTTGTATCTATTTGTGACACAAATTTCAAAAGATAAGATAGTTCAGAATGAAGGAAACACAATGGACGAAAATTGCACTATTTAAAAGGCAGAGGAGGTGTATTTTTCGAAAATTGGGGTGTATAAGAAATGAAGATCAGTTGAATAAGAAATCGGTTGATTATGAAATATGAAAAATGTTCTATTGCAAGTAGAAGAGCTTATTCCATGTGAAAATACAACAGATATTTCATTGTTCTTTAAATAAATTTTCAAAAAATCTGTACGAGGATGGTCTCAGAAGTACCTGGCCTGACCTGGCGATAGTTGCTTGAAAACCACAACTGTATTAGAATGTACACAATGCATACAGTATTAGTTTCAAGTTTAGAGAAGCTACGTTGTTTAGTATTTGTTTGGCAGCTATCAACAGTAAAGACCAACATTACAATGGTCGACCAAAGAAGGTGACGAGTCCAGAAATGTTGAGGAAGATCCAGAAAGCGTTACTTGATGATCGTCCACTTAGAGTGCATGAGGTAGCGACATAGTAGGCATTTCAAAAAGTGCGGTACATCGCATATTTTATTTCTTTCACACGGTTTTATTAACAAGGTACGTACGTATCTATGTAACGGAATATTTGAATGGGATTTTCACACACTTCAAAGAGTTGGATTTAGATGAAATATTGTGATCTTTCAAGAATCAATGAATGAATGGCAATAATTTCATGAATTTTTCCGATAACTCTACTCAGGATTCACTATTTATGGGCTCACATGTATGTTTATATGTCCATATGGCACAGAATCCTTCATCTTATTTTCGAGCTCAAAAAATTCGTATTGATTTAATACTTAGAATACGTATTAAGGACTAATGGCAGTGCAATAATTCCATAAGTGGTATCATCTTCTTCGAAATGATCACCAGAATAGCACGTAACAGAATTTTTATCGTCGCACTGTAAGCAACCAAATTAATTCTAAATCCTGTTCATCTATGGAACACCGCTAACAATATACTAATTTGATAATTATCTTAAGAAGCATCTCCTATCCATAAATCTGTATGACTAAATTGTCATATATCAAGGTTCTTGACTGGTTGTTGGATTAGCACTTATCGCGGTTTCCTATGTTCAACTTAATACGATTACTATAAAGTAACCCACCCAGTGTTTCTCGACCATTGACAATAGTTTTCTAGTTAATAATCTTATTCCTGTAATTAGAATTATTTTTGATTTCATAAACTTTTAAAGCGTTATCACTTTCCAAATATTTCAGCATAACTCATAGATTATTTCACTCAACTTGTGCTACAGCTGATAACTGTATATAGCCCCAATATGAATTGAAAACCCATTGTATGATTGCTGAATTTTTGGAGTACATTATCGCTGATAAATATGTTGCACCAATTGATGAATCAATTTTATGATTATATTTATACTTACTATGTAAAATCGAATTAGTTCTCAAAAGAACTGGTTGCAACAATACAACAAATTTGCCAACATCACCATTATTACTTATGTCTTGTAGTTGGTCTTGTGAGAAAGAGAATCGATCTTAGGTTGTTTTGTTTGATTTCTATTCAGAAGAAGATAGCATATGATAAAGAGTCACATGGTGTAGGACTTCCACCGTTTCTACTATAATCATAAGATCGTAATAAAAAATTAGTACTCTCTAATTACCTCGGAAGTTGTGAACTTGAATCGTTTTCAAAAATATGTTCTGGTAATTTTCACTTTTGAGAATTGATTCACAGAATAGTGCTCCTCTAAAAATTCTTGATTTCATTCATTTTGACAAAATAACAAAAATCAAGTTCCAAATATTATGGCAGAGACGGCAAAATGATATTTCTCATTCTAGATATTCACAGATTCTCATTATTCATCAAATTAGTGTTTAAATTATAACGGAAGTAGGTAACGAAATCGTTATATTGATTTCAATAATTACCTTAGGTCTGTTACCAATTACTCAGTACAGCGATTTTTTAATATAGCTTACTGACAAACTATATCGTGAAAATGTAATTTATGTTAAGAAGAGAAATAAAATGTCTAAATTATGATTGTACCATTTTGAATAGCATATTCGACATTTCTCCATCTGCACTCGAAGAAATGGGAGACGACCATGTGAATCAGAATTAACAACACAATTTTACTGGATACGTTAGAATTTATAAACTTGGACCTCAACTTTACACGGAAGTTTCTTCACTCAAATTGGTAGTCGACCTTGTTTGGATTGTAAATTGAATTCTTTATGATTATTATGCTTATGTGTACTCTTCACCTTATTGAAACAATATTACCGAATTTCAGCTTTTCAGTTTATAGTAATTGAATGTAATTGTCACATCACAAATTCTATTTATTGAGGACAGCTTTTAGTTTTAACACGAATTAGAATCATTCAACACATTTACATACGTGAATGACTCCAATGATTTAATAACGTTGATGTTAATTATTTGGTTTGTACTTTGGAATGATTTTAGGTTCAACGCAACTGAATACATAATATGATTATTGTTCCCACAGTTTTGTATGGTACTCATCAATTTAGCAAAATACGAATAGCTAACAGTAGTAACGATGACCTGCTGTTTATTCTGTTTGGATTTAATTAGAAATAATAAAAGTTTGGGGATACCTAGCTAAGAGAGGTTATGCGCTGTATCTCAAAAAGGTATGCATTTTGAAATTTCACGAAAACAGTTATTTTTCGACAGGTGTCGAAGATAAGTTTTTGAGGATGGTTTTCATATTCAATAATCTATCGCTAAAAAGAGCAAATCATAATAACGCAAATACATAGTTTGCCTAGTACAAGGGCCCAGTGTTAATATTATATAACGAGAAAATTCAAGCTCTATGAATCTCTATAAATCTACATTTTGAGTTTTATCTTCTCTTATAAATAGTTGATCCAATTTAAAAGTTATTCAATATTGAACCAATCCATCCAATTATCATATCATATTTTCCAAGTATCCATAATTATACTGTCTATATTCTGAGACCGAAGGTCAACTGTAAACTTTGTAAACGAAACGTGAGTCAAACAGTGTAAAGGTGAGTGGTAGTATTAAAAAGTGTATTCATTGCGAAATTTTGTGTGAATACTTTCTTCTACATTGAAATTTCTCATTAAAAACTCATCCTTCTTTCAAGTATTAGTAGTATTAAAAGTGTCGGTGGTCTATACCAATTGCAGTTCACATAGTCAATGATATTAGTTTGTCATTAGAAAATGAAATGCAATGTTATGCAATAACCTTACATCAACATTAAATGATAATATTTGCAAGTCTTGGGTTTTCTGCTTCGATCTACTCTTGTTTTTCCCACTATAGCCTGAGCGTTTTCATTTCGGTTACCCGAAGCGAGGACTCTGGTTTCTATTCCGTACGTCATGATTGATCTGACACAAGTCTTATAGATCCTAGCCTTGCTATCCTTTCGCAGGTATTCAAATTGTAAGACTTGTTGATGATTTTGTCCTGAACTATCAGTTTACATCGTAGGTGATCTTTAGCAAAGATTAAGCTTTTCGTTTTTTCTGGCTGATCTGGCAGAGTTTGTGTAGTTTTCTCTGTAGGTCGCCCTGCATTCCCGGCGTAGCATACCATGCTAATTCTTTTATTCTGTCTCATTCGGTATCCCATATTCAGGGATGATACTTCCTCTATAATTCTATCCATTAGGAGATCAAACAGAAATGGGCTGAGGCTGCCGCCCTGTCTGATACCTCCTGGTGTTAGTATCTCTTTCGTATAAGTGTCTCCCGCTTTTACTTTGATACTTTGGTTTATGGTATTTTATTATAGTAACCGAGGTGGCAAAGGCAAAATATCCGCTGCAGCCTCATGAGGAAATTCCATAGTTCGACGTGCACTATATAGACGTACGTTGTCTCGCTGAAAATTATTTTGTTTTGTTTGTAAGATAACTTCAATATACCGCTCACGTTATGTCAGATTCACACAAATAGTGATCGGCACAGTCCCGTGCACATTCAGCTTAACTGTAGATATCACGTCAATCTCCTTGGCTGAGTTTCACTCTTCTACGGTCAACATGCACATCTGTACAACATCTCTGTTACTGAAAACGATATTATGAGATCCTCTCCCAGTGTTGTTTTTATTTGCATTCGTTCATACGTTTTATGTAGTGCAACATAGTCAAAGAGAGCATAATTGTGGATCGTATCAGAAGATACCAATGTTTCAATAATGGGTAATCTTTTTTCGATATCGTCATGGTTTTTATGAATATATTAAATTAATGTATCGTATGTTAAGAGGCAAAAAAAGAGCAAATGAGATTCATAACATTATATCATATAATGTCTACTTGATATTATGATAGGGAAGGAAACGGAATTATCTTTAAAAGAATTGACTTACTTTACATTCGATAGTATTCTCTTAGCATCAAAGTATCTAGTGGATATCTAATACAAAAGTGGCTACAAGCCTTGTTTTCGGAGCAATAAAAATCTGAATGGCTATTGAGGGGACTTAATAGGACAGGGTTCATACAATAAAAAAAAAATTAAAAAGAATTTATTTTCTACTTAAATCACTAAACTCGTCATTAGTTCTCTCAGTAATGGTAGTTAACATCAGGGAAGATATCAGAGATTAATATTTGACACAAGCAAATGTTTACTTTTAGATCTTTTTGGAACAGTACAATTTGTTAAAAAAGTTGAGAATATTCTGTTCAAAATCAGTTAGAAAATTCTCCACTTCAATAACTTCACTTTCTTGTAATATTTAAAACAGTTTACTTCATTTACTCCACAGCGCTCGTACGCCGAAACTATTGATTTTGGGAAAAAAGATCATGACGTGAATTATAGGAAATTTTCTATTCAATTATTTTGTGTGAATATGTTTTTCGTGTAAAATGCATCGGAAAGGAGTTATAATTGAAACACTTCTTTTAAGCGCCATTTTTCCAATATGATGGCGGGAGCAGCAAAGTTGAAATTCGGTAAGAGCACGTCAGAATCTATAAAATTGCCAAATTTTCAGAACTCTCAAGAAAATTTTCCAGGTAACGTCTATTTTTCAAGCCAAATGATTGTACTATTATGAGAATAACAAGATAGTTTTATAGCTGTTGTATAATAGCTAGAAAAGAGTTCTATTGCGATGCTACCGAAGCTATAATGGTTCTTTTGTGAAAGTTTTGACCACCTCAATAAAACAGTAAAATAATCCTATTCAGATGGATAGGAGCCATTTAAATAATGTATAAACGTATTTCTGATTATTTTGAGCACCATTCAGCTTACGAAAACTGTTATGTGAACGGTTATTTTTCATTAATAAAACTATTTGAGCTACTTAAAAATGAACCACGTGTTGACATTTATTTAAGTATAATTTCTTAGAGTTGTCACCAATTTCGACAAGCGCAGTGGAAAGTGACACTTCATTTACTACGCAACTAGCTTATTTATTGTTTGTTATCCTAGAATTTTCTAGCGAAGACATTTCATTTTTATTTGTATCATCCTCCTACGTGATTTTTTTAGTGTTTATTGTTCAGAATAGCATTTTTAGTATAAAGATTGTAACTATCACTTGTTGAAATGATCTGGTTTCAAACAATTGAATCATAACTTTGACAATATAATATTTTCGGCGCGTTTTTTGACCGTTATTTGAAGGAATTTTGGGCAACTCTGTATATAATGTTTGCTGTCGCAAAATACATCGTCCTATCTCACAACTAAACCCCTAATGCTACTAATAACCTTTTCAACTCTATTTTGTTTCAAGTTTTCCAAAAGTGCTCTTTTTGACAACAAGAATGATTCAGGATCAGGTAATTTAGGGAAATTTGTACCCCTAAATTCAAATGAATGTCATTCTATAATAGTTGTTTGACCCAATTTCACTTATCGATAACCCAATCTGACTTAACGCGTGTAAATTTTTTATTAAATCGTTGAAAATTGCTCGAATAGCTTATGGCGATTCCTCACTCATTGGCTATATACTGAGAATATTTTTAATATGATTATATATTTGCATTTTTTTTGTAATTATAATGTTTTACTTAAAACAACAACTAGTAATTTTATAGAAAAATTCAAGGCAAGAAACTAGCTGAGCAGCTTCACATCTCAATGAACCCCGTAAATAGTGAAAGTGTTGAATATCAGAGATAGCTTCGATATCGAGTATAAGAGATTCGAAAACATCCCTGAATTCTATTCAATCACGTGAAGAACCATCAAACTCCGGTAAATTGATATCAGGCAATTTCACATTTTTCAAATTGTCCATCAGAGATCCATTATGCGAGAGCCACTTCTACTATTTTTATCCTCCAAATATACATTATGGTATTTTTTGGCAACAGATGTGATATTAGTTTTTAAAATTTGGTCTCTCTTTATATGACCTTTCTATTTCCTTTTCATCGTAAAGTACTTCGATACAATCATGTATTTCTATGAATTTTGTAAAACCTCACTTTAAACTGTATCTAACTAATTTTCTAGATCGATTTCTATATTACCGATCTCGGTACCTGTAATATTTTCTCAAATGAATTTGATAAAATTTGTTAAACTAGCCTTTAAACCGCCTTTTTGCCTCTCTAAGCTTCCATCATTTATAAGATGTTTTTATCCATACATACATGTTTCATACAAAAGATATTGATTCAATTATGATAAACAACTGAATTAAGGGAGACTCACTCGCATTCCACTTTTTTTTTGTACCTGGACGTGTTCAACTTTTATGTCGACGCTTTGACGATTTGATTTTCCGTGGATACTTATTACAAACTTCTATTTTATGTTATGAAATTTACAAAGATCATAGAACTGTTTACATTTTGACTTAATAGACCATGTTAAATACACTGTGTGTTAATAAGTAGCTGACTTCACTTTCACAACGTTGAAAATTTTTTTCCGAAATTTAGGTTCGAAGAGCAAGGAAATAAAACGAAGTAATTACTTCAAAATAACATTTGAGGAATAAACACTTTCATTTCACATTTTATATCTCAACGTTAGTTATTCATATAAGTGACCGTCACACATTGTAGTATTCAAGAATTACCTGCCTTAATCAGATTCAATCAATTCATAAGAATCATAATAATGTTGTGTATCCATTGTGACATCTCGTTTTTAAAGCTGACGACTTAGCTTAAATTACTTTCACAATATCTAACTATTTGTTCTATTTTTTCACAATGACAATTTATTTCGATTTATTTCGATTTATTTATAATTGAGTTCTCTACAACATATAACTTCTGGGCAGCTACTAGTTTATTTACTCTTTCTAATTTAATTATGTTTATGGATCGATAGATTTGTACAGACGCTTGTATCTTCCCTAAACTAAAGCGATAGCAGACAAGCTCTTCATGGGATCCGATGGATTGGAAAAAACACTGGAAAAGAAGGTAGACAGGAGCAAAGCCAATTATTAAGACAACCTACAAGGGCTGAGACAGGCAAATACTCTTCTGGGAAACTATAACCAGAGTAGATTTGCTGAATGTATTAATCTAAGTTAGAACAATCTAGGAGTTTTATCAGGGCACTATCGCCTCAACAAAAACATGAAGTCGCTAGACTTAGCAGATAATGCGGCGTGTAGGTTTTGTTCCTCAGAAGACGAAACCTCTATCCACATTTTCTTGAAGTGTGAAACCCTAAGGAACTCCAGAGCACTACACCTGGGAGCGAATGAAATAGAAGACTAAGATTTCCGGTAAATGAAGCCATCCTATATTTTATACTTTTTAAAAGGTGTGGAATCAATGTATCAGCTATAAACACAGGGTTCTCCAGTATCGCAGCAAGAAAGGGAGACACAATAGATCCTTTGGGTCGCAGTGTATATGAGACTCCAAATTCATACATACATCTTCACTAAATATTGACAAATATAACTGAATTTGTTCACAGAGAAATACATACTTGTAGCTTGTAACTGTTTTGGGATAGCTTTCCCATACTCTACCAATTTGTTTAAATGTAAAAAGCTAGAGCAGCGGAATACGAATGTTAAAATGATCTCTATATACTTTTACAGATAGCGTAAAAATAAAAACTAGCAGCAAATTCTCTTTTGGTACAAACAAATGCAACAAAGATGCTAGAATATTATCTCGTGATCGAAAATAACGCATTTTTTGTTCAACTAGTCTCGACATTAACACACCTTGATTGACTTGAATTACTACTGTCCACAAGTTGGTACAACAATAGAATGAAAGAAACATTAAAATATGTATAGAATTAAAATTCCAAAAAACCGCAAATACAATTTGCTGATAAGAAATTTTGCTACATTTCATCGCTTACATTCAACATACTTCAACTTTTTGTCATAGAAAAAAGAAGAAACTCGGGAGATTCACATTTTAAGTTTTGATATTGAAATAAAGGGTGGTGCGTTATTTATGGCCACGAGTTTATATTGACCATTGACGTTTTCCAATTAATAATTATTCTTTTCATGTAGCTTTTTCACTTCTTTCTACCAATGTTTCCGGAGGTCAACAACATATTCATGCACTATTTAACGGTTTATTAAAAAGTAATAACCAGAAAATTCTTATATGCTACTTTGATGAACAGAATTTCTAAATAAGTTGAACGATCGACACATTTGTACATACCTTTCTCAACCACTCGATACACTGAAACTAAGTTGATTAGTGTGTTGAATTAATTCGAATTCAATCTCTATAGATACAGATGATAATCGTTAGTACAGTTAGCAAACGTAACGATTCGAAGTTGGTCAAATCATTGGTCGCCATATAAAACTAGTGCGAACAATAATCACATAATATGTTCAACTGCTGAACTGCTACCGAAATCATTCCAAAATACAAACCATATAATTAACGTCAACATAATTAAATCAATGGAACCATATACGTATGTCAACGCTTCGAATAATTTTAGATCGAGTTTAAACTGGAAACTCTGATCAATAAATAGAGTTTGTTGTGGCGTGACAATTACATATAATTACTCTAAGCTTAATTAATAACAATGAGCAACCTCGTTAGGGTTGGAAAGCACAAACTAAGGAACGCTAGAAAAATGTCTCTCGTGCTTAACTATTGGCATTTATTTTTCTCTAATTAAGAATCTGAACAATCCAATGTTTTTGCAGCCATTGCCGATTCAAAACATTGAAACTCACATATAAGATTGGGTCTAAGTTTATAGTAGCAGGTATGCTATATTTTAATTTTTCTAGTGAAACAGAAGAAACGTCGAATGTGCCACAAGAACTGATGTAGACTCTATTAAGACGTCCCATTTTTTCAATTCATATAGATATGAATATTCTCAATTGTATGAATTTCACCTTGTTAATGAAATAAATTTATAAATTGATAAATTAAAATAATTAAGATCTTCGAGAATTTGATAATTTGTGAATAAACAGAAAATATGTCTTAGTGAGAATACGTAAAAGATACCTAATTATGTACATTAGGTATATCTGAATTTATTATATGCCGTCAGGTGTTACTTCATACTTAACTTCTGTTTTAAGGTCAAATTACTTCTTCTTTTTATTCTGACATGTAGAATAGTTTGACATATTGGGAGCTCCAGTTATCTGGTCTACCTAGTGTTCTTCGTGTAATTAGTTTCTGATTGCTGCCCAATTTGACCATCTATTGTTTGACATTTTTAAGACAAGGTGTCTCCAGCCAGTATATTTCGAGTTTCTATTCTATCTCTACGTCTCCTCCTTTCAATTGTTCTCAGCTTTTCCATTTCAGTTTTTCCCATTATTATTTTTGTTTATATTGTATACATCAGAATAAGCCTTACGCAAGTTTTCTACATTCTCGTCTCAATATTTATTCATCATATTGTTTCACCATATTATTTTTCTCAATTGACCTTTGATATTTGACAATTATTATATTTGTGTTTCCCCCAATAAATTCCTCTCACTTGATATTGCTAGTCCATCATAATTGAATTTCATTGTTTGTTGTCTTATATCATTGTCTACAGTTATTTTACATCTTATAGAATCTTTGGCTTTGACCATTGATTGAGTCTTCTCAGTTGCATACTCATATTATATCTGTCGTTGACTTAATCCTATATACAAGAGTTGTCTGAAAAGTTGCCAACATAACAATCATCATTTTTATTCTCCAATATAGTTTCCTTTTAAATCTACATACTTTCTTGCAATTCCACATAATAGTAGCAGTGTTTTTTATTGGATTAGATGTTTACGTAAGCGGTAACGTATTTGTTTGATAGAATTACCTTTCGTGTAGGTTCAAGTTTGAGGTTTCGAAACAGAAAAATGCCATTGCAAACCAGATCTGCTGAATACGGTGGGTAGTCAACCAAATTCGAAGTGCTATTCGTGAATTTCAGTCATGGTATTTCTCGAAGTGTGATAAGGCCAATAAACGGTCCCCATCAATTTTATTGCGGAGCAGTGGTGGATTCACATTTCATTTACAGTTATGATCAGGAAATTCGACTTATTTTGCTTGAACCACTTCAATAAAACCTGGGTTCAATTGAATAGGCTTCTTGGTTAAAGTGAGCAGAAGCGGCACCCGATATGTGGATAGCTTACACATTCAAACTCGTAATTCTTAATGAGTATATTGGAAATGTTATTTTGATATAGTGGTCAAATGTTTGTTAAGAGTCCCAGACCACTGACATCTATATAGCGAAATATCCTAAGAAGCGCACATGGATTCGTGGCGAATGAGCTTTGAAAAATCAAACTCTGCTCTTTCAAATATCCTTACTGTCAACTCCTCCTTCTAATTTTTGGATCGGGTGACTACTGGAAGGTTGGAGTACTAGGGATATACGTTAGGTTGCAGACGAGATATGGCGGAGAGTGAGTAGAAGGCCAATATAGAAACCTTCCTGGTCCTCCAGGCTGGGGCTTGTGACAAGAGGCTTGTTCCTCTTTTCTAAAAAACAATTTGATGGTAGCGTTGCAAATACGGACAATCATAAAGGAAACGACAATGTTATAGAAAAAGAAAAATTCATTTTGTGACGATAAACACAGGGTAACAAAAAAAATTGAGAAAGATTATACATGAATTGATTAAACATAACTTCAGAATAATAACCGAAAGAAAAATAAAGGCAGAAGTAAGGAAGTGATTTACGATTCATCTTGGCAGTGATATATAAACATGCTATTAGTGGTGTGTTGATGCTGGTGACAAAATAATAAAGAATAAAATTACAGACTAGGATGGGATAAATAAGATTATTAAAATGAATATTAACTTTTACAACATGTCAAATCATGTCAAGTCCCGAATTGGTTCGTACTAATTGAAGTGAGTCCCCGGGTGACGTAATTTACCGAGGGTGTAAGTATAACACAATGAAAAAATGCGATTTGTGTATGGTGAAAGCAATATGTAAAATAATGAGATCTACTGTTCTTTTTGTGCCCTTATATAAGAAATAAAATTTTATGGTACTAATTAAAGATCTATATTACTCAGTTACTTCAAAAGTAAGGTATTGATATATGTTTTTTGATTTATTTGATTTTCAGGAGATACATAGCTGCTTTGATAGTCTACTAAGACTGTAATGTAGAAGTAAATTAAAACAAAACTTTTTCAAATTATATATAAAAGACACTCTGGAGCCACTTACAAAAAAAGGGAACCCTCCAAAGGAACTGAAGAAGAGAAATTGCGCTGCTCTATAGAAAATTTTTTGAAAACTTCTGGAGCAGAGGAAGAACGGGGAAGCAGGGATAGAGATCCTTCTTATTATAAACGCCATAGAATTGAGTGATGAATAAACAAATTTAAAATGAAATTCCAAATCTGTTAAAACACCATTTAAAATTCTCAACTATATTATCACAAACAATTTTCCTTGCGACTTTCCCAAATAAAGCAATTGCCTTGAGACTCCTACTGACCTTACCTGTCTCAGTTGCATCAGTAGAAGGTATAATTAAAAATAACATAAGCAATTGTCAATGTCAATTGTCAAGAACCTCGTGACCACTTTTGCGTCTGTAAAGGTTACAAGAGCTAAATTATAAGAGATTAATTTGTCTTTTTTTTCTTTGTATTAGCACAATTTTATTTTATGGGAGTATTTTTTCATTTCATTCCATAAAATTATTAATAGCGAACTTTTTTGACATATATATATATATATCTTTCAATTACTTGAAGGGGGCAGCATCAAAGAAAATTCAAAAAGTCATAATATTGGTGGAAATCTGAAAGTGGAAAACTATTTGAAGAAAAGAGGGTGAATGTTCAGTGGAATAAGGAAATTCCTTAGTACTGATCTTAGCAAATTTATCTCTATAAAAATTTCAAATGTATACATGAAAAATGAAGTGAAGTTGAGCACAATTTACAGCTCACTTCTTAGTAAAATTGAAGAGTTTGGCCAAATTAAAAAAAATTTACTTATCTATAAAATAAATATCAGACTTTTCTTCGTATAGTCTTAAATGCCATTCTTAAATAATGTTCAAATATACCTAAACCGAGTATAATCATCAAAATCTGAATAGAGAATATGGAAGTTTGAAGGAAACAATATTTTTTCAGAGACATATAAGCAGAAGATCCATAAGATCATGTGGAAGTAGTCCGACTTTGATAAATTGAAGAAAAAGATTGTATTTGTAATATACGAGTTATTTTTATATTTTTCACATGATTTCCACTATCATTTCTTTCTATATCCACTTCACTAATTCAGGATTTTTTAGTTTATCAGCAGATTGGTTTCAATTATATATGCAGTCAATTATTTACGTGTATTAGCCAATTAGAGAGCACTGTTTTATCTAACCTGAAACGTAGTATTATCAGTATTTCTCGGTTATTTTAATTAGCATGCTCCATTTTATTCCATTAGCAAGAGTATAAATATTGATCATCAGTTATGTATTGCAAATCTTGATAACAATCAAGAATAACAAGAATAACTGCAGAAAATAGATCGTTTTGCCAACTTTCATCATTATTGATATTGGAATATCTGCAAGGAGAATAAAGACTAAATTTGTACGATTTAACCTGCTAGTTAGTTCACTTATGGTAAAAAACCAGGTCCTTGATTTAAAGGATAGTAATTGACTTTCTGGTAATCGGGAGAAAATTTCCTAGAACGATGTTTGATACGATAATATGATAATAGAAGCCTTGAAAAGAGATCAAAATTCGATAGTGTATGGCAATGAAAACAGTCAAGTACATATCTGCTAATCTAATAATATTATAAAGTCACACAGTAACATTAAAATGCCGTAGAATGAGAAAAACCTATTGGTAGATCAAAGATGAAAGTTGTGCAGATTTATTTAGGATTGGGGACCAGCAAAGGAAAACGAAAACAATCGTGAAAAGTAAATTACTATACTTGATACGACTACAAATTAAGACAATAATTAGAGCTGATTTTGGAAGCTGAATGTTAATAACTAAATATGATATCACAATCATGATGATCTGATGCTACCTTCCTATATAGTTTCATGGACTAATTCTATACTTTTATTAACTATGAAAACTATTTACTCGGCATAATCTTTATGAGTCAATAACAAATGAAACAAAAATTTCAATCAAACATGTATATTGTCCTGATACCCGTGCATGAAATATCCCATTGGACAAATCTCAGTTATCAACAGGAAATTGTGAATTATAATTGAAAAAAATACCCGCATTAATCGTTAAATCAGAAAATTGAAGCGTTCATTACATTGGAGAGTTTATCGAAAAATTGTTTCACAAACTTTGTTGAGAAGTAATTGTTAGTTTGGTGGACTGTGGGGTGAACTGATATCTACATTTCTCTGTAGAAAATATTTCAAACAATCTGCACCATCATTTTACAACATATTCATTTTTTCTGTTGTTAAGTAAATATAAGCAGTTTCTTCCTCCTCACTTCTCGATTATCCATAATTGATATACAGTGTTATTCAAAAACGTCCCTCCTATTATATTTGGAATGGCGGTGTAATCATTAGTGTTGGTCTAGTGACAGTGTAAATAGTGTGTTCAGTATAAAAATAACCAACATCTCCAGATTCCCAGCTGAGTGTATAGTTGATCTAACGTTGATTTATAGATAATGGAAAGATGCATTTTTTTGAAAAATTGGAATACAACAAACATAGATATAACGTAGGTCCATCACTTCACATCCGAATCAAAAGAACAATCAAAATATGAACCAAAAAGGAAGAACCAGCTCTAAAGAAGGCAAAGACCCTTCCATCAGCAGGTAATGTAATATTGTCGGTTTTTTGAGATGCACGTGATATAATTTTCATTAACTATCAACGGCAAGTATTATGCGAACTTATTGCAACGTTTGAACGAAGAAATGCAGCAAAAAGTTTGCATTTGACTAAGAAGAAAGTGATGTTTCATGGAGACAATGTACCAGCTCACACATCCGTTATTGCAATTGCCTAGATAAATCGAAGTTCGAATTGCTATCTCATGCACCCTATTTGCCAGATTTGCTTTCCTTGAACTACTTCATATTCTCAGATTTGTAAAAATAGCGATATTACGATAAGGGTTTCGAACTTATTGAAAATCGCTAAGAAAAGGATTGAGCGTGAAGGAGATCACGTTGAAATATGAATATATTTTTTTAAAAAATTTTTGTGTTTTCTTTGTTGAGGCAGATTTTTCTGGGACCATCCTAGTATGCGTGTAATCTTTCGAATGATGTTTTTTTTGGAATATTGAAATACAACAAACCTTTCTATATTATCAAGTCCCCTGAAATGGAAAATATAATGACCTCCTTATATCGAATGGTGAACAGAATTAACAACCGCTTCGTTAGAGTTTATAATAATTCACGATACTATCTAGTTTTGACCAAACGACAATAAATCTCATCGAATAAAAGCAGTATATTTCTGAAATCCCTATATATTTTCATAACTTCGGGTTATTGAGTTTATGAATCAACTTCAAGAGCTTTGAAGTAAAATTTTAGTTTGAAGTTAAGTTAACCTAACTATAAGAGCTATGCTTTTAAAAAAAATATCCATTACCTAATAACAAATAAAACTATAATAATTCAATTCAATTTGAATGGAGAAGACTTAATTTCTTTAACATGGAAAATATTAATTATGGAATAAAGAAATGTCTATTTCAAAAATAAACAAAGCCAAACAGCAAAAGAAAGGGAATCCAATGGTTTGATGAGGACTACGAGAAAGCTACGAGTGAAATGAAAATGGTAAGCAACAAAAAAATGGACTATTATGAAAAATATATGATATTGATGCAGATAAGCACAAAGTTAAACAAAAGCAAGAGAAATAAAATCAATAAAATAACTAAAGAATTGAGAGAGAACAACAAAAATAACACAAAATTTCACAAATACACTAAACATCGGAATTGGCAAAAAGTAATAGTGTAAACAGATAGTATAAAGTGGGAAGAATACAGATATATTAGGAGAAAATGATCTGAACACTAAAGGGGTTTTCATAGACGTAGTAGACGGAGAAGAACAACCAGTAACGCTCAATGAAGTAGAGGATACCATTAATAAATTAAAACTAAACAAAACAGGAGGAGATCGTCAACCAAATGATAAAATACACGGGAAATGAACTAGTGAATTAACTACTGAAATTAACTACTGGTTAATAGAGCTAGTCTAGAAAAACAAACAAATCCCAGACGGATGTAATAGTGGAGCCATATGAACCATGTTCAAAAAATAAAATTCAATAAGGTGCTCTAGCTACAGACCTGTCAGCCTACTAAATACGAAGACGATAACTTGGACTGAAGACGATAACTTGGTTATAGAAACGAGCGTCAGACAGTGTAATTTTGAGTATTGGTGTAGAGGTGGTGTAAATAATGTATTCAGTATGAATATTGCCAACGGTTCCAGAAATTCCAGAAGTGAAGTTGAACTTTATGGATTAGGTTAGTTTTTTGTTTATGGCGTTGAATTTTTATACAATATAAATATAAATAAAATTTAAACTTTTTTCTCAACTTACAGGTACAAACGGGCATGTGATATATTGTTGATAGGCTATTGAAAAATTCTATTTTGATCTAGATGATCGCAGAACAATGTTCCAAAATGTCTAGAGAAATGTTCCCTTCCTTAGAATGGAGCTAGAGGTGCTCGTTTCACACATTTTCATGTTAAATAATATTGGTCCATAATTAGAATTGGATTTGTGTAGTATTATTCATAATTACGTATATCAATTGAGACACTGTGTCCTCTCCATTTCACTATTCGCAATTATATATTTTTAACAGAATTTTTATATACTCTGTACGTAGATAGAATCTCATATATTCTCATCAAACAAACGCTGTTACACAATTCTATGATGGAAACAAAAATATTTTATGATAGAAACAAAATACGCACATAAACCTTTTTGATGTTTATAATTGAATACCATTTTCCAACATTCAATATAAAATATAGTTATAACGGAATAGCGTTGAACGTTTCACGCTGGAAACCTCATAGTCGAAAATTAGTTTCGAACTTTTGAATAATATCATGGAATAATAGGCAAAAAATATTTTGATGGATTATAAAGCGTGAATGTGAAAAGAAACAAAAATTTTTTGTCACCTGTTGAACAGTCTAGACCAGCGATTATAATTTGTTTTCATTTTCCTCGTCAAAAATAAACATGGTTTCCGCTAAACTGGTCCTTCTTCAACTTTGTAACAAGTGGAAACAAATATAATAAACGTTTTAAAACTCTCCAAACTCAAAAATGCTGCCCATTACAAATAATCTCTTGTTGATACACTTTTATATCTCCAGACTCTCACTAATTCTATTCATTTCGTATCTCTAGAATATAGCGAATTATGAAATATTACCACATATTCTTCTGCATTCCTTGTTTTAACTTTGAAGCTTCTCAACTAAACATATGCTGTGCAATCATGAGGATCATGACCAAGTAACTTAATAATAACCAAAATATCTCATATACATATACATATACATATACATATACATATACATATACATATACATATACATATACATATACATATACATATACATATACATATACATATACATATACATATACATATACATATACATATACATATACATATACATATACATATACATATACATATACATATACATATACATATACATATACATATACATATACATATACATATACATATACATATACATATACATATACATATACATATACATATACATATACATATACATATACATATACATATACATATACATATACATATACATATACATATACATATACATATACATATACATATACATATACATATACATATACATATACATATACATATACATATACATATACATATACATATACATATACATATACATATACATATACATATACATATACATATACATATACATATACATATACATATACATATACATATACATATACATATACATATACATATACATATACATATACATATACATATACATTTACTCCTGCTCATCGGAAATCACGTCTGTGTTTTGCACAGAATCATTTAAATGGGATCTGTTATGTTCTCAGATGTGACTGGAATATGCCAAGAGAGCAATTTGCAGATTGCTGCTTTGAAGAGCGGATTGCTTATGGAGGTGGCTCCTGTATGATCTGGGTTGCTTAGGAGCGACCAAGTTTACGAAAGAATATATTCAACGATTGATAGATTGAGAAGATTCTGAAATTCATGTGGTACCGTGAATGTGAAAAGAAACAAAAATTTTTTGTCACCTGTTGAACAGTCTAGACCAGCGATTATAATTTGTTTTCATTTTCCTCGTCAAAAATAAACATGGTTTCCGCTAAACTGGTCCTTCTTCAACTTTGTAACAAGTGGAAACAAATATAATAAACGTTTTAAAACTCTCCAAACTCAAAAATGCTGCCCATTACAAATAATCTCTTGTTGATACACTTTTATATCTCCAGACTCTCACTAATTCTATTCATTTCGTATCTCTAGAATATAGCGAATTATGAAATATTACCACATATTCTTCTGCATTCCTTGTTTTAACTTTGAAGCTTCTCAACTAAACATATGCTGTGCAATCATGAGGATCATGACCAAGTAACTTAATAATAACCAAAATATCTCATATACATATACATATACATATACATATACATATACATATACATATACATATACATATACATATACATATACATATACATATACATATACATATACATATACATATACATATACATATACATATACATATACATATACATATACATATACATATACATATACATATACATATACATATACATATACATATACATATACATATACATATACATATACATATACATATACATATACATATACATATACATATACATATACATATACATATACATATACATATACATATACATATACATATACATATACATATACATATACATATACATATACATATACATATACATATACATATACATATACATATACATATACATATACATATACATATACATATACATATACATATACATATACATATACATATACATATACATATACATATACATATACATATACATATACATATACATATACATTTACTCCTGCTCATCGGAAATCACGTCTGTGTTTTGCACAGAATCATTTAAATGGGATCTGTTATGTTCTCAGATGTGACTGGAATATGCCAAGAGAGCAATTTGCAGATTGCTGCTTTGAAGAGCGGATTGCTTATGGAGGTGGCTCCTGTATGATCTGGGTTGCTTAGGAGCGACCAAGTTTACGAAAGAATATATTCAACGATTGATAGATTGAGAAGATTCTGAAATTCATGTGGTACCTTACGTCGACTACATTGGGGATGAATTTCATTTTATGCATGTCAAGGTCGCACACTGCCAGAATCGAGCAAGATTACATTGCAGAAGTCGGTTTTAGGGTGACGGAGTGGCCAGCTTACAGTCCTAACCTAAATCTGATAAAACATTTATGAGAAGAGCTAGAAAAAAAAATCGAGCTAGACTTCTCACCCCAAACTGAGAACTTACTGTTGCAGTAGAAGAAGAGTCCCACAAAAAACAATAGCCAGCTTGATTGGATCAGTGGTGAAATTATCACAAACAATGTTATGTCCTGAGTTATGGATTGGCTGGCCTAAACAGCGCACTACTCTTTATGAGTCATTAACCACTTCTAAATGGGCCTTCCGGTTGCTTTCCAACGTAAATTTCGATTTTCAAGGTATTAAAAACAACTACCATCCAATGCGTGGCAATTATTTTTTATTTTGCCAAACAGCGAATTACTCCTCTTCGTTTGGCAGCACTGGATTGTGGTTCAATTGGAAATAATAGATACATTACAATTATATACAGTGGTGATTTAATTATATGATTTTCTGGAATGGAAATTAACATGAGAGATTTTATTACGGCAAGAGGAGGTCATAACCATAATTAAGTAAGAGTTGAGTTGAGTTTTAATTTGTCAATAACCCAATTTATGTTATTAATACAAAAACTTTATGCATCAATTTCACTATATTGAAGATAAAAAGTTGAAATAAGTCCTCATCATTGATTTATACACAAAATAAAGCATTGAATTGTCTTTCAAGGTAAACAAAATATAGTTAAAGGGTCTTCAGGGGGTCGATTCCAATGCACATGGGTATATAAAGTTTTTAAAATATACATAGAATCATATTCGAAACAGTATCTATGGAATCAAAGTCGTATTTAACCTTTCGTCGGGTGCATTTAATCTATAGAATGAGTAGGATATGTTTTGGTCTACCAAGTATTTGTGTTTCACAACAGAGAGAAGAGCTTCTAGCTATCTTCCTAATCGCTTTCTAAGAGCACAGAGACACAAAGTCTACAGAGGTAGCTAAATTGAAACAATTTATCGGATTACTCTATCAGGCTAAGGTACTAAAAAGTGATCGGTAATTCTTGGAAGACTGGTAGGTTGGGACGGATCTTAATTGCAATGGTCTCATCAGTTTATCAGTTATAAGAGAATGAAATTTCTTATGCCATGCACTCGATTCAAGTATTAATACCAAAAATGTTCAAAGAAAAATTGGCAGTCTACGATATAGTTCAATCATTTGTAGATAACTAGATAGTTTTCTCCGTTATTTGGATCTAGAAATGCCATAATTGGAAATACTGCCAGACAAAGATGTTCCAAATCTTGCTCAGTCCTTAAATTCCTTTAAAAGAAATAAATACCAATAAATTTTCCCATAGCGATTCCTATCCAAAAATAATTTTCTCGGGGCGCTGAGAGTGTTTTGATCGAATCCTGTAGGGGTTTTCCCAAGCCCAGCAAGGAGAATTGTATCGATTTACTGCACCACTTAAACAAAACGTTGACTCGTCCAAAAATAGTACGGTATTAACATAATTCGGATTTTCATCACAGCGGCTCATGAATATTTTACATAATTCCTCTCCTTGGAGTTAAAATAATTATTTATACAGAGTGGTTCGAATAAGTAGCAACACGGTGCAAAGGCGTATAGGGGTGTCCAAAATATAATAATTGGGGGGAATTCACCTCCATACAAAGTTGCATAAGTTATAGAGCATCAAAGCTGGGCGCAAAATTTTTGAAAAAAAATTTAATTTCTTCGCTTTAACATAAAAAACAAAATTGGTAGAATTTGAGACCATTTAGTGAAGGTAAGGGAAAGGCAATCGAAGGTTTATTAAGGGTCGCCTTAGGAGCTTTCTATCTGTAAATTTATTGGAAAAAAATTTTCTCACCTTGTAAAAGGTGATTCTGAATTTTTCATAGAACTTTGTCATTTTCAGTGAAATGTAGAATAACCACAGACATGTTTTCAATACCTTTATTCAAAAAGTTATAAAAAAGTCAGGAGTTTTTTATTCATTCATACATCAAATTGAAAAATTTGCATCTCAGTTCTCTCAGTAATGAATTATTACACTTTTTTTAAAGTACCTAGAGTTGAAAATTTTTATCTTGCGAACAAGTGATTATATCATTTGTGTTGAGTTTTTTTAAGGGAACTGAGGAAAAAGCTTTGAACTCTAACTGAAGAGGTTTTTTAATTGCGTGGTTTCTCTCAAAAAAATATTTACAGAATCTGAAAAACAGGCCGGAGAAACAGAAAATTTTTATATTGTCAATCAAGAACTCCCTGTTCAAATGTGTGTGCGACATGAGGAACTTATTTTGGACACCACTGATGGTCAACGGCATATAAGTACTAGAACATTATTTAGACACAATAGCATATCATCTATACCCTGAACAATTGGACGTAATTAACTTAGTTAGTGAATTTCTCTCGTTTTATTTTATGGCGATACCAAACGAAAATTCTTTTTACTGATGATGCTCGTAGGGTTACAAATATACATAACTATCATGAGCATTCAGATGTGGGACAGACTTTGTTTACTTCATTCACCCCAAACAAAACGGAAAATGTCAATGTTGAAATAAAAAGTTATTTGTAGAGATGTTTCTCAATTCTATCCTTATTTATAATTACGGAGTTATGGAAGAAAACTGAACTGAATAAAAACAATGAGATATAATTAAAAAAGACATATTAATAAAAGCATATAAAGAAGGTGAAACACTAGCACAAATATTAATAATGCTAATAAAGCATATTGAGACATTAGAAAATGATGGTGGTGTTGATTCAATTAAAAAAACTGATGAAAAATGTCTGAACAAACTAAAGAAGTTTTGAAATCTGATGAATCAATAATACAATACAATCATACAATCCGATAATCTTTAGAAAATACCAGAAGTTAATGAATCCAACAGAAAAACATTCAACTATAGCATTATATCAATTCTTAACTTACCATCAATCGTTCTAATGCAGAAAGTACACTTTACCAAAGTAAAATCTATGCACTGAAGGTGTGTGGTAATGGACTACATGCTCGAGAGAAGATAATATTTTCCTATGCAGTAGGGTTCAATTTGCTTGAGCTAAAGCACGTTCAAGAAATAAAAACTTGTTCCTCTCCTCTCCATCGTCAGAGAACGAAATGTCACTATTTGTAGACTTGAATCTGCACGAAGTTATGAAACAATAACAAACTAAACTATGATGCCGAATACATTAAGCTTACTTCGGAACAGATCATTTGATGAATTGGTAGAGGCTTGGTTAGCAGATGATACTAATATAAACAATCCTACACCCTACATTAGAAGAGGTGATTATAATAATTATTATATTAATACGATAATGAAATTAAGATTTATAGGTATAAAAAAAGTTTTTTTCGAAAATTATCAGTTTTTGTACAATTTTAGTGAAAAACATTTCCAATTATCAAAATATAGTTAAAAACCTGGTAATTGATATCTCTATTATATCCATTTCCAAAGTACTTATCACATATTTCATCAATATTCACCCAATTATTTCATCGGATTACAATAATGGGTTGATAAAACCCTTCTCCAATCTGACTAAATATCATATCAAACATTGCGGGATAAATTTCAATCATAAACATCAAAAGGGTAATTTATTTTGCACTGATTACCTGTAGTTTTGACGAAAAAGTATGTACGCAAATGAAAATAGATCCAGAAATCTCTTTTATGTGAGAAATTTCCATTGATGAGCAAAAAATTGAGCAATGACATGCTGTAAATCTAAACTAATATCATCACGTTAATGTTTAAATTCGAATTTCACTCTGAAATGTAAATGAAAATTAATCGACACGTTCGTTGGTAATAACATTAAATGAAAAGTTTAGTTAGAAAAAAGCTGATGCCCATCGGAATAATTTATAACATAGTTACTGTATAGCGTACAGGATGGATTATTTCTGTTAGGGAAATAAAATCGAGTGAAAAAGATTCAAATCTAGTTTATAGCTTAAAGCCATTCAACGAACGTAGTAAACTTTTCTTTCTTTTGTTATGACTTAAAAGCTGGTCTTTTCAATCTTTTATCAAATTGATTCCTTTCGAATTTTTGCCATTCCTTCGTTAATGTGATAGAAGTACAGTAAGGAAACAAAAACTAGAATGAATTAATTCTTTAGATGACTTTTTTGAACAAATTTGGAGAGAAAATTCATATTTTTCAACGTGGATACATGATTCTCATCTTTAAATAAACAACTAACAGAGTTTGAGAAGAAAAATATTTTGTCGTCTCAAATATCTCTCAAATTTCTATACTCTCAACGTATCCATTGGAAATACATGAAACAATTCCAAATTGTAAAGATCACAAAATGGACAATAACGTTTGTGGAATGGAATATACTAGGAGTGTTTATATGGGTTGAATTTTGTCCTTCATTGACGGCAACTTGAACCAATTCAGTTACATTGTCAATGTGAAGGAGTTTGTTCTATATTTTGAGTGAATTGTGAATCCTTCTATTAACCTTCCATTAGTCGCGCGTGTATCTACGAGCTACATGGCTAACTTTTTGCTAAATATTTATTTATATAATAGCTCTAGAAAATGGAGATTTGCAATAGTTCTCGGCAGATGTATCTCGAAGCCTTTCCTAGAAGTACAATCGGCTGATTTCACTTTTACAACCCCTGGCCACCCTAAACCCGTCCGACCGCCGGATTTGTATCTGCTAGATACAGCGCGACCAAAAGCGGCAGATTATATTCAGATTTAGTTGGGATAAGTTCTCGTTCATTTCGACGTTTTGTAATTATTCAAACGTAAATTTTATTGTTTTTAAGTGTTTATTTGTTTATTTGAATATGCAAAAAATGAAACGTTAGTGACATATGTCCCGAAAAAAGGAAAAACCGTAGTCCTTATTTCCAGTTTGCATGTGGCGTCGAACGAAGTGGAAGGAGATGCTTCAAAAAAGCTAGAAATAATATCATTTTATAACAACACAAAATCCGGCGTTGATGTGGTGGACAATCTTTACGCTACTCATAATGTTGCTAGATCAACTAAGAGGTGGCCTATGGTAATTTTTTACCATTTACTGAACGTAGCTGGAATCATCTCGCCGGGTGATATTTCTTGGAAACAAAAATACGTTTGTCACAAGAAGAGAATATTTGAAAAAATTAGGACTAGCCTTGCTAGACGAACAACTAAAAGTGAGGGCCCAAATAAAAAGTCTTCCACGACAAAGATTTGCTCAAAAATTACAAAACTTTGGAAGCACAACAAGAAGTTGTGTCAGTGTCTGCATATTGTTGTAAAAAATGTGGAAATCATTTATGTATAAAACTTCATATAAATATGATTTGTAATATATTTTATAATAAAGAAATTGAAGAGGGTGATTACTCCGATTAATGTTATAAACTTATAAAAATAAAATATTTTGAATAAATAATGTAACTTTAAACCTAGTTCTGTCGATAACCTAATTAAAATGTTACACATTTTACATATAAAATAATTATTTTTTTCACTTGAAAAAATGTTAAATCAAAAGTGGAGAAAAGAAGTATTCATACAAAATTTGCTATATTAATATATTAAAAATAATAATAACAAAAAAAAAAATAATTGATATATGTATCTACTAGATACAACGCAACTAAATACGTTAGAAATACCCGCGCGCCTAATGGAAGGTTAAACAGAATAATTCTCGAATTCATGCGGAGAGAGCTGAAAAAATTTTTTTTAAGAATTTCCGTTAACCCATGGTCTGCGCCATTGCTTAACTTACCGCCGCTCATTAAACATGTATGAGCTGTGATGCAATTCAAATTGTTCGAATATTAGGAAAGGATCAGTGAGGAAATGATTACAGGAAGAATATGAGAAAAGAGAATAATTTAGGCAAGAAACAGAGGAAGACCAAGGAATGCCTAGATGGGCGACATCAACAAAGCGATTGAGAGCAGAGGCAAGAACCTACATGTAGTACAACCACAGAGAAAAGACCAACATAAATGGAAAGAGTTTTTGAAGGAAGACTCAATGGAAAAAAGTACTCAACCCCACATCTCATACCTGTAATTGTGAATGGACATAATTATTAAGTAAATGAGTAAGTATTTATCAATTTATTTATATAGAAAAAGTAATTCCTATATTTTTTTTTGATTCAGAAGAAGAATATCTTACATCTTTCATTCAGAGACTTGTTTTGCAGCAGTTAAAGGAAAAAGTATCATTATGATATTATATATATCGCCAATGGTTCCAGAAATTCCAACTTAATTATGATATTAACAAATACCAGCTTAGAACGCTACATAAAGAGATTACTAAACCTTCAATCAAATTCAATGTAATATTGGTTACTTCTATTTATGATATTTATGGCAAGAAATATCAATCCAGTTATTGTTGTTGTGCAGTGGACAATTAGAAAAATGCATTTCACAAAATTAGAAAGATGTTGAGAAAACGTTGATTTGAATATTTGACACCATAAAATCCTTTTCCACTCTCAATTTCCATGTGAATTATTATGTAATGGAAATCTTTGTGAATTATTACAAGTATACGAGGATTATTTCTCACAATTTTCAAAGTAAAGTCGAACAAATAAAACTGCTCAAAGTACGATACGTTAAACAATTAATTAATAATGAATTAAGCAGATCACGTAGGATTATTCCATCGCAGGCTCGAGTAGCAAGAGCTTATTTCTTTTAGTTGAATAAACTCTGCAGGCAGTATTGTTATTTCTCAAAACCATTTATTTGAACATATTTAGGCGGAAATAAATTCTCCAACTAATGTTTCTCATTGTACGTTCAGCCGTATCTTGAAAAGCGCTCAACAACTTTAGCAGAGAAATTCTTTTGACAACATAGGCCAAATAAAATGCTGAAGTTCATTCAATTTCAGAGTAAAGGAGCGTTCTTTCACAGAATATACTCATATAAATGTTGATTTTATTATGATCAATTTCTTCAACTTAACAACTTATGTGTATATTTTAATATGTGTGAACGCATAGGTAACCAATTCCAAGTTTTTCCGAATTGAAATCCGAATCGATTATATCTTTCAATAAATCACTTTGTACCACCAGCCTTTATTTATAAATGCATTGTGATTTTCATTATTGGAATTATTCTCTTATTGTTCTAATTCCATTGAATGTCGAATGACTAATGAGTTGGCTCTCCCTGTATACCGTAATATATTTTTTCGTAGAATTTCCTGTAATAAACACGAATCAATCTAGAAAAGAGGATGAATTGATAACTTTAAATTAATTTTATATCGTTACTAGAAAACACATTCAATATTCTCCAATCCTACAATCGAACAAAACAAACCATATTTTTGGTTATTGCTGAAGTGACCTATTTTCACGTGACTAGAATTTTCAATGACAGGAGAAATTTTGAACGGTTAAAACTGGTTCTCAAAGGGAAGCCCACCCGGGTTCCATATCCTTGGAGTGATTTTCGCGGGAGGTAACCGAAAAATCTTGAGGTGTAATTTAGAAGAAGAACTAAAGATTGAATATCTTTGGGTGGTAATATCTGTTTATTTATATATTTTTTGCTTAATCTTTTGAGTAAATAATTCGGATGAAGGATTGATAATTACTTACAATCAGAAAGTCTTGGGTAATTTTTATATATCGTGGACCTTGTACAACAACTAGCAAACTTGACTTCTTTGGGAAATAATGTTACATACAACGAGTACAACGCTATGATTCAGTTTTTTCTAATGCTATTACTAGATAAGTGATGAGTTGTGGAAGCAAAAGGATATTAGAAGCAGCCTTCAAAAACATCAAAGTTCGATATGGTAAGTAGATTCTTGTTCTAAAGTACCATAGATTTAAATTTCTTAATTGATGGTCGAGCATAAGAGAGTCGGAAAAGTAAACTGACTAGCAGACTGTTAAAAAATTAAACAATTGCCCGTGTGAGAAGAAAAGGAGACAAGAAGATGTAAATGGTGATGTCGTAAGCTGGCAAAAAAATGTTGGCTAAGCTTTTCTAAGAAGTCCATTTACTTTAAGATAACGAGTGACAATAGCAATTTCCGACTGGTGAAAAAAAAATAAATACAAACCAATTTATGAGAATATTCCTCACAAAGAAAATACCAAAAATAAGAAATCCAAAAACTCACGTGACCAAGAACATGAAGAGTCTGGATTTGTAAGTGACTATTTGCTTTTATTTTTTCAAAGATAGGAGAGATTTGTTTTTTTTTCATTGAGAATGTATGTTCATGTAAGTTAATCTTTCATTTATTTCGATATTTTTATAAACAGAAGTTGTAAGAGTTTTTTCTTTTGTTTCCGTAACATTGAATATTTAAAAGTAATTGACTTTGACTTTATTAACAACTAGGAGCTGGATGGAATATTGGAAAGGAACTCGTATTAACCTAAAAATTACTGTTTATTTTATAAACCAACACAATGACTACCCATTATTCAAAAGCAGGCAAAAATCAACAATTGTCGAAAATATCTATCTTTTTCACCAAAATTTCCCAGAAAAATGATTTTTCTAGATACCTAGTTGTTCTACTTATCCCAAGATATAATTGTATCATGATTATTTTTCGAATGTTAAGTAGATTTTGTATCCAAATTAGTAGTAGATGTAGAGAGTTCTGATTATTAGAGAGAAGGTGAGAAGTGACTTAGATGAAGGTTTCTTAGCTCTAAATTCGATTCTTTCTGTTCTGAATCATACAGGGAGGTACGGATTGTGTACCTAAAGGAAGTTTCTAAAAATTCGATTCGGCACAGATAGTCATAATTTTGTGGATTATGCATTTATATATTCCACTTCTTCATCTTTGTTATTTTTCATCTTTGATAAGTTAAGCTCATTTATCATCCATTTTGATTGTGTGTTATCGTTAGGTTCAGCCGTTCTTAAGCCCTGGCGACCCACAGCATTTTCATTAGGAGCGTATTGACCCCTTACGATTTTCCTTCCGCCAAAGCCAACAACACATTTTTTTCTGATAGGGTAACAGATAACTCTTCTACCCCATGCTGTTCCGGCATTGGTGACAGCAGCTGTATTTCTATAGAGTAAAGATTTGGTTTGCTTCCTTTACAAGATCAAATCAGATATTACAGTTTTCAAAACCAACCTGTTAACTATGAAATCTCCTTGTATGGCAGTGAGTTATCAAAATAATACGGAATATTTTGCTTTAGTTCATGTGAATTCAACAACTAATCTAAATTACAATGCTACAACGTTATTGATTAAATTGCGAAATGACGTACTATTATAATAACAGCAAAAAATTGGAAAGTTCTATGATAAAACCTGGAAGCCTATTTGAATTAAAAAAGACTGAAAGTTTTTTTGAAATTCTCAACTCTTCTCTATTTGATCCTGTGCTGTGCTTCTTCTTTCCATATTTCTAACCAAACTTTCTCAAATATGTCTCCGTCTTTTCCATCCTGTCCTTTTTTTGTGTTTCTGTTTTCTTTTTTAGCTATTATTTCTTGTATTATAATGGAAACAGTGAATTTTTTTCAAAAGTCAGCTTTTCTTTGTATCTTTGCAAGTGATATTTCATAACTAGAGAAGTTTCTTTGAATTTCACGTCACCATCAAGTCTTCAACCATGTGCTGCTAAATTTCAAGCCCACTTAGTTGAGTATCAAATAATACACTGATCATATTCCGTTTATTAAGATCAGATTAGCAATGATTATATCGAATCAAAATATTATCTTAATAATTAATATTCTGATAATTTAGGGAGTCGAATTCATTCAAAGTTCAACATTCTGAAATAGTTTTCCGTGAATAATATGTGACCTGTATTCATATACAGAAAGCAGTTAAAGGAAACGAACTCATTGTTTTGCAAACAATTTACTTTTTACAAATATCGTAATATAGGTCGTCTTTAAATTTCAAACCCAAATTTTTCAAATGAGATGTTAACGTCCTCAGTTTCGAAGTGGTTTTCGAATTAAAATGTGTCGTACCCCACATGAAAATTTTTCTCTATACTATATTCCCCAATGGCATATTCAACTATTATTTATATGGAGTAAACAATAATTACTTTGATTTCTCAGCTCATGATTATGATACTACAACTAAAAATTATGTAAAATTAACTTTTGTTCACTATTTCTGTTGAGTCACTTGGTATTTGAAGAGTTTTTTATGATGAAGACAAAGTTGGAGAAATTCACAAAGAACACAATAGCATTATTCATCAGAAATCAATTTCAATTCGTCAGGGTACTGGTTCAATTTATTTTTGTATTTCTGTTCATTCCCTCTCATTTTATATTCGTCAAAAGTTTTCATTAGATCCACAATTCCATTTATTGTCAATTCTTCCACACGTCGTTATTATGAGATTTCTGCTCTAAACTTCTGCTAAGACTCTATCTTCTGCTTCTCGTTATTTCCGCTTATCCAGAACGTTTTCTTGTGAACCATCAATAGTCTTTTCTAGACATAACTGATGTAAGAGACTGTGCCCCTTGTGGTATATACTTACGTGGGAAGAATAACGCTGTAGGACTCTTCAAATAATTATTGTAAATAAGTTCTTACCCCAATCAGAAATAAAGGGTGTGTTTAATTACACACTACATAACACTTAAACTGTATTTAAAGGTTTCAACTGCTCAACAGCTAACGGTAAAAATCATAACGTATGAACATATTAGAATAAAAATTGCAATAGTACTTATCTCCATAACTATCTATGTATATATATATTTCCTTCAACGGTCTCAGTTTTATTAATACTAAAATCAATAGTAAATATCTCGAGCTTTGTTTAAATATACAAATTGTTTATTGTTCACTTAAATATACAATAGCTACTTCTTTATTTTTAATATATTTTATAAACATAATTTGATTCCTATCAACCTTGTCTTCCCTCTGAGTTAATTTCGGTGCGTAAGAATATTTCTAACCTTGTGGGTTAATAACCACCTCAACCCTATTGATTTCTTGGCCTCTTGGAAGGATTTCTCAATTCTTATCTCTTTGCAATTTATTTCGTATATATCCTCCTCTTTCATCTCAGTTTTAGCGCGTTCCATTTCACTAAATTCCTTCTTCTCTGTAATTTATTTGTACAATTCTCAACGAAATATGCTTTTTTCTTTGTTTCCTTTTCCCATCATAGTTTTTAATCTGCTATATCAATTTTTATATTTGCATCCACTCACTATTTAGGTTTTTTTTTCAACTTCCGAAGCTAAACATTTCTTTTCTCACTTCCTTCTTTCTGATGTACCAAAACTAACTTATATTATCTTTTTCTGTTTATCAATTTTCATTCTATTAGCACCTACTGCTTAATATTTTCTAGTGAAATCTGGAAGATTTGGATATGCATGGATGAAATGTTCCACAAATTCCAGAGGAGCATTCTAAATGATTGCCTTTCCACGTCGATTACAGTTTAGAAAAAGTCGGTAACCAAATTGTATTATACTCTTACTGTCAAATGAGTACGTCTGCATGCTATAATTATCACTCTATGAAACTATCCGTATACCGAAAATACCAAAGTTGTTAGCCTGATCAAAATTCAAATTCTTTTCGTTTGTTTTCTTTGGTCCGAAACTGTGATAATTTTTAATGAGTTAAACAGTCTCTATAACTCTCCACTTTATAATTCAATTATTTGAATCCAATTGGTATCCAGAAAAACCTCCAGCAATTACTCTTTTCATTTTTATGTTTTTTCAATAAATATCACGTCTCATAATACCGGCAATTTCTCAACCAAATCCAACCTTTCATTAACAGTGAGAATATATTAAATTCCTTAACTTGCAATCGTTTCGACGTGCCTTAATGAAATTTCCATCAAACAATATTCAAATAAATCGTTTTCAGTACGATGTTTTTCGTTAATTTCGAGGAAATTGCTTGTCGACATGGAAGCCCCCAGGGTGAGACTCAACTTCCAACTCAAATTTCTCGTATTCCACGGACGTACTTACAGATTTGGAACAAATTCAACCGAGGACTTTCTATTAATATTTATGGGGAAATTGAAACAACGTTGTGTGATGTGACAAAAATTCACTACACCTGTGCAAACTTTTCATAATTTCGAAAGTTTAGAATTAGATTAAAAAGTTCCATTTACAAAAAATTGAAGGATCGTTGTGAGAAAGGTGAAGGATTACTCCAGGGCCAATTTGTTACATTTGTTGAAAAGATAACTTTTCGAAGAGAGGCTGTATACGCCGCGCCGTTTTTAGCATAAAAGCAGATGGAACACGCTAGAACACGGAAATCGGACATTACGTACTCTCATGAAAAATAATAAGTCCATTTCACTTTGCACTTCAACAAAATGAGGAAAAGACTGGAAATTTCGTACCTCGATTCTTTACTGTGAAATATGATCTTGTAAACCATTTTTACAGAGAAACGTAATAACAATTAGTTGTATTTAGGCTTAGAGCACTAACTTCTTCAGAATAGCTTCGATAATATATAAACATAAGTTAAATTTTGAACGAGTATGCGAATGACACTCCTGCAAACTTGATTCTATATTTTGATAGTTTTTTGTGTTAAGTATATGATAATGCCTGTCATTTATTTTTGTCGAACTGTTTTCATCACGTGTCAAATTCGTTCACTCAACAACATTTTTTCATTGACATACACTTCTGACTAGTAGTCTTCATTCATTTTGTACAATTACTCTGATTATATGTACTCGGTCTGTTTGATAAATGATTTCTTTTGTCATATTCAGTGTTCTCCGATATGTATTCTCCATAATATATTCATTCCACAAGATTCCCTTGCATGCCATATTCTCTTCATAAATGCTTCTCGTGTCATCTATTCTAAGCTGCGGGTGATTTATTATTGAAATAAACGTTTCTCCTTCTTTCACCTGATGATCTTTCTTATTCAGTTTTCACTATGTTGTTCCAATTTTTCTGCATTGATGCTAAGAGGTTATTATAATATAAATACTTCTCATAATATATAAATGATTAAGATGTTAACTTCGAAAAGAGTTATTGCAGTTTTGAAGTGTCCAAAATTGTGTCTAATGTGATCTTTTACACAGTTTAAATTATAGTTTATAAGATTCTGTATACGACACTGCTTTCCGTAACAAGTCCTTCCGCCGGGATTTTCATAAAAACATATTTTATTACTGCTAACTAAATTAGCAGAGCCGACTACAAAATTATTCTTAACTAATTCAGGCGTATATTATATATCACTGAATTAAGAAGGAGCCGAAAGGCAAATTGTGAATACTGAGTGTATTTGATTAACTTGTATTTCATCTCAAAGAAAGCAAAGAGATTGTGAAAGATGGAGTCGCACCGAAAATATTTACCTTATTTGATAATAACTGAATAATGACAATTTGATAAGAATTATAGAGCAATTATTCATTTTTCTTATACGATGTTATAGTTAGTCGAGCCTAGATGAATCGAGGTCGATTTAATGCACATACAGAGTGAGTTTTATGTGAGAATTGCCTGTAAGATTTTCATAAAATTGTGTGATACGGCCGGTTTTTTAGTGGTTGTTATCAGATCTTGCCTTCTTGAGGAATGCAATGAAAAATATATGTTGAATAATATTTGGTAGCTAAATCTGAACAGTCTCTTGCGTTGGCTAACCGTTGCTGCTATGAACTTCTCAAACACTGTTTTGTGGATTTAATATTAAGCTACCAATCCAACCTGATTTTGTGAGAGCTGAAGAGCAAAATCATAAATTGATAGTTAAAGCTGCATTTTTAAGTAGAAGTTTCTGCTTCGAGGAGAGATTACAAATTTAGTACATGATAAAAGCATTGTTTTATGGTTTTATATATTACATCTTACGAAGCTTCGAGGGAATTCTGCCTTGTGGATAAGGTGAATATATACAGGGTAGGATTTTACGAGTATGCGAACAAAGGGAAAACCGTATATGTATAAAAACCTAGTTTTGAAATAAACGGTTTTAAACTTAATTTTTAAGTTAAGGAAGCACTATGATTTTTGGACCAAATATATATTCCAGCTTAGGGAAATTGACGCTAGTGTTAATTTAACTCTAAAGGGTCAATTAACGTATATAAACCTTTTAAACGGTTTTTCCTTAGTATCCCCTTCTAGTCCTCGGGCCCTCGACCCATTTCTTTGATGAAGACTAACAAGCTGGAAATTTGTAAGTCGTTTGTTTAGGTAAAGAACAACTTTTTCCTTTGAGAAAAACTTCGATTTTGCACCATTCGACCCGTAGAGGGCGGTAAACATGTAATTTGGGGGAGGTACCGATAATTAATTACCAACTGGTTGATTAGTTTAGGTTAGGTTGGTATTTATTTCAAACGGGAGATTATTCATTATTATTACCTCAAAGAAATTTGTCCGGCAAAAATAATGCGCCATTTCCCCTGTCCGACAGGCTAATTATGTCAGGTTACCACGCTTATATTAATGGATAACCAGCAAGCTGATTTTTTGAGAATTCGAAGGTTAATATATTAAAAAAGCATGTACTCATGTTGTCCGCCATAATGGGAATCCGACACTTGGAACCTGCTTTTTTAACAACCAATGCATCACTGATTACCAACCGTCGGACGAAGGGTTTATAAGAAAAACATATTTTCTCATTGGATATTACTTTGACCGGCAGAAATATGGCCCCATAAACGTAGTCCGACACAAAGAACATATAAATTCATTTTTTCTTTTCTGTTAATTTTTGCCTGTTCTATATTCTTTAAAGAAACTTAAAAGTAAATCAAATAAGGGTAAAATTTTCTCTAATTCTCGATCGCATCTATTTATTTTGCAGTTTCATACCACTGAACTGAACTCTACGAGCAAGCCGGTTGTCCCGCTCACTAATTCAATAGTATGTATACAAATAACACGAAATACACTCTTCCAAGTATGAGCATGCGCATGGAATTCGAGGCGAGCTGTATTCACGCACTTCTGTTATTGAGACATATTACAACCCAGAAAACATGAAATATTTCTGAAATGTTTCTGAAAGATTTCAAGCTTAGACAATAAAAAACTATTGATGGATCTCTTAAGAATTTCCGAAAAAGATCATGAAATATTTCAAAACAAAATTCAAGTCAACCCTGAATTCGTCGAACCAAAAACTGAGGTAAGAAAGCTAAAAATGCTTAATTTTATCATTTTTAGTTTTAGTTATTATTAAAAATGAGAATATGTCCACATTCAGCTATTTTAAAGTAAGTAGATCAAGAGAAATAGCCAAAAATTAAGATATAATTTGTCCATTATAATGGACAAAAAAGTAATTGTGTTTTTTGATTATCTAAAGAGTTTGACCCATGATTTTTGTCGGCCAATGAACTTAATAGGTTTCATATATCATTATGAAGTAATAAAATCAGCTTGTTGGTAATCAGTGATACATTGGTTATTAAAAAAGCAGGTTCCAAGTATCGGATTCCCTTTATGACGGGCGCGATACGTCGGACAATATGAGTACATGCTTTTTTAATTTATTATCCTTCGAATTCTCAAAAAATCAACTTGCTGGTTATCCATTAATATAAACGTGGTAAACGGACATAATTAGCCTGTCGAACAGGGGAAATGGCACATTATTTTCGTCGAACAAAGTTCTTTGAGGTAATAATAATAAATAATTTTCCGGTGGAAATAAATATCAACTCGTTGCTAATTAATTATTGGTAACTCGCTCAAATTACATGTTTACCGCCCTCTACGGGGCGAATGGCGCAAAATTGAGGTTTTTCGCAAAGGAAAAAGTTGTCGGTCTTGACCTAAACAAGCGATTTACAAATTTCCAGCTTGTTAGTCATCATCAAAAAAATGGGTCTAAGGCCCGAGGACTATTTCGGTTTGATTTTGATGTTAACATGGGAAAACAAAATAAATTCGACATTTACTACCTGACCTTACAGCCAGTGCATTTTTTTTTCGTGTATTGAATAATTAAATGAGTTCTTATAAGTTTTTACACGTTTTCTTTTGATAATGGTTTGCAAAAAATTACTTTTTGCTCCAACTTTCACAAAAAAACCTCTAAAAGAATAAAACTGAATAAAATACACTTTCCATGTTTTGCAAATAATTATGAAATGGAATAATATTTTACTTATTAAAAATATAAGCTTTGCATGAATAATCAAATAATCCTTTATGCTTATGAAATTCTTGTCCTAATAAATTGTCAGAATTGTCGTTCTGTGGCCAATTCCTCCAAAACTTTCTTCGGTTCATGGGCATTTTTGTAAACAACGCTCCTAAAATTTTATTTATTACAGTTCTTGCAACACTTCGATCATTGAGGCATATTTTCTAGCTTTGCTTTTGTCTTTAGAATATTGACCACATTAACATACTCAGCATCAGGTGGTGTTTTGTGAAAAAAATCCAACGACCCTTCTAAAAATCTATCAGAAACTATAAATAACGGCAAGCTTTCATTGTCTTGTATTTTTTGTGGTTTAATGACGTATTCAAAGCTAAAAAAATATGAGTGTCCAAAAACTGTTACATCTGCTCTTTTAGAAGAAGCTGAGCAAGTCTGAAGGAAGTCGTCAAAGTTATATAGGTTCTTAACTTTTCGTGCATATTGTTCTATACGTCTATGCAGACCATCCGCTGACATGTACGTGTGGCCTTCAACCGAATAATTCAAGATTATTTCATTGGTTGAACACAACTCAGAGTTCATATTATAATAATATCGTAAAGTTCAAAAAAAGTTTTTATTTTTCCCAGTACTGTTATCCATATGAATTACAATTTTTGGAGCATCACGATTAAGTTTAAAAAACTTGAAAAATTGCACTTGCCACATCTTCTGCTTTGCGACCAGCAATACCTTCGTGCCATACACTCAAGTGATGATGTCCTGCGATTTTTTGAGAAGATGCAAAAGTGTCTTGATAAGTTATCAGCCTTGATGTAGAAATTGTTCCTTTGACGTTGGACACACGTGAAAGCAGCATTATCTTTTGCATATCTGCGCTAAAAATACGAGCCTCTTTTCACGAAACTTTTCCGTCGTTGGTACATAGTCCTCATTTGTTTGTCCTGTTCTTCCAATTTTATTATATTTTCTTTGTTATCATTTCCTTCCAGCTCTTCACGATATCCGCATTTTTCAGATTTGGGATTATAAAATCTAATATTCGTGGCTTCTAACTCTGCTCTGTAAGTTTCATAGTTAACATTCAAATAACTATGCTTATTTCAAATGTTAATTGCAAAAAATGAGACAATTCCAAAACAACTTACAACGGTAAAACTAAATAAGAGTTTATATGCGGTTTTTCCTTGAGAAAGGTGGTAACATAGCCTAGTTTATTATGAAGGTATTGATTCAAATATAAGAATATAAACTTTAGTAAAAAGAGAAAACAGTGAAAAATGTGAAAATTTAGTAAATATTTGTAAGTCATCTTTCAATGAAATTACTCGAAAATTCAAGACTCCAGCCTTCCAATATATTTGTAACCAGCTGTTTAATGAGTTTTCTCATTTAATTAGACTAGACACTATTACGTTCGTCATTTAAGTAGTCTCAAAAGGATACTTTGTCTTTAAGTCTTTAAGCACGCTTGTTCCACATAGATCATTCAACTCAATGGAAAATTCCCAGTCGACGCATTTGTGTAAAATGGATAAATTTAGATGCCTTTAACATTAACAAAATACTCAGTATGGGAAAGTGTGACGTCAAAATAAAATCACGAACGTAAATCTGTAAGGAATGTATACTCTCAATTGTAACAGTATAAAGATGAGATCCTACATTTAACTGTGGTCATATAAAGCTCAATAACCATCCACATTGTGTATTATATGTATCCAACATCCTACTATTTGGAGCATTATAAGTTTTGTACATCATTTTAAAAGTGGACTAGCTGACCCGGAAAATGTTATTTTTTATCTAGCTTAATGAAAATAAGTAATTTACTATAAGTGTACAGATATGTACTCATAATCGTAAGCGTTGTATAGAAAATGGAAGTACGTTTTATTTGGGTTAGTATTCTTTATTGAAGTAACGAGTTTATTTCAAATTGAAATTCTTTATAAATGTCTAGATATCAAAAGTAATTATATCACTAACCACTTTGGAATAAGCCTAATATTTAACATCAGACTCATACTGCAATGCTTGTAATTTGAAGTAAATGCTCGAAGAACTTGTTGGTGTTGTTGGTCAATACCTCTATATGTGTTTACTATGAATCTGCGAGTTTTTCTTCGTTCTAAGTGTCCCTGTTGATTTCGTTCATCTCGTGCTTCTTGTAATTGTGATTGACGAAATTACGCCATGCTCACACGCACATCTGCGTTGATTTGATTGTTCGACGACTAAAATTGGTCCCTTTACGTCTTGCTGGAATTGCTGACTGAGCACATAAAATTAAGTTAAAATACTTATTTGTGAAAAACAATGACTCAATATTGTATTCTTATATATTGCTTATTATTTGACATACCATCCACAATATTTATCAAACACGAACACGTTTCTATTTTGATTTAAAATTATTTGCAAAAAATGTTTAGTATAACATGTACAGGTACGATAAGGGATGTTGTTAGTAGCAGTTCACAAGACGTGTTTATTTACATGAGAGTGAAAACTGTCTTTTTAGTTGCTGATAATTTGTAAATAAATAACTATTGATAATAAATTTACGATGATAGTAGAATTGCACACATTAAAACAAATGATACGTATAACAGTTACTGCTACGATTGATATATAGTTAGTAGGACTGTAGAGTGTAGACCGGTTTCGTTCTCATCCCAGTAAAATGGAGAAAAAACAACATATTCGAAATTACATATAAGAATTTTTAATTATTATATTTAATTGCCATCTTGCAATCCTAATACGGATCTGTGCATGAAATGAAAATCGCGATGAAAAAAAAGAGTAATTGTACAAGGGTGAAAAATTAATAGTAATAAGAATTTTTATCGTAAGTTATGACAAAATAAAAATAAAAACTTTGCCAAAAAATTAAAGTTGATAATTTACAAATAAAAAATGATGTTGATCAGAGAAAGATTATAGAAAGCTTAAAATGTAGAGAGGTACGTATTTTTGACTGCTGTGTCAAAAAATGGAAACGAAAGATTTCAAGTGAAAAATAAAAAAGTATTGGGTGTACCGCCTTTAACATTTAGGGGAATGAAAAATAGATGTTGACCGATTCGCAGATCTAACCGATATGTACACAAAATTTGATGAGAATCGGTAAATACATTTCGAAGGAGTTTAATTACAAAACCGTGACACGAGAATTTTATATATTAGATATGTCACTTGACTCTACAGTCAGCTTTTTAAATAGAATAGAGGAGCTGAGAATCGGTGGGAAACCGGTCTAAGAGAGTCCAGAAATCGGTGAAGACAGTGTTAGTACCATTTTTTTGAGATACAAAATAATCTCAATTATGGATCACCTCCACACTATTGAAACGTCGAACGCACAGCATAAATACAATCTTTTTGATAAACTAATTGTAGGAACTGGTGCTGGTATCCAAGTAGAACAACTGGTTTTATCATTGAAAAATCTTGCTGTTTACATAACAATTTTCGGAAGCTGATTGATGGTCAGAATAGTTAGAAAAAAGTTTGTACATTAATCAACTGGACCGTTCTATTGAGGTGGCCAAAACATTCACAAAATAACAATTATATAAAGCTACTGTAGCACCATGAGAGAACTCTTCTTCAGCTATTTTGATATTCCCATAAGCCACTACTCTGTAATTATATTATATCAGTTTAGAATTCCATTTAACCACTTCTTACTTTTCATTTGAAGGAATTGCCCGTTTAAAAGCTGTAAAAGGTATATGTTATATACATAATAATATAATCTTCCAGAACTTTGTCATTTTCTCTCGATCAGGTGCCTCACGATGTCTGTAGGATAAATATTATTGATCATAAAACGTTGAGAATCATTCTAGCACCAAAATTTATCAACAAAATCCACTTTATTATGAAACCTCTTTAAAATAATCCAAGAAAACGACCCTCTAGTGATTAAAAGCAAATTCAACTATACATATGATTCTTTTCAAAAGGAGATCAAAATTTCAATGCTCTTAATGACTTTCATTAGCATCAATGACAAATTTCCAGAAAATAGATTAATTCTAAAAAGTGAAAATAATGTTATGGTGAAAATTTCATGATAACCAAAATTGTTATTTGTAACATCATTCATATTTACTTTACAGTGAAAGAATATGGCTACGTATAAGCTTTGTTCTCCACCTCTAGACAACGTTAAGGACCTAATGCGAAGTCATTATTATGTTAATCTTAGTAATTTTCTCGGTTAACAATTCGGTAAGGAGACTCACACGACACTATAACTAACTTCTTTTTGAGATATGGTCGTTCTATAATTGACGCCAATATTAGAATGATATCACATTCTGTTCATTTTAATGCCGTATGTCGTATTATGAATAGATCAACTGATTTGGGAAGTAAATGGAAAATATCGACTATACTACAGATATAATAAAACTGAAATGATATATTCTTCAGTAACTTCAGTAACTACGTTAATTCATCTATTCCCATCGAATGTCCTGAAGGTTGTAAGGATACCATTATAGGCGATATAAAACTTTTTATAGATCGCTTAAACACAAAACAGGTTCTGAATATGAACGATGCGAACATCGGTACTCGAGGATCTATTAAATGAGCTTTTCTTGATATTGCGATAGAAAAGAAGAGAGAAGCAGAAACGGTTGGGCGGCAGAAAGTGAAAGAAGACCCAGAAGCTTATAAACAATATTGTTAAAAGAACAAAATAGAAAAATTTAGCGAAAACTTGATGATAAATTGAATCTGCTCACCAGTTACCCAGAGGAGAAAAATGTTCTCGCCTATAATACAAAATTTGTCGCATCACGACTCCTGAGAAAAAAATGCTCTGAAGTCAATGATAATAACAGAAAGATTGATAAAATTATCTCAAATCATGCTGAGCGAACGACCAGTTGAAGGAAAAATTTTGCAGTTTCCAAAAACAGATACAAATTCTCCTCCTCAAAATTTTACTGGTCATAGATGTTTGAAATAAAATTTCATGACAAAAGGTCAGTAGTCAGTGGTGAAAAAAAAATCCAAGAAGTTCCAAATCTAAGTTTTCAACGGAGTTTAAGAAATAAAAATGATTTACTAAGTATTTTAATGTATTCTCTTATACGTCTACATTTATTTAAAATGTCAATTAATTTCATTTATAAGTTCATGTTAAACTGGTTTGTTGTAGTATTTGAATGTCAGTACCTAATGCGAAAATAATTTCTTTTTCTTAATTGTCCTTTTTTTTATTCCTTTTCGGTTGACCACAAAAGTGTGATTTTTAACTACTACTTAGAAATTTCATCAAATTATCCCACCAAAATCGCGTTTAGTTAGTCTCAATGTCAGTCAATATAACAGACTAACTGATGAACTTTTAGGTTTTTCTGAATAATGTTATTCTCTGACCATTTTCTGCTAGACTATGAGATAGAAAATTTATTGTGTAGCTAAACTACGTTGAAGTGTGGTATAAAGTTTTTCACTCTGAAATTTTCATTGCATAGAGTAGAATTTGATTTATGCTTATTCGTTCTGAATCCACAGATCTATTTCAATCGAATGTTACCAAGAAAATTATTACAGAATAAGATTTCTATTGAAAGCGATGTCCACAAGCGGCAACGATAAGAAAAAATAAGTTTAGCAGTAGCTAAATATAGAGAAAACGAATCGTTGGACAACGTAGAAATAGCAATATACCGAAAAAATACATACACAAGAGAAAAAAAAAACATGAATTACAAGAAGAACGCTTAACCAAGATCGGAAAGGACAAAATGCTCAGTCAAGTTAACAACAAATATTCTTTGAGTAAAGCACAGTTCTAACATTAGTGAATTATGTATATGTAATATGAACTAATGCAAAAAAACATCTCATTCACTAGACTTTTTTCTATCTAACAGCGCAAAAAATTCAAGTATGAAAAACGATTTCCATCGGAGAAAAGTTATAAGAGCAATGGAAAATTTTCCGGATTCTTTTTCTACAGATTGTATTAATGAATTATATCATCACTGGAACTAGAATTGTATTTGAGATAGAGAGATAAGAAAATCCTTTTTAAACTATAAATTTATAAAAAGTTGGATATGCGAATACAACAAACAATTACATAACGGTAGAAAACGATTTGGGATGTTAGACAACCACTTAGTGGATGCCGTGAAGGTAAATGGACTTTTTATTGTGCGAAAAGGGAACTCCCTTTTGGAATGATGAAAAATGCAGAGAATAGTAGCTATTTTTCAAAGAACGACGTCGGTGATGGCAGTGGCAAATTTTATCGCAGACCCTGAATAATTAACTGAATAAAGAGATGCGGAAATGGAAAAGCTATTTTATATGAGAATGAAATATGTATATTGGTATAGCGATTTTTCATATTGGGTTTTTTATGGTATAGACAAGTAAAATGAACACATTATCTCAACATATAAAAAATGAAGTGGACTACTGAAAAAATTGTGAGAGTTTCTTATATATTCCTCTGGAAAAAAGAGAAAATACATTAAAAAAAAAACAAAAGATTTTTTCTAGAATTCATTTTGTACCTACATAATTATCACTGTAGAATTAGTAGGAGACAATGATATACCAAACAAAACACAAAATATTACGTGCCTATGTGTTTCGCTATCTCAATCCTCGTCAACATTATAGTGATGTTTTTTCTGTCACCTAGAAAAATCAAGAATTTACTATTGATTGAAATTAATAATGACCTAGGAGTCCCCAGGTGCCTTCAAATCGAAACTTCTGCATCTGAACCTTCTGCTAAAGAACGTCAAAATCGAGGTTTTCCGATGCTTTAGATCACACTATTGTCGTTCCAGTACTCAAAACAAATATTTGTTACTATAAAGGAAGTCAAAACAGTCTCTTAACGGTTTTTCAAAGACAACTGGTCTATAAGTCGCACCTTCATCTAAAAAATTTCATATTTTCTAAAAAAAATGTCACTACGAGAAATGTGATTCACTTAAAGTTAAAGTACACCAACAAAAGAAAGAAGAATAAGAAGAAGCTAGAAGTAACAAAGAAAACGAGAAGGCAAAACGTTTTAATTTCTTCAAAAGTATTAGTCCCGGATGCGGAAAAGGCGAATAAAACAAGGGATATCCGAGCTCTACGTTATACTCCAGGCGGTGACATACATTTTGAATTCAGATTTCCTGATGAATAGCAAACAATGCCGCGAAGAAAATCCAATATTCACGCCTTTTACTCAAATTTTCTTGAAAATAGAGGAAACATTACTGTCAGATAGTTCGAAGATACGAAATATTTAAAGAGATCACTGCCTGAAAATTATCGAACTTTCTATGATAGCCATCAATAGTGAACTTTATCAGTGAATTTGTTATCATGAATAAAATTGATCATCGCTATGTGATCGAAAACTTTTATTTGAAATGCCTTAGCCCAATAAATAAATAAACCGAACTAGATTCTGGGTGATACTGCTACTTCATTATGAACTGTAAAATGTTGGGTAGCAGAGTTCAAACGTGACCATACGACCTTCGAAGACTGGCATCGCATTAGTCGACCAAATGAGGGAACAACTCCAGAAAAGAAATTCCACAAAGCGGTACTGGATGATCGTCGACTGAAAGTGCGCGAGCTAGTAGACATAGTAGCCATCCATATCAACTGAAAATTTGGACATAAGAAAGTTGTTCGTAAGATGGGTGCCGCGTTTGCTCACAATGGAAGAAAAACAGCGTCGTGAGGATTTTTCCATCGAGTGTTCCGAATAAGGAAATAATCCGGCGAGTATTATGCGATCTTATTGCAGCTTTTGAGGTAAGAAATCACGCAAAAACAGCTGCATTTGGCTAAGAGGAAAGTATTGTTTCATCAAGATAATCATCATCATCAACTTATTGAACATCGCTGGGAAAAGTGTGTGCAGCTGAAAGAAGATAACGTTGAAAAATAAATAAACTTTTTATCAAAATTTTCCTTTTTTCTTCAGGCACTTCTGGGACCATCCTCGTATCTGACATAGTTTAGCAGAATAATGTATTTGTCATCACTTTTTCCATAGATTTTTTATTTGGAATATTTCATAGCAAGATCAAGTACCTATATAGAATAAAAAATTTTTATATAGTAAGTTTTTCTAAATTTTTTCATGTTCCCAAATGCTGAAAACATTAATTTCACCACTTAAAAATCGAACATGTTAATAAGTAAATATCTTGGGCCAGGTACTTCTAAGTCCATCCTCCTATTATGTTCTTATTATGTGCAATAACTACTTTATTGACTTTAATTCGCATAGGTTCCCCATTGTTCTATGCATACGATTGCCTCCAAGTAAAAGAAGAAGAGTATATGTTTTCTTTTCGTTTATTCGAATTATTCACTTGAAAATACAATCTCTTTTTATTTTTCAAGGTCCATTGATAGATAAAATATACTTGCGGATAAATAACAAGCGGTTTTAAAATTAGCTTATTGCACAGTAGACACAGTAAACACTTGACATAGCATGTTTACACTATGAGGGGGTAAATATTTATATATTGTATTCTTTATATCCACCAATAAATAGATCTCCAATCATAGTACGCAGTACTATTCACGTTTGGCATGTTTACATATGTTTCCAAAGACATCAACTCTTCCATATCTTCTTCTTCGCTGTTTCATCATTGTTCATTACCTATAAAACAATATCCTTGTGCAGGAGCTGGATCTGGAGGATCAATAAATATTTCTCGCCTCCTGCAATTCATATACTGAACCATCAGTATATTCATTTTTTCCTATTCTTTTTCTTTGCGTTCTTGTTCCGATAGTCTTCACCGTTTTTGTTATAAAATTTCACATTCAGCTTTAATTTTGACATTTTTACATAGTAGGTAAAATAAGCAATTATATGATGATAGAAAGATGAAGAAAGTTTTGTTCTTTTCTGAACTCTAAGGAGATTAAGGACGCTTGACTGGTAGTAATCAGTAATATGATTTTTAAAACAAAAATACTTAAAACTCGCAACTCTCATTACAATAATGAAAATAACTTATGAAACTGATAAAACATACAATCAATAATAAATAATAATGATTACTTAAAAAGCCACACAAAATAAAATGGGTTAATAAACAAATGTAACTTTATTCAGTTCGGTTAAGATAATCTCTTTTCAGAGAACGAAGGCTTCATGATGGCTATCCCGGATCAAGTTATCAACACGAATAACTACATGAAAAATTTTATCAAGTATCACTGAGGAACACTCAATCTGACAAATGAAGAAAATGGCAACAAACAACCAGTCAACATATAACATCTGATTGTAGTGTGTTAGGTAATACCGACTATCTACTCAGGCATAACCATTCATGCTACTAAGATCCTAACGGTGAAAAAAGGTGATATAAATGTTCCAAATTTTGTAGCCTGCATCTGGTGTGTAGTGAATGAAGTGTATGGTTATGTATTTCCTCCTTCTAGGCTCTATGATGAATACTTATAGGATAAGTGCAAAGTAAATACAAACATTTCACTTGCAATTTTCAGCTTCTAGAATAAATAAATGATGAAATTAAGGTTAAGAGTAGCAAGAGAGATTATCCAAGGTCTATCAAAATAACTGTCAATGAAGAGATATCTTATATTAAAAAACAAAATAATACTCAGAAGAACGAAACATTGAAACTGTGAACTGACAGATCCTTGATAATTCCCATACATAGTTTGGGCCTTTTTTCGAAAATATCTATTAAATAAAACACTATTTGATCAAGAAACTGGGTGGGGATAATAAAGACTCCCTCTACAGTAATCTATTCATGGAAGAAGATTGGAAACGAATTGTGGGATAACTTTTTAATTCCTGATCAATAATTTTTGGATTGAAATATCCCCACAGCTTATATGCTTTCAGAAAATCGATAAGAAATTATCACCTTGTTTATAACCGCTATTCGTATGTGTCAAACTAAATTTCCAATTATAGCGTATCTGTCATTATTTTCAGCCTTAAATTAAACCCTCTTCGTTTATTCACTCGTACACGGTTTGAACAAAGAAAGTGAAAATGTGATCGGTGTAAAATAGTTCATCCAATTTGAATAGTATATTTACTCACCCTCTTCAAGTTTTAATAGACCTTTCATCGCGAACAATACGTAGAATGTATTGTTTCACCGTTCCGCAAAATTTTAATTAAGATAACTATACAAATTACAAATTATTAGTATGATCATTAGAACATTTGGTTCATTAAGGATTGGGTTTCCATGTACAAAAGAAAAAGCACGGACTTCATTCCAGTAAATATCAGTACGGTTAGATATATGTTCAGATTTCATGAGGAACATACTGGAAAGCTAATAACCTCTAGTGAAAAGATTTTCCTTTTGATATGTTCGATTACGAACGTGAGCTTGATTTCTCTCTAATACCCTCTCCAATTGGCTCTCACAATTATCATTCTTGAATATTAGAGCTGACTGCCACAAATCTGTGCGTCTCTGTTCTAAAATAGCTTTGAGTGTTATCATCTTTTCTTTTCTGAATCATATTTCACATAAACTTTATTTTTGTTCTTCCTTGGCGGCATCCATACCTTTCGATTTATTTTTTAGCATTGTCAGTATGATATCTTTGACTTGTGAAAACAGAGGGTATCTCTGGAGCCAAGAAGTTTTTTTATAATAGACTATGAGTCAATAGACGCTGTATACAATTACATTCTCAAATTTAAAACATAGAAATAACAGCTTATATAATTTTGTAGCCTTATATTTCTAAAAAAATCCTTGGATGTTGATAATTTCACAGTTATTATTGAAACATTTTATGAATTTTTTGATATAATTGATGCTCTACTGTAAATACACTCACAAATTAACATATTTGAGTGAAGAGAATGCTCGATAAGGTGATACAAATAAGTATATCATGAGATAAAAAAAGCACCGTTGCTTTATTTAATAAACTTGATTAAATAATTAATTCCTGTTTCTATTTACTCAATTCTTCAGAAAGCTACAGAGAACTGAGGCTCCTATGAAATCCTCAAATTTTCTTAATTAATTAATATAACATACAAAATCCTATATTATAGAAACAACAATAGAGAAAACAGAGTTCGAATATATGAAATTTACAGAGTATTTTAGAAAATCATTATCTTCATGAATTTTGGTTTCTATCTCATATAACAACTAAGTGATTGGAATTCCTTTGTCGCACCCGGTATTGGAGTAGCTGTTTCTATTTTGGATTTTTCCGCCTTCCGAATTACTTGAGAAACGTAATCATCAAATTCTGTCACAACCAATTTCTTTCCATTGTAGACTTCAGACTGGGGAGGAAACTACCTACATTTTCCATCATATAATTACTTGTTAAAGTGGAAATGAGATATCGAAAAGCCTTCCTTCACACATTGTAACTATTTGGATTGGAAACCTCAAATTTTCTTCAAAGGGGGAAGGGACGTTTGAGCGAAAAATGTCCAGACACCTCAATGTGCTAATAGCTACGAGAGTTGTCTGAAAAGAACCTGAAAATGTCCACACTTATCAATGAATGTATTTGCGCACTAGAAAAAAAATACAAATGAAAAACCAGTGGTATGAGATTGTTTCCATCGACTATCTTGAGAACAATAAAGTATCATTGATTCATAAGGTGAAGGATAAAAAATTCTGAAATGGCTGAAATTCAGGGATGGCTCTTTGAAATGGTGGATCTAAAAATTTGCTTCCATCTGTGTCCGTCTGTCCGGAGCTTGTTAAATCTCAATGTGTGCTTTGTAGCACACTTATTTGTTAGTAAACTTTCTTTATTTCTGGTTTTCTCCTTACATTGAACTGAATTTTTTCATATTGTTTTTGTGATTTAATTATAAAAAATTATATCTTGAATTTGTGATAATGATATCCGCAGTTTTCAGTTATCGTTGAATCTGTAACAGAAATGATTTTTTCCGTGTTCTAAATCAAAATAAACGTAAATAAATTATTATAGACCTATGAAGTAGATTAATAACAAAGCAAAAATGTTTCGATACAGAGAAATTCAGAGAGCTGCAGACTTGGAAATAAAATTCCTCGATTGCAACAAAATTGATAATTTCAACATCCAGAATAACACATACGAACGTAGCAACAAGGTATGTGAAATAAACAATATACTATCCAATATGCTGACACTGTCTTTGCTACATGCTGCATTTTGATAACTGATCCATCACGTTCTTCAGCGGTTCCAGAAATTTAAACAAAACATTACTAATTTGTATATATACTGATGCGAGAAGCCACAGAACTAGAACAAAGAATAAGAACTTTGTAATCGATCTAATGGTCGGGGAACAAAACTATTGTCATGATTAGAAATCAAAATATTGTTGCTGCTATGCTGTTTCCTGAAAGTTACGTCCGAAGTAGAAATAGATATCAGATACCTTTTTGTTTTCAATTGAAATGTTAACAGTATCATCAGAAAAAATAGCCTAGTTTATGGTACATAGAACTATTCATAAATCAAAAGTTGTATAATATTCACCTTGTACCTGTCACATAATATGAAAATAATAATTAAATAGTCAACAAAATAGTGCTCAAATTAGAATTTGCCATGTTTTTTTTTTATATTCAACGTCTACATTGATTATTAGAATAAAGTTAACATCATATGTACCATGTAAACAAAGAAGAAAATAAAGTATCACCAACAACGCTCAGGATCACTCATCGAGAAAACGAGTGGTGATCACTGCAGTCCTCTAAGAAAATATTAAGAATCAATCTCACTCCAGACCGATGTCAATGACATGAACCAATTTACTGTATTCAGATTTTTCAGAGTCCTCACGAAGCTACTGCACAATTTTATGGAGAACATAGGAATAATATTGACAAGATCAGATTTAAATTGGAAGGATAAAGACAAAAGTACCCGAAAATGCAGAGGAGAAGACCATATAGGGGTTGGTTGCCTATATGGAACCAATTTTCTGATATCCTATTAGAGGTTTGAATATTACATCAAATCTAACTCAAAACTATTTCTTGGTATACTTCAGTATATCGTCAATTTCTCAATTCTAAATCATCTATCATCTATGATATATCACACTATATAGAAACCTCTGCAAGTGATTCAATTCAGAAAGCCGGTTGCCACATAATTTAAACCAGCAGCTTAGATGTTAAATGAATGAATTAAGAAAATTGAATGGTTCTAATAAGAAGTTTTGTATTCAGATTTCAAGAAAACGCCACATTTAAAAAAAAAAGAAAATCCTTCAACTATAATTGAGAAAACAATCAAACAATAATTTCAGAAGACATAGAAAAACGGCTATGACTAAGTAGTTGGCACTGTTCATTAACAAAATATTAAAACCCAAAAAAGTACCTGAAGGATGGAAAACAAGTATACCAATTCCACTGTTTGAAAAAGGTATCAGAAAAGAACCGGAAAACTATAGAGAAATCAATCCTTTAAACACTACTCTAAAAATGACAACCAAAATTTTAATCCAACTAATAAATCCTAACCTAGCCTAACCAATTTTCTGACTTTCTATTAAAGATTTGATCATTACACAAAACTATATCTTGGCATGATTCAGTATATTGTCAATTTTTCAAAATTTTATTCCAAATTATCTATGATATATCACACTATATAGAAACCTCTGCAAGTGATTCAATTTAGAAAGCCGGTTGTCACATGATTCAAACCAGCAGCTAAAGTCTTGGATGAATGATTTAACACAATTGAATGGTTCAAATAGAAAGTTTTGTATTCACCACTCTAAAAATGACAACCCAAATTTCAATCCAACTAATAAATCAAAGGATATCTTTTGAGGACGAACAACGAGGTTTAAGAAGTGGAAGATCATGGACAGACGCAGTATTTGTAACTAGACAAATCACAGAGAAAGCTCTAGAATATAATCGAACGACGTTCATCTGCCTAGTTGACTTGACAAAAGCCTTTGATAGAGTTAGATTGAAGGACGTATTTCACCTTTTATACAAATACCGTTAGACATCATCAAATCAATCGAAGACATATATAAGGACAACAATATACAGGCTAGAATAGACGGACAACTTACAGAGGAAATAAACATAGGCACAGGTATAAAACAGGGAGATTCCTTGCCTTCCCCACTTTTTAATCTCATAATGGATGAAATAATGAAGACAATAAAAAAGAAAAAAGGTTATAAGATGGGAAGTTGAGAAATCAAAATTCTCTGCTATGCAGATGATGCTATCCTCATAGCAGAAAATGAAGATGCCCTACAAAGATTGGTCCACAAGTTAAATATAGTAGCAAAGAAACTAAACATGGTGATTTCATCTAAAAAAACAATAACACTGGTCTTTAGCGAAAAACCGATTAGACATAAGATAGAAATTGACGGCACTAGCATTGAACAGATTATGGAAGCTAACTACTTAGACATCACACTCTCAAGCTATAGAGATGTAGAATCAGAAGTAAAAAAACAGATGCAGAAAGCTGATAGAGTAGCAGGAATCCTCGATAATACAATATGGAGAAACAAACATATTAGAGCGGACTAAGAGTTGTTATAAGACCAATAATGACATACACAGCAGAAACGCGACACGTCCAAAACACAAAGAATGTTGAGAGATCGAGTAATTAGCGACTACATCAGAAAAACATGTAATGTGGAGAAGATTAACGAGTGGTTATTGAATATAAGAAAAGAATAGAACCACCATATAAGTAGAATGACGGATTATAGGGTAGTAAAGGTCGCAAGAGACAAATCGCCGGCCGACCCCGGAAAAGATGGAGCGACAATATAACGTAAAAGCACAAAAAAGGCAGAATTGCCTACAGGAGAGATAGAAGAAGAAGATAAAAAAGACGGAGACAAATATGAGAACGAAACAAGAAAAAAATATATAAACGTAGGGATCAAACAGTAAAACACATTGTCACAATCCCGGCATATTAAACAGTGTATAATGTCTTCAATGATGCTTTCTTCACAATACCACTCGTTTCCCTTTTTTCTCTTCTCAGTAATTTTTTGAATATCTCGTTGAATTGAACGCTCCACTTTTTTTTCATCCAATGATGTCCGTTAGGCTTCTAGCTCATCTCTATCTTCACCTTGGTATAGTCCAATGATTTAAAAACTGCCATATCTAAAAGTTGAAGTAGTATGACCTGGAAGTTGTAGCATAATGATTCCATTATTGCGCTTCCAGATTTTTCAAATGCTTGCTGGGACACACGATATACACAAACACTGGTATTCTGACTTGTCTGCCCAAATTTGGCACGCCTTGCGCATGAAGTCGCGCTGGAATCAGAATGCTTTCTTGGCCGTTAAGATTAGGTTGGAGTACATATTCACTAAGTTTTTGTGTGTTTGTGATATTTTTTGTGTTTAGTGGCTATTATAGAGTAGACCTGTTATTATTTGCTCTTGAAATATTGTATTTTTTATTATGAGATCATAATGCCGCCGCTACATGCAGAAACACTCATCGAAATACCAAAAAATGTATTGAATACTTTGGTTTCCAAAAAAAGACTTGGCGATGCTGTGGATAGAACTTTGTGGTGGAGAGGATAAAATTAATCCATAATATGGTAAGTGAATGTCGTGAATCACAAAATAATACTAGCTACTTGATTTTCCGAGTCGATATGTCACTTAAATTTCACCGTTGGAATATTATAGATGAAACACGTTACATTTAATCCATACTTCTTGGATTCATGGGCTTCTAGAGCTTTTTTATGTCATCTTCTGATCACTGTCAATACTATCTGAGCCTCTGGTCGGACATCCTAACGCATAAACATGTATTAGATTCCTATATTGGACCAGTCCTAAATTTCATTTTTTAGCTCAAAGGAAAGAGATTTTCACAAAATATAAATACTGTTAGCTCATATCACTTACTTATTCAGGGGAAAACTATATTTCTAAACAGTATAGAAAAATTTGCCCAAATTGGAGAGTCCAATTATCATCAGTTAGTGGTCGATTTTAAGCAACTACTACGTATTTTACATAGCCACCGGAAAGAAGACAAGAAAAAACAAATATGGCATGCTAATAGGGGAAATATAAAGAGAAAAACCTACTTGATAACTTTCACAAAAAGATTTTGCTCGGGGTTTTATGAGTATCAGATAAAATCTTACGAAAATCTTGAAAATATAGGATTAAACTTGCGTAAATTATATTTCGCTGTTTACACGCCAAGCGCTAATAGCTAACTAGTTAAGTTTGTTAACGATCAAGTGCCTTGAGCGGGAGTAAGTTACAGTGTTGCCAGATGATATGACACATTTTTAATATCGTCGAAATGTACTGTGATCCAATTTAGGTAGTGGTTCAATATACGAAACCTTCCCCTACTAGATAGCTTAGAAAGGTTTCAAGTAGGATTAACTTAAGTGAGCAGATCCACTTTTGAAGAACATTGAAGTCTAACTTATAGGTGGAGAAACAGTAGCCACTAATTGAGCTGCGTATCTAATCTTATAACACAACAAGATAATATTTGAGATTGATTCTCCATACATATCCATACAACCTTTATGTTCGTAAATGAAAATTTTTGTAGCCATTCTTTGTTATATTAAAGTATTTATTCTATGTGTTTTGCATGATATTCCTTCAGTCTTTGAAATAATATGGAATTATGAAAGTCTTCATCAAAGAAAAATGTTCACTTCTCACTTCTAAAAGTTCAAAAATTTTTGTAAGATCTTCTGAATATTCTCTCTCCATTGATCTGCACATTAATGAGAATAACTAAGAGAAGCACAGTAAATCGAATCAATTAAAACAGAAAGAAAATAGAAAGTGAAGAAAATAAAAAAATGAGAAGAAATTTCACTAAAATTAATTATCATTAACATCCCAATTTCCATGAGCTCGATATACGTTTTAATTATTGAAATGGTTTCTAACTTTGAATAATATGCAGAGTTATGAAGCTTATTATATGTATCCGTTCTTATGCCTACTCTGCTTGTATCAAACATAGTTAATACCAAGAACATCCAATTAGCTCATGTATGTTTGGTCAAAGTCGTGATATGATAGTGTCAACATTTAGATGATTTCTCCTCCCAATTCACAGATTCACATGTTGAGTTAATGAACGTATTGGCTAATTGGAACAAAATCTCTTATCATCACTATACCTGTATGAGAAGTTACTTACAAAAAGTTAATGTTAAATTGGAATTCTGAATATAGTTCGGTATAGAAATAATGTTATTCAAACATCCTGCCTTAGTTTAATTATTAATATATATTATTTACTTCTCCTGGTACATGTATGTGCAGGTAGGCGCTGTACCACGTAATTCATTTCTTCTATGATCGTTGAAGAAATCAGTTAGCACTTTATTATTCGAAATCCAGTAAAATTGGAACCACACAGTCAAGGACATCACTGAAATCATAATGTTTTAATGGCAATTCAGCTTCTTCAATTTTGTCTTCCATTCATTATAATTATTCAAGTCCTCTTATGATGTCAAAGAATTAATATAATTGGACCAAGGGAAAATAGAAAGAAGTGAAAAACATCCAGTATGACTAATGACACTATTTCATGTAAACTTTTTCAAGCATTCGCATTGAACTTTTGAATTTAAAAAATTTCGTACCATCCATTCAAACTTCATGGAAGTTTCAACACGTTTATAATTAATATGTATCCTTAATTTGAAAAGGTATAGTCTCTATTATAAACAGATTCGTGATCCATGAAATGGTTCTCTAAATATACGTGTTTTTGTCTGAGAACATCTGTTATATGATGCGATTGACTTTTTAGATTGACCAATGAATTTTTCGATTCAATTTAATCAAGAAATTCCATAAATATGAGAATCAATTCATTAGATGGTCTTTCACCTTTGATTTTACAGAGAATGAAATTGTTTTTAAGTTGTTTGCTTGCGATCGTGATCTTTTGTTGATTAAATATTCTGATTAGGGAGTAACTGATTTCATATATGGAATAGAAAAGTTAATGAGAAAGAGATTATTGTTGGAACTAGTATTAGTGTCAGTTTCAAAGTAACTGTAGTGACCTATAGAATTTGCTTGGGAAAATATGAACAATATGAGTTATCATGAAAAAAATTTCTCATCATGTCGAATGATAGATGAAATTAAACATTGGGCAAACAGGAAAAAATTAGAAAAATACAGTATGATTATAATTTCATACACATTTCATATAAAATTAATTAGGCATTCGCTCAAGATTTCTGGGCATTGAAACTTTGGTCTTCAAATAATAAAAGTATCGTCCATTCTTTTTTGATGGAAGTCTTAGCAACTATGTGTATCCCTAGTTTGTGTGATACCTTGAAGGTAAGAAGAAAAAAACTAGTGTTAGTGGTTAAATTTTTTTCTAAGAGAAAACTGTCTGTAAGAATATCGAAGAGGGTACACCAGTCGGAATTAGATGGAATAAGCACTTTGATAATGTGTTTCGATACGAAACCGACTCTCATATCCAACATTGTCATGAGAATAATTTACTGAAGATCTAACAGTGATTAATTCATTCATTCATGTCCAATATTTGTTCACTCTATTGGGACGGAATTATCAGTAGTAGTAATTAAACAAAGAAAATTATACATATTTTGGTAGTCGACAAATGATTAATTAATTAGGGTAGAACAAAAAAACAAATGAAAGGATATAGAAAAAGGCATCATGGAATGTCAGGACAATTAAGGCAATAGGAAAATTGAAGGAAATTGCTAAAAAATGGAATACAAAATAAATATATATGGGCACTCCAAGAAAAACTATGAAAGGGAGAAAGACAAAAAAATAAGAAGAAATATATTCTATATTATGACGGAGAACATAAACAAGGAAAGAACGGTACCAGTTTTATGATAATTGAAAAGATGGTTAGGAATGAACTAGAATATGAAGTTTTGAGCAGAAGAATATAAAAGGTTGAGATATGCAAGGGCGTCACATGATATGATACATAACTAGTTATTGGAGATATGAAGGCAAAAATCACAGGAGAAGTCTACTTAAATAGTGTGGCAGGAAAACACACCTTACACGAAACAATTAACGATAATGAAGGGCGAATATGTAATTTAGCCGAGGACTCAATATGTATATGAATAGCACTAGTTTTAAACATGACTAAAAAAGAACATAAAATTACGTCGATGATACCGGAAACCACCACGGGCCACCAAATAAATCAAGTCTTAATATCAAGAAGAAGATCGAAGATGATACAAGATGTAAGATCATACAGAGAAACATGTGTTGACACTGATCATCATTCATTAGTTATTCAATATGTGCGAGAAGTAGTAAATACATATACTTCATATTCCCGCCCTTTGTTATAATTGCAAAAAACAAAAGAACGAATTGAATTAAAAACTAATTGTACTATTGACATATTAGTTAAAAAAAATTATTCTATAATTTGTGGAACAAGACAATCAGACTATGAGTAGTGTAAATGCTGTGATGGAAACGGACTTATACAATGTGCAACATTGTATAACATAAGCATAACAAAGTATTAATTAAAACTAAAGTACTATATAATTTCAATCATACCGGGAAAAGTGACAGAAGCAAATAATCTCAGACAAATAAGCTCGAGATATGACAGACTGTCATTAGGTAAAATCTGTAAAGCACTTAAATGTTTGAAGCTAGTGGAAAATAGAAGAAAACTTATTTCGTGTTCTTCATTAGTACATGAAAAAATTAATATGGTTCAATTAATATATCCAAAGTGAAACAATAGTTAATTGCTTGATTATATTAATGAAAATATCACTTACACCATGAATATCAAAATCAAAATAGAAGTCTATTTGAACAAGATAATCAATTTTTCTTCAGTTCTCACATCTCAAAAATTTATAGGGGCCATCAATTAAATTATTAATATTTGCATTCATAGAAAATGGAACTGTGAATTTTATTCAAATTATTTCTTTTTTTTCATTCATCGCTTTCTTGTTCCTACGTATGTGAACTATTTGTAGAAATTCTCTTTTCCGTGTATTTGATTCCGTTTCAAGAATTTTTGGTTAGTTTGGTGAAATAAGAACAATCTCGCAATCATTTATTGATACTGTAAAATATCTTGTAAACAACAATTTCCTTTATTCTACCTTAACTCTACTCTTCACTTTTATACCCTATAACATGTTTAATAATATATTAAGGTGGATTTGTCTTGTATGTATAACCAAACATGAAAAGTTTTTCTTCCATGACACCGGACAGCCTAAATCTTCTTTCTCATACACATACATTCAGCCGCTGTTATTCGAAGTAGAGGTTTGTTTTCAACAAAAGACTAAATACCTAACGGGTTTAGTAAACCACGAAGGGGTGCTTCGTTAATCCTATATTAGAATTATCCAGAGACCCTACATTGTATTAACTACCAAAAATTAGACATATCATGCGCATTTTGTATTTGATGTAATCATTTCTATCATGAACGAAACGAAATCGTTTATAAGATATGAAACGTAATGCTACTCTTTGCCACAGTTAATTGAATTATTCATTCTCAATTACGCTGGAAAGTTGTTACCCATTGCTTTTTGATATTCATGCGAAAATGCAAAAAATACACTGAAGAGACTGATAACTTCTAAAATACATAGATTTTTTTAATGGAATCAAAAACCCATTGAAGCGAATTGATAATAATTGATAATTTGAAATGATAGATCATTTATGTGGAAATAATTCATATTTATAATGGAAGTTAGTTTCCATTCTTTCATAGTATCGTAGTTAACTTCCAGTAGGGATCATTTTACTACAATGTGTATATATGAAGAAAATTGGAAAATGCTATGTAGCAATCTTTCCACTTCATGCTGTACCATTTCCAAATAGTACGTTGAGCTGCAAAGAATTTTTTTTTTGTAATGAAATACAGGATAACCAAAGATATTTCTAGTTTAACGGCCACTATATGACGCTAAACGCATGAACTAATTAGTGTCTAGTGTTCCTCATTCTTTTGACTTTCTTCTGTATTTATAGACGAATCTTGTTCAATATGTCTCAGTTCATTCCCTTTTTTCTACTATTTTTCATCCTTACTTATTTTTGCATGAACTTCATCTTCTCTGTGGCATATTGTTTGTCACTGAAACATACAAGTTGTATAGTTTTTATTCTTTACTTATACTATTGGGGTGAATTTATGAACAATATCCTCATTAGATATTCAATTTATTTGAACACTCACACTAGACTTAACTTATATAATTATCGACGTATCACTAATATTTAACTAACTTATATAAATTATATAAATTCACCGATTACTTCTCTGTTGTTCCGTTCATTATGACAAATAGATACGAGGAGCTTGCTAGAAATTAGTTCTAAACAATGTGAGTGGATCGCCACTATGATAGAAACATATATAAAAATAAAAAAAAATATTGTGTTTGTTATCATCTTATACTTTTTTAACTCTATTTATATTTCTAGGTGCTCTAAACAGAATTTTTTGTGATTTATTCTCGATTCAATTCCAGCGAAAATGAATCTAGTTTAGTATCCTAAAAGCATTTCGAATTTGATCAATGAGTTGAAGAACAATTTTTTGACATAACTTACGTTTTACGTACGATGGAAAAAATTAGTTTTTATTCGGTGTAACTGTATAAACAGTGTTTTTAAAAATCGTTGTAGTTTTTGGCGAAAATTGAGCTCTAGGCAAGCACTAAAAATTAAATAGAGCGATTTCGAGATGAGTGTTCTTACCACATTGTTCTCGCAGATGACCTTCAACATTAGTCGTGCGCGGATCTTGTGGTAACCCTTAGTATTTTTATATGATAAATCAAACTTCAGCGTAAACTATCAGTTTTAACTGTGCTGAAGAGCTGTCGAAAAATTTCCTGTAACCTATAAAAAAAAAAAATTCACAATACTAAGCAGTTATTTTCTGTTAATTCGCAAACAGCGCTGAAAAAAGTCTAGCAATATACAATTTAATTTATACACAAAGTTGCAATATCATCATTAATCGGAGATATACCAAGATGTTGTGCGCGCTCTTACGATGACCCGCGATGAGTTACATTATACTTCCTTTAGTCTAAGCCATTGGCGTAGTTAGGTGGTCTAAGAACTACCAGCGAGTACTCTCAGTGTCCGAAGAAGTATATAACGTTGTCTGATATTGGAGTGCTAACAGAAAAAAAAATGCTCGTACCGACAAAAAATATTGCTTTCGAGTATATGAATTAGTTGTCCCCACGGAGGATGTGGGCTACTCCTTGATATAAATGATGCAGGACATATCTTTAAAGATCCAAACTGGGAGATTTCCCTAAACTGTGCGGAGTGAACGAAAATATTTTTCATATGCTCGCACTCGGACCTGCCTCATCGTATCAGGAAAACTGTGAATTTAGAAGAGGACCAAGAATATAATGTGAGTTAAATTCTCGACTAAGATCGTTAGACAAAAAGAGGAAATATGAAAAACAGAAAGAAGAGAAGGGCTCGTATAGGAAGAAGCCAAAAAAGGAAGGTTTTTCAATAGTATTGCAAACGTTTTCGAGGTTGATATACGAAGCAGCGCACCAAGTTCTTTTCGATATTTTTCCACTCAATCTCTAAAAACATCGACAAACACAACATCAAGAATATTGATGTTTTGTATAATTAAGTGAGTTGGTTAATGTGATTGTTCTAAGTTAATATCTGGTATGAGCTTTATTGTGAAATTTCAGTCTTGTTTGAATATTCTATCAAAGATAATCTTTCGAATTTGATGAATTATTGCTTGAGAATTCTCATTTTGAGGACTCGACGTACACACACAAGTGATAAATTTTGTTTCTATGAAGTGAAACGAAGATCCAGTGAATCAGTTATAATTTATTGCCATGTTATATTCCAATTAACAATGATAGATGGAATTTGAATTCCAAAGTTTCGTCAATTGAATTAGTTTCAAGAAAATTTTAAGTGCTATAATAACTGTTTTCCGAAAAAATCTATCTTATCTTATTAATAGGAATATCCTGTAACTGACGCTGATGTTCCAATTTCAACTATCCTATTGCGAAAATGTGGAAATGAGTTACGAAAATGAAAATAAAAAAAACAGAGAATAGGATCGGTCGAGAGGTAACAAGATTATCAAATAAGATTATCTGCTCATAACATGAAATTGTGTTATTAATATTTTATTCCGGGGCCGATGACTGCCAGAGCCCATTCCATTTTTCTTTATGTTGACAAAACTGATTGCTGCAGTATTCCATGGAATTTGGAAATGGAGTTTATTCAATTAATCAAAATACTAGATATACTGAATGATTACAAGTGCCGCAGAGAGTTCGAAAATAATTCCGTATACGAATACTGGAATTTATTTGCACTTACTCTTTATTGAAAATAAAAATTATGAAAGAAGAAAATATTGAACGATTTTTGACAATTGAATGATGAAACTGATTTCATGCTGTGCCTGTAATAACAACAAAACTTCTACATTTTTGTTAGGGGTGCTTGAAATTAAGCGATTCGGGTGAAACTTACAGTAAAGTATTGAAAGTGTTTGGTCATAATTTTATGTGCCACGTATTTCGTTGTTATAAAATATTTAAGAGGGCAGGGAAAGTGTGGAAGACGTAGTGCGAGAATGGAGACTATTCAATCTGCCCACTGACTCAAATGCGCAGTGTGTACGCTTCCCAATCCACTAAAATCGCTATTCACAGTTGGAATGATGGCACATGAACTAAATATCAACCGCAAGCAAGATTTTGCTATGTGAAATCGCTATAGAAAACAATATATTGAATGTCTATCACTGAAGATTGTTTGGTACAAGTAGAAAATTTATAATTGTCGGTCGTCACCACTATAATACCAAGCTAATTATGCTTACTGCTATTAGCAGATGCAATGGAGCTTGGAGATTCGTTATGATATCTCTTAATAAATTATAGAAATCCCGTGTGATATCTGGGAGAAAACAGTGACAATCTGATACCGCTACTTTCAAATTTGAAAGGAAGCTGCTGTCACTAGTACCTCATAGTAAGGGTGAGTGTCGGTGCAGGCGTCAAGGGATCGTTAAGGGGTTATTAAACTCAAAAATGTTGTGGTTCATTCGAGGAATTTCTGGAGTTTGTGCATATTCTAATCCTTATCAAGGGCCCGCGGCTTTTCAATAACAAAAACGGGTTCTCTGTAAATTCTTGTATTATAAAAAAATACCTTTGTATATATGTATATTTGAAGAAATCGACAAATGCTTATCTTTCACAACAACAACCTCTAAATATAGTAGTTGAGGTACAATTACCATAAAAATTGGAAAATAACAGAAACTAAGTGATTTATTCAAACTATACGATTAACGTGTTATATCAGTCTTAATCTCTTGGCTCTTGGAATTACCTTTGCAAATTCATTCATGTGATTAAATACGCGACTTGATAATCAAAATTTGTTGTTTCTATTTTTTTTGCGACTTGGCATTCGCAAATATTCTATTTGTATATTTACTTTTTCTACTATTGGCGTCTTGTTTTCTTTTATTCAGTGTTTTTATTTGATGAATTATAAGGTAATTTGCAATACTTTGTTCAGGTTCTATAAAAATTGGAAGAATTCCATAGTTACAGAGGTGTGATATGATTTAGTCATTAATAAATATATGTTTATTACAGTTTACTTTTGAATGCGACTTCAAAGCCCAAAACTAAGCACTAGAGTAAATAGTAGCTATCACAAATAAACCACTAATAAAGGCTCACATAATGGAGTAGAAAGTAAAAAATATGCAAAATCCAGCATTATGTTCAGAAATACTGCAAAAAATCTCAACTGATTGCGGCTAGACATTGCAAAAACTAAGTTGCTGCTTCACCATAATGCCCTCTTAAAACCGGAAATATCCTGTTGGAGGTCCCGGACTTGCTAAGACCCCTGCAGGGATTTATTAGTTCGGTATATTATTGCAAAAGGGAATCTTTTCAAAGAGCATCATGTTGTCATCGAATAATTTTATAATAAATAGTTTCTACTGTTTCATCACTGGAATGCCAGACCTCGACCCTGACGCGACACACTTAATTTTCAAGATTAATATTTTATATTCACCAATTGTCTCTTCCAAAAATCATTTGAGTTCTGGATGGGTGTGGGATATGTCATTCTCAGTATATTGTTGCAGTTTTTTTTTTCGATCATTTTGGTTACTATTTGTTATATTTCTTATTGCATTTCTGACAAACGATTAATATTACCAGATTATATTCTTATGTACCCCAATTTGCAGAAAGTTTTTGAGATTTTATAAGGAAGAATAAACCTTCCAGAAACAAAACTGTCCTTTCTGTTTGATGATCCTCTCAAATGTAGAACATTGATGAAAACGGAATAGAATTATAGAATAGAGTATTTGTATTATATCGAAAGTTTGTGTACTATTACGAGTAATTACATCTAATTAGTGTTTAGAGAGATGGATTTGATGACTCAATCCAATTATACAGCATAATCGACAAACATATTCCATTTGTAATAAGGTATAATTCAGTATTATAATATTTGGAGCAGCATTGTTAATAGAAACTCACCTTTGGAAAGTAGAATAATTATATATTTGCTTGCAAATGATTTGATTCGATGTACTGAAGTAGAAGTAACATGTAATAATTGTTGTTTATTATGATTCTTAACCTAAATCAGCCATGAAACTGGGATGCTGATGACATGTGGAAAAGCGGTGACAATCTTTATATGAGTATTTAGTGGCAGAAAACACGTAATAAATTTTCACATGAATCTTTAAATTAGCTATAGATAAACTTATATCAAATATGAAATGGGTATCAGGTTATGTAACAACAATAAAATGATTTTTTCGGGAATTTAGTGTACCAGTGGCCCTAACATTTTCGTTGAGTATGCACCCTGTTTCGAAACAAAGATGATAATGGCTTTACAATAAGTGGAAAGATTCATATATTCGAATAATGCACTTTGCTCTAAGCTCTAACGAAACTGGGGACTAAAGTAATATAGGTTTACTCAATACCATTAGGCTACGACAACAAAGTGTGAACCTGCATATCAATCCCCAATATAAAAAGCGATTAATATATAAATTTGAGGTCACTAGAAAAGGGAAAAACAAAAAACCGAAAGTACAACGCCATTGAAATTGAGCTGTTCAAGTAGTGCTATTGGGTCAATCACCAATGAACAACTAGACAATTTGAATCTCACAGATCTAGTTTCAGTATCTACTATCCATCAAATTATAAAATTGGATAATTCCTCACTTAACTTAGAATTAAATTACCTCAAATTTTGAAGATAATGGACAGAATGTTCTGATTGGAATGAGTGAGAGTCATTTATTCATAGACAAAAACCTCTTAGAAATAAAATTAAAATGTTAATATTTCAGAGAATGACATCACTGGACCTCTCGTTTTTGCATTTTTTGTGGGAAAATATGGAATTGAAAATACACGCCAATTCGTCTGCGTATCTTCCAGATTGAGAAAAATAGCCACGACCCAATTTGAATATAAGACAATATTGTATCGTTCTATGTAAGTGATTATTTAATTTATTATTCTGATGGAATAGGATCTCAACAAAGTTATTTCATCCGATCTTTTACGGAAAAATAAATTACCTTCTAAGAAAAAACAGTGGAAAAATTAGAGATTCATGCGAGGTTGCAGAGGATGAAATTTTTAGTTAAGAGTGGTTTTTTTTCCACACTCTTACGATGATACACTGTAAATATGAAAAGTTGACTACAAGTTCATTGGAATATTTCAATTAGGATGTTGAAAGTCGAGTGAAAAACGTAGATTCATAAATACTTATCAAATATAAAACTTAGGATTAACAGGTTCAACAGAGCATTATATACGTACATTGTAATGGGAACACGTGTCATCTGACGGCGTCAATCATAACATAATATGATGGAACCCTAAAAATTAATGAGCGAGAAATTTCAAGTTTTGAATTATTTTTCACAAAACTTCAACCCAGAAACTTTACAGTTTGTATTATATTATCTTCACGTAGTTGAAAGATGGTGGTGTGACTGGAAAAATGGAACTAACTTTAACGCCAAAACAAGATGGCACTTAATGAAATCTCCAAGTGGAAATTTGGAACTTGAATTCACATAAAATTGGTACACATTTCTATAATAGAATACACACATTTTTTAAGTAATATAATATATTTTTTTTGCAAAATGCTTTATAAATATGGTTCGTTTGAGAACTTGTACCAAGAATACTCAAAAGCCTCGTATGATGAAGGAGATGATCTACTAGGTCGAAATTTTTCTACTACTCTTCTATTGCGATCATCTAAGAAAAGAGATCTAATTAGGGTACTACTGAGATAAATCAGAACCATACGAACATATTGTCACGAACCCTTCGACGACATGTTTCGTGAAGTCGCTCCTGTTCGGTTATTACTCTCAAATTTGGCGAAAACGCGGCAGCGTCTTCAGCCATCTTAGCCTTCATTCATGTTTTTATCACTGTGTAGATTGTTTATACTATTTTTCTAGAACTATTTCCTGGGACGGTCTTTTTATATATTTGTTTGTTTTTTTCTAGAATTTTTGAGATATTTCGTTTCTTGTATAAACGAGGTTTGTTTAGTAACTAGTAGAAAACTAGTGAATAGTTACTTATATAGGTAGTGGATAATGATTTTTATATAAGGCTAGTGATAGTGATAGTGATTAAATAAATTGAGGAAGTATTAAGTGACCTCACCCTTAGAAAACAGTTTAAATAAAATAGGAAATAAGAAAAACATTACAATATATGAATGTTCACAACTAGAGTAAATATGTATCACTATTGTACTGGGATGTATCTAGATATTGTCAATTTTATCTACAATATATTTACAATGGAATATTTCATGATTTATCCAAAAATTCTGAAGAAACAAAAGGTGATTATGATATCGAATAACAATAAATTGTCGTTTTTAAATGTAAAACAACACCAGAATGTACTCTCACTCACATAAACATAACCAAAGTGCATACTTATTCGAAAAGACCACACTATTTAACCTCATTTGCGGCTAACATGACCACACAAACTCATCACAAGTTTCCAATGTAATCGTGAACGGTATGTAGTTTGGTATTGTCTGACTACTATTCCGACTTACCTGTAATTCAATACATACTGACTTCATTTCAAATTATCCACGTCCAAATTAATCCTGACGTAATTTTCAATTAACCGGAATGTTCCACCTGTAATTGGAAATTTCACATGTCCTATTAAAGGGAAAAAACATGAAGACACGCTTTCTCTGAGGCTCTGCAGTTGTAGCCAATGCAGATGAATGAAATTACTGCGAGTAATTCAATTAAAAGGGAACAGACTGAAATTTTGCATATACAACGAAAGTATATATATTAAGGTTTCAAGAGAATAGGGAAATTCATGAATCCATTGTAAATTATATAGTTACAGGCATGAAGAATCAGCTTTAAATGTCTTAAACGTTTGAACAATTAGGAACAACTTAGTCGTATGATATTTAAAAAATTTTACTAAATATTTTATTTTGTTCCAGACTGAATCTGATCAGTAGAACATTCAATTCTTCAATTCTAAGGTGATATACTACTCATAACTTACATAAAACTTTTTTATTTTATTTTTATGGTTCAACTACTGCATTGAACTAATATAAGAGGCTTGGTCTCTTGAGTTCCTCATTCAAACCCTCAGTGTTCAATAATGGGACCGCCCCGACGCCGACGTCAGATGGTTACCTATAAAATTCTTATCACAGTTGAATGTCTGTATGAAATTTGAATTATCATTTCCGACTAAATCTAAAAGTTACACATCATCTATCCGAATTGACTCGAATATGTACATCCATCAAAGCACTTCACTTCATATGACCATAGCTGAATTATACTGAAGTAACCAAAATATTTTTATATTATATCATGTCTAGATATTCTTGATAGAAGTATTTTAATTTATTCTGTTACTGAAGTAACACACCTGGTATTTTACGGTGTCGTTGAATGGTATTTAAGAATTATTTTGGATAATAGAAATGTGATTATAGGTCAATGTTTCGTATGTTTAATAGTATTGTTAATGTATACTTGCAAGTTCGTAACATTTTTTTTGTCATTATTTTCTACAGTCAAAATTGAAGTTCTCATCTGCAAACGTAGTTACAGTTTTCTACCTTTGCTGAAGTACAAGCTACTGACCTGATTGGAGTCCTCACCTCTAAAAAGCAAACTAATTCTTTGTGGTGATCTCAATATTGATTATTCCACTGTGTGTGCTGGTCAAGAATGTCTTCAGCCAATTTTTTATTCTTTTGGTATGATCATGCATATAACGGCACCAACCAGAATAACTGAGACCAGTTCTAGTACTATGGACTAAGTCAGCTATCATAGTATGATCCACCGACTGTACTGACTTTAATTCAGATCTCTTCGATTATGCAAGCAGTGTTAACAAAATTTTCGGTTAAATCCATCCAAATGTTTCTGGAAAATTATGCCGTATCTTTTCGGTAAAAAGTTTTCAAGATTCATAAGAACACTAACTAGTCTAGAATCCAATTCTTATCCCCTCAGGCATTTTAAAACCCTGGCTCACTAAACGTTTACGTATATCTGCAGAGAACATGCGATATTCATCTCACCTAAGGGAATTCTCAGATAGTGTCTTCTTAGAAATTTACGTGAAACTGTACAGAAAAATTTATCATAAGACAATAAAAGCTGCCAAAGATATTAATTATAATAGGAAACACGCCAATTTTCAAAATATTTCTAAAGAAACATGGTCCATTGTGAATGATCTAACAAATGAGACTTCTTCTTCTTCAAGCATAATCTCTTCGTCATTTGATAACCTCAATAATCACTTGACTGAATCAAATTCTATAAGTCCTTCTCATGATCCACTTTCAAATCTCCCTGATGCTAATGCTAACTTACTCAGTCTTTATGGCCGTAGTTTAGCAGTGCTTCGCAGTAAAATTGAGGACATCAAAAATAAATACTCAAATGTAAGTAAGTTTGAGAATGTTTTTGAGTTTCATTTAAAAATGGCACTTTTACCCAATGCTTTAAGACGGCTATAATTATACATCTGCATAAATGGAGAGATGAAAATCAAGCATCGAATTATTGCTCAATTTCACTCCTTCTCACGTTATCTAAGATCATAGAAAGATTGGTCAAAAAGAGGCTTTCATCATTTCTGTTTAATTAAAAAATACTTACAACCTATCAATTTGGGTTTTTAAGTAACAAATGCACAAGTGATACTATATTCTCCCTCCAAAATAATGTCTACTCTAGCCTAAACAGCCATCACTACACTGCAACAACTTATTGTGATTTTTCTAAGGCTTTCGATCGAGTTAATCATAATATTCCAATCAACAAATTGCACTACTACGGTTTCGGGGGAACACCTCTTGCATGTTTCATAACATATCTTACCAGCAGAAGTCAGCTTGTAAGGGTTGATACGACGTCTTCTTGCAAGCCAATACAATGTGGAGTGTTATAGTGTTCTAATGCTCAGTGCTAGTCCCTATTTTGTTTCTTCTGTTTATAAACGACATCTTATATCTAGACATAAGTGATAAAATATGTCTATTTGCAGACGACACTAATTTCTTTTGGAGCAAACCTGATATCACGGCACTTCATAGGACCATATCTAGTTACTCTTAAATCATGTGCGATTCTAATCTTCCTTGTCTCAACATTTCTAAAACTAAAGTTTCATCTATATAAAGATATTCATCATCATCGACGTCGTTGAATCTATGAAATTCTTAGTGCTTGTTGTGGACAATTCCTTGAAATGAGACTTATATATTGCAGCCTAATCTGAAAAATTGAGTTTCTCTTGTTTTGCGCTAAGATCAGTTTCCCAAAGAACTGAACTTATCCACCTCCTCAACAGTCTATTTGCCTTTATTTAGACGCATTTCCTATATGCCCTTTCTTTCTGGGGTACGTGTGGTGCCACTCAATTTGAGCAAATCTTCAAACTAGAAAGGAGAGCTGTTAGATATCTACTCGAAGTAAACAACAGGGCTCACTGCAGGGACTTCTTTAAAAGATTAAAAATCTGACTCTTTCCTTATCCATCTTTGAATCGGTTTGCCTAATTCGTAGGCATGCTTCTCCAATTTCAGAAAGGTCGTTGCACAGCTATCCGCTTAGGAACGCGGAGCACGACCTTTACCTACCTACACCATGTTCAGAATGAGTTGATTACAATATAAAAAAATGCACAATCACTTGCCAATTGAAATCAAACCGATATCAGGTTTTCCCGCATTTCGCAATAATTTGAGGGCATATTTATTGGAAAGTGCCTTCTACTCTTAAACAACTTCTAATCTAATAATAATATTTGGATTTATATACGACTTATATACTAATTATTACCTATTACTATTACCTTTAATAATGTTACTGACTGTGGTTTTCTTCTATATATTGAAATTTTATTTTATTTTTTTAATCTTCATTCAGTTATTATTTGATAACAATTTTCTGACAATGAAACACAGATGGCACTAGGTATATTACTGTTCCTACTACATAATTTATATTGCTACTATTCCAAATAATTTTCTCCTAGAGTTGCCTGAAAGTTCCATTCCATATTGAATTTTTGAAGATATTGTATATGAATGCTAAAAAGAATAAGTTTTTCTTGATTTATCCTGAAATTATACAGCCTGTATCTATATTTAAACATTGGTTCCAGTTTGTATTATTGATCAAACTATTTCCATTTTCCGATCCAGTTAGGATTCCATTTCTTCAGTGTATTTTTTTCTACCATATTTTTGTCATTGAGCAAGTGTCCTCAGTGAGATATTCCTAGCTTTGGAAAGAGTTTAAAGTCCTAAGAATGAGAGAACTTTGTGATGTATGATTTGGCGATTTGTTAGATATTGTTATAGTGAAGCAGCAGTTCCTTCTGGCTGCGACATGCAATATATTCAATATTGCATTATGTCGCGATATTTTGAGAAATATTCATTGAGCTCAACAGCCGAATAATTGAATGAAGCAGTTGGTACTGTCCTTACTTTGCTTAAACCTAGACCTATTTTTTCTCTAAATTCAGAATTTTAGAATGAAAACAGAACTTGATGCAAATTTATTGATCTCTTCCTTCTTCTCTCACAACATTAAAATGTAATGAACGAAAATATGATTTTTGAAAAGGTGTACGTCGTTTCGAATTTCACTCCTGTAACTACGCACACTGGTGATACCTTTATCTCACACTGGTCGTTTATAGGTGTTGATATGAAGTTATGTGGTAGGCCCTATCCTTTCATAAGGATAGGGCCTACAAAATACAAACTACAATACTAATTCATAATACGACAAATCTAGATTTTGACTTCAAAATCGTATGAAGTGAAGTAATACAAAATTAAAGGATAAGTTCTTCACTTATGAAGTTTTAAGTTGCGCAGTAAAGAAGTAGAAATAAACGTGGCTCCTGATCACATTGCAGATTTTTCCTCTTTTAAAGCGTAACAACACAAAGTTAGCTTCCAAATATTGCATGAGAGTAATATTGAAAAAAATTTCAATATCTAAATTGATATATGAGGTGTGTCTGACAAGTTCGGCGAATGGTCCGATATCTCGACAGCAAAGTGGCAAAAATGCTACGGATCCACAAGAAAAATTGGTGGAACGGACAATGTCCAGTTATTCTGAAAAAATAGGCACCCATCTATTTCGAAGTGCTTCGTGCGTGATCAATTTTTGTAGGATTTGGCACGTCTTTGAAGACCCATACACTCGATTGTTGTTCAATTTCGGGTTCACATGTATGTACCCACGACTCATCGCCTGTCGCTATCTTTTGAAGCACCACGATAAAATATTTCTTGCATTTCTTTGCACCAATCGTCACAAGCTTTTCTTTTGAGCGATTGTCAAATTATGCGGTCTCCAGCGCGAAAAAATCTTTTTGGCTGCCGAATGTTCATGAAATATTGAATGTATGCGAGTGAAATCAATGCTCAAGTATGTTTCAATCAAACAGTATGCACAGTATCGATGTTTTTTGGCACAACAGCTGATTTTAGACGACATTCACGAAATTCATTCCGTATCGATGTGGGACGAAGTCTGAATTCGAAAACCAGCAAAACATGAAGGCTCAATAACCTAAAGGCAATGCGAGTTTATTGGCACAATGCTGTTGGTTTAATATACGTCGATATCCATAGAAAATCATCGCACGAGAATGTACACGATCTAATTATGCTTTTTGACAAATATGAATTTCCCTAGTATTTGTAAACATGTCAAATAGCGCTCGTATGATGATGCGTTCTGAGTACGTTCACCGCTATGGTGGAAATGTCAGATTTGAAATGTTCCCATCAGTGTTGCCATATTTCAGAACTTAAGTAGTAACCATCGTATATCATTAATTACATATTAAATGATTTTACACATGAATTTTGTTGCTTAATGGATCATAACAAAAATGTGTATAAGGGCGAGTGCTGTTCCAGCAGATTGTCTATAACTATTTGATCATGCGCGATATGGAAATAGCGTTTTAACAGTATCATGTTTAAGTAATGAAAATAAACTCGAGCAGAATTTTTCGAACTAAATTTGGAACTTACTTCCGATCTTGTATCTTTTTTTTCAGGTTGTAATATATTTTTAAGATGGAGATTGAGTATTCAGTCGGTGGTGAAGATTTTTAAAACTTAAAAGATTATTTTCTTTTTTTTACAGTCAATTCATGCGTAGTACGTAAGTTTCGAAATAAAAGCAAAATGCTAGAATTCACCTAAATAGTCGGGAATTCGATGCTGTGGCTCCACTAAGAAATATCTTTGTTTTACTTTTTCAACCGTTTTGATTACCTATTTCAAACAAAATTGGATTCCATGATTATTATAATATGAAATTCTTCATTCAAATTTCAGTAGCTTGCTAACTTGCAAATAAAATGTATTAGTATTTTATTGCTTATTTTACAAATATTATCAATAGTAAAATGGAAGAGCATGAAACTGAAATGTCGGAAACGAAAAAAACTGTATTACAGTGAGATGGCAGGCAATACCAAAGTTAGATATAGTTCATGTAGTCCCGGAAGATCGTAGTTCAAAATGCGCGACATATAGTGTAACGTTAAGTGTTATTGTAGACGTAGTAAATAGTGTTTAGTAGGAATATACCCAAAATCAATCATTTCTTCATTTCCTTAACTGAAAATAAGATAAAACATGGAAGTAATTCATGGAAATTTAGTTTAAAAACTAAAAAAACACTGTTATAAATCACATCAAACTAAAAAGTCAAAAAGTCTTTTCAAAAATAAGATAGAAATAATAATGAATGGAAAAAAATGAGTATTATTGTGAAAAAAGTGTCGTACGAAAAATATGGAACTAAGCCCCACACTTTTCTCACAATAATACTAGTATATTTTTCATCCATTATTGTTTCTATCTAATTCAAAAAAATATTTCGAACCTTTTAGTTTAATGTGCTTCAGAAGCGTGTTTTCCAGTTTTTTTAAACTATTTATCAACCACTTTTTAGTTTGATATGCTACAAGAGCGTATTTTTTGCATTTTTTACTATAACTATATCAATTTAATTGATACCACTCACGTATAATGACTTCTCTGACTTCGCTGCTTATATACCTACATCTCGTCGAAACTTGTATCGAACCGTAACGTTGTAGTTGTCGAAGGGTTTAATTTACAACAAGAAAGATTTTTATTAAATGAGAATATACTCCAAAGGAGAGTTACAAACAAAACCGCATACAGGTGAAGCTAATATAAGCGTCTTAAAAAATTTATGTCCAATATTCACCAGATTCAACAAAACTTTGTGATGCAATCTGATAATCATTCATCGTATGATAATCAAAACTACGACGAAGAAATCTGAGTTCTAAGTACTTACATAATCCTCGTGTTGGTTATTAATTCCAAACTTAATTCTTACAGCATTTCTACAAGTTCTGCGACTACTATTATGACAAATAAACATTAGTTAGAGGACTTTACGAAAGTTTCATACGAACTGAGAACAAAACAAGTGAAGTTACAAAATGGTGAATAAAATACAAATAGAAAATTCTCGAGGGTGTTTTATGATAAATGTTTTATGCAATGAATATTTAGCGACCAAAGGAAACAAAAACGGAATTCATTTGTTTTAATTCTCCTTTATAACTCTCTGTAGATAAAATTTCTAACAATAGGTCACAGTTATCGTATTCAGTTGGAATATGAAAAAACCTAACCATTATTATTTCTATATATTTTTTGCTCTGTACTATGATCGTTTATTTGCAGATAAAGTATTTAAAGTATTTGTGAGCAGATATGAAATAAGGCTTCGAATGAGTCACACACAATTATCATTAGCCGTAGAAACTCAATCAAAATCAACGGATATCTTAATTATTTTCTTCCCAGGCGATGAATACATAAGTATTCGGAAGCTCGGAAAATATATTGAAGTTAGTCCACTGTGGTGTTTCCTTGCCACGTTCCCAATAAAGAACTACTCATAATATACTCATAATATAGTTGGCAAAGACTTCTTTACCAATATATATATATATATATATATATATATATATATATATATATATATATATATAAATTTTTCCAATTTCTTATTTCTTAGACCTTTTTGATATATTAATGCATCTAAATGTTATTGATTTTAGGTTTCAAAATTAGTTTTTCTTGAAGGTTTTTAAAGGAAAGATGGATTTTGACGTTTCGACTTTTCTTTAAATCTTCATCAAAATATTATATTGACACTGACAATTTGCTTATTTATATTCAATTAGTACAAGGCACTTGATATATAATATTACTTCTTTTGTTTTTTGGTGTTTTAGATTTTAATTCAGTGAAATATATGGATAATGTATTATGTATAGTTGAAACGGAATCTAATACACGAAAAAGCGAATTTTTAGAAATGGTTCACATACATTAAATTCCATTTTGCGAACGCTAGTTGTGGCATCATCATCAACTGTATCTATTGCATTTTGCTTTGAAGCTGGTGTTCGTATAGTTGTTGTTGACCTTCGCAACCTTTTTTTGTAGAGACACTATCTCGCAATTTCGAGAAATTGGGGATGTTAATATCGGCAAAAATGTCGATTTACATCACGCTCTTCAGAGGGATTGTAATTCAATATTCCTGGGATTAGCCAGGAAAGTAGTTGTTTTCCTATTTAAAGGGCGACGAAATACATTCGCACACACTGAGAAGAAGTACAGTTTTTGTGTGGTTTGTTATATATGATTCAACAAGATTCATAACCAATTGATAACAATTTATTTGGATCACAACATTTTACTTATATTAGAGATTGTTCGAAAAGTTGGTTTAGTCCGATTATTTATTCTCAAACAACTCAATATTTTTTTTTTTCAATTGTGTCTCCTGCACCCCTTATCGATCCGCCGGCTCTATCCGTGACCACCTTTCTTCAGCAGTTGCGGTTCCCAAATGTTGATGCGCAGTTATTTTAGTGTTCGTAGATATAGCTTCCCCACTCGACTTATTGTAAAACGGTGTGAAACAGCTTACGGCCCTCGATGCATAGTAATTTTTTACGCGAAAATGCTGCGAGATTAGCTCAGCAATCATAGTGCTTACTGTTTTACTCACTTTCTTCATGAGTGTATCATTTGATTTTTGCCAAGTTTTTTACTTCCAGCATGCACACCGAAAGTTATTCAAACATGAGCTTTATCGAGACAGAGGTTAGTGTGTGATTTGCGGGTGAACAGTTCAATAGTTCCAATCAAATTGCTTCGTCATTCTGACGGTATTCACTCGGATCTCCATACTAAAGAGATTGATTTTTTCAAGAGAAAGAGCACCAAATCAGCTTATTTGCAGTATTCCATATAATCTCATGCAAATAAATTGATGAAATTTCAGTTATAGGTTGGAAACACAATCAAAGACCATACTGGGAACCTGCATGAAATCATGTACTAACCATATTGTTTCTTGTATTTTAAACGAAACGGTAGTGAAACTTATATCTTCAGTATCACTATCAAACAATACTGTCAACAAAATTCATTTTTCATCTTTCGAAGAGGACCTCTAATTGCTCAATTCATTAGCTGTCCATACAACAAGTGCTGAAATAGTTTGTTTGTTGGACGATTTCTATGTACAGAGATGGTTCCAAAGCTACGACAGGTCTAATGTTGGGACTGTTAACAAAAATAAAATGGAACTTGAATGATTGCAGTTATTGTGTTTTCCACAGACATGCTCCTACAAAAAAATATTTTCCATCCTCAAGAAAGTTTTAGATAAATACTGTGTGAAGATGTGAAAAACCTTCAGCTTTCTCTGCTTGTCCTTACATAAGTAAAGTGGCTCGCATGTAGGAATGCACTCACTCGATTATATGATCTGGGTTTGGACGATAATACCAAATTATCAGGAATTATTTATTATAAATACTTGTGCTTCATACTCACTTATTTGGCAGATATTTCTGCCGCATTGAATGAAATGAATACCTTACTGTAGTACAAGTCATTGCAGCGTGGTAGTGATTTGTGTTTCAAAAAAATGTTATCAATGAGTTTTCAATTCCAATTCGAGTTGACTCTTATTTGTAACTTGGCGTTGACTGACAAAGAGATCTGCCAGCTAGAAATGCTAAGAAGCCCTGCATCATATATTCAGAATATCAGGGAAATATGAGGAATAGAGAATGTAGCTTCTGGTAGCCGTATCTTGTATTTTTCATGAGTTTCCAAGAAATTGCTAGGATAACCCCTGAATTAATGAGGCAGAAGAATGTATATTACTCGCAATATAACCCACATTACCCACGTTTGATAAAATAAGCCTGTAATACTGATCATGATTTATATTTTATACATAAATTGTCATACAGACTTTGTAAATGCTGGAATAATTTTTATAATAGTATCAAGCTGAAGTTGATTCTCTGGACTGCTCATGTAATGCCAGCGCCACTGTTTTCGTATTTGTTATATATACCGGTAGTTATGAAAGCGGCGCGTCAGCAAAAGGGCCCATTTTTAGAATCTTAAGCCTGGTGTGATCGATGATTTGGTAGCGGCAAGTTTATAAATTTATGAAATTCGGTAAACATAGCTTCGAATTCCACGTTTGTACGCAGATACGACGTAACAAAAAATTCTTTCTTGAAGCGTGAACTTGTATCGGTTATTCATTCTGAAATCACGTCTACTGGACAAGTTTTGACATAGAAACAACTGTATGAAGCATGAATTTTTGAGATCGTTGCAGAGCTTAAGCCAACCTCTGTATGAGAACTTAATAAAGTGAAACTAAAAAAATTAAAAAATGGAGGTTACAAAAACAGAAACAGAAACGAGCAAGCTTGAAACAAAATATTTTATCGTTTTTCTACATTGTCGACCTTTAGGTATACAATTTTTACATTCGCTCAAATCAAATTATTTTTTCCACACTGAAGTTGATATCGTACAATTATGTTTAATTTGATGTTTTTTGCCTTCAAATATTTAGTTGTTCCTTGTTTTGTGAGCTGGCATCAGGAGCTCATCAGAAATATATCTTTCTCATTGCAATATGTTCATGAGAAACCCATTGTTTTGCAGTCTCTTCTAACAGGACCGATGCTCGCAGTTGCAACCTGCGTGGTTCATAAAGTTACGCAAAATAATGGGGATTCGCAGGCCGCATGTGATTTTTTCAATCAAGCAAAATTGTTTACTTATATCTTCAATTCCTTGAATGAAGAATATAAAGTGTGGAGCAAAGTGTGGTGGTCCATTATTGTTCATTCTTTACACACATTCCTCATTTGCTAGAAAAATTCGTGTCAGAAACGACAATAGCTAGAGGCTTTTTTGCTTGTGAGTGAATGATAATTTTATCCTACTACTTATCCTACATGCCTTTGGTATTGAGTAATTTCGAGTATGCTAACATGTGCAGCAATAATCCATGCAAGAAGAAGTGATCCCAGTTATTTATTCTGAGTTTATTAACAAATCATAATTATAATGTGAATAAACTTTTGACAATGCTTGAAGTTGTTATACAGCTATAGTCTTGGACCATTCAGGAGCCTTTTAATTTTTTCCTCACGAAAATTTTCTCTTTCAACAAAATACGCGTTATTTTTGCGACGGAATGTATATTCGCGATTTAATGCTATGAAAATGAGATGTTGGAATGAAGTTATAGTCAAAAATGTTCTCATTTCATGTTACTCAAATTGGTATTAAGAATTTTACTAGCCTCACTTGTCTTTGTGGATTCATGTATAAGATGTTTGAAATAAATAGATAATTTGGCATAAGAAGTGCTTAGAAATTTAGTCATTATCTTTATCGATTTCGAATTCACCGAAAAAAATCATTCCAACCCACTTAGTGACAAAAATGGTACTAGGAAATCCAGGAAAAATATTTTACAGTTGATTATTAAGTAAAGGTAGTCTTTGAAGAAGGACTGATTCATATATTATGTACTTATCGTTTCACGAAATTAAGATTCAAGTTGTCATTAGATTGTATTTTCTGAGTGAATACTGTTGTTTTATATTTAAAATAATAGGTGATAATTTTTCAGTATCTTTTGATTTTGTAAATTCATTTGCATTTTCATTCCAGGCCAATAGATAAGTTTATGTCATTGTTTAGTAATAATAAATATATGGAAAACTATTATACGGGCGGTGGGTGGCCGACACTATAGGATCAGACTTGTGGGTAAAACTCATTTTAAATATCAGCCCTTGATATTAGAAGGGTGGGTGAGGTAGGTCAAACACCATATGATTCTCATAGTATGTATGTACTTATTGGCTAAAACTAAAAAACTGAAATCACAAGAGTATTTAGTAATTCACTTATTAAAGAACTCTTCTCTGCTTCTCACTACTCTAATATAGTATACTTTTCATTGAGTTTAGTAAATTTTATTATTGGACATTGTTTTATTCCGTCCCCTGAATGACAACTGGGTTTTGGCGTGTCTTATTGAAATGTGAACCCTCTACAAATTTATCTATTAACTATGAAATGTGAAATATTTCAACTGCGATTTCGTATAAAAATGATTATACCAATTCTCTCATAACCTTGCTCCGTGTAATTTATTTTATAAACTATACTTGGCGACTTCACCTCATTGGGACCCAGTTTCATCAACTATAACTTATTGACAAAAAAGTTCACTTTGGGATAGTTTTAAATATCCCGATGTTTGTGATATTTTGCTACCAAGTACAACAAGGCAACAAATGAAATCGTTTACTTTAACTTAATGAACTGGAGAACGTCACACAAAGTGAAATACTTTGTTAATTTATTTTATGGGGTTATCAAGGAAATTGGAAACAGCAGCTTTGTGGTCTCAGAAGTCGATGTTGAAAAATACCATAATTAGTAGAAACTCTGTTCTTTATATCAAAGTAGGCAAAACTACGCGCATTTTCCAAAATAGCTAAAAACTCTGCCTTTTACGTTCTTAATTCATTCAAATACTTTTCACCACTCTTATAATTTAATTTACTTTTCACTTAAGTAACTTGAATAATGTATCTGAATTCCTCGATTACTTCTTATTTCGGCTTGTTCACTATGACTATTTATTATAAACTTAACTAAACTGCACCACACAAGTCCTCACGGGCGAAACCAAGAGAAGGGTTTTGGGGGTTCCAAGAACTTGAAAAGCTACTACCCTGTGTTAACTAAAAACACTTGCTCTCAATGTGTGAAACACGGTGGGTCTATAACATGGAGCTATTATAAGATTCAGGAAAATGTATTCAGCGATTGTGAATGTTCTAGAGAACTCCAATTTAATCACAAAAAGGAAACATCGCAACAAGCCGCCCAATTGCGAAGTTATTATGAGCTATTCATTGTCGCTATAGAAACAATTACAAACAATTGACATTGATCTCATCACGGCATTCAAATATGTAGATGATGTTATTGATGTCTTACAACTCCTGAGAAACAACACCGACGACGAATATCTATATGAAGACGCAAATATTTTACTGGAGGAAAAATGGAGTTAAAATGCGAATGCCACGCGTCGTCGGAAGACAATTAAATACAAGGTTACTAGAATAATAGAAGGTTTGTGACATGCGCATGTTTTCGTAAACAACCGATCAGCTGCTAGAACACCAGCTACGACATTATGTTTACATTTTTGATTTGTTAACATTTTTATGTCAAGCAGAACCTCACTAACATTATATTCGATTTATGAGGACGTGCGTTATCTCTTGCTGATCTGGCTATACAAACGGATATATTCCTAGCTAACGAATTCACAGCTGTGAAGAACCAATGACGTTCACTTATCTACTGCGCATCTTGTTATTGTCACCAGCATTCTATTATTCTACTAAACTTGATTAAGTAGACCGAACATTCCTGTAATGGAGAATTAATTTGTTCATTCCATTTCTTGATCATACAATTCAACAATTGGTTGGAAGGTTTACCAAACATGGCACTGGTTGAAGCAGAACTTGAAGTATGGAAAACAGTGATGACAAGTATTTTGTCTACCCCGAAATCTAGTTTAGAATGCGTTGCGATAAAAACCTTTATCCTAATATTTACACATTACTACAAATATTGGCTACCACTGCTACTTCAGAAAGGTCTTTCTCGAACCTAAGGAGACTGAAAAACTATTTACGAAGTACTACAAGGAAAAACGGACTTAATGGTTTGGCTCTCACGAACATTCACTATGGAACAGAAATTCATGCCGATGAAGTAGTGAATATGCTTAAAAGAAAAAGCCGAAGACTCATTCTTCAATGTTTTTAGATTTAATTTGACCATTTCATTTTAAAATTTTTACGGTGAATATATAGATATTAAATTTCATGTAAGTGTACTTCTGTTGTTTCATTTACTTAAAACCAACTCACCCCAAAACTGAATCTTGGCTACGCCTGGCCAACTTCTTATTTATTTCAAAAGAATTCTAATAACCTTTAGAAAATAATGAAAGGAGACAAATAAATGAGAAGACCTCTCTAAGAATTATTCAAAAGAAACAATGTAAATCAACCGTCTGCTATAATAAAAATATAACAAACATCAAAGGCGCTTCCGCCAATTTTAGAATTTCTGTTATTTGAATCGTATATTAAAGTCGAATTTTAGAGTTCTATAATGAAAAAAAATGGGACTATTGGTTCTGATTCCAGGCTTACCTATTGGTTCTACAGTCAGAAATAATACGTCAAAATTCATTCTTTTAAAAACTATCGAAAAAAACTAATTTTGAAACAAAAGAGACCTAAAATCAAGAAGAACATTTTGAAGCATTATATATATATATATATATATATATATATATATATTTGAGTATGAATTTATTTTTTGTTCCCTCTCTCTAATTTCTTGGGTTCGTAGGATGTTTGGATAAAATAATAATTCCTTGATATATCACATTTTTATGTGTAACTTACAGTTTGGCTCCTTTCTTGGGAGCATTTTTAAAAGAATAATTAAAATATGATGTTTACAATATTTGTAGAATAGATAAAAACATATAAGTATATATCTTTAAAACATTATTAAAATATAATATTAAAAACAGTATATTCACCTCGAAATTTCAATGAAACGATATTATACCAGGTAGGTTGGAATAAATAAATTGATTAAATTATGTTAAATTTTGTTGATGTTTTTTATATCTTGTCTATAATTCACAGAATATTTATCTGATTTTATGTGTATCATTTCTTTGATTAATAATTTTTGGTAGTTCGTGTCTCGAGCTATAATTTTTGGTTTTTTAAAATCAAATCCATGATGTAAAATTTTTTCATGTTTATGTAGAGCAGTCGATGCATTTTTGGTGTATTTGTGATTATTTATTTTGTTCAGCTTCTATATTTGAAATATATTCTGTATATGGTAATTCGTTTCAATTTTTATATGGAAGAGCAAAGTTTTTTCCAAATGCTAATATTTCTCTTATATCTTTTGGTATGTGTGTATTAGAGATATTGGTTTATTTCAATCTACCTGGAATGATATCGCTTTATTGAAATTTCGAGGTAAATACACTGACTTTAATACTATGTTTTCAATAATGTTCTTAAGATATCTACTAATATGTTTTTATTCATTCTACAAATATTTTAATCATCATATATTAATTATTCTTTTGAAAATACCCCCAATGAAGTAGCGAAACGTTAAGTCATACATAAAAATGTGATATTTCATCGAAGTTTTATTATTTTATCCAAACAACCTTTGAACCCAAGAAATTAGAGAGAGGGAAAAAATAAATAGATATATGTTGTATATGTATTGCATTTCAGCTACTTACGCTAACTTTTTGTCATATAATAGTGATTCAACCTCAGAAATTATTCTTACTTGCGTTAAGACTATCAATAAAAAACAAAAACGATAACTCGGCGAGTGTAATCCGTTTCTCATTAGAGTGAATTAGATAGAGTTATGAGGGCATTGCTTAAGAAAAAGAATTTCAATTCAATATGAATTGAACGATTCGAATTCCATTAAGTTAAATGAATGGAAGCGATAAAGGTTTTAACGATTTTTTTATGTCAAGAACAATATCCAGTGTATTCAGAAGCAGACAGCTATTTGTCTATAGATTTACAATTTATTTCATCGTTAATAAATTGGAAAGTGGAGATTCTTTTATGTCATTAAAATAGAGTTTTTATTCTCAACAAAATTCCAGGAAAGTTTCAAAGAAAACGATGAAATAAAACATTAAGGCTTGCTTCAATGCGGCATTGTCTCTTTAAGTGTTTTGTTTAACTACCATGAGTTACAAGAAATAAAGAGCTGAAATGAATTATTCAGTTTCTATTGATACTAACACAAATGAGAAATAAATCAATTATAGCTTCCTATTGAAGTAAAACAGGTGAGTTTTATTTATATCAATTTGATAATCAGTCAGCTTCGGAATGAATTATTGAAAGAATAGTGGAGAGTTTGTATTTTTAATGACTACACAGTACACAGGAGAATATAATTTAAACTTTGTCATGCTTCACTCATATTTCTGTTTGATAGAAATAAGTAACTTGAAACAATTGGCAATAAATTTTCCTCATCCCTGTCATTTTGACAGGTCGTCATACTTTTTTGCGTCACAGTTTCGCGCGTAGACTCCTTCCTCTCCTCTGAGTTGCAGGGGGATTCCATCTTATCTTTTCGTAAAGAGTTAGCCTATTGGCTATACACTCATGTTTTCATGGGCTAGACGTCTAAATATGTGTGTGTGTTTTCGCAGCTTAAAATTAACTCTCCAACCTTTTTTTGGCAAGAAAAGATCTAATCCGAGTGATCCTTCGCCTTCTATATAGCTGTCCCCGATGTATAACTGGACATATGTTTATGAAATGCTGGAAAAGTTGTCCGTTATTTTATTTTGTCTGTTGCGCGATCAAAGTAGCTTTAAGTGTCTGCATGTTCTGCAACACACTCAATAGCTCAGGCGTTTATTCAGCTGCTGCAGCTGGCGTTTTCTTAGCAGTTTGAGAGTAGCTCCTTCCTGGTTGTGCTGTTTCATTTACTGGTTTTTTCACTTAAGTTTTTCAGGATTTTTAAACACCCTCTGTGGGTGGAAACCATTGGCACACCATCCCAAGCCGTCTAAATGACATTCAAGCTTTCTATGTGATCAGTACAATAGAATCAAACAACTTCGCTGCCAAAGAGACCCTCTTACCTCATGGCCAAATAATATACGGCCCCTCAACTTAAAGCTCAAAAGGAACCTCCCCTATTTGCCCTTCCGGCTGATGTACCTCAATTTCCTTGACAACTCTCCTATATCCATAAGATAAAACCCTTTTTCATCACTTCGTCGATGGTCGGTGTTTTAGGTTCTCTGCAGTTTCCCTTTAACCTGATAAAACGATTCACCAAACCTATGGCCGACGATAGGGAATAATGCAGCCGCCATTTAAGTTTGTCCAAAATGAAAAAAATATAGAACTCACAAAAAAATCCCCAAACTGAGAAGAACCGTTTTTACTTACTAAAGCTCAATATTCGTTATCTTCTGGCCAATGGTCGTTCGCTTTTCCTCCTTTCCATATAGAATAGCAAACACAACTCCACGCAACCTTCTTCACAACCTCAGCCTTGCAGAGGAGTAGCTTATTTATCAGGGCCAACTCCAAGAAACCTTCCTCCTATAAGAAATTTCGTATTGAAAGTACATCTTCATCAGTTATAGAAACTAATACGTCTGGATTTGCACTTAATTTTTTTAATTGTTTATTTGTTAATATAAACTGATCTTGCTCTTCATTTTTTCTATAATTACCAAAAAAATTTTGGTAATTTGGTATTGGAATAACTCATCCGACGTCGGTCAGTTTCCAAGGAACAACCTTTCAAAATCTATTATGAAATTGTTTCCAACAATTATCATTGCCCTTATGTTATTACTACTGAAAATTCCATTAGCGCGGGCATTCTTAACATGAGTGTGTTTTCTGAAATTCAAGTTTTCTCAATTTTGTTCCGAAAACAAATGAAGAAGGAGCTTTTATTTTGAGGCATTAAATGGAAACGAATAAACGTTATACACGAATGTCGATAATTTTAACATCAAATTGATGGTGATAGAAGTAAAGACTGAACATAGCAATTCCAATGGAAAACAGTAGAAGGATGGTACATTTATTTAAGTCCTTAATATAATGCATGATGTGCATGTGTGCATGTAAAAATACCGGATATCGTCATGCAAGCTCGTCAATTGACCGATATAAATTAAGTATAATCTTCAGGCATCTCATTAGATAGTGTGTTGTTCTTATATTTTAGAAAATTCATGCGGGACAAACGATTTTCATCAATCGAATCTTAGAAAGCGTATTTCGACAGTCTTCTAGATTCTCATTTCGGCTAATCCTTGTCTCTTATATTCAGTATTTTGTCGATTTATATTAAGTGATGTAGAAAAGTTCTTGAGAATTTGATTAATGACATATCTGCTTCTGTATCTAGGTAATATCAAATTGTTACACGTGCATTAGAGACAGTTGGGTGAATTTTCACGAAATTTGGAAGGGACCAATCTATATTTAAAATTGAACAGCTGTCGATTATTGTAGATTCCATATTTGTTCTGTTAGGAAGGTTCAAAACTGCAATTGTTGTTTTTCGCACGTCTGCTCATTCGTTTCCTCACACATTTTCACGTTATAATTAATATTATGACTATACGTCAATCCTATCTATTATACCTTCAACTATTTACAGTATCTACTTGATCTGGCTTGATTATTATTAGAGTTTATTTTATCATTTTTTCTTATAAAATCATTATGTTGATTAAAACCTGTTCTACTACATAAATTATTGTGATTTTCTAATCAACTGCAATTATTATTCTTGAAGACTTGCGGTCAGATTAAAAGGCATTCCTTCTGTTATGTAGGCTGCTTGTAGCCTCTTTATGAGTTTCTATATTTCGGTTGCATGGATCATCAAGTCCTTATTGTTTTGATAGAGCTTACCCAATTCAACCAGAAGAAGAATAGGGTTATCTCATTTTATGCCATTCCTAGGTCTGTCTATTATCTCAATGATAGCATTTTCTCTTGTAATGAGGCTCCTGACATGGCCCAGATTGAGAATGTTCCAAGAATTTTAGAATCACGATAACTGAATAGTACAATAAAATGTACATACAGATTATAGAACTAATTTACTAATTTAGAACTTGAAATATATCTGTGATATTGATTGGACACCTATCACAAGAAGCGTGAGAATCCCGGGTTTAATTCACAATTAGGACAAATCAACAAACTTTTTCTATCACTTGTGACATCAAATGATAGTTTTGATCGTAATAAATCCAACTTTCATTTGATTCTATACAAACTGAAGTTAATCTTAGGAAGAATCAAAAAGGAATATTGAGTATCTTCCAAAGAAACTAAGACCTTCCAACAAAATTGACAATAGTAGTCAGTATCTCTTGGCACTCACTGATAAATGAATAAATAGAAAATAGAATAATCTTCATAAAACTATTTGAACATAGGAAGGTTCCTGGAAAGTTTCTGATCATAAAAAGAAATGAGTCATTCTTTTTCGTGATCATTTTTATTTGTTAACACTGTTTTCCCAATCCAAATGATAAGTTGCCAACTTTATCCTCAAAACAGGAGTTTACATCAAAAATATCTCTCTTGGAAATGACACTTTGAGGACAGAAGAACAAAAAAAGTCGCAATGGTTATATTGGTGAATACTATGGTTGGTTAACAAAATCTTGAATTCTAACAATGACGATCATCGAATTGTGTGAAGGTGCATTGTCGTTACGCAAAAATACTTTTTCTTAAATGTGGAAATATTTCTCAATTTCACACTTCACCTCATCAAACATAGATGCGTTATACCGTCTTATTAATGTTGAGGTAGTGAATGAGCACAATCCCATTACTATCACGAAAATGGTAGCCATTACTTTTTCGGCCTATGCAACCTATTTTGGAGGAGGTTCGCTTCTTTGCAATCTCCTGTTTTGACAGTTTTGTCTTTTTAGTGGTGTAGTTGCGAATCCAATTCTTCTACAGCCATAAATCCATAGAAAAACCTGACTAATTTTGCAAATCGCGTCAAGAAGGTCTGGAAAATGTATGCATAATTGTTTAGTCAGTTTAAAACAAATAAGTTTTTTTGACATGGCGATGGCCTTTTTACATGGCTAGCCTTAATCGGATGGTCACTCAGTAACACCACAGTGTCTAGCTCCGCTCTCTTTGCCAAGACGTATTTCAAAAATAAATATTTAATAACAGCTAGATACTCCATTTTTCATATTCTTAGAGAAATCTCCACAACTATTTACACACAAAATCTAAGAGTGCAAAATGCCTGAAACTTCAATGACAGTCTCCAAACGCTTCCGCACATTTATTTCCCAACGTATATTGTTAAGTTCTGACATCTTCAGGTTGAGGCTTAGGCAGAAATCCTTCGTCAGTCTATGAATAATTTTCTTTATCATGGTTATAATCTTCACGTGTTTTCACAAGAGCCTTCATAAGAACTTCATTGCGTGAGAGAAATTTATTGAAATCGGTTTAATCATCATTCTAGGACCGATCCCTTTGCTCGGCTCGAACGCGATGCTTCTACCCTTGCCTTGCACGCTTTCGGTCAATATGCAAACATTTGGGAATCCATTTTGCAGCAATTTTTCTCATGTCCAAATTGACGTGAACTATATGATGAACGCGTTCGTATGAAATATTCAATGCTTCCGTTTTAGTCCGTTTTAGTCCAATTCGACGGTCTGATAAAATCATGTTATGAAGTGCATCGATTTTTTCAGGGACTGACATAGAAACTGACCTTTACGATCGGTCATCATCTTCAATGGAAAATTTACCTCTTTTGAAGCTTGCAGTCCAATTTTTCACGGTCGCATACGAAGGACATTGATCACTAGGGGTATTGAGTATATCTTCGTGAATCTGCTTACCTCTTACCTTTTAAATACAGGTACTTGATGACGGCTCGATACTCAAATTCTTTGATTTTCACAATTTTGGTGAACATCTTTTTTCTTTTAATTTATTGTGTAACTCTGGTTCACTTCTTTGACATCAAACTTTACATTGATACTTCTAATAAGTTATTGTCCGTTGCTATAGTAACGTAATATTTTGTTTATGCAAAAAAACTGGTCTAAGCTAACAAAATGTACATCCTCATAACTTACAACTTAACTACATCAATAGCTTGACCTATTTAACAACCAGCGATCCAGCGAAGTTGAAAAATTATAAGAATATATCATTAGACAAAACTTGCATTATGCTTTTATTCATTGTTTGTATTATTCCACAGTCTGTGTTCAATTTATATTGAATCAATAGTAAATAATTCGAGATTTGTTTTGATACACACATTAATTTGCTTACATAAATTCATGAACATGTAATAGTCATTTCTTAATTGTTTTATATACTTCACAAACATAATTCGATTTCTATCAACATTCTCCTCGGTCTGAGTTCATTTCAGTTCATAAGAGTATTTCTTCGGGGCTGATAACCATCAAGGAGATTTAATCCATGAATTAACTCATAACTGGACTAAATATATTGAAAGATTATGTTGAATAATGAAATTTCTGTTGTATTATAAAACGGTATTTTTCTTATACACAAACAATCTTTATCAACCTCATCGAATATGATTACTAGAGAAAGAGAGAGAGAGAAATGCTTTATTGTCACAAAATTGTTACAATTCGTAAACAAAAGCTTGTAAAAACTAAAAAACAAACATAAAAATAACTTAATAAAGATGAAAATACAATAAACTTTCAACATACAGAAGAACACTATAATGAGTAACTAAATTATATGTAATAGTAAAAGGTAATAATTACCAGTATGTAGCATGCTCGGAATTGAATATTATTATTAGAATAGAAGGCACTTTCCAGTAAATATGCCTTAAAATTATTGCGAAGTGCGGGAAAAGATAATATCGATTTGATTTCAATTGGTAAGTGATTGTGCATTTTTTTGCATTGTAAAATATTGAGCCCTCTACTAATTCTGAACGTGAAGTAGGTGGGTGAAGGTCATGATCCGCATTCCTGGGGAATAGCCGTACAACGACCTTTCTGAAATTGGAGAAGCGTGCTTACGAATTAGGCAAACGGATTCAAATATTAATAAGGAATGAAGAGTCTGAATTTTTGATTTTCTAAGAAAGTCCCTGCAGTGAGCACTACTGTTTAGTCAAATTAAATATCTAACAGCTCTCTTCTTGAATCGCACCACACGTACTCCAGAAGCGAAGGGCATATAAGCACTAAGAATTTTACAGATTGAACGACGTCAATTGTGGCTTCATTCAATGAAAAAGGCCACAACAATATTTATTAACGAAACCTCGTCGAATATGAATACTAATACATTACTAATCTCTAGTGCAACTAAATATAACTTCTCATCATTCTGATGATAAACTTTTCACTTATTGATCATTAGTTGAACCTAGTTTAGACATCCAATATAATCCTCAGATTTTTGTTGAAATGATAAATTATAGAGTTGATATAATTTTCAAAATTTCTTATTTCAAAATATACAAAATAGTGGTTGAATCAGTGGCAACGCGACTTTAAAAACAGACTTTTTCCTTGGTGTATAATTCATATAAATTTGTCTCAGGAATTCTAGGATAAAATTTGTTCAAAATGATATCCCAGGAGATTTGTCTCGTTGGTATTATATGTGTGAGGGAATTAGGTGAGTTTTTGAGGTTAATGAGGAGTTATAGGATTATTTTATACCCAGGTGTCGTATAAATTTTTTTTGTCCACCACCTTTATTATAAAATTAGGAATAAATATCATCAAATATATATCGAGCAGAAAAAAATTGATCATGTCTATAGGCCCTTTTCCTTTGAATACGATATATTTTTGAGATGTTGGATATATCTTTGAAGTAAGAAAAATTATTTTCTCATGTTAGTGAATTAATTTGATTTGAGTCTAGACACATAACGTAGATAAATTGATAGAAATTGAATTCAATTCAAAATAGAGATACCCAACAACAAATATACTAGGATATAATACAAAGATTGCTACTTAAGGGGTCCTCTAGTTTCTCGGATGTTTGTTAGAGCTTTTCTAATATTTTTTTCATGGACAAACCATTGAAATAATATTTGTTTTATTAATTAACATTTAAATAAGCTATACAAATTTACGAAGTCAAAATATAAGACATCAAGTAAAAGACGTTGACGGTGACCAAGATTGCGGCTGTTCTGTTCATCTGGAATCAAAAACGGCATTTGAATTTTCATATTTGAGACAAGTCATTGAGCTAGAGTGCAATCTAAATTATAAAATTGACTTTTCTATACTGTTTTGAAAACTAAATTCTATTATTTCACCCATAGAGAAAAACTATAAAAGCAATCATGACAATCCTAGTTCAGTCTCTAGTTTATAACATATTGAAGATTCTGTCTAATTTGAATAAGATCGGTCCAGTAGTCTCTGCAATATCGTGTTCGGCGCTTCGAAAAATCGTGCTTCAAGAGAAACGGGTGTGAAAGTTCGTGGATGTGATTTATATTAAAAACTCTTACCGCCAATCTGCTATACCTGCTATACAATAGGCTTCCTCTTCTACTTGGAAGTCACTAAGTTGCTCCATTTCTCTTTTTCGCTATTCGGGCCTGTTTTACAACATCACTCGTGCGCCTTTCTAAACGATCGATTCAAGAGCAATTACGCTGTTGTAGGTCGTTCTTCACTTCCATTGATTCCAAAGTCTTCAAGATACGATAAAATCCTTCGTTGACGATTATGACAGCGAGAAACGTGGTGATCTCAACCACTTTTGGCCCAGAATGTAGGTGCTTCGGAGCAAAAGTCCAAACTAACGAATTGAGCAACTCGTCATTATTTATTTATTATTTATTAGTTTCCACTACCAGGTATCTGTTTAACAATAATTGTTTTTGTTGTAAGTGCTCAGGATCTCCGAGAAACTGTCTGTAAAAATCTTGTGAAATAATGTTGTCCAAATTTCCTTTCTTATTTTGAAATAGACAAATAAAAACAAATATTCATTATGGATGATTATTTTTAAAAAGATTGTATGTGTTTTAACCAATTGTCTAAACATTTTTGATGCTCTGATCTGAGTGTAAAAGAGATAATTATTGGGTTCCAACCAAAGACTGTACGATGGATTACCAATTATTTCGATGTTTTGACTGTTCAGTTTCGCGTTCATATGCATAGATCCATGAATTGATGCCTGTTACGATGTTTTTTGAAGAACCGTGATTTAATTTCTCCAGCATTTCTCTGCACCAATGGACACAAGCCTCTTTTAATTTCAAATTTCAAATTTTGCGGGAACCAATGCATAAAAATCCTCTTGACAGCCGAATGTTTATGCAATATGAAATGTATGTGAGTGGAACTGATTTAGGAGTATGCTTCAATTTCACGGTATGTTCCATGAAGATCTTGCAATATCAGTTCACTCACAGCATCAAAGTTTTCTGGTACAATAGCCATCATTCACGAAATTCATCTTGTAGTAAAGTGCGAACACGATTAAATTTGTAAAACTCGAAAAACATTATGGCTTGAGTTGGTCCTTTATAACCAAATTCCGAAGCGAGTTTATTGGCAGACTGCTGTTGGTTTAATCCACGTTGATAGTCAAAGGAAATAATCGCACTCAAATAGTATGACAACACGTTGTGAATTCGTCCACCATTAAAAATGTCAAGCTTTGTGATGGCTGTGTCATGTTTGACATATTGATCAGTGTTGTCATATCTCAAACCTCAAGTAGCAACCCAATTATGGTCCACATCAAGACCAATGAAGTCAAGTAAATAGAGGAAAAGAATCTCAATATATTCCAGAATTCCAAATGCTATTTCTCTTTCTCAAAACATAAATAGCAGCCCTATTAATAACTTAACCATTGAATAATTCAATCTAAATTAGATATAGTGCTTGACCGCAGATCAATAACCACTAAAATTTCCACATTCGGCGTAATGATAACCCACTCAATAAATAATTCGATATTATTGATTTTCTTATTTGTATAACTACATCTATTCCAGTTCATTCCTATTAATCAACTTATTAAATAGGTAAAATGGAATAAAATTAAGGCATTAACAAACTCTAGACATTGCGTTCATTTCCTAAGTCTAATCAAATTTTAAATTGAGTCTTTTTGAACACAATATGTAGAAAGTCGTTGAAAATGACAGTATCTCATCTAAATTTTCTATAAAAAGAGTTTGGAGTCCATTTTATATATAGCACTCCTTAAAAATCAATAACCACGCTAGTTTTTATAATTTATTACTACAAAATGAGATACAATCCAAACTTCTGAATCACACCGACTGAAAACTTTTTAAATTTCTCAATCAGCTTGATGGAAATAAAATTTTTCGTGAATAATTTGCAAAATGGATTCCCTTGGTCTAGCTTATACCAAAACGAATCGTCAATTTCAGTAATTTAATTTCCAGAATTCGAAAGCTTTTTGTCATTGCGGGGATCACGCGAAGCCATAGTCAGATTGGTGCAGCGAATTGTGCTTATTATTATTTGCTTTTGTTATTTTCGTGTGAAAGTTTGAAGGGCAAATATACCAATGAATAAATTTCTATTACGATAATTTAGTCTAAATGAAAACTGATAATTGAAGATTGAGAACTTCATTCAGAGTTTAATCTGTGCATAGAAATATTAACACTTTAAAAAATAATCACTGATGCTCATTCTTACTTTTCATAACATAAATTCCACGCAGTTTGATATCGTATGATTTAATATAAAGGTTGTGACTAAATTATTAGAGATAGTACTTAAACTTTTGTGTTGACTGATTCAAATTGATTTTTAGACAAACAATTCTTTATGGGGTTGCTTATAGTAAAGACATAAATTATCCAATATTAGTCTGTAACCTCAGATACCCTCACTTTAAGCTATAGAAATAACACTCCTAGTAAGCTAAGAGGATATAAACGTATTTGGACACAAAAAAAGGGAGAACAAACTTTTTCCATACACAGAAATGTTCACTTCTGGAACTATTGCGCAAGCGTCCTATATATACGAGGGTACGTCTTACGGTAACTCTATGGGTAAATTCTTTCTGGAACTTGTAACTTTATGTATTTGAATATACTTCTAATGCTATTCCTGAGATAAATTGGTGAAAAAGGGGCTTCATGGAATTTGGGTCGAATTGTATTATTAAATACTGGAAATTCTAGTTGAAAAAATTTGGTAATTAGCATAGGATATATCTTTTGACTCCACGGTAGTTTAATATTTAGTATAATAATATACTTGTAAGAGTGTTTCTTATGAAACAAGAGCAAAAAAATCTAATTTTGGTGCAATAAATAAGTATTTCATTAAATTCTTTATCTGTTAATGTCAAATAAATAGTATCAACCATACACTAATCATAGTCCTTTGAAAGACTTCTTCAATAAACATTAATACAATCACCAGTGAATTATATATGTTACAGTAAAAGTAATGAATTCGGTGAGTATGTAAAATTACCGGAGATAATACATAATCACCACTGAATTTGATAAATTATTTAATATTTTCAAATTATTTTTTCTCGTTCTAGTTTTCGATAAAATGTATAAGAATGATTATTATATTCATTCATTAGTTCTACAAGGAATGTTTGATTGTGTATCAATACTTCCTGTAAGTAGTTGGTATTTTTAGATTGTACAGGTTGTCCCTGTAGAAGTAACGGTTTGTTAACTATTGGGCATGAACTACCCTTGTTGTTCAGATAGTAGTGTAGAAGTATTCATTGTGTGAAACACCCAACATGGACATATGTAATCATCCATCAAAATTAATAATGGTTTGATGTATTATTTAGAAAATATACTTAAATATATGTTCTGATTTCGTAACTCTTCTCCTATGAGAGAATTTTTATTATGTAACAGCATAGCTTCCACGGCATCTACTCAATCTCCAATTTTTGCATCAACTCTAGAATATACAGGTATAAAATTATTAATTTCTCGTAAATATCAATTCTGATATAAACTTTTATTATAGAATAGTAAGTAGGGATCTAGACCAGTAGCAAAAATGATTGGAAGAAATTGGAGTGAAGAAAAAGATCTATGCGTTGTCTGATGAATATAGTAAGAAAGATGAAGAAGGAAGTGAAGGTAATACTAACACAGAACAAAACAGCCGAGGTTGTGAGTGAATCGAGAATGTTTTATCGACCATCCAACTGCATATCTATATTTGATGGGTAAAAACAAGGACACAAAGTGAAGTAAAATTCCACCTCCACGGTCAAGACACGAAAGTCCTTACTTGGTTTTGAAAATAACACAGCCAATTATGGATGTCAGAAAAATAAAAACTTTTCTCAGGTGTCTTTTGGTATTTCCCTTCAATAATTGATATTATATATACTAATATTGATCAATATCAAATTGTCAGTGTTATTTATCATATTTTGATAAAGAATTAAAGAGAAGTCAGAACGTCAGTTTTATCTATCTTTCAAAATTATTTGAAAAAAAAACAAGAAGAGACATAAAATCAAGAAGATTCATAAACATGAATATATCAAAAGGTCTAAGAAATAAGAAATTTAAGAAATTTATACCAATATACAATGAAAATTGGATTTAAGAAATTCTTAGCCTACCATAGAACCAAACAAAATTTCAATGTCATAATATTTTATAGCTCAACACATTCTCCTCTTAATTTAAAACATTTTAAACGTTTTTTCAGTTGGGGAGAGCGATGATAGTCGGACGGTGGGGGGGTGTTCTAGAGATTGAAACCATAAATTACGAATGATTTGCATGGGAACATGAGATTTATGTGCAGGGGCGTTGTCCTGCAAAAACAAAACAACTCCAAAAAATCAATGCTTCAGATATCCGTTTTAGCCCAATTCGACGTTCTGATAAAATCATATCAATCGATTTTTTCAGGGACCGACACAGAAACTTGCCTTCCCGATCGGTAATCATCTTCAATAGAAAATTTACCTCTTTTGAAGATTGCAGTACAATTTGTCACGGCCGTATACGAAGGACATTGATCACCAAGGGTATTAAGCATATCTTCGTAAATCTGCTTACCTCTTAACCCTTTTAAATACCGGTACTTGATGATGGCTCGATACTCCAATTTTTCGATTTTCACAATTTCGGTAGACATATTTTTTCTTCTAATTTATTGCGTAAGTCTGGTTCACTTTTTAGACGTCAAACTTCATATTGACACTTCTAACAAGTTATTGTTCGTTCTCATAGTAACGCAATATTTTGTTTATGCATGAAACTGGTCTAGATATCAATAAATCCTCGTATTAATCAATAGTTTAAGATCTAATTTCAAAAGTTGAAGGGATGTATCTCCAACCCATAGATGTAGACGAATATTACTTTGGCGGAAGTGGAGCGTTCTGTAAAAGAAAATATTCTGGATTTATGAGATAAAGATGGGTCTGACATTGAACATATATATTTTATTATAACATATAAGCGTCTTAGGTTTTTGTATTAAACTGGCCTTCATGAGAAAAGTTTTCAGAATATTTGTGGAGAATTGTGAAATAATCACCAACCTCAATGCATTCCTGACCGTTGGCGTTGCTTATCAATTAGTGGCATTTAGAGGTAGTTACTCTTTTTGTCAGTACTTGCCCTGAATACTTGCGAAATAAGGCATTAAGTTATTTGGCTTGGTCGATTATAAGACTATCAGTACTATTAACTTAGAAATTTAAGCTTGTAAGTAATTCTGTTCTCATTTGATATTGTCAAGCGCCTCATATGACCAATGAAAAAAACTAATCGAAACATAACGATGGACGAATGGTTCACCAGCTACCACACCACACCTGCTGAATGATTAATTAAAAATGATGGAATGCATAAGAGATTATTCTAGTTTGATGAATACTAAAATGAGAACCAAATATAATAGCACAACTAAATGCATAATGGTGTCGTACTTACCACGAAATAACTGAAAATTTCCTAGTCATCTCTATGATGCACTTAGACGATTATATCAATGAGTCTGCATCTGCATCTGCATCTGTATCTAAACTGATTAGGTACTTGAATCGTGGCAAGTTTGGAGTGGACGAAATGTGTACATCATACGATAATTGAAGGAACAGCCGATGTTGACCCTCGACAGTATTTTTAGATGTTTTCATTTGTTGAATTTCTAGAATCTTTTTCCAGGATGTGAGCAAATCGTTGATACTACCACGATTTTGTAGATATATGCACCTTTACCTATAGAAAGAGAAGCTTCACTCTTGTTGAATTAGAAATAATCAACGTCAAGCGACGATTTTGCAGCCAAAAAATTTAAACCAGGAATTGTCTCCCTTGTCCACCAATTCTTGATAACGAAACAATAGTTATATGTGCAAAGTCCTATTGTGTATCAGTTGCGCCAATGGAAGAGAAAAATGCATTGATGAATAAGAAAAAAGCTAAGAAATATAAACTGCTGGTAGATGCTGGAGCAACTAGAACCATCATAAGACCCGATTTGATAAGTTCCAAGAAAAAGCTACTACCAAACAGCATTCGACTACTGACCACTACAAGTGAGAGTGCCGACGTTCATGGATAAATACAATTCCAATTGACAATTGGTGCAGAAAAGTTTACACATAAAGTAATCATAGCTGATATTGAAGAAGAATTGATTCTGGAAATGTACGTAATGAATCTCCATGAACAATGGGACTTTAAGAACAGAACCATCAGAGTGGGCTCTAAAGAAGTATTCCTTCTATCTGAGAGTAACATGGTGAAACCATTATAGTAGCGTGGCTACTAGGGATCATGGAAGAAGGTACACCAGTTATGATGGAGCCATGGAACCCCGATAGAGAGAATGGCAAAGGAGTACTAATTGGAAAAGTATTATGTCGTTGAAGGAGATCCCAGTTTGTGTGAAAAATGTGAACGATTACCCGATTACCGTCAAATTGATTCAATTAATTTCGCTTGAGGGGTTTCATTATCACACGCGCTCATGTGATGGTATTATCGTTTGGTATGTCAATCATCACTTCATTATTCATAGTGCATCACTTAATGGACCATCTACTAATATTGTCTTTATTTTTCCTATTCCAGTTTCTTTCCAAAAATCGTAGTAATCGCTATCAATCTGATAGAATCACTTTTGATTTAAATAAAGAAGTTCAAAGAATATTTTTCACTTACAAATAAACACTAATAGAATCAAAATAAACATTTATTTACGAAATTATCAATTAGAAGAAAATCTTTCACAACCTTCTGAAATAATATTTCCGACGTAACCTTCTGAAAAGTTAACAATCCATTGACGCAGAAACTTTTGAAAATAAAATCCAGCCAGCATACAGTAATAGAGGAAAAAAGCAATGAGCAGAAAGTTCCCAAATATCTCAGTTTATGATGAGAAAAAAATGAAAATCGTTATGAAATTTTGTTCGCCACAATTGGATAAATCGAGGAGAAAGATTTCTATAACAATCATTGGAATATGTTTTTTATTTAAACAGTGATTGAGTTCGTTGTTCGGATAAATATTCACTCATCACAAGATTATTTCCAAATTATGAATTGATACGAGAGTTGCTACTAGTTTCGACAAAAAAAAAAACATCAAGATAGGGTATGGCTTTATGTTCTTCAAAATATACTCAATTGATATTGGTACACTTTTGTATACGTTTGAAAAAATTTGCGGTGCATTATATCCATTCTGATTGGGATATCTCAAGATATCCGATGTGATATGAACGGTTCTTCAAGTGACCTCGCAATTCATTTTTGATCTGTAGCAATAAGACGAAATCATTAAGTAACAAACACGTACTATACAGCGGATAAATTCCACATTTTGACTGTTTAAATACGTTTATGTTTGAATTGATTTGTGACAGCTCCCATTGGTATGATGGAGAATGATTCGTTTTCTGCGATTGGCTTCCATCAAACACTTCGGGCAGGAACATACTGATCTATCATTCAAAATTACAGGCGACATTTACTTCGGAATGATTTGTGCGCGAACAGATGCTGGAATTGGATCGTTTTGTAACACCCATAGAGTTGATTGTTGTCTAGTTTCGGGTTTGTATGCATAGATACATGATTTATCGCCTGTCATGATCTTATAGACGTCTTTTGAAATAATGTGTTCCAATTTCTTTAGCGATTGTCAAATTACGCGAACAAATCTTTTTGACTGCGGAATTTTCATGGTGCAATAATGAATGTAAGCGTGTGAAACTAATGCTCGAGTATGCCTTGATCTCCCAATTTTCTTATTTTGAATGACTTTAACTAAATTCAACCTGTAGCGAAATGCGACCACGATTGAATTCGGAATACCAAGTGAAACACTATGCTCGATTTGGTGCTTCATGATCAACAGTTTAAACGAGTTGCTCGTCACATTGCTGTTGGTTCAATCCACGTCCATGGTCATACAAAATCATTAAACGAAAATATTCACAATTTAATTTTATATTTTGACCAAGACGAATATTTCGGAAATCATGTAGCAATCGTATAACAACACTTTCTGAATACGTTTACTATTAAAATTGTCAAACTATATCATAGCAGTCTCAGATTTGATACATTCACTTCAAAATTGTCGTATCTTGAGTAGCTGCCCAAGAATGATCCACATCAATACCAATCAATTTAAATGAATAGAGTCTCAATATATTCCTGAGCTCCAAATTTTATTTGTATTTTAATTTTATATTGAATTCAAGATAAAATCTAATGAGAATTCTTGTCTGGACTATGTTTAATGCAATGTAGAAATCTTAAGAATCCGAAGGTTCCATAACGTACTTTTAATATATAAAGCGAGAGTATAGCTGCCGCAGAAGTTTCAACAATTCGATGCCGTAGTAAATACATCAGATCAGTGATAAGTGAATTTAAAAATGAATTATATATACGTATGTTAGATGTAGCGGGTGTATAAATATTCACCTCAGCCGATTTTTGAATACTGTTTATATAAATAGGAAGAACATTCCATTATTTCAAGATGATGAATTCTTGTTGGAATAATTTAGATAAATCATGGAAATGAATAGCATAAATTAATTGATAGCAATTAGAAAAAATTTCTGAACTTCGTAAGGATAAAGGTGAATGGAAATTTAGAGAATTGTATTGTTCTGCAAAAGTAATTGTTGTTAATAATATAATTTTTTTAAGATTTTTTGTTTATGTTATTCATCAGGCTGCGATAAATCATTAAGGCTAATTCTCCAACTGGAATCCATTTAAAAGCTAACTAACTATAGTATATCTGGTAATCGGGATACACTACTGAAGCTTTGAAGTATAATACAGCAGCAAGACTATATCTAACAGCAATATATGTAACAATAATAAATATATATTGGTTGGAAAGTGACCGTGTTCTTCAACCATTTTACCCACACGCCTATTTATATCTAAGCGTGAGGAGTGCTGCACGTACTTGTTAACTGTACAGCACTTAGACTGTAGCAGTTGCTGATTTTTGGTAGCACAAAACGGTATTTTAGTATAAGGCTAAAAGACATACGCCACTATGAATAATCTTTTATTTAGAAACTACTTTAGGTCGTAAAGCTACAGTAGTTGGTGCCTTATTGACTTCTGTCGATATAAATTGAGACACTTTCAGGATAAAAAGTTATAATAAAATATGACTACACTACACAAAATGTTAAACACAAAACTTGTCCTGCGCCCAAATACAGTAAATAACACTTGAAACGTGAATTGAATAAAAGAACTATGTTAATTCATCAAGAGAAATTAATTTGACTTTTCATTTTTTGAATGCACTGACAACTCACTCCCATTTTTTTTTTGAGATCAGGTAGTTGTAAATTTATTAATCATTTTCGAAAGATCATCGATTCTAAAATCGAATGATCATTCATTGGTTTGAGAATATAATTCTCGAACATATATCAATGTCTTTTGATCCCATATCAACCGAAATTTATATGGACATGTGTATAGGAAAAAATAAGAAACAATTATATGTAGCAATAGCATTGTACTTTCATTTCCGTATATTCCGTATATAATACTCAGTATAGTGCTTTGCAATCGAAGGATTGTTAGGAAACATTGATTTAGTAATCAGATGTATTTCGTTGCTTTTATAAAAATTTAATGAGCTATTTCCATATTTTCTTTTTACCTGACATTCAATCTCAATTTGTGTGTACAAAAATTATAATTATTCACATTTGTATTGAAGGAATTAGTAATTTTTTTGCACAAAAAATTTTTATCAAACACGTTTTTTGTTGACATCATAAAAAAATTTACACTTAGGAGTGTAGAGGAACCAAAGTTTGAATATGATAATTTTCTACAAATTAAAAATAAGGGAATTGATAAAAAATCGAAATCAAAATTGGTCATTTCTTCTCAATTATATTATTTCAGTGTGAAAAAAGTGAATGAAAATTTGAGGTGTAATGGAGAGGCTGGTGATGGAAGGAATCAAAAAAACCAGAAGTGTTATTTGACAAAGTGGGCTATTGAATGAAATTAGAAATGAAGCCTAATAATAATTGTTCACAATAATTATGAATTGCATTTTAAAATATCAAGAGGTTCGATTCACTAACAGAACCCACAGGCGCAATAATCAATTTTTTGTAATTATCAAAATTCATCGTAACATTGTGAAGTATTATAAGAAAAGAGTTTGAGAAAATTTTTTCATCATTGTATGTCAAAAGAATGAATGTGAGAGCAATTAAATGTCGAATTTATTGCAGTTCCATTTATATGGGATGATTATTTCCATTTTATGCCAATGAAACTTTGTCTTTAGGTACGGTTTGGTTGATTCAGGTCGCGGTTGCTTTCAGAGTCGCACCACAGCTTTTATATAATTATACATATTGGTTGATGCCGTCCAATCGCGGACCATTACGATCTAGACGGGGTGGTTGCGGTTCGACTGCTATACTGCTACGACTGATTAGTGTAATAAAAGTCAGTGCCTTGTTTGTATTTCGAGATAGTCTCCACATTTTAAAATTATGCTATGAACTTGTTCCCGATTTGCGCCGACCCTGTCCGGTTATAATGAAAGTCTAAAACTTGGCGAAAGCGAAATTCATTCAAGGTTTGTTTTTATATATTTTCTAATCATAGCGGCGATTTGTTAACATTATATCTTGAAATTAATAAGAATGAATGAAAATCGAAAAATATCTTGGTGCATGAACAAGAGAAAACTCCTGTTTAATACCACAATGGGACGGAGAATGGAATATGTCAAACTTCAGGTGCATTCGAGGAATCAGGAAAGATTGACCTCCGAAGCTGGCAATTTCAAACCTTTCCAACAAAATGATGAATTCTCATTTCCAAGTATCTAAAAAAATTATCATAGATAAAGTCAAAGAAAGATCACAGGAATAAATGGAACTCCCAGCGGCTATACATAGAAATAAATCTGATTCATATAATGACATAGATCTGTTCATGAAAAGCAACAGATTAACCATCAAAAAATTCCCATCCGCTGAACTAATTTAATAAAAAAATACAGTCGTAGGTGACATAAGGATTTAATTATATATAACTATTCAACATTTATCAGAGTGAACTTCAACACATATATATAGCTTGAAATCCACTTACTGAAAATCACCTTTTTATGGTTCTAATCAATATCAAAAAATTGGATAATTTCATGCGATGTCTTCAAGTACCTCTGTTGGTTCATATTTCAGAAACTATAATATATAAAACCGAATTCATCATTTTCCAATATTTTTGGACTCATTTAATCGGAACCTGGTTATATTATTCAGTTACATTAATTGTGTCAAATTCCAGTTAATCACATGTGCTATAATATTTTGTCATTATACAACATTTGTTGAATTGAAATGTGAACTTTCTCACCATGTTGATTCCTTTTCTACATCAACGTTAATACTAGCTGACAAAAAAATGAATTGCCCGGAATTTAACCAAAAAAATTCTCTAAATAGTTCTTTCGTATGTATTCATAACCAGACTAAGAGATCCTTCCTCTAGACGACTTCTAAATACATCGTTTCTCAATTAATTCCTGTTCAAGGAAATTAGATAACATATAATTCGAAACTTACATATTAAAACACTCTATACTGCGGATGCGACTGAATTTTATCGCAGCCGCAAGCTACAGTTACTCGAGCCGCAGCTTTACAGTTACGATCATATTTTTCCTTGATATCCCTTCACTTTCCTCATAGTCTTTTTTTGCAATTTTTCACATTAATTGACTTTAAAGTTGGTGCAACTGAGATTTTCTTGAGGTTTTTCTTCATTGGGTATTTCACCTCTACAAACTTTGTTGTCTAATACTTTTTATACGTTTAGATACTCGTATTTCAAGACTCACAATAGTGACTACAGCACCATATTCATAAGAATCCATAACATTTGAATTTAATATTTCAAATTTGAGGATTGACATGTGATTTGTTACTCAGCATGGCGAAAGCAAGACATATTAGGACTGAATTCGCTCGAAGGGCATATCTGTTAGGATCATTGGAATCCCCGGGATTGGTTAGATTGTGTTATTCTTTCTCTTCTTTTCATGCTGCCTTCTTATTGAAGGTTGACGACCACGTTTTTAAATGCTACGGAGCCAGAATTTCTTCTTCCTGTCGATGCCTTTCTTTCCCTCTACTCTGTCTTACATTATGTTCTGTAGCAGTATCTTAATAATTGTCAACAGGTTTCTTTTGCGACCAATGCGTCTTAGTACTTCGTCATTGCTGATTCTGTCAGTCCAGGGTATCTTCATGATGCGTCTGCGGAGCCACATCTCAAATGTCAAAGTTTTTTGTTCATTTGTCCAAGTTTCCACTCCATATAACAGTACTGACCACACATAACATTCCATGAATTCTATTCTGACGTGAAGGTTTAGATTTCTGTTTGCAAACATTGAGGAGAGCTTGACAAATGCCTTTCGAGCTTGGTTTCTTCGTCTGGATCCATTTGAGCGTTTATTATGTTTCAACTCATCATTTTTCTCATTACCAAGCTTGTTACATCATAGATTGGGATGATTTAAATTTAAATTTGGATAACGTATAATAACTACCCAGCTCATAAACAGTTGTAGATTGTACTGCTTCTCCAAGAAATTCCCAAATCTTTTTTGGAATAAACTGAAAACCTCCAAACCTTTCTATGCTAGAATTCGATCATATCTAAGCGAATTAAATTTATTTATTCCTGAATGCCTTCCTATTGAGTCTTCTCAGACTCCACCATAGATAATAGAAAGCACCAAATTCATTACCCAGCTCACCTCTTTCGGCAAACACCACACCAACCATAAGCTAATCGAAGGACACTTAAATAACATACTCAATGAGTACAAAAATTTTGTATATATTTACACAGACGCATCGATATCTCAAGACGGTACGGGTATCGCAATCATTACACCAACCTCCAAATATATGCTAAAAGCTCCTCTAGCCGTATCCACTTTCACTACTGAATTATATGCAATATATCGAGCTACACACATCGCCGTTTCATCAAACGAACCTAATCATCTCATATTCACAGACTTCCTTAGCTCAATCCAAAGTCTTAAAAAAAATCACACCACAAATCCTTTAGCAATCAAATTCTAACAACAACTGCAATATATATAAGACAATAACAAAAAAAAATAGTATTCTGTTGGATCCCCTCACACACTGGAATAAAAGGAAACGAAGAAGCAGACCTGGCCGCTAATGAAGCTGTAAATAGTGATAGTGCGGAGTGCGCGAACTTTTTAATTACTGCCGATATTAAAACAATCCTAAAGCGTAAAGTGCTTGATGAATGGGAGATCAAATGGTCAACGTCTACACATAAACTACGCGAAGTTAACGACCATGGTCAATACTACCGAAAAATCGCATAGATGAAGTTCTTCTAACACGTCTGCGTCTAGGCCATACGCGACTGACGCATAGCTACTTATTTGATGTCAAACCTGAACCAAAATGTAGCAACTGCAATTGCAAATTGACTATGAAACATATGATCGCAGAAAGTCCATCCCTTAACTCAGAAAGATCATCATCAAATCTACCACTCGGAACAAACGTGAAATTTTAGGACCTAAATACAATATTACTCACCTTGAAAATTACCTTAAACAGATCTAAATTTGTAAAAAAAAATATTCGTGTTATATTATACGAGGGAAAAGTATCAACCTTCGCTTTTTCCCATATCAAAAGTTTTTTTTCAAGATCAAGTCTTATAAAATGAAATTATAATGTGAAATCCTAGTTATATTTACATATTTTTGAATTTATTTTTGAATTCATTTCCCAAAACCAATAACCTCGGAGGAGAAAATAAAAACCATATTTTATAATTTTAAGATTGAAAACAGTGAAGATGTAAAATATAATAAATGCTGGAAATGATCACTTTTTAACATATCGAAATAGAAGAAGGATTTCAAGTTATCATTGAACAACAACTTAAAGCATCTTAAAAAAAGTTTCCATTTGGAATAAAGTAAGGATTGTTAATTTTATCCCGTATAATATAACCCGATTATTGAAAAAATACCCATGTCTATTTCTTTGCGAGTTCGAGTACAGAATTTCAATTTTAGTCATCACCTTTTAAGGGTGATATCTCGAAAAGGGGTGTGCTGAAAAAAAAACCCATCTTTCATACGAGCAATCACCTCCTGAATTTTGTGAAATAAATTTATAGACACACCCTGTATGAGTTTGACAATAAATTATTCGTGAATTTGGAATAAGAACTTTTCCTCCAAATCTATGTATCTTTTGTCAACCACATAAGTTTCATAGTAGACTTTTTTCAAGAAAACAGCCAAGAAAATGTTCATTCTCCAAGAATTCAAGTTAAATGATGCTTGTGACCATCCATTTGAAAAATGAACTAGTTACCAACATCCCGATATTCTGATGTTTGTTGACTTGTACATCCATTCTCACATAATTAATCATTATAGAAGGTTAGATTGGGATATTTATTCTCATCAAACAAAGTTTTCATTGTACTGCCATTGCCGTAAATAGCCAAAACTGAAAAATTTATTCAATTAAAGCGGGTTTTTGTAGAGCTATTCAAGTCAGCGTTAATCAGGGACTATACTTCAAATGTAATTGCGGTGGTTTACCACTGAAATACGGTCAAAGCTCCCCATTCACGAAACATATATACAACATACAGCTAACTGAAATTCAAATCAGTTTGTGATTGAATACTGCTATTAATGCAAATAGAATAAAAAGGAATACAAATGATAATGATAATTGAGTTGATGGGATGATGTATTTCTGTGAAGATAATGCAGATGGAATTATTACAAAATAATACAGATAAAGAGTTAAACACATTATCAACCGAACCTGCTGAAATTACGATGTGAATTTTTTTTCAAACTTCAACAGAGGTGAACAATAAAGCCAGAATACGAACTAGTTTTGTCGTTTATAGTATAAACAATAGTCAGTGTTATTCGAAATTTCAGCCCAAATAATAAAAGAATATATCTATTTAAAGTGCTTTTTTGCGATTAAAACAACCACACATCCATAAAGTGCACTTTCAAAATAATAAAAACGTAGTAAAATTGTGATGTTACAAATATTATTATTAGTATAATATATAGTTATTAAAAACCTATTCCAGTTGCTACTAAAATTCTTGTGCCCTTTTGTTCCTTCTAGATCACATAATACAAGGTATATGCTCGCTTCCCCTTCTTTTAGTGGTCTGCTGCTGACTCCAATATATTTCATGATGTTGAAGAGGTTATTTTTAAACCGACTCTTAAACATAACTTTCTGTTCTGACCACAGAAACACGTTTAGAAAATAACGGAAATTACAAAATCATCGAAATACAAGAAAACTTAACAGCATCAAACATCATCACAGTTTATTTTATTATTCACCGCTATAGAAGCGAAGTTCAGCGTCATCTAGTGACACGCGACTCTCGCCAATATGACGAGATTAAAATATCATCTACTGATTCTCCTCAATGATTATTTCTGGTATGTACCATTATAAAATAACGAGAAAACAAGAGTCTTCACATTCACAAAGCTTTTTGGTGAGGTCTTTCATTTTGAAGATATAATTCAAGAAATGTAGTGATCATAGGCTTGAAAATGTGATGATTTACTTCCGTACAGATGTTAAAAAAACTTCTGTTTCTGTAATAATTCATATTTGTAAACAGATAATCTTATCTCTTCTGTCTCATGAATTTGGCTTCTAATGACATGCTTCTATTTTAAGGCACAGCTTACTTGGTGGAAGTTGTATACTATATTTATAAAAATATGTTTATCTTGCTCGATAAATTTAAACCATCACATCAGTTTCATATTTGAAATATTTTTTAATGAAAAATTTTGCATAACAATCTTCAAGTTTAAAAATATATAATAAAGAACCAATGTATATATTTTGATCAATCGTATTTACGGCTTTTCCCATTTCCATTGAAATTTTAGGGGTAGGTAATGGAGATGAGAAGAGGGTTATAAGAAAATAAGAAAACAATTTTTGTAGAAGGAAAAATGTACTGAAAGTTTTCCTTCATCTTATTTATTATGTGGCTTCTTTCTCTACTATTCATTGCCTGGCCAGTTTTTATAGTTTATAAAAAAGTAAGAGGGTGGTCAGTATAATTGTGAAATTGAAAATGTTTCATACCTATTAAGGTCTGAAGCATAACACCTGGATATAAAATCAGATCACCACCAGTTACTGCTGACATGACATCTTAACGAAAAACTACGAGTAAGTCAAAAGTATTCCCGTAATGACACTTTAACTTTGTTTTCAAGAAGTTAATATGTATATTGGATGAAGTGCCCACAAATATCGTTTCTTTACTTAACAACTTCAACGACGAGATTCATATTGAGATTCAGATATTGAAAATACTAATTTATTTCAACGACTTATAACGAAGATTTGAAAAATTTAGTGGAATATATTGAAATTATAATACCATAATAATAATTTTTTAGAGTGAAATTACACAGTCGTTGATAATTTTTTATGAGGGTTATTCCAGCCCATCACTTCTTGCTACTTATTGAACCTATGAGTCCATCGATTCATTATATTTATATAGAAGCTAAATTGATCTTTTTGAAAGTATATAACTTGAAGAATATCAGAAAATAATTATCAAACCACAGATTTCTTAGCACTCTTTCAATTAGTGTCTTGTAAACAATTTTTGGTTTTTCTCGTAGTTGTTTTCTTCTCATCAAAATCTCTCTGCAACCGATAAATTCAGATGAACATCCGAATCAAATGGATTATATAAAAATACGGCTCGAAAACCAATAATAATACTGTGGTGTTTTTTCAACATTTCAGACTTTCTGAAGCGAAATGTATAATCGAAAAACCAGAAAACATTCTACGAGCAACCTTTCTAAAAATTATTGTGCACTTGGACCCTTTTTCTGTTCTTAGCATTACATTTAGCATTCTAGTAATCTGGTGGGAGGTCATATTGATTCTCTAGGGAAAGACTACGACGTGATTCGTTTATTTCCAGAAGCGTATCAAAAATAATGCATTATATAACTGAGTGTTCTATCAATTATAATGTTTTCCTAACATGTTTTATAGACAGAACAATATAGATAGAATAACCGGGAAACTAGCTCTTCTGTTAAATTAACAAGACACGTTAGGATGTAAGTTCATCTGAAAACTTTTATATTTATTTATATACACATGTTATTTATGTAAAGATCTTTCAATGACAAAACAATCAGATGAATTTAATCACGCGATGTATTCTACTTAAATAATTTACAAGTTTAGCTTACACCAGTATTTATGTACACACTAATTTGAATAAACCTTTTAGTTCGCGTGTCACTGTCCCGATTGTATCGATCAAAATCAAATTATTGACTTTCTTATGGCTGCTAGACTATTACTATATAAATCCAAAATTATAGATCCACAATCTGAAGCACAAGGCCTTCTTAAAAATAATCTTCATAAAAACGATCACAGAAACATATTATTAGGTCACAATAAAAACCAATAGATGGCCTATACGTCAAACTTTGGCTTCGATAACATATTAGAAGAGGACCGGCTTCGCTGTTTATGTCAGTAAGTCAATTCGTAATAATAAAATTATAGGTTTTGATTTTATCTATAATTGAGTGAAGGAATCTCATTTCACAGAATATATTATCGTGAATATTCGTTATATTCCAGAATTATCAAGAATTTTAGCTGTTGTTAAAAATTTATTTTTGTTTGAGACAATATCTTCATAATTTCCTGTCATTTGCTATCATTTGGTGTTACCATCTATCTTAATATCCGTCCTTCACCAATGCAAGTAGCAGTGTAAGTAATGCAATTTAACATTCATAATAAATTTTTTGGGTTTGATTTCCTATTATTTTCAAATATTCCTTAACTTTTCAATTTCCTATAGAATGCATATGATACAAAATCTATCCATGCTTGAAGAAAAGGAACTACGTATCGGCATTGATATAGTTTCACTGTGGGTATTGGAGGCTAAGCGGATTAGGTTTAGTCAAAAATGTTTTTTTCGTTACCTAAAGTAGAATGTAGGATATTCTACTTTGGCAGAACGAGGATAGCAATAGATAGCTGGTTTATAACTCATCACATATTGTATAAAATAGCTCTCTTCCATTTTAAAGTCGAAATGATCATAAATTTGCAAACTTTATGCAGGTTCAATAATTTTCTAGTCCATGTGCGTATTTTTATATCAAAATATGATTTATGAGCTCATTTTACAGAATGCGATAAATATATTTTCATGTTATTTTTTAATGTCTTGTTTCCTACATGTAACCAAAAAGCTAAGGTTTCATAAAGTTAGTAGATTTTTGTTATCAGTTTATAAGGAAAGATGAAAAACAATATCAATATCGTATTGGTAAGGTTTAAATATTCCGCATGTGAGTACAAATCTTCCTCTAGTTTTGGCCGCTCTAACAGATTTTTTAGTGAATTGTTGATAAAAAAGTTGACAGTTTAACAGCAATTGATAAATTATTCCTTCAAGTATCGTTTTTACAGAAATTTTGATTTGTTCTGATCGTTTCATTTGATCATTTGAAAAGTGAGCTTTTTATTTTTATGCTTCGGAATTCACAAATCATTCTTAAAACAACATTTTGGAATCGAGCTTATGACTGCTTGATTTTTTGTGTTTAAGACGTCGGATCTACTGTTAGGCTGTTGACATTGACGGTTATCAGATTAATTATTGGTGATTTCTTCAATCCAAATATCAAGATCAGTTATTCAAGGATTAACACGGTTTGTGAAGATTAAAAAAATGTTTGTGTTTGATAAAGTGGGTGTTTGGTGACAAAGCAAGAGATTAAATTTTTTCTGACCACATTAGATGATAAATCTTTCCGAATTAATTGTTACTTGTTCTATATTTTTTGTGTTTATCTTCAAACATGAGCTCGGGTTTTAAATATGAATATTTTGTCAGAATGAAAATTATTTTTCCATATTTGAATATTTTCTATCCAGTCCGCCTCTGCTATTGACATGACCTTCATTGGCCTCTTTTAGGTGAGATTTTCGGTCAAAATGTGAGACTCAGGGGTGCTTTAACAATAACATTATATGTGGATTCTCAAGATGTATAGAAGTAAGAGTTTATTAATTAAAAACGTCTCATCACTTTAGGAGATATTCCAACGTATACAAAGTGGATTTTCGGTGTGAAAAATATCGATAACTGCATTATCTTGAAAATATTCCAATATGTATGGGATGGCATATAGTTGTGTGACAATGATAATAATTACATCTTATAAATTTTCTGATATTTGGATTCTTCCCGCACTCATCTTTTTTGAATAATTATTTTATTTTGTATATTATATTAGTTCATTTTTGTGTAGAATTTCTTCAACCAAATACTTCATTATCCGAAATTTTTTCAATTTTTTTTCAAATTTTATGCATTATTTTAATTTGTGAAGAAAAAAATCTCTTGTTAAGTGAGTATATTTTGTAAGGTGATAGATAAATGTTGTAAAGCAAATATGCGTATTACTTCACCTTTTACACTACTTCAATGAAGCACTATAAAATGATAGTGTTCAAAATTTCGACTCCTGTATATATATCTTGTACACTATGCTGGTGCCTATGGGTTTTATCTCACTTGGAGTTTTTTTTTTTGGCTGAGCAAATCCTCACATTGTATTTGCTAATATGAAGGAGGTCACAAAAATATTGTAATTATTGTAAAAAGAAATAGAATCCTTTTACTTTCATAGAGCAAAGTTATTTTTTTCAGCATACTTTGAATTACAACTAATACAATGATACCACCGGTACTTCCACTATTCAAAGTATTGTTTGTCAACAGCTTCGTTTAGTTTCTTTTTTCATCTTTTTTAAGTTGTGCATTCGATGTTTTTCATAACTCTTGTAATGCGTAGAAATAAGAAAAAGGAAGAGCAGAGATGGATATGTGTGCAGACTTTTTCTACAAAAACTGTGGCATGATGTTATCTGCACTTCCACTTCCACTTGATGGGCATACACAACAAAGCTTATTAATATATTAATATATTCGATATTTCGCCTATTTCAAACCATCTAAACAGCTTATAAACTTCAGTTGTCTCCATAACTGGATGTTTGTAAGCTTTTTTCAGCATTGGAATAGTTTCAGCTGCACTTTTATTGAGGATAAGTATATAAATGTCTGGTACTCAGATGGAGTGAACAAATAATATTAAATTGGACGCCATCAGCTTTCAAACAAACGACCTTAAAGATGAATAAAAAAGGTGGAGAAGCAAGAAAAGCTGAAAACACCTTGTGAATTAAATTATTAATAGAAACAGAATAAACTAAGACTATTCCCTAAACAATCAACAACTCAACGATAAGTCGACTCAGACTTATTTATGGAAATCCTGTCCGGTTGTAGTCCTCAACTGAATTCCCAGTTATTGGAGATGGGTCGAATAGGCTAGTTGACAAAATTTGGGAATTAGTTTAAAACTATAGCTTAGCATCTATTCACCCCAAACATATAGGAACAGGAACTTGACCTCGAAAAAGGTCAAGACTGTCATGGCGTCTTAAATAACGTCTCACATCGCGAAACAGCTGTGTTTGTTTATGACAGTCAATTGTGTTTTTTAATAAATAATGAATTCCTCATTTTATAAGTACTGTATAGTGCCCCAATATGAAAATACAACGATAAAAACGCCAGACAAATTATTCATATATGTTCCAAACAATAAAGAAATACGAAGAAAGTAGTTAAAAATGGCAATATGCTCTTACTACTACTACTACTACTACTTACTACTTACTACCATAATATACCAAACATAAAATATAAGATTTTATGACTTAATTATGTTAAAGTTATTGAAACTTTGTATTCGCTAACCTCAAAATCAGTACATTATTTTTATTCAACAGTGGGTAAATACAACTCTCTGACTGGTCACTGCTAATTAAATAAGAGTTTGTTTGTTCTTCACATAATACTTACATATAAGTTTTAACACTGCGGACTTCTGATAAGCAAAAGTAGGTGTTTATTGATAAAAATTTGTCTTTCAAGATTAAACTAAAAACGAACTTCATTGATTAAAACTCGAAGTAACCTGGTTACTTTGTACGAATATGACAGCTACAACATAGTGTTTCGCGAGTGTTCAATGTCATGTTATTAAACGCTTCATTTTGTCGATTTTATTTTCCAAAAATATTATTAATCTTTTATTATTTTTGTGGAAAAGTTGTTTTTTTATTTACTAATTATCATGGTCAGTCACTAGAAACTCAAAACCATCCGATTTATTCTTAGTGGAAATAAGCGTATTAGTTTCTTTGTAGTGTTTCGGTTGAGTTATTTGTGTGTGGCTGCAACTCCAGCCTGGCAGCTACGAAACTGCGGGATAGAAATAAAATGAAGAAGGAACCGGCTACACAGATGGAAATTACTGAGGAAGGAACGAATAGAAAGAACAAATTTGAATAAAAAGAGCTTATGCTCTAAAATAAGAAATTCTTTATTCATTTTTGTAAATATAACCAAACAGGAATATGTTTCATTCTATTGGTTTAGTTCCCCAAATATATAGAAAATACAAATTGATATAAAAACTATCATACAAAACAGAAGGTAATCCATAAAGATAACTGGCATTTTTGTGAGCAAAATGAAATAAGCAAAGAAAAACTTACTAGCGAATATAAAGAATGAAATCACCACAAATTTACTTTGATTTAGAGTGTATATAGGTAGAGGAATAATTCTAATACATCATGAGGTTTTATTGCATTTCTCGAAATGGGAGGTCGATAACAAATTAATTTCTTCAAAAACTTTGATGTTAGAATAAATAAATCAGGATGACTACCGTACCACAATACGTGGACCAAGGAATATTCAAAATGAAACAAGCCGAATGATTATTACAAGGATAAATTAAAATTTCATAACTGAATATTGCTCACTTGAGGTTGACTAAAAAAAACTACTACAAAAGAGCCAACAGGTCAATATCGCAGACAACACTGAACTGGTAAGTCGCGCTATTCAATATCTCGCTGAAGAAATGCCGTTCTGTTTATTATTGTTTATATTGTTCTTGCAGTTCTTTGCAGTGTCGGTGCATATCATGCATTCACACCAGGCCAAGACAAGATACAGTAAAAGCGAATGTTCAGTTTTATTATTAACTGGTATAGTTGTGTGTGAAATTCAAAGAGTTAAATATTATTTGTTCATGCTCTGTGAACATTATAGCATGAAAACAACAGCTTCACCTGTTCACAAGAAATGATTGAGAAAAAACTCATTAGTTAGCGTGATATTATTCTTTTTGCCAAAAGTTAATAGAAATATGCTTCTTCCCTGAATATTATCGAGAAGACATACATAAAACATTTCATAGATTATTTCAAATGAACTTCTTCAATAAATTGGAAGTTATAAGCCTTTTGAAGCAAGAAAATATGATGATACAACAAGTAATATAAGAGAAAGAGATAACCATTTATATTCCGTTCACGTCACGTCAATTTTCCAACTATCAAATAACTCACTTTTGGGTTAATAAATTCTTACATTACCATATATCTTTCTCCAAGCTCTCTGTTAAACGTTGGCAAATATTTTCGTTTCTCCTTCATTAAACAGACAAATCACGAATTTTTACTTTTTCTAATGATATTCACCCCGGAAACGTAAATTTTTCAGATCGAAAAACTGTGTTCGATGTCTTTCAGCAACGATTTCCATTCCCTGTGAATAATTTTCAACTGATGAGGTAAAACAAAATTGTAGGAAAAATTCTCTAAAAAAAGATGTCCAAATGTATCCATTCGAATAGTCTGGAGAAGCCTCATTTAAATATAAAAAAATCAGTAGGTTTTTTATGCGACATAAATACGTGCTAAAAGGATTTTATTTATGCTTAATCACACTTTGTTCAGTATTTTACTTAGAGTGTTTTGCTAGCATCAATAGTATTGAATATTATATTTGAAAGGAGAAATCAAAATTAATAGGGTAGAGAGTTAAACAGTATAAAAAACTTCGTACAGTGATTACATAATTTTGGAATATATCCGTTTGAAATTAAATAAGAGAGTGAAATATTAGGAAGAACTGTATAAAAATAGAGACACAAGTGAAAAAAATTAAACACTTATACTATTAACTGTTAAGAAGAGAAGTAGTTAATCTGTAATGTGTGCAGTAGGATATCTAGATAGTAGGTATTCTAACGAAACTGACCTAAAAATTTATAATAAACATAAATGTGGTAATCAACAATAGTATACACAATTTAAGGGCTTACCCGTTTTAAAAATTAACTTTTATTTTATATAATTGAATCATCCCGTCATTCAGTGATACCGTTGAAACAATTGAAGGAAAGACAAAAAGATATGAGGGGCGAGAAAAAAAAAGTGGCAAGTGGGAATTTATAAACAAGAGAAGGTAGGGGTATAGAAGTTATTCCGGTGAATCAATTGCAAGAAGAAAAAAAGTTAAACCTTGAACAATGGATATACACAGTAAGTCATATTTTAACAATAAGTAAAGTTGTGGCACAAAGAAAATTTTTCACGGTCGCATACAAAGGACATTGATCACCAGGGGTATTGAGCATATCTTTGTGAATCTGCTTACCTCTTAACCCATTTAAATACAGTTTATTGATGATGACTCGATACTCCAATTTTTCGATTTTCACAATTTCGGTAGACATATTTTTTCTTCTAATTTATTGTACCACTCTGGTTCACTTTTTAGACGTCAAACTTCACACTGACACTTCTACTAAGTTACTGTTTGTTGTTATGGTAACGCAATATTTTGTTTATACATGGAATTGGTCTAGACTAACTAGATATCAATACATCGTATTGATAAAACCTCGGCAAAATTTCCACAATTGAAAACCAAAAGTTTGTGAGAGTAGGAAAATAGGCTCTTAAATCTTATTAAGCGTTCATTCCTAAATTCCTCTTGAACCTAATTACTTACTAGAACAATTCTATTCACGTTACTCAACGTGGTTTTTGACAAAAGGTTGGTATATTCGAAATTGAATTGTTAAGTTGGTAGAAGTTTGAGAAAAAATTGATAATTTTTTCGAAGAAGGTCATGAGATTGATATTTGCCACGGCATACATCTAAATCTCATTTTGATGTTCCCCATAGATATTTCGAAAAGCCATCTCATCCTCAAAATAGGGTTAAAGAACCTGCTCAACGTTCATACGTAATATAGTATAAGTAAGAGAAAAACATTAACATATTTTTTCCGAGCGCAGAGGTTGCATTGTTTTCATCTGCTTAAGAGGTTTAGAATTAAAATGCATAATAATCATAAATTATATCCTCTTAAAACTGTGACAATTTCGGGAACTTATTCCTGGTAGGTAATTCAGCTTCCACACAATTTCGGTAATTGAAATATTAATCGAGGTCAAAGTTAAAGGGGTAAGGACCTTCTACAACATTATTGTATTCACGTTTCAGTGGCGCTTGAGGGTGAATCGATTATACTACATTTTCCGATATTTTTATTATGTTGCCAATTCAGTTATCGATAAGGATTACATGAATATTGCTATACTTTCATTTCCCATGGCACGAGTTCAAAGATCGGCTCCTGCATCAACTAAAATAATCATATCACTTGCTATGGTGATAAATGTATCAATTGTGACGGTCTTTTTTTTAATTTGCTTTTTAACCATTTAGAACTTCACTAGTAGTGTACTATGAGTGTGAAAATCACAGGAGCTTTGTCCTTACTATCAAATAAATGTTAGGGCCGAATTGAAACACTCCATTTCATCCATCAGAAATTGAGCACGTGTAGTTGAAGCTTAAAAATTCAAATTTTCTTATTCTATTCCAATCCATACAAAATGAACCTGAACTATTCTAATATGAAAAAACAAGAATAAAACTAGGAAAGTTGATAGCAATGCTTATGGCGCAGTGTTTTTGGCCGAGTTGTTATTGAAACGCCCAAAAATGTTTTAATGGCCTGAGTTCAGCATGGGAAATGGTCAATTTGACAAGTAACAATCCATGGTTAACTTGTTACAGTTGAGAATTATTTCTCAATGAAATAGCAGATATTTCGTAATTCATAGAAAGTTCTCCGCTTTGAACATATGAAAGTAGCAAAATGCTCAATCTTTGAGCATCAAATCAACATTATTCACATGAAATTGTCAAATTAATAGAATTGTAGGAGGGTGTAAATGTCTTGAGATTTCTTAAGTTTCTTGACACTTGTTCGGTATACGGCTACGACGTATTATTATGATGAACAAATTCATATGTTACTGACTCTAGGGATGTGTGATGAAGATTTTCTGAGATTTGTTATAGGATGGGAAGGAGGATTCCCAATTGTTCGAAGCCAATAATAAGATATTGCCAAGGCTTAAGAGACTTTCTGGACATCTTTTATCATTGGAAAAAACTCCTGAAATAAGTACGTATATATGAGTAACTCTTACTTCCTCTCTTGTTTCAAAATGAATTTCTTCCACTGATTAAGCATTTTTCGTAAAAAGAGCAGAATAAGGTAAACCCTTTTGGACTCTATCAACTTGGAGGTTGGAGATGCCTGTGGATATTGATCTTCTGTAGGTTGTAGTGCTGGAAAAGACTGCTTGGGAGCTGCTTCCACAGGCTTGCACTTCTTCAGAGAAATAAGTCGCGATAAACTTGTTGCCTGCAGCGAACTCGGTATTCACGAGCCACATCTGCCTGTTGAGTAGGTCTCGCAAAAACTGCTCTAAGCGGAATTATGTTGGACTGTTCGGAAGAGCATTTGCTGTGGTATTATCGGTACAATTAAGTCAGGTCGACGAACTTTCTCCTATGCTCTAAGCTGTCCAAGTTTCTGCTTGACTTTGGATCGTCTATAGTTAAACGGGTCTCTTCTGTATTGAGTCGAGAATCTTTAGGGTATTCTTAGGAACTGAGCTTCAAAGATGGACGAATCTGGGCCTTGTAGAGAATTGAAAGCTTTTTGGTCTCAAAAATTTTTTTCCAATTGCCTACAACGCCTAAATCGGCCATGGGATCATCCCAGAACATATTCGTCCCAGCCTCAACGCCCAACAAGCGAATTTGTAGTGATGTTAATATTTTATATCCAGTGTTACAAATCTTGAACTGAAGTGAGAGCCTAGTTTGTAAAAATAGCAGCCTGGGTCTTTGCTGCATTGAACTCAATCAGATTGCTTCCACGTTACTCTAGAATGTTATCAAGATCGGTTTTGATGAAGATAATTTGTTCCTCTTTATGGATTCGGATGCGTTTGGTTTAAATGAAAAAACCAGTATACAGTATATCAGTATACTATCGAAGCTATAGGTCGCACTTGCAGTTTGGTCGTGAAGATCAGTGATTGCAGAAGAAAGAGAATACTTGACAGGATACATTCCTGGAAAATACCAGCGTTGACCTAAAACTTTTCGTATGTTTATCGATAGCGATTTGGATGGATCGGTCTTTAAGAAAGCTAATGAACCAATCGATAAGTGATGACGGCAAACCGTAGGATCTAAATTTACTCAGAAGGTTATCATGCCAAAGCCTGTCAAAAGTGATAAGCACAGTCACAAAACGAGCAAATTCATTCATAAGAAAACTTATCATCAATCAAGTTCATTGTCAACAAGAATTTCTGCTTATGAATCAGCAAACGTTTCAAATATTATATTTTCTTGATGGAATGATAACATGTATTCAAATTTGATATTTAATACATTACCTAGCTCATTTTCAATTAGTCTTTAAAGATAACACGTGATTAAGCCTGATGTCGCGCCTCTTTGTTCTACATTATCAATTCAAAAGATCCTCCAGGAATAGTTTCCTGATTGATATAAGAGCTACTTGTGAAATAGCCGTTTGTGACTCGTTTTTGCGAAGAATATTCGTATGAATATGCTCTACACCTACCGAAAATAAACTTAGAGCTGAAATTATGAACGTCACAGAAGTAATTGAAAATGATCCATATATATTGCAAAACGCACAGATCAATTATTATCGATATCAAACTAAACAAACCATGTCGTTTCACTTTTTTGGGGTATGAAAATTGGGAGTAATCAAAATCGACTGAAGACGATATTTCTTTGAATAAAAATTGGAAATTCGATCGTAGGCCTTGAAAAGTGATAACCAGGTTTGTACGACAAAATGGTTTTTTAAATCACTAATAAATCACCAATGATGTTTTAAAACAGAACATATCAAAATTATTCAAATCGATTCTAGTCCAACTCATTTTTGTGTAGAATCATTATTTTTCAATAAATCAACTAATTCTAGCCTCAAGCGATGTTCAAAACTTCTAGGTACGTTCCCGCTTTTCATTTCATAACAATTCTGACCCTCTTTCCCAATAATCAATTAGCACATTCCAATGGAATTCCCATTTTATTTCCGTTAACAAGATTACTAAGTTTTGTCCCTTTTAACTCCCAACAGACCTATGAAAAACTCTTCGAAATTAGGCTTCCAACGAAACTTTTCAAGAATGACAAGTGATTTTGCTACTGAATATTTCATGATAAATTGTTTGTTTTGGACTCTGCCTCAAAAAGTTTTGAGTCTTAATGAAATAGGAATTATTGTGAGAAGATAATGATAAATAAGGACTTCAATTAATCACTTCGTTGCCTTTGGTTCGAGTCCCACTGCCATTCTTGTCAGTTAATTAGTTAAAGATGAATAAATTAGCAAAATGTTCTGAAAGGAATGTATAATTTTTATGGAGATTGATGTTTAAACATTTTGCAATTAAAATTTGAATAGTTTCCACATAATGTGACATTCATTACAAATTTGTAGAGTGGAATTGATGAGAATAATAAATTGTGTCAAGAAAGAAAAAGGAAAATGGTTTCAACTTTTCAATCAAACCACCAAACAACCATAATTAAGCAATCCTTCAACTTCAAATCAAGTTCTAATAGAATTAAGAGTACTTTTAACAGCAACCAATATAAGTTTACGCTTTGAATTAATATTCAAAAATAAAATTACTCCAATTGGCCCTAGTATATTACACAGTTATATGTAATATATTCTAGTCTAAGTAATCTTAATTTTAAGTTCAAACAAAATGCACCGATTTTCATGGTAACAGCTAGGTCAACTACATGGATTCAAAGCAAAATCACAATATGGACATAGTTCTTTTAACTATGCTAAAATCGTCAAAATATTTTTTTGGTTTGCAGCCTCTTGTGACAGTCGCAATAGTCGTAATAGCAAATTTATATAATTATTTATTATAATTATTTCCACAAAATATTTTCTATAAATTAGATTAGTTAGAGAACGAATTCGGATTATATTACAGCCAAATGGAAAAAATTTATAACAAAAGTGGCCTAGAGAAACACGTGCGAGTTATTTTCAAAATTTTGAGCTTATCACTAGAGGAAGTATTTGAAAATATAAGTTTAAACATACAAAGTTTTCAAAATTTATCCAATAGCACTTTATATACTGAGATCAAATTCTTCCACAAATTCTATACATTTTCATTCAATAAGTTTTAGTTTATGTTTTCAAATAAGGAGTAGAGCAGAGAGGGTACCTCGTGAAGAATAAATGCCTGAAAGTATAGTGTACTTAGCTGATTTTCATAAACTTGTTGTTCTTTGAATGAGCTTTATTCAACAGTACAAAATATATGAATTCTAAACAATATAATTAACTACGTGAATGCTAGAGGGGTTGTTTCATATATTTCAGATTTTAGGAGAATACAAATTTGAATGAGCTTCTTGGAAGTAAACTATCTTAAGAAATGTGTGAACAGCGTCAATTTTTCTTCAAAGGTTTTTTAGGCTGGTTCGCCTAAACGGAATTTAAAAATTTACTCTGTTCAAAAAGTTCCTACGTCGGCCAGCTTCCAGTTATTTAACTGTTCATAATAATGGATAGGGTATCAGCCTCAATTTATGCCATCGAAATAATTCTCATTTTTTGTCATATTTTTCCAATCATATCACTCATATCGTGAGTCTATCGATATTAACGGGATTTTCTATTCGTCCTCACAAATACATATGTGAGCAAGCTAGGTCCAGAGATTTGAGGTGCGAAATAAATTGTAGAGGATTAATTGTATCACACAGTATATATACAGATCTATTATTATATTTGGTATTCTGAACTAGTTCGTCTTACTTGTTAGTAAGTTGAACTTCGACGATCACGCAGCACATTTGTAAATTAATAACAAGGTGCCTAATATTCGATTATTCATTGAAATCATTCACATGTTGTTCAATTTGACATGGGGATCGAGCTAAAGTTTCTAATCAATTTTTTTTGTTTGTTTCAAAATAGAATCAATGGTAAAGTTAATAACGAAAATATCGATTGTTAAATTAGCCCAAACCAAATCATCGGAACAGAAAGTGCAGGAAAACGGCGTCTTGAGATGAATTATAATATAACAAGAGTAAATACGAATTTTTGAGGGCTGTTTATGTGTATCATAATTATATTCAGATTTAAGTTTCATTGAAATATAAACTTTTTCATAATCACTAGATTTATATAAAAGTATCTGGTTCATTTTAATCGGTTAATAGTATAGAAGGACCTTCACAAGTGGTCATAGTGTAGGTCTTTTAGGAAAGGAAGGTGTAGAGGATAAATTGTATCACTCAGTATGCACTTGTTTATATCGTTTTAACGAGGGCTGTTTTTATCAACTTCCGTTAGGCTATAAATGAAAGACAAGATAATATGAAACAATCATTTTATTACCAAAAGATTGGTACAGTTACGGTTAGTTTTCGACATAATCACCGAAGAGATTGCGACATTTGTCATATCTATAGACAAGCTTTTCAATATCCTTTTCAAAGAAAGTTGCCACCAATGTAGCCTTACCATTAAAATTAAAAATAGAGTACAAACAGACCTTGAAACTTCTGGTAATTTCGTAGACAAAACAGCAATGGTGAATCTGCGGTTTTCTTTAACCATTCTGTCAACTCGTTAAACCAGGTCATCTGAAACGACAGATTTGCGACCTTGGCTCCCTTCATCATGCACATCATAACGGCCATCTTTAAACTTTCGACACCATTCAAGTACAACACCATAACTCATGAAGTTTTCCTCATACACACGACTCATTTTCCGATGGATGTGTGCAGCACTATGACCTTCAACCTTTAGAAAACGAATCACACTTCGCAATTCACACTTGATAGGATTATCGATAATGGCGGACATATTTACCTGGCTGTAGTACAATGCCGACTGACACTGATTGTTAACTATTGCGGAGTGTATAGTGCTAGAACTTCGCAGTCGCCTACAGCGCATGCCCGCTTTCGCTTAGCGTCTGCAAAGAACGATTGAAAGTTGAAAATAAAACGGCCCTCGTATCAATTTGTGTCTATAATTATATTTGGAAAGCTAAACTAGATCGTCCTACTTGTTAGTAAGTTAGATTTATTATGATTACGCAGCAGATTTGTTAATTGGTAACGAGGTGCCAAATATTGGATTATTGAATAAAGACCATTCAAATATTACACTTGTTCCATATAATTTCAGAGAATAAAATTTCACGTTCTATCTACCTATGTTTGATGTCAAAAATGTCGAACATATATGAACATATATAGAGAAATGTTTTGATTCGCTGGCAAACAAATACATTTTCAAATAATGAAAAAACTCAGCAAATCGCACTTCGTCAGCCTTATAGACGTTTGAAGAGAAAATCCCGCTATTTACACATCTCTTAAGATATCTCGGGACACAAAAAATATACTGACATGCGGTTTTCGCCATTTTCATGTCATTAAGTCTACTTTGGAAAGACTTGCTCAAACTTTCATGCATCCATTTAAACTTGTCAAGAAAAATCACAATATTTGTAATATATTGAAACAACGCCCTTTAGCATTCACATTGCTAATTAAATTGCTTAGATTCTATATATTTTGTGTTTTTGGTCGAAAGCTCTTTCAAATAATATGTCTTGTGAAATGCAAGGTGGGCACAATTGAAAATTCGACTATCTCCAGATAAATTTACGAAAAAATCTGTTCTTTCCAATCTATATTTTTATATACCATCAGCAAATAATTTCCACGTGTTTCAGTATAAACTGTTCCTGAGATATGACTCATGGACGTTTTTAGTTGCTCACTCATTCGGGAAAGTGTCCATGCATTTGTTCCATATAACTGAAAATCGTTGATAAAATCTCCCAGATCACTACAAGAATCTTGTCGTGTGAAAAAACTCTCCCAAAATGATTCCTACCACACTAAATACATGGAAAAAATCAATTTTACATGGCGCCATGTCAAGTCTATGGGATAGAGGATCAATAACGATGTATCCAAAAAAATTGTGTGATCGGGAAGTCAATTTGATGAGACCTACTTATATAAATAAGACGAAACCACTACGGAACATAGAAAAATGTTACTCGTACTTTAAGATCTTATCTTTTGTTTTTTTTTATCAAGCGAAAATTATTCCTCTCATAGTATTAATCACTTGAAAAAGCATGTACTAATTCTGTCGGCCATCATCACCCAAATTAAGTTTCCATCAACCATATATTCGAAATTTTGGGACAAACTGGAGCCATAGCTCAAAAGCTAGTACGAACGTAAAAATAAAAATATGGTCAGTTGTTGATGTTATTTTACTGAGAGAATAAAAGTTAAATAAAGTTTGGTTCAACATTAACTTGTGCACAGAATTTCAAAAATTCACCACGTTCGCTAAGCATCATATTATAAAGTCTATATAGAAGCTTCTAAAGGCTCAGAGTTCAGGTACACAGGTATTAATAAGATTAGTGTAACGTATAAAGTTTTCGTAATATAAATTCATTTCTGTGCAATCTCTAAGGATTTTGCTGGAATTTGATATATTACGAAACACCTCGGAAAACCCGATATCAATTGGATGAGTTTTAAACGTTTTTTATGAAAAACAGAACCATTCCAACGTTATTTCACCTCAAGGTCATTATTAATGTCATTTAAGACTGTTTTTGATTGAATCTAGGGTTTCGCTGTACAGACATTTTCATAAGTATATAATGTGCTCAATTACTCTTAATAACTTATACACATATTTTTCTAATGGTACACTTTGTACTTTTTCTCAGTTTTCTATCATCTATTAAATAACAAACACAACCTCCATAATTGCGAAATTCTACAATTATAAGATCCATAGTTACACTCATCAAGAATGATCAGAAAATTGGACATGTCAACATATTTTTTCGCATTGTCACTATTGGAAGGTATCTGATTCAAACAAGAACAGTCAAAATGTAATATCTCTACCAAAACACTTAACAAGTCTTACTCGTATACTGAGTTTGCTTACATATTCAAACATGCATATCCAAATTGCAACTATATTACCTAGTCAGCAATTGGGCGATGTCGAAAATTTTTTAAGAATTTAGTTCAATTAAAAATTGCCATAAAACTGGCCGTTAAATCTGCAAATATTGGTAGAAAATCCATGCACTACAACGTGTTGATAGTTTAAGAGAAGACCCATTCTCATAAACTAACGATGGTAAAAATTTGAGCTGAAGAGTGCAGAAAACAGAATGATAATAATCCTAAATGTTATGCAGTGAAAAGGTTCTGATCTAATAGTGACATAGCTTACATGCCAATTTCTTCTGAACTTATGACACTTCTACTCCGGTACCCAAATCAGTGATTACTCTCACCCATCGTGTTTAAAGCACGTATACAAAATCCCATACTAGCTTTGGTTTAACCACTACGGAGTTAAGTGTTTTCGGCGATATTTTGCCATCAGCGATACTCGTACTTGAACGATATATTTTTCACCTCTTAATTTACTGTATACAGTGGGAGCCTGACGTTATTTCCGTCTGGATAATTGTGGTAGTATTAGTTGAGCTTATTTGAAAAAAATCTAAATTTCTATATTCTGCGACTTCGCATCAACAGGTTCCTTGTCACATTTGAATATATTTTAAAAAAATACAAATCACATTATATTAGGAAGTATTCATTACTTAAGAGATATTTCACACTCTATCAATTACTTTTCAATATTAGAGATTGTTATATTGACAAACTCACATCAACTGGAAAAAGATTAGGTGGGAGACAAAATCAAGAGCATTCTCTGTCGGGTGTATTTCCAATCATTCATTGATTCATACAAATTCGCACACACCCGATAAGCTGGAAATGATTGAAAACAAAACGCTATAACCAGCAATATTCCACCCTATTACGCCTACATGCATACGAGGATTGCTACTTAAGTTTTGTGATAGACAAATAGAAACAAATATTTATAATTCGATATAGTTTCATTGTCTTTCCAATTGTCAAAGCATTGTTTCCATACTGATTAAGGTAGCTTCAGAATATATGATTTAAATGCATAAGAAGCTCCTTCAATTTGATGTTTTGATTGTTGAAAAACGGTTTTGTTTGAACTGATACGTGAGAGCTTCCATTGACGTGTGGAGTATAATTCGTCTTCTGCGATTGGTTTCCATGATTTTTTCGATCACTTCTGGCAAACGAATGCTACTGTGCTATTCAAAATTGACTGTTCTACGTTGCACCAATCGACACGAGCTTTTTTGAGCGTTTGTCAAATTATGCAGTATCCGACACGAAAAAATATTTTTGGTAGTGAAATGTTCATCCCATATTCTAGTTAAACTAATTCCCAAGTATGCCTCAAACAAGAGCTGTATGGTAGATTACCCATCAATTCGATGTTGTGACTGTTCCAAAATAGTTGATTGTTACTTACTTTCGGATTCATAATCACAGTTCCATGAATCGTCGCCTTACAGGACCTTATGGACGTCTTTTGAAGCACCGCGATTGATTTTTTTCCGTATTTCTTTGCACCAATCAAGACCAGCTTTTCTTAGAAAATCTTCAAATTATGCGGCATCCAATTTATAAATATCTTTTAGACAAAACAAATATTCATGGAATATTGAATGTATGCGAGGAACTAATTCCCAAGTATAAGTTTACGCACAGCATCGATGTTTTCTGGTACAACAGCGGATTTGTGACGATCTTAAAGAAATCCATCCTGTAGCGGAGTGTGACGACAGCTGAGTGTGTTTCAAGTATCTCTAAATAGCTCAATAGCACTCGTATGACAATGTATTCGGAATACGTTCACCATTAAAATGTCAAACTTTATAATGACAATATTAGATTTGACGTATCCACATCAGTGTTGCTATATTTCAAAACTTAAATAGCATCCCTCGTATTTCCATTGATATAATAATTGCGAAGTACTACTTATATGTATGATCCAATTTTTGGAAAAATATTAAAATTTTTACTTTTAATTGGTTGTCAACTCGAAAAAATGGTCTACTAAGATTTCACTCACAAACTCCAATTAACTGGAAAATATCTCACAACAAAATAAAATTAGAGACATTTTTCACTCTGTTACCCTTTTGGATATATTTTCTAAGATACCAACACATATCTGCACTTCATATCATTCGTGCAGCACTGATTTTCTTTGGCATTGTTCCAGATACCAATTTTATGAAAAGGAGCTTGTTGTCAGAAAAAAGTTAAACATGTGTTGGATGCTTTGTTGGGTTTGTATTCAAGCCAAGTTTGAGAATTTTATGTTCTGCGCTATAGAAAAAGGAAAAACATACAAAGCGAGTTTGAAATCCCGGATTTTCTGTTATCCTGCTAGTGCAGAGTGAGGTAACTCAATACATTTATATTTGAAATTACAATTATATTGTAACATATATTGTCTTACGTGCTCATGGGTTACGTTATTAACTCAATTACATCAATATTGTCACTGTTTCTGTGAAAGCACCTCCCGTTTTAACAAATTTTTACTTTATACGAGGCCTTTTTTCTAATAGATCCAAGAAAGGTACATATGATTACATTACATAGTTGATTCACGCAACTGAAGTGTTTCAACATCCTTTTCAGGAGGCAAAATTTTCCAACTTGACGATTCCAAATAGGAAGCTGATTAATGAAAAATCAATACGGTTTACTGTGTTGTATATAAGTGAGATATATACATAAAATGGTTATTAGTAAAAATTGAATATAAATCAAAGAAAAAAAGTTATGACAAAAACATGGTGTTTGAATTACGTTGAGAATATTTATAGTACAGGTAAAATAGGAAAAAAACCAAAATTGAAGGTTCTTAGAGGTTTTGCGATACTGAATAAATCTAGTAACTCTTAACAAAATAACGGGCATGAGTTTTCAAAATTTTTAAACTTGTAACACTAACAAATTTTGATTCGCGAATAACTCGAAAAGTAAGAAAAAATTCTTCGAACACAAACTGTATTTTTCCACAAAATAGTTATTTTTTGTTGGAGCCACTATTTCTGAGTAAATCTTCCTCAACGCCGAAATTCCCGCCAGTGCAAATTCAATCAAATTTACGTTCCAGGCGCACATGGAAACTGTTCTAACTCTTAGAAAATCAAAATGCATCATGATAGTTAAGAACTCTATTTTCTATTCGGATGAGCTAGCATGATTTTCGACTTGGGAAATTTTCGAAAATCTTGCGAGATGGTATATTGATACATAAGCACATAAAGTTTCAATGGATATATTTCATCATTCGCCATATGAAGAAGCAAATCCAAGGAGAGATTGGTCGTTCATGTTATTATCAATAATTTAATGTTTATAACACACATGAACTAGCTCTTGGTTTCAAATGAACCATCTTTTACACTTTTTTCTAAATTGTATGTAGGTTTCGAATTTCGAGATTCAAAATATTTTTGAGCGTTCAAATTCATTTTTTAATGATAATTTTGAAGTTAGGAATAAATTGAAACGTTTTTTGTTGTACTCCTTATTTTTTGTCCCGGTAGTTTGTGTCGAAATCCTTATAGTTCTCGAATTATTTGCAAATCAAAATGTTTTTGAGTATATGAACCCATTTTACGGTGAAAATTTTGAGCTAAGAAAAAAATGCTTGAAGGCCAATATGTAGAGAATTTTGTGCTGTAAATTGTTTGCTCCTGCATTTTTTCTTCAAATTCCTCATAATTTAATTATTCGCGATTCAATCTACATTTTTTCTGACGGTAGTTCTCTTGAATTCCTCATGGTTCTCGAGTTATTCGCGTTTCAACTACCAAAATTTCTAAAATCCGCGCTCATAATTTCATTAAGAGTTACTTATACTTATTCAGTATCCCAAAACCTTCCAGAGTCTAGAAAATCAAAACCGCCCAATTCACTTTAAGGTTTTAACTCAAAATCGCCTAATTTGCCTGTACTAGCTTCAGTTATACGTTTATTTAGTACGTGATTGCGTTTTACCTTTTACAATTCTAAAGACAATGCACATGTGTATTCATTTCATATCCAACACGAACAAAATAATAATTTACAAGACAGAAAGGAAGTAGGATATCGTCTCAAATTCTTCCAAAATATAGCTTTACTAGTGTCACTAAAATCTTCTTCAAATGCGATTTAATTGATTCAGTTCAGGAGAGAGGAGAAATATTTCTTAGGGAATATCTCTAACTGTATCTTTATATACCTATAATACTTCATCACAATATCCGATGCAGAGAATCATGATTGTTAATTTAGATTTTAAAAAAAAATTAAATATGTTCAATTTAGACGAAAAGGTATTCTTGTTATGTGATCTGGGTATAAAAAATAACAACTCTCTTACCATAATATATTTACTAGCAGTTAGACAACAAAAGCATTTCCTCATTCTTTTTCTTTGGAGTCAATATTAAATAAGTCTGTATTCTCATATTTCAGATGCAATTTCACAGTATCGGTTATTAATTATTAGTAACACTCAAAAATTTGTATATGCTGTTACTTTGTGTGTTTTATGAGATAATTTTTCTCCTCAAATTACTCGAATTAAATGAAACGATTTAGTACCAACCTGTTTTGAGAAATCTAACTATACTTCTTTAAAATTAGGAAAATAAAAGTATCAGAGTTGTAGGAACAGTAACATAGTTGTACTTATATTACTGATTTAGTAAGTTTCCATATTGTTCATCGTTTTCGACCAATTAAATTTTTTCGCTATCATTAACAGAATAGTTATTTACGTTATAAGTCCAGGAAGTGATTTAATTTAGTACGGTACGAGATAGATGTTTATGGACAAGGCGACAAAGGAGCTGAGTTAAGAATATCTAATCGAGTTTACGCTTTAAAATAAAAAACAAAATTATATTAAAATATGAAATGTCATATTTGACAATTTTACTCAAAAATAGCTCCTTTGATTATTCCTTTATTATTTAAAAAAATTAAAATTATCAGAAGTCACTAAAGTAACATTGTTAACAATGGCAGACATATTAAATTGTGATTGAGAGAATTTAGAAGTACTGTAAAATAAAAGGATACCGTAAAATACCATTTTCCAGACTCAAATTAGTACTGTAGAGTCGACTTTACTGTACAGTATGAACTTAGACCCCTTCTTTGATTTTTCTTGGACGAATATTCTCCTTCTCAATTAAGTTGTGTGTGAGAATAATTGGTTTCGTGAACCACCAAAATGATTTGTGCAGCTTATAATTTTAGTTTTCGCGTAAATCTATATTAAGTGCTATTTCGTCTTGAGTCAATTTATTTATACACGCTCTATAATTGGTTTCATATCTTTTAAAGTCTTTGAGTGTTTAAAGAAATCTTTCTATCAAATCTTCTACTTTAGATTCTATTGCTTCTTTCACATTGTTAGATATTTTCACTTTTTACCCGTATAAGTTGGAATTTCTGGTTGGCGATATTCATACTGAATACACTGTTTACACCACCACTACACCAACACTGACACTGTCTGACCCGCGTTTCGATAACCAAGAGACTGAAGGTAAACTAAAATCTAATGTTTTGACTCACCTGTTTTATACCAAATTTCCCACAAATAAACTTTCTGCCGTGGAAATCAATTCATCCGGGAAAATGCTCCTATGGAGAATTCTTCTAATTCATTTCTTGACTACTAAACTATAGACTAAGATGTAAGAAATTGACCCTTTGTCTCAATTTAAGCTACTCTTACATCTAGCAATTTCAATGCTTTGAAATGCATCCAACAATTCATTATTGGATATATTTCTTAACAATTTTACATTATTAATATTTATGCCATGATTGTTACTGGCAGCGTGATCGGCAATACCTGATTTATCGGTCCGTCGATATTTCAAATGAGCTATGTGCTCTTTAACCGGACAATAACGGATCTCTTAGTTTGCCCAATATACTTTCGGTCACAATCACCATGGCTAGTTCCATATATACCATTATTTTTCTATTTTGGTATTTGATCCTTAGGATTGCCCAACAATTGTTTCAATTTATTGATGGATTTATAAACTAATTTAAAATCTACTCTGCTGAATATTCCCTCCAATCCTTTTGTATAGAGAGGATTGAAAGGGGAAAGAGCGGTTTTTTCTTATTTTTCATTTTGGGTTTGGAAAAAAATTGGTTTCACTTAAAGATTTCTTGAGTCTATGACGATTCATCAACCTATTTACAATTCTTTTATCATAACCGTCGAATATAGCTAAATCCAAAATTAAGGTCTTTTCGTTATTGTATATCACCCTATTAAATGCAAAGAAGGTGACCGTGGACGAATTCATTCGAGAACTCAAGTCAAAATATCCATCTATGAAGTTCACCTGAGAAATGGAAAATAATGGACAGTTACCATTTTTAAATACTTTAGTAATGAGGAATGGTAATAGGTTAGAATTTGATGTATTTAGAAAAAACACCGCTACGTGCAGGTAGATCCCGGCTGATTGTTTTCATTGTATCCAACATAAGATGGCCATTTCCTTGTACAGCGGTTAATCCACTTTCCACTTACCATCGAGAGATACAATAAGAAAAAAACCTTCATTGAGGACGTAGCTATACTCAACGGTTATGATAAAAAATTATAAATAGGTTAATCAATCGTCATACTACTCCAAGTGCTCCTTTGTATGTAAAAGTTAATATAGATTTAGTAATTGAGAAGCATCGACAGCCACATTTTTAGAAACTTATGTTTATTTGCTGCTGATTAATCTTAAAAAGTTTTCTATGGACTTGAAATTTCAATTCATTTCTGAAAAATGGAATATGGAAATATACACTCACTAAATTTGCTATATCTAGTTAAAATATTGTACAATAATCCATTAGTGTTGAAAATAGGTCTCAAAAGCCTTCCTGCTTCAAATATTCACTATTCCCCTTCTAAAATAATAAAAAAGTAGTTATCCACATCCTAAATAATCCACCATTTTCTGTATCACGAATTTCACCACACCAACAAGAGAAATATAGAAATTTGAAATGTTTAATAATTACATGAACCACAGAAATACTCTTCAAGAGCAGAATTATGTGTGAAATAACGATCAGTATCACGATTGTGCACATCCAACTTAATCGCAATCATCTTATCCACGTTTCAATAACTAGGTTATCGTTTTCTAAGACTGAAGGTAAACATGCATTTTCCTATAAAACGAGTGAAAAGTTAGTGAATTTTTGTATTACTCCATATAATTTCTTACTATTTATTTCCTAATTGAACGCCATGGTTAATATTGATGTTATGATCTATTTGATGGCGTTTACCATATAATTATTTTAATGTACGTAGAAAATTTGGAAAATATATATTCTTTCTAACGAAAATAAATACTACCTAATTTTACAAAACTAATCGTGCTTATTCCAAATCTCTAGGATTAGTATTAAGAAACTCACAAAGTTTAGAAGTCTGGATATATTTTATACCGCCCGAGATCCATTCAAAATAAGTACTACGTCAACAGCGCCGATTGTGGAAGATAGCGGCCGACCTGTTTGACAAAATGCTACTGATTGGAGAGACTTGTCGTTATTTTGACGACAAAGAGTGGATTTGTCGATAAAAAGGGAACAAGGCTTTTTTCGTCGTTCTTCATACAATTTGCCCCAAATAGATTCCTTTGCAAATGCTATTTACTTCACCACAAATAACGATTTTATGACTGTTAAAATCCACGTCTCCGTGGCATGATCTAGATGAACAGGCTCATCAAGAAATAAGAACGGAACCTCTTTATTTTGAGATATCAAGTGCTAAAGTTCAAACAACCACAGTACATTTTAATTAGAGCAAATTCGATTAGGGTTTTGGTGGACTTATAGATAGTGTTCGAGTGCAACAGTGTCTGATTTCCATCACCAAATTGTTGAAATTATATAGGGACATACTTCGTTTCTATTATAGTTATGTCATTCCTAGAATTTATTGATTCAATTTAGTTAATGCCTGATAACTAGCAAAAGATGTCGACCAAGTTAACATTGAAAATGTAGTTTTATAAGAGAATTTGTATAGAAAGAAATATGTTCGTAACACATTCTAACGATTCTGTCATGAAAACCGGAACGATTCCATTTTTTAATATAAAAAATACTCTAGTGGTCAACTTGCTCCAACATGAATTATCAGTTCTGAAAACTGGTAGTGTCCTCTTTTTTTTTAACAATATTCAGGTTATATCTCGTACGTACGCCAGGCCAATGTAAAAATCAAAAAATTAGGTCACAAGTAATACCTTAGAACTACCACATTATTGGTAAGGTTTGAATATTCTTTTTAAAAAATGAGAATACCTCGAAATGATCTTCACGACAAAACCGATTACTTGTACTTGATAAAACAATATTCCTTTCACTGTCCCTTTTCATTGCATCACCCCATGTTATACGTAATTCTTCTCCTTTATGGATACTTGAAAATTCTTTATTTGGTGCGATGATAGTGGTGTTGGTACATTTTGGTACAATACACACACACACACACCTTTGTCAATCGAGGACTCAACATACTGACACAAAATGACTAATACGTCACGAAGCGATAAGATGGTGAAATAAAACAAAGTGATGTGGATGCACCTTCTGTTTGAAGAAACTCGATCGGCGCTGATGACGTAAGCAAGTGATTGGCGCGTTGCAAGAAGAATTTAGGACGTAGTGAAAATATTCCAGTATCCAGGAATTGTCAATAAGCGGTTAGGTTTATGGTTACGTGACAGTGACAGTGAAGATTATTTAGTGAGTTTTTTAGTAAATATCTATTTATACGGCTTTTAGTCGATAAACATACAATATGTCCCAGAAGCAGTTAACTTTTCTTGGCTGGCTCTCAAACTTTTTCTATAAATATTAGCGCGTGGATGAAAAATCCGCATGATTCCTTCATTCCCTTGCCAAATTATTAGGATATTGCTGAACTTTATAATGTATTTCTGGAATAAATCGAATATTTCTTGCTTTACACTTTCCAATTTGGTGTCATGAGCATTTACAAGTATATATCAAGTGGCGCTTACTATGCCTACAAAAATTTCGGACTAAAACCTTTCTGAAATGTCGATGTTGACTTTGAACGCTGTGCTCCATATTCGTTTCAGAATCGCTTTGTGGACCAAAATTTATTGTTAATGGACAACTGTGATCGCCATAAAGTATGATTCTAGTTTGGTTCGTCAGTCCAAGTCACCTAACTAGTGAAAACTTAAATGCATAGCTACTTTCAACTTAAATACGTTATATGTACTGACTGAAAAAGTGAAAATTTCCAATCCAATATACTCGTAATCGTTCATTATCTTCATAAAGTTGATCATTCTCATAACTATCATACCAAATGTTAAAGAATTTGATAATATTCAATCGTGTTTATGTGTGACATGAAAATATCAAACTAGAATACAAAAATTTAAGTGTTGATATTCTCACCCACTGATCAAACCAATGTAATGCACATAAAAAATAGAACAAATAAGAATTTTTTCAAAACTAAGTGTCAGGTATTGAATACTTCTGAAGTTGAACAGGACTACAATCACCTGCGTATCTGCTTGTCTATCAATGCTCAGCTGTTACATATATTTTGTCAAATTCATTGTGAAAAAGGTTGTCACGAAGTACAGATGTAGATTATTACTCTTATCTGCTAATGCGATTTTGAAACAAAACAACTTGCCATTAATCAAATAAATTGCTTTTTGAAGCTATGTGTTTTGAAATAAATACTGAGAGAAGATCGTGTTCATTTTATGGAAGTAAAGTTTCATCATATTTACATGGAAAGGTATTATAAGGCAAAAGCAATCTCCGGTACCAAGTTTTAATAGCCAATTTTCCACAATATTACCATCATAGTGTATCTTCCTGCAGTTTTATTAACAGATGATAAATGTTGGCGTTCCACCAGGGGTCGATAAACTCAAATATTAAATTTTCTAAAGTTAATTTTCTTGTTTCACAAAATTGTTTTTTTTTTACATTTCATATACGTCTCCAAGGATACCGATTAAATTGTGGAGACATCCTTCTCCCTCATAATCTGGTTAATTTTCATACTTGTAATCTCACAATCAAGATTTAGGGCTCACATGAGATTTATTAAATTTTTGTATAAAACGTGATGGGTTATTCATCTTGAATTCACAGAGAATTTGTTGAATTCCAAATATTCCCATTCGCTTATTATAATGATTCGTAATTTTTCATATGATTTCGATTTCAAAATTGAAAAACTTCAAGTCAACCGATCGATGAATTGTAATTTTGTTCTTCTCTCTAAACATAACACTCAAAATATCGTTTTAAAAAGGATTCTATGAATTAATCGTGACACAGCATGTGAAAAGATATCCAATAAGAATATTTATAAATACGTCTATTGACTAATTCATCCAGGGATTCAATTATTTTGTCGCCTATTACTCTAATCCAAACATTCCGTTTTTTGGGATATTGGGTGTGGGACTCACGCCTCCAAATAGAATTGTCTACAATTGTGGCGATTTATGTTTCCATTAATACAAAAAGTGGCCTCATAGCAAAACATGATTTTACTTGAAAAATTGTTTTGATTGTAACATTTTTTCATCATTAGGTCAGCAAACTCACGGGTATCAAAATCGTCATCTGTCAACTTTTAAGCCAACGTAACTTTGTATGGATGGAATTTATTATCACGTGGAATTTTTATCACAGATATTCGCAAAATATTAAGTTTCCTGGATATTTCTCCAGTACTCAAGTGTGGATCGTCTTCTAACAGGACACAAACATCTAAAGATCTGTTTCCAGTTGATGCAGTTTTTCTGCGATCAGATCTTTCACTGAACCAGTTTCGTTAAACTTTTTTATTAATTTGCTGACAGTAGATTTTATTATGGGATTTCGGTTAGGATATGGATTATTAAAGATTATTACACGTTTTTTGTTGACTTCTACCTCTACTTTCAAGAATAATAATTCATTGAAACATCAAATTTACTATTGTAGCAGTCATGGCTACCTAAATGTATTATTTTTACTTCTGCGGAGATAACGCAAATATATCATTTTTTTTTAATCACTAAGGCTAAGCATACGGGAATCTTGCTTTTCCAGTTTCAATGGTAAAAAAGTGATTCACCAAAGAGTTATTCGGACAACTAGCTGAAGCTTCTAAACTTAAGATGATTGAGAAATTTTTACTGTATAACCTTTATTTCCCCGACAGGCTCCGTGTTAAAGTGTAAAAATAACTGGTGCTTGGATCGGGTGATCAATTAATATTAAATTGGACGCCACTAGCTTTTTAACGAACGACGTTAAAAATTAATAAAAAGGCGGAAAAGCTGGGAATACCTTATTTATATATTGAAGATAAGGCTGGCAGCTGTAGAAGTACGGGAAAAAATACAATGAGGAAGGAAACGAGAACACACATAGAAATTAAGGAAGAAGGAACTGAAGAAAACGGAATTTACATTTTTTAAAATATAACCAAACAGGAATTTGAAAAATTTTCTTGAAACAAAAAAAAATCTATAGAGATAACTGAAATTTTTGTGAGCAAAAAAAAGCAAAGAAAAACTTACCAGCGAATAAAAAGAATGAAGTCACCACAAATTTACTGAAATTTACTTTTATTTGGAATGTAGATAGGTAGGGGGAGAATTCAAATCAATTTCGAGGTTTTATTGATTTCCTTGAATGAAGTGGAAGGTCGATAACCAATTATTTTTTTCGGAAACTCGAGTTAGAAGTTAGATTAAATAAATACAAAGTAACTACTGTGGCATGATACGTGAACAAAGGAATATTCCAGTTGTTTGGAAGAAAAACGTAACAAGCCGAATGGCTACAAAACAATGAGTAAACAAGAGTGGAAGTGAAAAGTTTCTCGGTTGAAACAGCGACAATTAAGCTGAAAGTGGGCATAGCTAAATTCATAAATTGTCTCTTTGTCCACTCTACTCACTATAGAATAACTAAATAAAAAAATTTTTCGATTCAATTTTTTTAGCTCACGCCCTTCTTGGGAAAAGACTGATTTCTTACATAATTCGAGTTTTGCAAAATCAAGCATGTTTGCAAAATTCTATAACAAGCTATTTTTCTGTAAAATATCTTTTATATAACAAATATGGGAAAAAATTATTGAGATAAGTTGTTTGAATCAGCATCAAATCTCATATATCAAATTTAGAAATCAGTTGTCGGCTATAATTTCCATTTTTTATTGTAATGAAATAATCACACTTTGCTCATTACTACTGGATTAACAATAATCAGTGAAAATCGAATAAAAATGGAATGGGAAGATCAGATTAAATGTTAGGCTCTACAAGTCCTCTCAACAAAAAATTTGTGTGTGAATATGCTGATCTTTTGATAAAGAGAGGTCCGATTCCTAATTTTAATGACACGACACGCCAAACATCCACTTTTTTGTAATATTGCCTTTTTGATTTGATGATGTAATGAGGATTGCCTTCGTCGGTTCTGCTTAAATTATATCCCCTAAACACGGATATAACACTTTTTACAAAAAATTTTGCTACTTTCGTAAATTCACTGTAAATATGTTTCACTTATGTTTGTGATAAAGTTTCCATTCCTGAGTGATATTTTCAAATCTACAAGTATTTAAATTTACTAAAATACCAGTCACAGTTTCATCATCAAGCTTTTTTTGGGTACCTTCAACAAAGCAATAACCATATCAATCTTTCTCCGGTTAATAATAATCAATCACTAACAAAGAAAAAAGTTTTTCATTCAAGAAAATTATTTTAGAGTTAACGCGGAATATTACTATTATTACATTACTATTACTATATTACTATATTACTATTATTACTTCACAAAATAAGTCAGAAATCAAGCAGAAAATGTGGAATTTATGAGACGTTCCAAATTAGACTGAGGATTGCTTTTAAATATAATATCATTGTTAAAGACCAGCTACACCTCATTCTTGCGGCAGAATATGTAACTTTTCTTCCATCTACTCAACCTGTTGATAATAGAAAGTTATCATTGATGGTTTTTCCATTGGTGCTCTTATCAAACGATCGTAATGCATCTGTACAGCAAACATACACAACTTTTCTCAATTAGTTATCATTGATTAATTTTGACATCTAAATAAACTACTAAAAAAATTTCTTTTCCATTATAGATAAATTCCAGGGGCAGTTCCCGGTTGGTACCCATGTTATCACGCAACATATCTATTCGCATCAATGTCAACCAATAATCTATATAAACATTTTTTCCAGTGCTTTTTATTGATATTACTGAACACTATACAATCCTTAGGGTACTATTGTCTACCATATAAAGGGTATGATCAAGTCGCACATCAACAGGGATAACAATTTATTTCTGGTTCCGGTTTGTTGCAAATATACTGTCAAAGGAAAATCTTGCGCTGTAAATTTTTAGGTATGAGTCGATATTGATGAATTTTAGAACAAAATGATGTTCTTCACATATTTCTGTTAATACAATTAGTTTTTTTGACCTTTCTTATTTCACGATTACGTACATCGTCAATTCTTATGAACCAAAGAAGAACTGCTCTAGTAACATAAGTATTCTAATAACAATGCCATAAGCGTTTTTATTCCATCTTCATTTGTCTCTTTAGCTTCTCTGTCCTGTGATTATTTCTTCTGAATTATTTTTATGTTAGGATTTGTATATTTTATCAATAATGGAAGCGGCAAAATCAAAATTTCTAAAGGTGTAAATGTGTGTTCAACTATATGGTGAGGTTTGCTCATTAATACTTGCGACAACGACTACCTTCGCGATTCAGCTAAAAAATTTCTCAGAAATCGGAACATAATACGTCTCATACGATTTTTCAGATGTAACAGACTTTTCTATTTAATGAACACGATCATTAACTAATAAATTATGGTCTTCACTATCAGACAAGTTGTTTAGTCTGTCAATTTACTTATCGTCTGTCTCTACTCTACCAAGAGTACTTCTTTTTCCTATTTATCAATTTTCTGCCTATAATATATCACAAAATAACGCATAATCAAATAAATTCCAAAACATATTCTTGTCTTAATCATCATTCATCTGTGAAATCACCCTATCAGTACACAAATATGATGGTAAACGCTTCATTCAGGACGATATTTAGTGCAAGGAAAATACAATCAGTTGCTTCAAACATTCGGTCGAAATCACGGGCATACGTCCGATGCAGGTTAAATAGTTCCCCATCAGGAGAACTTAGAGGCCACAACTCAAAAGGACAGTTATTTTTTACTCGGCTCATACGAAATTTGGTTTCAACCAACGTCGAATATTTTTTAAAGATGAATGAACGTAAATTCCGTCGGAAAATATATATCCTGCCTTACATTAAGCAAAATATTCATTGTTTCCCATTATTCGCATTTGAAAAAAGTAATGAAACGACCAGTTTGCAAAAACTTCTCGGGGTTTTAACCTCTATCTATTCAGAATATTTTCATTAAAAGTACGTCAATTTTCCTATAATCCTTTTTGAGAAGAATCTTGAATTTGTTTCGTTTAAGTAAGAATTTAGTTTAGTTAATTTGAAACCGAAACGTCGAGCTTCTTTCAGTCTGGAGGATAGAACTTTCCTGATCACCACAATATCAATTGAGAAAATACATAATAATTTGATTATCTTTGTCAATTGTGAGTTTATTTTTGGTATATGAAAATGAAATAGGATTTCCAATACAAAACATCGTTTGGAACAGTGATCCAACAAATCTTGGAGTACATTTCTCCCAAATGTGAAAAATGAATGTCATACATGAATACCTCAAATCTTGAAATATGGAGAGAAGGAACATGTCGGTTTATCTCGAATTTCATAAAATTTTTTGGTTAGCCAACCAATATGACGTTCACCTTCGACATCGTAGACTCTAAACGGAATCGAGGAAACTATTTGTGATACTGGCATTCATTAAAAAACTTGTGATTGTTGTTCACTAAAAATCTAAATCTGATAATATTAATTTATTATTATTGTAGGACTGTGGCAATCAAACACGAGAAGTCCTGTTTTTAATATGTATTCCAAGCTTTCAAATAAGTACGTATTCATCGTCAGGGACTGAAATTATGGTCAAAATATAACTTATATAAATAAATAAAATATATATATATATATATATATATATATATATAAATATATATATAAATTGTAAAGAAGCTTTTGCCCGCTATATTATGAGCGGTTTATTATTGGCAATATAGCAGGGAAACACCAAAGTGGACTAACTTTAATATATTTTCCGAGCTTTCGATTATATAATTGAACAAGAATTTTGGTAAAATATATTTTCCATGAAATTCTTGAATAAATACGTTCAAAGAACTACATCCTAAATCATGAAAAGACAAAAATATGAAGTTTATTGATTTGATTTTTGAATACCCATCTAAATGAAATTTAGCTTAAGTTGTTTCTGAAGATGCTGAATTTTGATAAATTATTTAGTTCCAAATATCGTTGCGTTGTTATAGAATTTGATTTCACAAAATCTAAAAAGTATGCATAGATCACACGAAGGTTATTTAAATCATTTTTCTCATTTCAAGTAATAAATATTTCCAGGCGTTTTTCACTTGTTACCACTCTGGTAGAATAATCTTCTTAAAACGTGTTGGCCAGCGAGCATCTGTCAGTCTACAATTTGCTGTCACTTTATGAGAGATTATCCGGAATGTAGTAAAAGTTGTATTTCTTGAATCTCCAGTATCTGGTATTGAAATAATTTTCCTCCTACTTACTATTATGGAATTAGTATACATCTTTGCTCTAATTTATGATGATCTCTACTTTAAGAAATAGTTACAGTTATTTTTGTTTCACAAAACCAAACAAAAGATTCGTATGAATGTATTCAACCAGAGAGGTACACATTAATTCCCAAAAAAGCTAAAAATAGCAAAATACCAGGAGAGAGCTGTTATTTGATCTAATTAATGTATCTCCTTGTCCATTAATGCGATATGTTGGGAATAATCGCGTCATTCTCTCCATACATTGATTAAGTTCTTATTCTCTCTCAATTATATATGCCGAAATTTTTCATCCAAAATGACTGAAGATACTTACTTGATACCTCTTGATCGAATTGCTTTTTGATAACAAACGAGGAATCTACTGTAATGTAATTTGGAGTATTCTACAATCAGGAAAACTTTGATTGTATTCGCTAAAATGGTGAATATTACATAAGAAGTACTCGAACTAGAGTCGAGCTCAAAGATTGTGGAATAATTTACACATAATAAGGTATTCAGCTCGATATGTTTACTCCAATATTGTGAGAAATTCAATTCTTCTGTTTTAAAGTTGTGTCATAGCTTAACAAAAGCTACATTTTAGCGTGCAATTTATTATTTAGTGCTAAATTGCATCACACCCGCAAAATAGTGAGGATTTTATTATCAATAAGTCAGTGAAGAATCTTCCACGTTTTATGACTCGATGCTTTTTATTTTCCCTGTGAAACATATCACTTTCAATACTCTCAATATTTATACCTTGCCATTTTCTCCGACTTATTTGGCAGAGAGTATTTTTTCTTGTAAAAGTTTTCACTGACTCTGCGTCGATGTCTGCTTAACTGGTTACAGTGGCGTCGATAAAATATTTATCATTTTTCTATTATATCAAAATTTGTCAGCTATGAAATGTGATTAACAGGTTTATCATTATATTTTGCATTTATTGTCTAATTATATCCTCGATAAATATATATTGTGAGGAAAACAACGGCATATAGCCATGGGACATATGATAATCTAAAAATACTTTGAAAATAATTGTTTTTCATTTTTTTTCTATTGCAGATATAACTGGTGAATCCATAAACAATTTTTGAAAAAATTAATCAACTGATTAATGGAAGTTATTTTTAAATTGAATGAGTGAAGATAGATAGAATAATAGAATGGTATCTGGTATCGAGATACTTGAATACAAATATCCCTTAATAAAAAACCCTCATAGGAGTCACTTTTAAAGAGGAGATGCAGGGGCATCAGATCGATCTTGTCACTGCTACGGCATTGAAAGCAGTTGGGGCGCTAGACCTTCTACCGTGATGTGGATGTACGCAACAGAAGTTGCGTATTTCATCCCTCAACCCTCCCTTCCCTGGTACGAAAAAAAATAGACGGAACCAGATCAGGGCTATACAGTGGGTATTCAATCATTGTCATGAAGCAAGCACACACCTCGGCTGATTTGGCTTCGCCCTTCTTCTATAACTGTTTGACGCAACTGCCCTAGTGAGTCTGAGTAATATGCCGCGTTCACAGGTGTATTTGATTAATCAATGTTACTCAAGAGGATATCTTCAAAGTCCTATAATATTATAGCTATAACTTCTTGATGCTTTTATAGCTTCCACTTCCTCCAGCATGGGTTCTACTTGGCGATGCCACTCTTGAATGTTGGATTATAGTTAAATACAATAGTTACTTTTGCTCCGCGCTGAGGAATCTAGAAACCCACCTTGCACCACTTTTTGTCAGATTTCAATGCATTACTAAAAAGTAATATTATATCCAAACCTGAGGGAGCATAACAAAGTAATACTATATCATTAAAAGTTCCATTAATTTTAGAGGAGTATTTGATATAATAATAATTGTTACAATTATAATATTTTGTGAGAATTTCAATTAAACAAACAGTTTCGTTGTCAATTTGTTCTTTGTTAAAAGCGTTTCTTATTAATTTATTGCCATCACGTTTGCCAGATGGTAAGACAATAAAATTCAAATTTTATCCTTAAAACTTGAGTTATACCAAAAGAATCGATGAAAGCCATTTTTTGACTTTTTCAAGAACCCATGCCCATATATAAGAATAATGAATTAGTATTATTATCTCTGTCAAGACCACCATAATCATGAATCTTTTAACTCGTTCACAATATGTAGGGTTGTAGTGCTCATAGGACTTGAAATGGTCAAAATTAATGAGAAAAATTGTTCATCGTGAAGCAATCGGATGAATGCATCAGCTTGCAAAATGAGTCAACTTATTATTCCATTTACATAAATTGATTGGAAAATAATTTGGGCAACTATATTTATATTTTGTGAGAGCATTTCATTGTTTTGCCTCAAACCTTCGTGGATTTCTCTTGAAGTAGGATATTTTTTTGGCTTTTTTGTCTGACGTAAAAGTGTAAGCAATACTCCTTAGAAGTACTCAAGCCTTCTGATGAAATGGACAGGACCATTCGCAGAATAGATAGTCTAAATGGGACTTTTACATCGTTTTACCATGGTTGATTAAGACTTGCTCCTAATTACTCCAGTTTTCAATTTTGTTTATAACCGTTTACATTTTTGGGAAGATTTTACCTTCGTGCTCTACCCTCGTTATCACTACCAGATAATTGGCTCAGTCTAAAATTGCGAATTAAACCCTCCTAAGTATAGTGATGATTTGTTCCCTACCAGTGACAACAGGAGGGATCTTGCAGTGAAATTGTTTCCATCTATTTCTGAAGTTACCATATGCTGTTGTTTTTCCATCTCCCGTTCTTCTAACGCCCTCTCGATGGATTGATGTAAGATGCTGTCAAAAGGACCCTTCAAGTAAATGAAAGCTGGTCTAAATACTTTTTCTTATTTATTTATGTACAAAATGTGTGGCACTTGTGGTGGAGTTGTTATTTTGTGTGAAGCAGCTTTCTTGCGAGACCCATGCAAGGACGAAATGAGACTTATCAGGCGGTAGGACTTCTGTTGATCTTCTGTTCTCTTCTCCATTTTTAGTATAGTAACTACTATGGCCTCTCACCATATTTTGCGTATGTAACCTAGAATCGTGCTGGCTTCAAAAGCTCTTGTAGATGTTTCTTCATTACTTCGTATCCTTTTTTTAACAGAGTTGTTTTTGCTAGGTAATTTGTAGAGTTCCGTTCATCTCTATACTTGAATCGTTTGTTTTGTGGACTTTGTGATCGTTGAACAATCTCTATTTTTTTCTCTTAGAATTTTTTATATGTTATAATAGGGTTTTTCTATATTCTACAAAAGTGTTAGTAATATTTTCCTAGATGAATCGCTTCTCACCTTAGTTCTTAAACGGCCCCACAAAAACGTCTCTATGAATTGCCTTTAATTTCACTAGGCAGTTGTTTTCATGGAAAAGTACTATCATAGTCAATTAAACTCAAAAATGGAAAACTTCAAATAGCGTAATAGCGCTTTTTAAAAAATATAGTTAAAAAAAATGAGTACGAACATGATATATATATATATATATATATATATATATATATATATATATATAATTGAGAACAACAGAAGTTTTTTTAGTTTATTAAGGAAATGAGGTAAAATTGCGCATCCAATTAAACAATGAAGCAATGTACTGAAGAGTAGCACTATCCAGTAGCGCTATACCTATGTAATTTCTGCATACATCTCTTTCTCCTTTATCATGTATTGGTTCCATTATTGCCATTTGCCACTTATCAAATGAAAGATTCTCGTCTTTGGTACAATTCCACCATATTTGATTAATTCTGATTCTATGTTGTATCCTGTTGGGGATTTACCGTTTTTTAACCTCTGTATTATTTCCTCCTTCCTTGGTGGCAATACATTTTCGATATCATTCCAAACTTAGGTTGTGAGCTCTACCCATTATCCATTTTTATTTTCTGCATTTAATTTTTCTTTCAAATGCTCTACCTATCTTTGGATCATTTCCGTTTCATCTATTATTATTTTCGGATTCTCCTTTTTATATAACGTCCTCTGCTTAATTTATTTGATCTACACGTCTTCTTTATTATTCTTCTTTGCTATTCATATCTTTATCTGTTCCGATCTATAACCTATTCAGTTTGACTTGTTTCCTTTTTTCAATTTCTTTTTCACGTTTGGCATGTTTTCATTCGTCATTAATATTATAGCTTACCCCTACATCGAAATTCACAATTACACTGTTTGATGGACGTTGCGATAACCATTTTTTGTCGTAAGCAACCAAAACACAAGACCCTTTTAGTATTTTGAAAATGTGTTCAAAATGGACTTGTGATTACTTTATTATCGACAGTAATTTAGTAGGACAATTCATCTGTCTTCAACGTTACAAAATATAATATAAGTTCGTGAAGTGAACTTATTCAAGAAAATGCTGTTGAGTGGTAAGTCACATATCCCAACAAAATTGCATTTGTTTGCTCTGAGCTGGTCTGGTCTATGTCGGAAATACTGCCAAAACCTTCTTTTTGGCACATATCCAGATCCTATGTTGTTGAATCTAGAAAGTGGAACGGGTGTGGAGAAGAAGTACTTTTGCAGCCTAAAACTCGCGCTTTAGAAGCGAAGAGTACATTACTCATTTTCCGGGCACCTGCCTTCCCACATAGTTCCTCAAACTTAAGATTACACCAAAGGTCTATTGAAATATGCACATTTGTTGTACATTTTCATCGAATTAATAACATAGGTCTCTATCCTAAAATAACTTATTGCTAAGGTAGTATGAGGCATAATTGAAATATTCGCAGAATAAAAGATTCTTCTTCTCAAAATCATCATTATAGTGATCCTTCTCTCAATAATATTATGGAAATATAATCATTCTTGATGATGTTTGTATTCAAAATATCATACTATAACAAGTGTAGCGGCTCTATATACAACGATGAAAGTTTCAGTGTTGATCTTCTGCCTAAGATTGCAAACTTCTTGAAATCATTCTCTTTTAACGCTGTCGAATTCCAAAGAAGTTCTTTTAAACTTTCCGAGAAAATTCGTTTAGTGTTTGTCGGTCCGAGAACGAAGAGTCTCCTACAAGTTTCTCATTCACCCTAGTCTTCACGTTTGTACAGTAGCTGACAAAGTCATTGTGTATTTCAAGAGTCGAGGTACACTGTTAGAAAATGTTACTGGTCAACTTATAACTTTTTGAATTCAGGATCGTGCAATTATTCAATAGAACAGAGCACTTGGCAAATATGTCTTTGCAGGAAACAAAAATTACTAAGGAATATTTTCATAAATTTATAAGTTCATAGTAACCATGAAAAACTGAGCTATTTAATTACTTAAATGAATATGAATCCTATTACGAGTGAACTTGAAAGTGTTGCGGATATAATCGTTCGTATAGGAGAAGGTGGAACATAACCTCTCACCTAGGTGACCTGATGTAAAAATAAGCGCGATAGATATGAACTACTGAGATCAGAAGAAATTACTGAAACATACGTCAGCTAAAAAAGACTCCAATCTAGTTAAGGGAATTAAAAAACCGCCGAAATATATGAAGCTTTTTGGCCCGAGCTTGCAATTACCGATATAGTTTGAAGATTATAGCCACGCAAGTCATTGATAATTTGGATATAAATGATATTCCCAATAATATAGCGATTGACGTAGCCGGCTGAGGAGAAAATGGAATGAGGGTCGTTAGAGGCTCCAACAAGAGAACTATGGAAATTTTGGAGACAGTAGCCAAAGACTACGATATATTAAGGATTAGGGAGAAGCTAGAGTTTAAACCGCGGACCAAGCTTCCATTCATACAGATTGTACCGATATGGATACCTTCTCCAGGAATAGAGGATGGGATCATGCTGAACATGATCAAAAACATGATTCAGGGATGGAGAATCATCGGTTCAGATTATAAACGAGAATGTTAAAGGTCGATTTATATATAACAGTGCCGTGTCAGTACCATGTCCGGGTATTTTTTATGACACAAGTAACGAGTTGCGGCAGTGTCAGTGTCGCAAAGCGTGTGTGATCAGTGACTGGGACTGAGAATTTAGCTATGGCGGCTTGGATAGAAGATCTCGCCGTATTGGCGTTATTACTAGACGAAGAGGAAAAGCGAAAGCAGAAAATGTGGAAGCAAAGAAGATAGAGTGTTCGTCCTGTATGGAAAACAAGATTGAGTGAAGGAGAATTCAGAATATACAAAGAATTGGTGGACGATGGAACAAAATTCCACGAATATTTCAGATGTCGCAGTACTGCTTCAATATTTTACTGGATAAAAGTAGATATTTAACTATATTTAAATAAAGCCACTTTTTAAATTATTACATTTTTATTGAAAACTGTGAAAAAAACTGCTTGCTGTAGGTTTAGATTGATTTTGTTCACCAAACTGAAATGGCTGGAGCTCATGAATGGTACGGGTAGAATCGAGGGTAGAATCTTAGGAACTTAAAGCAGGCGATAAGAATTGATTTTGTTGAGCGATTGGACGTAACGGGAACTGATTCGTATGCGTAGAACTAAACGAAGCTCCAGTTGGCGTTGGTGTTATCATAGGTGTTCTATTATTCGAATTAATTTCAACAGTGGGATGCGGTAATTGTTCCTTCTCCAATTGCTGCACCACATTAAATAGTCTACCTTTTGCCAAGTGTTGTTAATATGGAGAAAATGTTTTGACAGTGGCAGCGAGTCCGGAAAAGAAGGCATCAAGTAGATGTACATTTTCGGTTTTTTGATTATCTCCTCTAGCCAACAGATATTTCATTAAAGTAGTTGCTCGGGAAGTTTTCTTTTGGTTGGAACCGATGGCCTTTTTATAACAGGGCGCGGTTTGGCTCTGTTTCAGTATGACTGATTGTATCTAAATTATTGTCCCTAGTTCGTTGAGTTGCATGTAATTGACTTACTTCATCTTCAGTCTCCTCATGATGTAGTATGTCGACCGTGCCTTCCGAATTTGGTGATGTGACATTAGATAGAGTTTTTTTTCGGCAAAAACGGAATTAGGAATTGCAGACAATATTTATATTTTTTGCGTTTTTCCGCAGTTTGTCCACTTTTGGTAACTTTCTTTACCAAATTTTTCCTGAATTGATCGCGTATATTCTGCCATCTACTTTTGCAAAGACTACCTGAAAATACATAATTTAATAATTATACCGTTTATTTTGCTTCACATAATAAACGGGACAAGACAGATTTTATGACAAATTTACGTACTGCATCCTAATATCCCGTTCCTCCCGTTTATTATGAGCAACAGTTTAGTTCGTATAGTAAAATTTGCAAAAGTAATAATGACTATTAATATTATTTTTTTTTTCAGATATTTAGCGACTGGAAACTTCCTTAGAAACATTTCTTTTAGTTATTGTGTAGGTCATGCAACAATACATAAAATTTTACACAAAACATGTAACATTATACTAAATGAGTTACTAACAGAAGTCATGCCAACTCCAACAACACAAATATGTAAAGAAATCTGTAGAGGATTTTGGAATCGCTGTAAATTTTCTAATGGTCTCGGTGCATTGAATGGGCATTCAAGCTCCACCCAACAGTGGTTCCAGCTACTTCAATTACAAAAAAACCTTCTCTATTATACTGTTAGCGCTAGTTGACGCTAATTATGATTTTATTATAGTAGATATTGGATCCTATGGTAAGAATAGTGATGGTGGAATCCTTAGACAAAGCCTTAGAAAATGGCTCTTTGGATCTACCACCAGTACAAATTCTTCCTGGAACAACTCAATCAGCTTCATGTGTTGTCGTTGGTGACGAAGCATTTCCACTTAAGAAATATCTAATGAGACCATTTCTTGGAAGTCAAATAGAGGATCCGGCCAACAAGAATTTCAACTATCGTTTATGCCCACAGAATTGTAGAAAATACCTTCGGAATATTAACACAGAAGTTTCGCATTTACAACAGAAGAATTCAAGTAAATCCTGAATATGCAGATTACATTATATTGGCAACGTGCGTATAGCATAAATTTATAAAACGGTATGATGGATTTTCTTTGACTACTACCGATTCGACATCTTCCACAATAAACTCCGCATTAGACAATATTCTATTACAACTGAAGAGGCCTTTCGAATTAGAAATATATTTAAACAGTTTTTTTTGTTGCCACAAAACCTGTTAGTATGAATTAACGTACATCTACTGATATTATACTAAAATAGGAAAATAAAAATATGTTTACTTGCCTGTTTGTTGTATTTCTTCTCCTATTTTGTTCCAGATTCGCAATTTATGTTAAGTGTCCAGATATTTTGCATATCCTGTGTCATAAATTACCGGGTATTTTCTAACTAATTCGATGAATTCCTCGTCGTCCATAAGTTTAGTGGAGAATTCAACGACAACTTTAAGGAATATTATATAAAAAAACTGGAAATAGAAATAAACATATAAATATATACTAAAAAAATAAGAATAACATGATACTAAAACTGTATGTTAAGAATACAAAAAAAATACAAAAATCGAAAATTTTCTTATTTGTTTATATACACGTATGAAGTATGACGAAAAAAACCACAACTGACTATACTCAGATTCGCGTTTATACAAGTCCGTGCGGTCCGTGTCAAGCCCGTGCACCAGCAGTGCCCCCAGCGAAAATATCGGTTCGGATGAATTTCTGCCCGGACACTTTTCTGTTCGGAAACATCAAAAGACGGAACGGATACGGAACCGAAACGGCACTGATATATATATATATATATATATATATATTTATATATATATATATATATTTATATATATATATATATATATATATATATATATATATATATATATATATATATATATAAATCGACCTTTAGAACATGGTCATCACCGTTGACTACAAATCGATTGTTTCGTTCAGGTAATCGAGGAAAGTATCAAAGGTAAAGGTACAGTGGAATTGTTGAAATCAAAAGTTCTTACATATAGTTTGAGACTTACGTAAAAGCTGCATGCAGGCATGCAGCCTCCATTCTCCTTCTCAAAATATATTATTTAATCTAAGGTTGCAAGTATAAAATTTCATATAACTCATGAACTCTTCTCCCCCTCAAGTCATGCGATTCATTTCTGAAATTGAAATAAATTCATCCATTTTTTGCATGGAAAAGCATGGAAAAAAATCGTTGAAAATCGTTACATCTGAATAATCCATTTTAATACCTTCATAATATGTGCAATCATAATATGTTATATAAACTTTACTATTTCCCGTGGCTCAATTTGCGTCTTCAAGACAATCAGATTGATTGATTGATCGTTTCTTCCATTTCTGCGTCTTCATTTTATATTTCATATATAAATGGATATTTATTAGAAACTTCCGCTTATATATATAATGGTTCATCCTATATATTTTGTGTTTTTAGAATCCTTAAGGAATATTTATTATCATTCATGTAATATTCACAATACCTAAATGCCACAATTTCTGAGTTATAGCTTCATTTACAGTATCTCCACCCAAGTTACAATAAATATTGTACATTTAGATTACTACGATTGAATAAACTCGTTTAATTTGAACATAACATTACTTGAAAAATTTGGATCGTCTTGACTGTAAAATTTTTCTATCATTAGGTCTGCAAACTCTTCACGTCTATCAAAATCGTCATCTGACAACTCTTGAACCAACGTTGCTTTGTATGGATGGAATTTATTATCACGTCAAATTTTCAATACGAATATTTGCGCCCTAATTTGAATAAATCATTCACTGAACCAGTTTCGTTGAGATTTTTCACTAATTTTTGACAGTACATCTTGTTTCTCGGTTAGGATATAAATTATTAAAGATATTACACGTTTCTTATTGACTTCTACACCATATTCTTATATCATTAAAATATCAATTCGCTTTTTTTTCAGATAAACGATCCATTGTGACTTCCACTAAACTTAACTTCAACAATAATAATTTACTGAAACGTCAAATTTGTTATAGTATTAGTATTATCAACTTTTTTCAAAACTAATGTATTATATAACCATGTACTACGTAGTCGAGTTTTTGTACGGATAGTTTTATTTGTGTTCAGTTTTGTCCCGTTTTCTTTTGTAATGAAACATATTCTTCTCCATCCAAACAGAGATGAATGCTTAAAACATCCGCTGATCAATTTATTCTCACAATATATCTGTCAAAAAATATCCAACATTTGGTATTTTCTTGGGCGTGAAATACTATCCATGTAAGTTCTCTCACACTTCTATAGAATAAATTTGGCGAGGAAAGAGCTTTGTTTCGTAAATCGAGGGGCGATAGAAGTATTCCACCCTCCGTTAAAATAAATACGCTGTCTCCGTTAAACAAACTCAAGGTTTCTGTGTTACTGAAGGCTGGCGCTCAGTTTATTCGTTTAATTTCCGAAATTGACGTCTCTTTGGCTTTCCACGACACTCTCGAATATTGATGAAGAGACTCACCGTGACATTCTTCTGTTTGTCTTTACTACATAGATAAATTCATCCAATTTGTTGATTACTGTAAGAAATTTATTATCTTATTATGGAACATTTTATTCCACTCAATGAGTATCCTAGTGCAATATGTTAATTTTTATAATAAATCAAATTTTCTATAATTCCGTACGTTACCCGTGAAATGACTGGAAGAATCTGTCGATGTGAATGGAGAAAAATATCAAGGCAGGCAATGAATAAGAGACACAGTTAGATGACGGGTTGCTACTCATTCTGTAGAAAGTTATAATGCTTTCTTGTACAATTTGCATTAATTCTCCCTCCAGTGGAGTCATACAGGTCCTTACAACGTTTTGAAACCCTTTTTTGATAGCGAAGTCTTGTCCGCTTATTCACACCTTCATGTACCGAAAGAGTTTTTTATCAGAATTATATATTTGAATTTGAACTTTTAGAATTGGTCTTTTATCATATTGGCACCATGCGATATATTATCATGGCAGATGAGTGCTAACATAAGATATCATGGTCCACTTCTTGAGGATTGAATCAATTATTTCATTCGTAGCCTACAGAACAGAAGTAAATTTGTGGCTTCCTCTCAATATTCTGATTTCTAACCATTTGCCTGAAAAGTTTACTTATCATAGACCTCTATATTTCCTAAAACAATTTGTTATCTGGTCTAAGCAAACTCACAATGGCAACAGATTAACGTCATTGAATTTCCTGCACTCACATTATTCTCACAAATACAGGGTTTACCGTCATGTTGGCAGTACTGTATTCTTGTAAAATACGATCACACTTCCTTCACATTCCTGAATTAGGGGGAGCATCAATCGAATTGGATATATCAGAGCCACTACGAGCGGTAGTTGTAGAAAAGTAGCAGGGGAAATAGTATAGTGCATATTCATTCTGTTACTTCACAATTGACAATTGAAAATAACGAAAAAAAAAAAACAGTACTTCATTCCACAATTCTGGAATACCGATAAATTGGATGTAATGTGATACTATACAATGTGATACTTGTGAAGTTTGTTCCCCTCTTGGTATATTTATGTAGAGAAACAATTATCAATTATCACGTCACATTGTAACCTGCAGTATACAGACCACACTAGAAACTGACAAGAGTTACGTCTTTGTATCAAACAAATTGTGTAAAACAATATGCGGTTATTAAATACCTGTGGTTAAAAGATTTTACCACAACACAAAGTCACAAAGACGTGGTGAATACATTAAAAGAAAGTCTTATAGTTAGGTTAAATATGATTAACAGTCGAGTACAGTCGAATATGCGGGTGAAGCATTCATAACCGCTACCACACATTTAAAAGTACGGAAGTGCAAGGGTCGTAACTTATTTTGTCATCTCACTTGACGTCTAAATGGACTGATAAAATTTGTGTGTCTACTAGAAGATAACGGAACATTTTATACATAATATAGTCATTACCAAAATGAATATGGTTATATTGTCGGACCGATAGACAGCACGAATGTTAATAGATGCACAGAAGAAAACCCAAAAAGATATTTGCAACTGCATTTTTTTCAACCCAGTATTGAGAAAACGGAGAAAATTACTATGATTCGGAGACGACAATTCTCATGAGGAGTAGAAACGAGATTTACCACAGCGGAAAAAAATCGAATGGCAACCTTTAGCAGAGAAGGTGATGCGAATTGAATTTTGAGTGCTAGAGGCGTTACTAAATTATCTGGAAATGAAAGCCACAATTACAGGTAATTATCATGCAAATTTGGTAAAAAAATTACAAGAGGCTATAAAAGAGAAACGTTGAGAAAAATTATGCGAAGGTGTTCTCGATTACTAAGATAACGCAATAAATAGCATTTGAACAAATACAGTGTCAAATATATGTCTTACAGACATATATTTTGTAAATTAGTGGTTTACAGAGGCTGAATAGTCTTCTTTCTTTTGAGATGCATTAGGAATATGAAGCATCGAAGGAAAATGTATCAATTTCAGAATGTTCATGAATGAAAAAAATGTCTTGCTACTTCAAGTGGGTCAAATACAACAGAAACCGACATACGTATATCGTATATTGAGTCACATGAAATCGAAAAATGAAAAAAATTTATTAGACATTTTTTATATCCTAGATATGCAACTTTCAGTCTTGGAATTCTCCCAGATATATGGAAGGGAAAAATAAATTGGGCCAACATAAGTGTATATTCGAATAATTGACCTTCATGTTAAATATAGGTACATCATCGAACCAAATTCAAAATTCTTCTCTATTATTGACAAAAGTTGTTGAACAAGTGTTGTATGAAAATTTTCCGACACCAATATTCAATAGGAACAATATAATTGCGCATATGTAAGAGACTTTCACAGAAATTTGGGCCATTTAAAGCCTTATTTTCTGTTTGAGAATCGTATTGACGCAATTGAATTCCAACCTAGCCATACATCGTCGAAAAATTCAACCAAATAGTATTGGACAATCGTCAGATCAAAGTAGAAGAGATAGTAGAGGCTATCGCATTTGCCTTAACTGACCTAAGAATTAAGGCCGCTTGACATACAACATGCAATGCAATGCGCTATATTTCTTGATAAAAAGCATGCGCAAATGAAGTTCATCTCATTGTTTCATGCAAAATCTGGCATTAGCAGAATCATAGATTCGGTGCCATTTTTATTGCGTGCAAGCTGCAATTCTAGGGAGAGCTCTAGTTAATTTTGGTTTAACAACCAATCTATCCATCAGTCTCTAAACCAAGGCAGCAGCAGTTATAATCGCTGGGAAAAGATTGGTTCCAGATTTCAAATTTGTTCGTATTCTAGATCAAACCAACATTTGAATGCATTTATGATAGCGTCATCTATCGCGATAACAAGATATCATAGATCATATCGTTTTACATGATATGCATAAAATATAATAAATTGTGTTTAATACTGCACCAAAACACATTTTAGATATTCCGCGTTTTTTAATTACGGATTTACGATATTCAACTGTATTACGAGAAAATAATGGACAATACGAGAGTTCAAATATGAAAAATTCTCATTAATTTCCATTCATCCATTACCTTGTTATTCGCTCGAAGTAATCCAAGTGCAAGTTTCCCACTCTCCAAGTTTTTTCGAAAAAAGATAGAAATCAGAATGAAAATAACAATATGTTCCCAACTCATATATGTACGTATATTCATTTACTCATATGGATGGAATATTTTCTATCATAATGTCATTGTTAATTATTGTTATTCAATTAGAAGAACGTGGTTGAAACGTAGATTCATACTTATCTCTAAAGTACAACATTACACTGTATCTGCTATACTTATTGAGTCTATTTCATCTGTTAGGATTGATTTATGATAACAAAATCGATCTATACATACAAACATATACAATGTTTCTTATGTTTATGGTTAGTTGATGCCTCAGTTGATGAAACTATTGTCGATATGATATGATTTTGTGATAAACTCTTTTGATATCATAAATCTCAAATGCCACTTCCATAGTTCCATACTCTCTCCATTTTTCAGCAATATATTTTGTTCCTACCTATGTCCAAAACTACTGGAAGTTATTATATCAATCGTTTATCCTAACGTCTACGGATATTATTGAAGTTTATTGTTGGCAATACGCCAATATCCATATTTTCGTGGTTCGTTAGAAATTCTCAAACTATCTTTATTATTATTCTTGTTATTTTCCACAGCATTTTTCATTCATAATTAATCGTTCGTTAAAATAGCATATGAAGTTATCAAATCTACAGTCGTATCTTCCGGTTCCAGTGTATTACAATGTTCTTATTCATTTATGCTGTTTCTAACAGTAGGGTGAATGGATATTTCTAGATAGCCGTGCAACGACCTTTCTGAAATTGGAGAAACGAGCTAACGAATTACGCAAAAAAGAATTCAAAATGAATAAGCTGTAAGCTCTGCTGATTAGTTAGAGTAAATATCCAACAGCTTATTTTTTATGGTTTGACGATTCGCCCAAATTGAGTCGCACCACACGTACACCAGAAGGTAAGGGCGTATCGGATGCGACTCCATAGAGGCATTATAAATTGTTGAGGAGGTGGATAAGTTTGGTTCTTTGAAAATTTATCTTAGCCCAAGACAGGGGAAACAAAATTTTTTAGGTAAGGCGGCAATATGTAACTCCCATTTCAAGAAATGTTGACAACAAGCGCTAAGAATCTTACAGATTTAACGACGTCAATGGTGGTGTCATTTAAGTTCGTTTTAGAAACGTTAAGACAGGAAGATTAGAATCGCATCATGATTTAAGCGTTACACGAAGAGAAACTAGTGTCGTCTGCAAATATATATATTTTAACACTGATATCTAGATAAACGATGTAGTTTATAAACAGAAGAAACAGAATAGGGCCTAGTACTGAGCCTTGGGGTCGTCCACATTTTATTGGCTTGCACGAAGATATCGTTGTATCAAAAACAAGCTGAATTCTGTTGGTAAGGTATGACTTAAACCATGCGACAGGTGTTCCCCTGAAACTGTATTAATGCAGTATGTTAATAAGAATACCATGATTAACACAATCGATAAAAATAACAGGAAGTCGTTGCAGTGGAGTGATGGCTTTTTAGTATAGATTCCACATTATTAAGGAGGGAGAATATAGCATCATTTGTGCATTTGTTACTAAAAAACTCAAATTCATGGGTAGTGAGTAATATATATCTAAGCAGAAATGATAAAAGCGATCAATCTTTTCATGACCTCAGAGTGCAATTGAGCTATAATTCGATTCTTGTTTTTATCTCTTCCAAAATGCAGATGTATGATTGAAGGTTTTAAGGGAATTGTAAGAAGTACTATTTTGAAATAATATGATAATTCAATTGGTAGGTGATTTTATGTGCAACCGGGCAGACTCTAAAACATTTTCAATGTCCATCAGTTCCAGATGAATATTTATTTTGGATGTCATGTTTTCTACTGCGAAGCTCTGCTAAAACTAGGGGCATAAAGAAGCAACTGTATAAGCTAGCACTAGCATCAAGAAGATATGAGAGCTGTATAGTTTTACGTAATTTTTGAAAAGACACTATCCGAGAATTTCCTCACGTTAGATGAAGATCGCGTGCTCTTCGCGGATATACGTAAACCTTCAGTGGACCAGGGTTTATTTTGCTTATTTTTAATACATCTGAGGGGAAAGGAACTTGATGCCAGATCAGTAAGTGTTTTTATGAATCTAAAAAATTCGATGTCCACATCACCAGTGAGTATGATCTAGTCAGTTCTTTGACAACTGTACTTGAAGTATTGAAAACTTTTTTCCAAAAAGATACGGCTTAATTTGTGAGACGCATTTTGAGTATTATATTTTTCCGAAAATTTCGTTAACACTGCTCCATGATCTGAGAGACCTGAAATAAAGGCAGTGGGTAGATTCTGGATCATAAGATGACATGACATAGTCTATAGTACTACTGGTCTTAGTTATTCTGGTTGGTGCTGTCATACGCATGATAATACCAAAAGAATCAAAAATTTACTGAAGACATTCTTGACGAGCACACATACTCGAATAATCAACATTGAGATAGCCACAGACAAATAGTTTTCTTTTCAGAGGTGAGGTCAGTAGTTTGTGACAGAAAATGTGCACGTCAGCGTCATCTGTTCTGTAAATACAAATAATAATCTTGTTTCTCCATAATTCCTTATTTGTTAGACCTTTTATATATTGAAATGTGCATTCTTCTAAATGTTCTTGATTTTAGGTCTCTTCTGTTCTAAAATAAGTTTCTTTTTCTAATTTTTTTAAAAAAAAAAAGATAAAAATTTATGTGTTAGTTGGTGTATGTTTTGAAAAGAGTATAAATCGTGGTATAATCTATTCTGGCTTTGTTGGCTAGAAGTTTGTCCACTTTTGTGATCTCGATAATTAAAGTTCGAAATAGGTCTTAATTCTACTTCTCTCACAAAAATGAAACTTGCTCTTTTGAATCTCACAAATGTTCATCCTTCGAAGTTTCTTTCGCAAATAACACGTTATCTTTAACTAGGCAATTCTGGAAAATATTTAGTAAATACTTTTTTACATACTTTCATTTCTAATATGGATAATACTAGTATAACTATCAGTTGAGTTCAACGACAAGTAAAATAGGAATCGGTAGCTATAAATATCCTTACTAATAATGATATAATTATTGATAATTCCATTTGACAATACAAGTTACTTATGTTGTTGCGAACTGAGGTAGGTAAAAACTTTATTTTGTTTGATATTGGAATTATGTTCACTTTTTCTATATTTATCATACCTAAAATGTCATTTCAAATAAATTATTTTTAATTATATTCAATTATTTATTTCCGTTTACGTGAAAATGAAATCAAAACACATTCCAGATGCTGCATTCGAGAGTAAAACAATGAATAACAAGGAATAATCCGATTTTTCAGTGGACTCGGCCTATGCGACTAATGATTTGGATCTTGGAAAATAATTGCAGCTTTAAAAATTTTTTTTCAGAATATCGATGGACCTGAATTTACATCCGACCGAGAACAAGAAGAAAAATTATCGAGAGGCAGAGAGCACTAACAAGAAACGAGTCGAAGTAAAGAGCTCTCAAAAGCTCTTGCTAAAAATACTTGACATATAAATGAAGTGCTTACTGCGATCTACTTTATCGGAGATTTCATAGACGTATCTATAAGGGATAACACATACTGAAAGTGGAGCACTATAAGTGGTAAGTGCTGAACTTTATTTTAAGAAATGTATCTGACATATGAAAACAATTTTATGAATTATAAGAAAGATTCTGAAATTTCCATACTTCTTTTCAGAGCGAGACATATGGTTTCTCATTAGCAGCATTTCACATGAAATTCTTCTTAGTTGTATTTAAATTCTTTTCTTCGCCAAAAATTTACTCCTATCCTCTAATTTGAGGGGTTTTGAGGAGAATTTCGAACTAGAAGGTTGTGAAATGTCTTTTTCCTACAAACTGAATTCGAACTCTCTTTGACTTCAGAGAGTTAGTTAGAAAATTCGATGGAATGAGTTTTTTTAATATCAATAACATCTATCGATAGCCGGTATTATTATGTATTCAAGCAGTCTAGTAATCAGATTATATTCCAAGATCATAGAACAAAATATTATTTCTACCTACAGGATGTGACTAAGTTGGGTATTTCCTATAACAAAATTTCCTTAGTCCACCTTTTTCTGAGATACCACCCTCAAAAGATGCTCTCAATAATACATTTCTCCATTTTCTTTTCTCGAATATTTCAGTAAAATTAGAAACTTGAAATTCTGTAATTCTCGCGAAGGATTGAATACGAGTACTTCCTTGATATTCTTGTTACATTAGACGGGTGTAAAATTAGGAATCCTTACATCATGTTTTAACAAAACTGAACACCATAATTTTCGCAATAAATAAGTGGAAAACAGTAAATATGTTAAATGTTATATGATTCATAATAAATGCTGGAAATAACCACTTCTAACCAAAATTCATGAATGTAGCTTATGTGTCATGCATTGCCGTACACGCTCAGAAAAATCAATGCTAGTCTCCACCTTTTAAAGAATGATATCCCAGAAAGGGGTGGTATGAGGAAATTTTGTTATAGGAAAGACTATAAATCTAATACGAGCAATCACGAATTTTGTCGCATGAATTTAGAAACATGTTGTCTACAGTGTCTGAGATGAGAGATATGTCCTAAGACGTTTTCTTAAGAAAGGTGATAATGCGAAGATTAAAACACAGTTCCATTCGACTGTAAAATACAGTTTCATCTATTTTTTAGCTAAAGTTTTACGAAATGCAGTAATTAATTCAAAATGATGTGTTTCAAGATTCTCGGATATTGCAATGCCAAAGATCATTACTAGATTTGCAAACGAGCAGTTTTGGCTCTGGATAATGAGAAAAAACCAAATTTTACCATCAAATTCAATTGTAATTTATCGGTGAAATTTTCAAATACATATCGATTGCCATAACTATATACAGTCCAGTCGAAAAGACAAAAAATGAGATAAAACAGAGCTAAAAGTTAAATACACTAGAGAAATTGGAGTAATGTCAAATAAATCTTTACATAAGGAAGGTGAGATGGCAAGAAATTCATTCGAGGTAAAACGAAAAAATTGTTTCATTTTATTGTTTCAAATTCTTGACATTGTGTAGAAATTATTTTACAGTAATAATTGAAATTGATGATAAAGCCAATATACACTAACTGCAAATAAGCATTCAAAACTAATATTTTATAGTAAACTACTTTTAGATGTCCTTTAAATGTGTATATTATGAAGAATACGAAATTTTCAGTTTGCAAAATCAAAATGAATTGTCTTGTGAGTTTGAAGTTTATAGAAGACTAAATGTATTAACTTGTTTTGACATGGATAATCAATTTGAAACGATCATTCCAACCACCCAACAAAAAATGCTACATCATTAAGACTCAGATTCCGTTGTAAAAGGATTTGTTTGAAAATAGGCTGCAGTTCCAGCAATTACTTCCTCATTTGAGCTGAATTTCTTACTGGCGAGAATTTCCTTGATATCAGGGAAAAACCAGTAGACACTGGGGGAAATATCTGGAGTATTCGATGAATGAGGAAGCAATTTGAAGTGTAATTCATTCAATTTAACTATCATAGCAATCTACTTGTAAATAAGTGCATTGTCTTGGTGAAACAATGGTTTTTATCTTCGACATATGATGCCATTACTCCTTGATTTCTGCATCCATCAACTCTATGTAGTATTTGCTATTTATTGTGTCTCCATTATGGACATAGTCGATAAACAATACTTCATGTGCATCTAAAAGTATTGAAACCATAACCTTCCCAGCTGACTGTTGTGCCTTTAGACGGTTCGCACTTGCTGCACCAGCTGCAGTCCACTCAGATGTAATCATTTTATGGAATTTTTGGAATAACCACCTCAATTGGACGACCAGAATGTTCACCGTCATCGATATCTGTACTACAACGTTTAAATTCAGCGTACCAATAACAAATGGTCTTTTCTGATTGAGCGATTAAGACTTTTTGAGCCATTCCTGAGCTTTTACAGTTTTACAATTACACTTGTAATTGTTTGAATCCATTGTTTTGAAAATAACACAAGTAGCTTTACTTAAATGGCTAACCCTTTTCTATTACTAATCAAAATGTCACGAAATTTCACATATAGTCTTTTGAAAACTGGTACTTCCTAATCGTCATATGGATTTGATAATAGCAGCGCGATCTGTGTGTCAGTTACGCGACATATTGAGTGATGTTATACATATAAAAGGTAAAACTGAGAGTGCTAGGTAATATATTTGATTATTAGTTATAAAAAAATTGGTCATTTGATATGAATTATTTGCAATTTGGCCCAATCTTCACTACATTTCATTGACACAATTAGGAACGAATTTCCATGGTACAAATACTTGTACTATAGACAATAGTAATATTCCAATTTGGAGATATGGAAATATTGTTGATTTGGTTTTAATTTAGTCAACAAACATTTTTTAGTTTGAACATATTCATTTGTAAGCAAGGTCAGTTATTTTTTGATTCAATAAACTGAAATGCACAAATTTGACTGCCACACATATAGCAAAGTATTTTACATAAGATAAAAATGTTAATAAAACCATTATTTATCGAAAGACACACAAAAAATATATTAAAATGGATGTGACTCTAATTCTGTGACTCTACCTACGAATTTGTATGACACATAACATCCTCATAAACTTAGAGCCTCCCACATTTCCAGAGGATATTTATGAAGGAAGACTGCATTGTTTTGAAAATATCGCACATGAAATTTACACAATCAAAATTCATATCAAAATCTGTTCTATCTGTAAATGTAGAATCAAGTCCAATATTCTTTGTAAGCTGAAATAATTGGTATTAAGAGAAGCTGAATGCAGACTGTAGGTGTATGTTCAATCATTTCAATGGGCAGTAACTAGATGGTGTCGGCAACCTTCAATAATAAGGGCTTGGCGGCACACATCACTAACAATGTAGATGGGGAATTCTAAGCCTGCGGAGGTTACTCCAAAATATTTCTCACTTGGAGAACATGCTACCGTCTTCCAAGCCGTAGTATCCACTGTACGAATTATGGATGGTCAATGCTCAATCAAAGCCATAGGATCACAGTGATCTTAATCAGACAATAGAGCTGCTATTTAATGTTTTTGTCATTCTTTGTCCGATTTATATTCTTGTGGTGAATTAATAAACACTGTCTCTTACGTTCTTCAAACACTACATTCATCTTATTAATATAATTCATTTATCACTTAACTAACTTAAATAATTTATTTAAATTCCTCGATTACTTCTATTTCGGTTTGTTCACTACGACTATTTATTATAAACTGAGCTCAGGTGTGCTACATGAACTTCAAGAGATCTGGAAAAATCAAAACAAATAAATGAATAGACTTTCCTTGAAATTATTCAGATGGAATAATGTGAATAAACCGCTTGCTAGTATTTTAACAAAGACAGCCGCTTTACCGAATTATAGAATTCCATTATATCCAAGCAGGACCGGCTCCAGGGCGGAGATGGTTCTCAACAAACTGTATTTTCTATGCTCGAGTGCAGAAAAGTTCCATCAGAAGTGGTTGGGAATGGCTGTGAGTCCCAGTTAGTTTAGGTACAATTGATAGGCTTATTCACTCGGCAGGAAAGTTTAACAAAATCACCAATAGAACCTCTTGGTATAGCTAAATGCAAAGCTGTCGCATCTTGAGTAATTTTCTTGCAAAGGAAATGCTGCTAAGTTGGATAGGAATACCTGGCATAAGACAAGTTTCAAAAGGAACTCGGCGACATTTGTCAGCTACTTAATTTTTTTTATATAGTGTTGAAAAAAACGTAACGTGGGTAAATCGATATGTGTCGATATGAGACTGGAAATTTGTAATTTCTATAGGTTTTATTTTTATATACGGCATTAATTAAATACAATTGAGTGTGGCTTTCGAATGCTTTTTCCAAGCTCAGCATAAAACTATTTACTTTTTTCAATGATAAGTTTAAACTTTATCACACAATTATGGTAATATAATGTTTTATAATTTGATGATAAATCATTTTGTTAATTGCCATGAGTAATTTATCAGCTTGCTTTTAAATTACCTCCTTTTATATCGGTGTTTATTCCAATTAAACTCCAAATTCAATTATTAAATCAGTAGTCAGTTGTTATACTACTTCTACATTATTACTTTTCATTATCTTGTAATTGGAGTGAAAATGTGAATTTTGAGGTTACGTAGATCTTTATACAACGTAAAAAAATAAGAATTACTTTGTTTCTTTTTCATCATTGGTACCAATATTTTTAAATTAAGACTGTCTGTATATATTTACATTGTATCTTATTCTATGTAAAAATGGCAATTTTGGTATTCGAACTACTGCATTTCCAACTTTGTATAATTGTTTATTCATAAATATGATTTCGACCAACGTTTGTGCTTTAATTACTCCAAGGAAATGCCATGACACAATACGATGGCCAAACATAATTGACATTCTCTTACTACTGAGGCAAATTGCTACCTTCAATTCATATTCTCTAGGTGTATTTCTAGATGCAAGCCATTAGTCGGTTTGTACTCCAGCTATGTGCATTTCTTTACAGGTACCAGTGACCGTATAAATCTAGTGACCATAATAGTGAATTAAGTAGATGGAAAACTTTTGAGTGATGATCCTGAACATAAGTTTAAGGTTTAGACCATTTATTGGTCTGATATTTGATAGTGCTGCACTTGTTTCAAATCATCAGAATTGAAAGAATTACTACTGATGGATTTGTTAGACATTTTTTTGTTTTGTTGTGTCAAAAGCAGATTTTTCTTACTGCTGATAAGCTTACGATTCGCTAAACCTGATACAAAGACAAAGTGATCTTATATATAGCATTTTGAGAAATTCTACGAGTATACTACAAATACTTAGTCTGGTAATATTTATATTGACGAAATGTATCTTTTAGAGATATATTTAAATTAAAAATGTAGGTGTCAGCGATTCCATGTAAATATAAATCAAAAGTATGTTATTGACAGATGCTAGGCTCTTTTCACAATAGAAATATTAACAGTGTCAAAGATACTGATCCAATTGGTTTAACAGGATAATTAAAGTATGTAAATTCAGTAAACTCAGACAAGCTGGCACAACTGGCACAACCTATCTTCAGAAAAAACCGAAACGGAACACCCGATCATTGGTTTATGTCGATTGAAACGTCTGAGCAATTTAAAACCAACGGTTTGACTTGTATGGGCACATTAAACGTGAACAAGAGAAGAATTCATTTGGAATTCATGAAGAATATGACTTTAGTATCAAAAACAAGCAGAAGTTCTATTTTCAACAATGCATCACACTCGTGCTCAACACTGGCCAATGATGATTTTTTTTTCGATAACTTGGCTCTGATAGTGTCAACCAATATCTAAGTCATCATTCTCACGAATATAGTGTCCATTTATAAAGAACCGATTGCATAAAATTACTCGACGACCACTTAGTACGAACTCATTTGGAAAGAAAAATGGTGCACTGAAAATAGACATATCCTCGTCAGGGAAGCAAAGCAAAGGGATCAGCCCTTGTTTCTTATTTTTTATTGTGGAGGATATTATTAATCAACAAATACTAATTCACTGCGGTATGCGGTTGAAAAAATGATGTATGCACCTTTAATGTAATGGATATTAACACACTCGCGTGTTATAATCTTATCTTATATCCTACAGCAAACTCTTCTACTTCTTCATACTCCATTTTAGGCAGATTGCCTGTTCATTCTTCGCAGCATGCCTATTGTCTCAATTGATGGTAAGATTATCACTCAATCTTTTTCGTGGCCTTCCCATACTTCTCCCCAGTGGTGAGTGTTCGTCCCATTCGCGCTTTCTGCTCAGTACCCTTCGTACTCATATTTTCCACTCTGCATTTTTGCCTTATGTCGTCGCTACGTTCCCTGTCTAGGAGCGTTTTTCTAGTAATTTTATGTAGGATTCCCATTTAGATTGTTTCCTGGAGCCTTTTTGTTTTTGCTATATCAAGCGAATTAATATTCGATATAATGAAGAATATTGTGTATTCTTGATATTGTGGTACCAACAGCCAAAAAATTGTATTGACGCTAGACATGTTTTAAAAATATCTTGTGTTCTATACAGCTACGAGGTCTGGCTATTAAATAACGAGAGTGCGCGCCCTAGATGAATGAGGTAGAAAACGAGTAGTTCGTTGGGTATCTAGATATCTTGTCTATGCACCTCCGTTACTATTATAGTATTTGTGCAGAAGCGGTTTGAAACAAACGTGTTTTTTTCTTGTACCGAAAATCATGTGTGACGAAAAACAGGAGCAACGTATCAATCTCAGATTTCTCGTTAAATTGAAAAAAGTATTCCCGCCGTATTCACCAGATTTGGCACCTTGCGACTTTTTTTGTTTCCGAAGATAAAATCTTCGTTGAAAGGGACCCGATTTGAGTCGAGGGATACGGTAAAGCAAAAAACGGCCGAGCTTCTAAAGGCACTCACCAAAGAAGACTTCCAGCACTGCTTCGATCAATGGAAAAAAGGTATGGAAATATGTGTGGCAAGAGTAGGGGGGTATATTTGAAGGGAACATTCCAATATAGAATAGTTTTCACAATAAAACCCTTTTTCGTAACCAGTCTCGTTATTTAATAGCCAGACCTTGTAGTACGCAAATATGCATTTCTTACTTTTTTTCAAACTCAAAATTCCTAATAAGTTTCTACATACTTTAACTTCCAAAAACATTTTTTTAAATGGTTGTAGTCTTTTTTTGGTTATCATGAAATCATTTTTTCTTTTCCATAAAGCATGAATGAGAGAATTTCTTATGCACACAAATAATAATATCGAATTAATACAAATTTATAGCCAATGATATACTAACTCACTAAATATTTATTTCCAATATAGAAAGAAAAAATAATAAATTTTGTCAATTCACTTGCTGTGAATAAGGAATATATAAGTATAAAGACTCATATCATTGATTAATTAATTACATCAAGTTGCAGAGAATACGAGTATGTCTGTATCTGGTTAGCCACAACATTTTCAACTGGAACCAAAGTAATTGTAATTGTAAGGATAATCCTTTCAAATTTCAAGAATTGTTAAAGTTTTTATACAAGACGCATCGATTTTCACAACTTTAATATCATTCTTCAAGTTCTGTATAAAGCGCATTGCCTCTGGTCTGGCATTGAAATTACTAATTTTTTCACAGAAACCTAGTAGTTAAAATGTCGTTCGAGATAAAAAAGCAACTGAAAACTTCGGAATGGGAACTTTCAAGAACCGAAGTAACACTCAAAGTTCGATCAAATGTGAACATAATATTGACATTTGTTCTCTCTATTACAGTGGATTCGGAATTCTGGCCAGAAACTGAGAAACAGTAGGTATGGAATGATAATCCGGCATTATGAGGCGTGTGCCGGAAAATACGAGTACGGGATTGATGGATTGAACACTATTCTATCTCAACTTTAATGATTGAAAAACATTTTTTGCAATCGCGATATGTTATTCTTTGTTAATAAAAGGTATTTTCAGACTTTAGAGCTTCAAATTATTTTGAATATCTCAGACATTTTGACAGGAATATTTATCCTCATACATTGCTGAAAAATGAACCAATATTCTCTCAGACTGTTTTATATCGCATTTTTCTAGATTTATAGTTTTTAATATTTAGTTGTATGTGCATTGGAGTGTGAAATACTTTCTCAAACTACTGAATTGTATGTAACCAAAAAATTAGAGTTGTTTCAGTTGACTATTTATAAAGTTTATCACCTTGTAACAGCAAAAAATGAATAAGTCAATTGTACCCTACATTCAATTTTGTTATCCTAGAATCTGGAAGTTTCCGTGGCTCAATAAAATAAAGATTGTGAAAATAATGGTTGAAAATTATATTTAAAAACAATTATGAGTACGCTATGATAAAATCATGATGGATATACGTGATGTTGTGAATGAGTATAAGTAGGATCCAGAGGATGAATCAAGGAAAATGAAGAGAGTGAGCTCAAGTTTAATATGATTGGAATCTGAAGATCATTTCAGTAGGTTTTCTATGAACTCAATCTAGGGAGATATTTTGTATCTCATAAAGAACCATCTACTAATTCAGACTAATAATACTTATTCTCATATTCTTACTATGGATTTATAATGTTAAACGTTTTATCAAGGATTAAGATTTGTCAAAAAATTCAACTGTTGTAATCGCAAGGACGCTAGAAAGCAGTTTTATTGGAATCGGTGGATACGATATAGACATAGACAAAAAATATCTACAAGGAGAAGATACTCTTTTGAATAATTCCTACTAAATTAATGTCATGAACGTGTCCAAAATAGATTTAGCAATGGAGCAGATATATATTTTTTTTCTGATGGTGTAGACGAATTTGTCCGAGCTCCACTGCTCTAATCACGGAGAGAACATTGGATGGAATCGGAAATTTTGAAATAAAATATTAGAAAAAATACTTACAATGAGCAATATGTCTAGTCAAAGTTGAATATTTCCCCAAAGTATTAGGAATTGTCATAGATAAGTTCCTATGTTGGACCTCACAAAGTTATACAGTCCTAGTATTTTGAATAGTGAGGGTTGATTAATTACTTTTCTCATGAAAGTATGGTATAAGGTTTCACACCAATCACTCAGAACAATGGAACCATAAGAAAAAACCACATTATACAAAGTAATTGAATTTTCCAAAATAAATGCGAACTTTATATGCAGATGAGAATTAAAAGAATCAACCTTCTATCGGCAAATAGCAAATCTCTCTGATACTCCACGCATTATTGCTGAATGATTTGAAGCTAAATATTTCTTCTTCCCTTCTTCTTGTTGTATTATCGATATGTTTAGTTCACGGTCACATTGCCAACAGCCAAGTAGTTGCTATTGCCAAGTATTGCAACTCAAAAACTATTCCATTTTTCATGAATGGAAATATTACCTTTTGTATATAATGCTTTTTTTGATATATCATACCAAATTTCGGTAATGTGGTGTATGGCTACGTTGAAAGATAACGCTGTACGTTTTATGCCGACTCCGACGATTAATGTAAGTAAAAGCCTACCCAAATCGGGTATATAGGGTGGAAAATGGAAGACATTTTCCCGATAACTGTGTTTATATTTTCATACAATTCACGGTCATGTTCAATACGTATAGACCATAAACTATATACTTCACTTCTCTCTATAATACTTCTATATACATTACTCCTATATATCCAAAACTTGTAGTAAACTAATCGCGCTTTTTCTAATCATATACCTTCTGTGTTTACATCAATTTCTAAATATAGGATAACTAATTTTCAAATGTTGAACAATTCCTATCAACCTTGTCCTCACGTCAGTTCAACTCAGTTCATATTGGTCTTTTTGACCACCACAGTACCATTTACTAGTGCTTCACGTACTCTACAAAACATATTACAATACAATGCAAAAATGTTTTATTCCAAATATATTTATTATTTGAGAAGATCCAGGAACATGTAGACAGGAAAACTGGGATATCATACGTTGATGAGGATGACCAGGGTGATATAGAAAAGGTTACAATTATCTAGACAGAAAATAGAGATGATTCAAGAGAATAGGATGATTCAAATCAGTGCCATGAAGAGATGAATTAGCGATAAGATCGATGTTAATGATTTCCGAGGTAAGATAAAACTACCAAAAGCCAAGATGAAATACACGGAATGCCAAAATGCCTAATAAATACTGAAATTATATACGGATGGAATATATACCAAATTAAATTTTTCAATTTTTACATATTGATTTGGCAACAGAAAAATACGATCGAGAAGAGATGGTGAATTTGTAGACACTGTTGAAAGGGAGCGTTTTATTATTATATAAAGGTCAGAGACAAACCTTTGTGGTGTAAGTGGAGTTAGTATTGGAACATTTGGCCTATCAATTAACGAAATTATAATATTCGCTGGGAGGTGTTACGCCATGTCCTAGGTAAACACGAAACGTGCGGTGCGTGCGATGCGGGCTGTCACATGTAGCGACCGCAATATATAAATCCTATAGAGAGTAGTCACGTTGTCTTAACTACAAAATAAATTGGTACGGCTGACGTGATTTCTCCTTACTGCATCGTACGCTTGGTTTTAAAAATCCAATTGTTTGTTTCAGCCCGCACGCGCCGCAGTAGTCGTTGATCTCGCACGATGGAAGAACTAATCGCGAAAGTTCAAAAACGAAATTTTTTATGGAATAAGCGAAATATGCGTCATAAGAATAGACTTCTGTTGATAAAGAGTGGAGTTATGTTGCCGAAAATTAAGGATTTACAAGTAAGTAATAATTTAATTGTTTAATATCCTTTATTGTGACATTTAACAACATTCAAACAGATTTAGTATAGAATTTTATTTGCGAAAAAATATTGAGAAAAAACTTCCCTTATTGTTCCAGCTTCTCTTGTGGAACGATTATTTGACTTCGATACGTTCAAATTAGGAATTCTTTCTGTTATGTTATTTGTATCAGCTTCTGAAACGTTAATAAACAAATCATTCTCCATGTCGAGTATAGTATTATGTAAAATACAAACTGATTTAACGATATGAACAGCATTTTCGACTTTAGTTTCTATTGCCTTCAAGAGAACTCTGAATCTGGCTGTGCTGATACCAAAGGCACATTCTACAGTCATTCTGACGCGTGAGAATCGATAGCGAAAAAGCTTTCCTCAAAGGGAAGGCTTCATCGCCTACAAACACAAAAGGAGCTTTCACATCTGAATTTGGTAATTGCATACTTTCTGGCAAATTTATATTTCCATTTGTTAGATTACGGTAAATTGCAAAACTGGTAAATAAACCTGGGTCGCTATCCTTTTCATATGCGCTCATATCAATCATCGTAAATCTACCACCAAATTCCGAATGGCTTCAATTACAATAGTCGCAACCGACGATTTGGATGTTCGAAAAGAAAAAGCTAACTGCCTGAACTCCATTCCATATATATATATATATATATATATATATATATATATATATATATATCATGAAGAATCGGACTTGGAGAATAGATATAGTGATATATCAGGCGAAGAAAATGTCGAAGCATCACAACTAAGTCTGGTAAACAGGGGAAGGATCTCTGCAGATAAACACAAAATCGTCTTCGGTATCTCAACCAAAGAGAAAAAAAAAGAAGAATCCCGAAGAAACAGTGGAACGTCAGTTATTAGAAATTGAATCTAAGAAATTGGCATTTCTTGACAAACCAGAAGATGATGACTTCTTGGTTTTGAAATCACTACTTCCATATTTTAAAAAAAATGCACAAATAGTGTATAATCGAACATAAATCCACCTTCTTTTTCATCAAATTTCCCAAACAACCTGCAACCTAATAGTAATTTTGTTTACTCTCACAGTAATTCACCAGAATCTTTCGTTTCGCTTCAGAACCCTACTTCAAATATATCTACACAATGCGTTCACAATAACGAAACATGTTTCTCTCATGCAGAATATAATATGCAATATCAATAATTATATATACTTTATTTCGATAATAAAATCTCACAACATATAAATAGTGTATTTTTAGTTACCTCAAAGTTAGAAATCGCCTTTCTTCTAGTGAAATAGGTACTAGAAAGTTAGTTAGACAATGATAACATGAAGCTCGGATGGCTTCAACTATATAATCAAAAGAAGCTGGAAGCATTCTTGTATACTGACGAAAAGCATTGTTATCTTTTCTCAACTGTGGATAAAAATGATGAAACTCTTCAAAATATAATCTATCTCTGTAAATTCTATGTTTGCTTTTCCTCTTTTTTTAATTTTCTTTTAAATCTTCAATTTTATCAAAGCATTATCCATTAGAAACATTGTACGTGTCAATTCTCTCGAACTCATTGTCTACAGATTAAAAAAAAACAACTTATTGCAAACGCTCAGGAATACTGAGAAGTTTATCGTATTCAGTTTGGCTACCAATCGCAATTGCCGCACCGTTTTGCGATGTTTGCGATTCCCGCATCGCACGCACCACACGTATCGTGTTTACCTAGGACGTGGCGTTACTTCTGTCAACATATATTGATAATAAAAGATATGGTGCTACTTGTAAAACATGTAAATTCCTGTTGACAAGTAACCTGATGGTCAGTTTGAGCTTAGTATGAAACCAAGAAATATTGTAAACAGTTATTTCTTTCTATTTTGATTTGATTCAAGTGATCTTTTCATTAAACATCGACAGATTTTGTGAACAAAATAAGACGTCAATGCATTATTAGATTGTCTATTTGGATAAATATATACTTAAGCTTATTTGCTTCCAAGAATCATGAAAAATTAGAATCATTCATTCCGAAAAGCGGAAAAACTTGTTATAACCAGTCAATAAATCATAAGACGTGTGACCAAGCAAAAGCCGTTAACTCATGTTATCCCTGGTTTCTAAACCAGCAAAATCCATTTTTTTGATTCATACTATGTGGAAATCTACTCTGCTTACCACATTTTATTATTATCAGATTTATTCAAATCTACAGTGAAACTAATTGGAAATAGAAGTAATCATAAGACTCAATTTCAAAATTGGGTGTTAGTGTCACATGTTGTATCTATTTATGGAAAATTATGAAATAACATTGGATGTGTCGAAACTGATGATTCAATTGCATGGAAAGATATGGAATTTTAGTTTCGATCCCAATTCGAAATATTTTTAATATAATTACCAAAATTTCATTCAATGGTCTCCTTTATCTTCTCTATAATCATTACATAGACTTCATTGTTTTTTGCATCAATTATTCAATATAAAGTACCGTTTGAAGATATTAACTTGTGATGCATCTAATTTCATAATTGTTTATTGAAAATAATGGATCAATCAAATGAGACGGAACTAGTATCAAAATCGTTTCTCATATTTAAAGGCATATCTTCCAGGGTTTCATTTTTAAGTCATGAAATCATATCCGGTAACGCAAAACTTTCAACCCTACTTCCTTTGAGCGACAACCGCGACCCTTGGGTTTTCAAAAGGGAGCCAGGGGCTGTTGATGTATCATTCAGAAGGACTCGTAATATTTAGAAAACTATTGCTTAAAGTGAATTATGATCTCAATATACTCATCTTAGTTGGATTAGAATTCACTTTGTTCTCAAATATACTCCCATAATCAATTAAACTATTAAACACCGATTTTGGTTGAATGGGATAATGAATTTAAGTCTTATAATTAACGTCAAGTATATCATTCTTCAGTTCTTCTTTCTGCAGAATCCTCACATAAAAAAGGTGGACTATGATTGGAAAAATTCTACTGTGTTATGGGCATATTCTAGTCAACGTCCAAAGGAACGAAAATGGATCATCGAACTCAACTACCAAAGTAGTAACCACAATTTTTGAATACGTTTTCTTCAATTAAATAGGAGATGTAATCATTTTATTAGAAACAGTCAATTATTTTGATAAAATCCAATATTTACTTAAATTTTTCAATTCAATCATGGTGGTGGTATCAGACGAATTTTTATTTAAAAATATTCTGTGTATGTTGTTTCCAAATATAAATATACAGCCGCCTATGGAATTTTCATTTTGTGTTCGTATATTTCGGAACAACGTATTCGTGTGCCTTAATTGCTTTTTTCCTTTTCCATTTCATTCTATCCTCTTTTTTTTTAAACTTTGCCATTATGTAAATTTCAATCTTGGCGGCTTAGTTTGTTTGCGTTTGTTATCCCTGATCAAAAAGGTGTTTTTAAGTGCTTTCAATGGATAAAGTAATAGAAGAAGTTCCTTCGGAGAAATTTGCAGTTTAAGTTCAAACTAAAGCGGGTTTATTGGAGCTTGAAGTTGAATCACGGAACAAACAAAAATTTAATTTGTATCTACAACTTTTGATGTTATCCACAAACATTTTTTTAGTAATATGCATATAGAGAGCCTTTTAATGATTATTGTCCACCTCATTAAAATCTGGAAGCGGCATAAAGATTAGACAATTAAAAAAATTCAGAGTCCATAAAAAGCTTACCCGTCACATACTTACTTGACTAACATTATCTAATTCTAGTAAGTCGGATAAGAACAGATAGTGCATGTTTAATGAGATTTGGCATAGTCACCGTATATTTGAAGGAGGTTGAGAAAAATTATGCCATACGCAATTGTGAAATTATAAAAATTTTTTTGCTGTCTAAATTAGGAATATGAAATACTCATAAGACACAAGCTTTATTCGATAGATCAGATAGGGATAGATCAAATCACATTTGTTGCAAATTTGCAAGGAGCTTATAATCTACCGCAAAACAAACAGAGCAATCTCATGAATTGGATAAATATTAATTGTGCCCAATTAAAAATACTCGAATTGTTATTTAAGTTCAAAAGTTCTATAATATACCAATTATTGTATAGTAACTTGGAAAGTTCAGTTTAACGTGAGTAATAATAACCTTGAGATGAAAGTGTGTCTTTTAAGATCAAAATCCCCACTCACACTTTGCTGCTATTGCTGCTTTGAGAGGCCCATCACTATGCTTCTGCATCCGCTACATTTATGTATATCTAGAAATAGTACTAGGGGAAAATGTCGGAAAAAAGGAAATGTGAAAATGTTTTTTGTAAGCTGTTAAATCCAAGCAATAAAACAGCAGCTCATGATCCCAGGATTCATACTTTTGCTGTTATGGTAATGGGCGCGAAGCTTCATATTGCAAAATGTGATCGAAGTTGAGGCTAAATGCTATAAGAATGATAAGTCTGCAAAGGCCACAGTTAGTTTGATTGATGCTTCTCAATATAAATGAATAACAACAACAAATAAATACGTAAACTGGAACTATGGCAAAATTTCTATAGAAAAACATGAATAATAATGAGTAAATGACAACGATGCCTTTCTTGTATTTGTGCATAAAAACAACAGTGAATATCACAAATTTCCAGGAAATCGAATACTAAATCCACTGTTCACACGACTACTACATCAATACTTATGATTAAATCGTTATAGCAATTTAACCCTTAGTGACACACGGCTTAGTGAGTATCCTTCTTATCCACTTGCGCCAACCAGTGCCGCAGCTCAATTTTCTATTGATACGTTTTAAATTTTTCTCGCCCACTATTACAATCCATCACTTACCAAATAACCATATTTTTGAGGCAAAGTATAACACAAAAAAAAGTCTACTAAAGATGTATATTTTTAGTCAAATTCACTTAAATGATTCAAAGGTAAGAGAAAAATAGAAAAAAACAGCTTTAAAAATTATTAGACAAAAATATCTAAATTCAAAATTTTTATAAAATTTCTACTTCGTAACAATTTACTTCATTTCGGCAACTGCTGCTAGGGATGATGGCAGTGGAGTGAATGTTGCAGACAAATCGCTTGCACTGAGAACAGCAAACCCTAGTATTATTGTTTCTGTTTGCCACATTTATGGCATGGACCACTTTTTCACTGGGTTTTTGGGTCAACTCGGTGATTCTTTATATTTTGAGAGAAAAGCTTTTACTTCTATTGGAAGATTTTGGCTCAATCATTCCAAACGCAAGCCCTTCGAGAAACTCCAATCGCTTTTTTTTTCTTATGATTCTCAGCAGCATTGTTCGCAGTATAAATAACAGAATAATATAAACCAGCCGTGTCTGAAAATCTGAAGAAAATGACTAGTGGCCATCCTAATGTTTTTCTTCTATTTAGTAGTTGAACACATTTGATCGAATGTTCAGAATTTTATGCTAATATAAATAAAGCTCCGAATAGCGCATTTATCTCAGATCTGCAAGTTTCTCTGCAATCTCTCTCTTGTAAATGCTTCGGTTGCTTTTTTTGTTTAATATGAATATTAATAGATTTAACGACTTTTTGTATTCTCGGTAATGATTTAAATCGGAAAAAGACATCAATCTCCGAATGTGCTTCCCTGGCAATTCGCAAAGGTCCAGGTAAATCTTATATGTATAGTTTTTTACCCTTTCCCAAAAACATCAAAATCCAAAGAGTCACTTACAAGCGAAGTAGGTTCAACTTCATCACCAGACCGTTAGCTGTCACCGGAATGATTATCGATGATAATAGTCTCCTTTTCTACATCGGAATCATTTCCGAAGTCAAACGATGCCTTTTATACTAACGGCTCCTCTAGGAGCTGCAATAATTCCTCATCAGATAAGATCTTCTTGACTTGGAGAAATATAAATATAAAAAAATTGATAAAATCATTATTGAGAAAGTAACAAACAAAAATTAACAAAAAGTACTTGACGGGTACTGAGGAGCTCGAGCAGTTGTTCTTAAAATAGACTTGGAAAATTAAAACTAACCAACATTATGGCACGGAGTACCACTTAGCGTGTGACGAAAGGTTAATTAATAAAGGAATTGAATTGCAAAGTATCAATTCCATCATTAACATCAATATCAAATTCATAACGAACTTTTTGTAAATTTTCAAATAACATTATTGGAAACACGTCTTTCAATATTGGAGTTTCATAAGAAATTCTATGGGTAAAAAATGTATTAGAATCGAATTATCTATATTGGCAAAATATTGTTCGAATTAACTGCCATATAAAAAATTACTATGAAGTTTTAGTGAGGTGACGCCTAATTATTCCTCAGAATAGTTTGATCGTATAATTCAGTCTCATAGAGTCCGAAATTTTGTATTATTGCAAGAGCTGAAGGGTTGCAAGGAAATTGATTTTTCATGAACGTTGTATACCCTATAATAGTTTAAGTGATGGATACTACTACAAATACTGTGGCCACTCAAATCCAAGTCAGCAATGTGTACTTCTCCACCAAGTCTCCTCACATCTTCGCCCACTTGGTCATTCCATCTTGCTCTTGGTCTTCCCAGTGGGCGCCTTCCTTGTGATTGTTGTCTCTTCATCCCTCCTTCTCACATAACTCAGCCACCTAATTCTTCCACTTCTTATCACAGCCACAATATCTGGACGTCTGTACCGGTTCCTGAGTTCTCTGTTTTTTAGTATTCTCCATAATCCACCTTCGAAAACTGCCTCATCCTCTTTAATATTTCATTTTCAAATGTGTGTTTTGTTAGTGTCCACAACTCAGCTCAATACAATAAAACTGGCTGTATTATTAGTGTATATTATTATTTTCGTCTTTTATGACAGCAGTTTACTTTTAAGTAGTTTCGATCGGATCCAAAAATATCTACTGGCTGTATTTAACCTCATCTGTATTTCTTCTTTTACTTTATTGTTACTGTTCATTGTAAATCCTAGGTACTTAATTTTATTTTTAAATTAATTTTAAAGCTGTGTCCCAAAACGTCCATCGTTGAATGATTGCTCTGAACTCTTCCAATTTACATATATTCAATTTTATCCTCATTTACCTCAAATCCTACTTTTCGTGCTTCTTCTAAGAATAATTGCTCCAGTAGTCTTAGGTCACTTTTCTGTCCGTTGTTAAACCTACTTCATCAGCAGACAATAAAATATTTATTTTCCCTCCAATATTTGCTGCTTTTGGAATAGCTTCAGTTGCTTTTAAAGCTTTTTCTACAGCAAGGTTGAGCAGAAGGGGGACAACCCGTCTCCTTGTCTGACTCTTGTGGTGATATCGGTGGTGGTGTATTCTTTTTATAGTCTGACGTTTCCTTTGGAGCCTTCAACATACATTTTTACAAATCTTGTTATCTTTTCTGGTATGTTATTCTCTCTGAGCACACCCATACTTCTGATCTTGTTAGGCTATCATAATCCTTCCACAGTCAATAAATAGTATGTATAAATCTCTATGATATCCCCAGTACTTTGAAAACTGCTCTTTCATAACAAATATTTGGTCAGTAATTGATTCCCCACTCATAAATCCTGCTTGTCCATATTTCCTGAATCTATTTATTATTACTCTAGACACTATTTCATAAGTACAGATCAGTAGAGATATCCCCCTTTAGTTTGAGCATTGATTCCATGTACCGATTCAAGTCAGATTCACCAACCGCTCTCCAACGGTTGAGTGATGGACTAGGAAGGTAAAATGCATAATTACCCATTGATTGATTGAATGATTCGAATACCACAATAATTTTTGGAGACTGGAAAAACTCTTGGTGCTTGAGATATTTGAACGCAAATACTGCCTAATCTCTTTCTAGTTATAACAATTTATATAAGGATATTCCTCTTTTATAGATTTACAAAGAAGTCCCCAGTAGCAACGATAGTTTTAATTATCAATTCTATTTTTATAAAAATGGTAATGTATAATGCTCTTATTGGAAAGCCTTTCAAAAAGATACAGTATTAATATTCGTTATATTTTACACAATATAATGAATTTCTTAAGAATTATTGCAATTAACCCGTGCGAAAATAAATTCAATCGCATCTTTTACACTGACGACGGGAGATGCGACTAGTAACTTCTAAATATGTTAATTTTTTTATTTATTCAGACAAGCAATACTATATGTGAAGAAATATTCTAGCTTTATAAAATCTATATTTAAATAAAATACGTTGAAACCCATGAAGCTGATGTGATAACACATATAGACGACATTTGTTTTACTAATTTACTGGACATACAGTTTGGATAATATTAAGTGTTATCTTTATATTTGAGTATAGGTAGTTTTAATATTTTCTAGGCAAACGTATTACTATACTCGTATACTAGGAAATTATTAAAAAAACTAATACATCTGAATTGAAATATATCAAAGTTATACTATACGTACCAATGGAATCTCTTCATCGGAAAAGATGGAATATAAACGAAATTTAATTAATTCTCAACTACAATTTGACCTGTTTCTTCACATAACAAACAACTTATAATCTATTTTGATCCAATAGTAGGATACTTTTCTCAGATATGTTCATCTACAATTTCATAAAAGTACTTCTCATTATTTTAATATATTTCGGAAGGATACGAAAAAAAAAATGATTATATAGCATCATATACTGACTACTGGCATTAAATATAAAATATCTGTTTCCTGATTCATTATGGTCCACTCTTATACTGAATATCTCTTAATTTGGTCTAGTGAATTGACAATATTATTTATACCTCAAGAGAAATAATGGACTATTACGACCTCAGAATAATCTTCACTCCATATAATTTGCCCTTATTTCCATTATCTTCTAATGTTTAGCAATATAACAAAATAACCCAAGCGCATTACGAATTTATGGTCGAGCTAGGAGATTCTCATAATAAAACGCCCCATACATTCATTAAAAAATATATTAATTTAAATTCATCCCTGGGCTACACACCTAATTGAGTCATGTTCAGACATTATGAGAAAATTAAAAACATGTCGGGCTTTCACAAACTTGGACGCCTGATGAGAAAAGCCTTTTAACCCAAGACTAACGGAAAATAGAGATGAGATGTTTTTACTGACAATTAAGCATTTAAGTAGGAGCATACACCGTCTTTGGTCCTAGAAATTAATAAAGTATACGTTATGTTATACATAATGGTGAACGGAGTTATTCTCTATGTAGATTGAAATTGATAAATCAAATTTCAAGAGAAGAGACCAAACTCTAGCTGAAAATTTTATATGCCAGTCATTCTATTAAGTTTTTAGAAAATATTTGGGAGTATTATATAAAGATTGGTCCCTTTTCTATATAAAAGGGATATTACCTACCCAACAAATACATATAAATTCTTGATGCTATGTGTAGTACTGTGAAGAATACCGCCTAAAAAGGTTGATAAATCACATAACGAAGGTTTTTGCCTGAACTATACAAAAATAAAGAAATGCAAAATGTTAAACAAACAGTTCTGAAATGCAGTATGGTTTTCGTAGCGCACTAGGTGCCATCTTCATACTACAAGTTTGCATCCAAGGATACAGAGATATGAACAAAGACGTACACCTGTGCTTCATCGTTTTCTACGTTTCACAACGACAAACACGAAAAACTTATCGAGATTCTCAGAAATACTGGAAATAAAGGTATCTGTATTATCGCCAATATGTACTGGAGTACTTCGCTCAACGGAGAAATTGCTATCAACGGGAAGTGCGACAGGGTTGCATTTTGTCACCGCGCCTATTTAACATTTACTCCCGAAAAAAAATTTAGAAAAGCAAAGGTAAAGAAATTGAGAAGCAATCGACATTAGATATGTCGATGACCCTGTAATTATAGTAAATAACAATGAAAAGACACAAAATATTATGTGAAAAATATACGTAGCAAGTGGAGAATATAGACTCTCCTATATCAAAAACAAAACATTAGTTTTTTGCAACATTATAAACAGAATTACATTCGGAGGCATGCACAAAGAGATAATAATTTATCATAGCATTCAATTTCATGCCTCCGACTGTAATTCTGTTTATAATGTTGCAAAAAAGTGAAAAAACTACCGTGCTGATATTTCTAAGTGTACAATATGCAGGTACATTGGTTTGTTACTGTTTCAATTTATGTTTCTGGTATTAAGTACCTAATCATTATTTTTTTAAAATACCTTATGATTGAATTTTCATCTTGTTTCAGTCTTTTCAGTTGATTTTCAATTATAGTTATCCATGCAGGCGGGTTTTTTGTTTCTTTTAATTATTATTTTATTTATGTCTTTTCAGTTAAGATTTCGTAACTGGAGTAATTCCTTGAATGAGTTGATTTAGCAATTTGTTAGGGTCAAGAGAATTTATGCACCGTCACTGCCCAGCATAAAAGCATTCGTCGGCCGATATTGCGTTTACCACGTGAAGCATCAAATTCTGTAGCACAAGGCTCTATCCGGACTCCAATACCGGGTCGGTTCCCTGTTATATTTGGGTAATCGAACTCCACAAATACGGCTCGTGGCAGTTCTCCCGGCTCTAACTGCTCTCTGCGTAGTGCTGGCCAATCTATTCGTCGGATAACACCCATAGCATCGTTAACCAGCCCATGGTTAACATTGATGTTCCGTCTTAGCATTGCTGGAGAACCTACACCGAATTTGAGTTGGTTTGGTGTACCACCTGTTTTATTGGGATCTTCAGGTAAGTATTCCTCTCTTGGTTTCTGACCATATGTTTTAGGATCCAATGAGATGTCTACAGCACTAACGGTATATACTTTTGTGACCTTTCTAACTTTTCTGTCATAGTCGCGTTGTACGCATTAACCAGTCCAGTTGTTCTGACAGCTTCTCCATCGTCAAAGCTCTGCGGTTTTTTATGATAGATAACTGCAGCATTGTAAGTTCTCTAACGCGAAGACTGTTTATTATGTCCACAAAAGTTGTATCTCCAGCTTGTCTCATATTTTGGGGCAACTCACAATAATGAAGATATTTAAATCGCACAAGACAATTATAATTATAGTAACAACGTAGGTCCGTCCTCATAGTGAATATATTAGTCTTAGATAACCAGAAGACACAACGATACCGCATTTTAAAAACCTAGTGGCGCCATCTATCCGAATTGTTTGTTGCGCGCTGACCGATGCTTCCTAATAAGTAATATTAAGAGAAAACGTTATAATAAAAACCTAATGGTGCCATCTATCCGCACAGGTCTAAATTATTTTAATTAGCTATTTTTTATAGTTCCATTTAATATTAAAACTGCAAGTTCGAGAATTTTGGCCACATACTAAGACATGACAAATACCGTCTTTTGCAGTTGATTGTCCAAGGCAAAGTGCATTGTGAGAGGGAACCAGGGAGAAGACGGCATTCTTAATTGCACAAACTTCTCCAGTTGTTTGGAGTGTCATCTGTTGATCTGTTTAAAAACGCAGTGACACGATAAGAACAGCCTTGTTTATAGCCAATGTTCGCAACAGATAAGGCAATAAAAAAAAGGAGAATTTGTTGAATTTTAGATTTAATACGTTTGATTGTGTGTAGCACGTATCGTAAAATTATACTTATCATATTCCAGAATTAAATATTAGTATTAGAATACAAGTAGTTTACAGATGTTATTGATTTAATTTCAATTACTAAGTGATTGTCCATCTTTTCTGTATTGTACAGTATTAACCAATTCTGATTATGGAGTAAATAGATAAAGTTCTTACTTCGCGTTCCTAAGTGTATAGCTGTGCAAAGAGCTGAACTGGAATTTTTTTGACTATTCGAATGGTAGGAGTCCTGCTGTTTAGTCTGAGTAAATAACTAACAGCCCTTTTTATAGTTCGAAGATTCGCTCGAGTTGAGACGTACAATACGTACCCCAGAAGGAGAGATGCGACTCAAAAAGGGCATAATAAACTGTTATAGAGGTTGTTGAGTTTAGTTCCTTGAGAACTGATCCTAGCGCAAAACAGGAAGACTCAATTTTTGAGATAAAGCGGCTCTATGTAAATCCCATACGAAAGAATTGTTTGAAAACACTAAGAATTTTAGAGTTTACAGAAGCTCAGTTTCCAGTGCCTTTTGCTTTAAAGAAACTGAATACATCTACTCAGAAGGATTTTTATCAATGTATTGAATATTATCTTGTCCGGAGAAGTTCATATTCACTTATTCTAAAAACACTTGATTTATGTCCGTGTACAAATTAATGTGTTTCGCTGTTAAAAATCAACTTTTGCAGTCATTAATAAGTAGTCATTTTCCCATTATTTTCCAAATAAAATTTTTTTTCTTTGGTATTCTCGGAACCTATCACTTTAAAACCTCTAGGTTACTAGATGTGTTTGCAATCGTGGAATGTTTTTGTGAAATTATTTTTCTTATAAGGGGCTAGAGCGTCATCTCATTGTTTTGAAATATTTTCAGATGCTAAAAAAAAACCAGAGACTTGATTTGCTTTTCACACTGGACATCCAAGGCTTCTTTAAAACCTAGGTATTAGGTATATATTTTCCATATCCAGGTACCAGGGTATCCTTAAATAAGAAAAAAACTTTTTATCCACTTGTTTCGTTTATTTAGATAATCATAAATCATAAATAAAGAACTTTAAGAAGTTCATGTTCTTGTTACAAATGACAAAAATATACTTAATAGGTACAATCAGAAAGATCAATCCATGTTCGTTCATGTTCATGTTGTCTCACATCATCATTTGTTTGTCAGAAGTGTTTGAAAGAATTAGGAAAATCAATCGCAGAAGACGAATTATTCCCTATCCTGACAATGCATGCTTTCACACATTTGTTGAAGCAAAAATTTTTTTGAATAATCAAAACTTCGAATGGATGAGTCATCCGCTGTATAGTTCTTGTTTGGCACTCAATGATTGCCACTTATTCTCGCAGATGAAAAATAAATTGCAAGGTTAACGTTTTTCTACACCCGAAGAAGCGGTTGATGCATTCAAATCGCATATTTTGGAGGTACTTCAATCGGAATAAACAATTGGTTCAAATTCATGCCAGAACTTTACATTTAAATTTAAATTTAAATTAGTTAAAAATCTGCCATATATTCCAGGTTTGGCTTCCAGCTATTACCGACTCTTTCCAAAACTTCAGCACTTACGTGTTCAAGGAGTTTCTGCAGTTAATTAAATCTTATCTGCGGCAAATTAGTTGTTGCAGAGCTTGATTACTCTCTTTCGAAGAGCATTAGAAAACATCATCCATAGAAAAAATATGTAAACCTTTAAAGAGTCTATATTGGAAGTTACCAATTTTCGAACTTTTTCAAATAATATCCTTCGAGAGCACGTGAAGTATGACACTCAAAAATGAGAATTATACTCGATTAAATTAATTATGGTTGTGACAAAATTGTATCATAGAATATGATGGAATGAGAAGAACAATATAATAACAAATAATGTGATTAAAATGTTGATTCCCATCTCTATTCTATTCTGTTTTACTCCTTGAATATTTTATGACTCATTCAACTTTTGAGGTACCCTTGAGAGTAAAAGCAGATTTTCGGTAAATGTTTGGCTTATCATGTGTAAATGTTTCATTATCGGCTTTATTGAAATACCCTCTTGTTTCGCTGAGGTGAGTGTATCTACAAATTGTACCGGCTAAGTGGGCATAAATCTCCCACGGGTGCTCTTCCAACTGTTCTGAAAATCTTATTTTCGAAATGTTTCATTCCTATGTTAAGAAAAGAGATAATCAGTTTGAAGGGACTTCATTATTCAAAGAATTGTGTTTGTCGTTTATTGTTAATTTCGTATTATAATTATTTCCAGGAATTGTGCAGGATAAAATATGGAAATTAGAGACTTACTGAGCTCATTATAACTTCTTTATTGTCAGGTATCATGTGTTCAATTCATGGAATGAAAATTCTATTGAGAATAACTATAAACTTATACTGTTTTGTTAAAAAAATCCGACATTTTGCCAAATTTAGTGACTTCAGGATATTTGATTTATAAATTTACATTCCGAATTTCTACAAACAATAACGTTCTTCTGGTAAATTATTTAATGCTAGTTTCAAGCTCCTAGATGCTTAGAACAAATTTATATTAGCTTTAGTTATTATTCTATTATAATGCTGCGCGTTCAAGTTTTTATGAACTTGATTCCATTCGGAGTTTGTCGCCGCAAATAACGATGCATTTTTAGCACAAAGGAGCAAATATCTGCTATTAGTTGGATTGATTTAACAATATTATTTGTTTTGTTGTTGATTTCACTGTGATAAGTCATGCGACGTTATTATTTCTTAGAAATACGGGGAATCATTATTTATAACGACCTTAGTTGAAAAATACAATATGCCGCATACTTAATGAATTTTCTATATATTATAAGACAATAAAAGCTGCCAAAGCTATTTATTATAATAGGAGACTCGCGAATTCTCGTGTTGTTTCTAAAGGAACATGGTCCATTGTGAAAGATCTAATGAATAAGGCTACTTCATCGAGCATAATCTCTACTTCACCTCATAATCTTAATAATTACTTTCTGGATGTAGCAAAAAATTTTCTAAACTCTGCAACTCCTTCTCATGATCTGCTTTCATATCTTTTATGGTAGCTTTTATCTTTTATGGTAGCTTTAGCAGACCTTCGCAATACAATTAATGACATCAAAAATGAATACTCATCTGGAACTGATGGACTTTCATTAAAAATATCTTCGAGTCTTCCCGATAATACATTAAATCCCCTTACATTTTAATTAACGTTTCATTTCAAAATGGCACTATCTAAGATCATAGAAATATTGGTGAAAAAGAAGCTTTTATCATTTAGTTCCAATATAAAATACATATTACCCATAAATTTGAGTTTTTGAGTAACAAATGAATGTCAAATGAACGGTTAGCAAAAATTGTAAAGGAAAAGAGACCAGACACAACTCGACCTCCTGGACGACCACCTATAAGGTGGTATGAAAGCTAGTCCTCAGCATCCCAACTACTCCTGGCAAACCCTTGATGAAAATACAGGACCTAGTCCTAACGTAAAAAGAAGAAGAAGAGTAAAAAATGTACAAATAATGCCATATTCTCCCTCCAAAATGTCTGTTCTAGCCTCAACAACCATCACTCCACTGCAACAACTTATTGTGATTTTCTAATGCTTTCGATTGTGTTAACCATGATATTTAATTCAACAAAAAACAGTACTACAGCTTCAGGAGAACAGCTCTCGCATGGTATAAAACTAAAACTCACTCCGTATACTTATCATTACCTATCACTTTTATCTATAATTGTATTACTTATTATGGTTTCCTTTTGTATATCGAAATTTCATTGTATTTTTATCTTAATATAGTTATTTTCATGTTTGTTTTTTGTTCTCACAAGCTTACTACCTACAAATTGTAATATTTTTTTGAAAAATAAAGCATTTCTCTCTATCAAATAAATTGATACAACTTGAAAAAAGCTTTTATCTTGAAAAAGATTTGCCAAAATTTCCTGAAATTCAACGGAATAGCAAATCGTCGAAATATAGAATCAATGTTCAACAAATACTTATTCATGATCGGAACAATTGGTACTTTCAATGTTCCAAATATTAATGCTAAAGGAAGCAAATTATTCTCCTCAAAAAAGCAAATAACTGAGCTTAACGCCTGCTACAAACGCTGTCTTTTTGACTATCTGGTTCGTTTTTAAGGAGAAAGTGTCTCCTTCAATTCCGGAACTGCGTAGGTATTTTTATAATCCGAAATTATGAGATTTCACATTCCTCTTTTCGTTACACCCTGAAATTATTGAACAACGAGCATTTATCATCATTCCTTCATTTTATGGTTATACTTATTACGAACAACTCCATATAAACTGTAAACCGGGTAGTACTGATCAACAAGCTACAAATTCTATAGTAACAAATTGAGATAAATACTTTATACGATCTGATCTACCCAAAAGTAGAAGTTTAGAAGAACTAATTTGGAGTGCAGTTGCATGTATATCAGCTACGGCCTCCCGAGTGCATGTAAGCTTCTTTCATTCATCCGTTGTCTAAACTCCACTAAGTTAATTTCATTTAATGCCAATAGGGAACTAGCATAGATATCCTATCGTAAAAATTATATAATATTGATAAATTTTTGAACTTCTTCATATTTATTGTTGTATATTTGTATGTTATTATACTTACACGGCCAGCTGGAAACCACCTGGTACCACTAGGGGTATATTAAATTGAGAAATAATTCATAGCTTCCTGATATTTTCACTATTCAAAAGTACTATATAAACTTAGTTCATAAAGTACATACTACTTTATATTTATCCACCCCTACTCTACCAAATTTCATAATTTCTTGAATCAAACTAAACAAAAAAGTGCGTGTCCAAGTTAGTAGGAGGTAATCCCTTTATTCCAAATCAAAATTAATTCAGTTGAAATACTTTTTCAGATATTTCTGTTAATTTACGTGTAAGTGCCGTAATGTTATGAATTTGTCTGAATATTAAGACGTCACAGATATGTTTACCGATCGTGATGCCTTGACTTTGTTCAAATTTCATCAATCTTCAATTGCTTATAAAGTTTTTTTTCCCGAAATTTTTGCACTGAATATCGTTATAACTTTTGATAACCTTACATACAAAAATACATAAGTAATAAGTAATTTGTTTCAATATATCCATTAAAGCTTTTTCAGGATTTTTCACGAAGTTTATTTGTTGACACAACTTATGATGATAGTACGAATTATACCATTACGGAAACTATTCTGAACAATCAGCTCTAGCAATCAGATCAAATGTAAATGATCCCACAACATATTTTCATCTGACACCAAGTTAATATTTTTACTGGATTGTTTATACAGGTTAATCTGGTTTCATTGTTACTGAATCATATAATCTCTCTACAAATATACAAACAATTAGTATCAGTATTATTCATTAGACAGATGAGAAGACAGAAAAAAATAACTTCACACTGAATAAGAGATCGATTTTTTTAAATGGCACTTTGTTCTTTTCTCGGGACACCATTTCGCGAATCAAGTAATTCATCATCATATTAAAATTAAAGTAACAAGTTCTTGCCGTTTATGTAGTAGATAGTGATTAGCAGGAACCTTCTTGTCTGCATTTTTTCTTATCTTTCTTTGTGGTTTCTATTATGAGTTATTTTTTGCACAAAAAATATACACTGATGTTCTTTTTCAAATCTTCTTGGTAAAAGGAATTTTCTTGGAAAAAGTAAGGAAATTCTCGTCGTATCTTATTATAATCATCCAAGGAGAAAATGGCATAATAAATGAAGGAGAATTTTAAGATTCAATAGACTCACTTACCGTGATTTCTACGAGATAAGACCAATTAGAGTAAGTAAAAGGGATTGAACGACAATTTTTCTACAGCTATCCAAAGAATTCTCATCAATATTCATGAAATGACAAAACCACAAATATCGTGAGGAAAATAAAAAATTAACAGCTGTGGATTAAACAGTGAAATAGCAAATTTTTGTATGAAATTTTCTGTTATAAAATTCTATTTGCGTGGAAAAGTTGCGCATGGATGTCATTATAAACGAAATTATAAAATTTGACATCGCGCAGAAGGGCTGAAGTTACAAAAAAAGCCAAAATATATGTAATTTCCAAAAAATCTTAGAAATCCAAAAAACCACTATTTTTGCTTCAATTGCGAGAAAAGTTATTTGAAATGTCATTAGAGCATACAAAAAACTATGAGATACATTCCTGTTAAAATGGAATCGTGCATATAAAGTAACTCTTTGGAATGTAGCAGGCAGATGAACCATTGCCAAGAAAGACGACACCTAACTTCAAAGTTATGTACTACACCGATTTTCTATCCAGTGTTTGTAACATCACATCCAATGGCGTCGAGTGCTATCTTATCAATTTCCATCCTTTCCATGTGTTTGAAATAGCGCGGCACTGCTGTTTAGGCATAGACAAAATGAGAATTTTGACAAAAATTAAATTGGCGACTGCGTTATACAATGTTACATGTGCCCCAATCAAATCGTTTTGGGCTCTTTATTCTCATTATGATTATTTTATCTCACTCCATAATATTGTTACAACTCGTCTATGACATGGCCTATAAAGCCGGTCTTGCTCGAGAATTTCAATAGAATCGAAAATTTGGCCGACGTCAAGAAATGTTGCGAAACCTTTGATATTGTTTTCAAAACTCATTTATGTTACAACCGTTCTTACAGAATCAATTACTATTTTTGTTTCAATAGTCGTTAGAGTATACAAAAAATATTAGATGCATTCCTGTTTAAATGAAATCGTGCTTATAAGGTTACTCGTTGAAATATAGCAGGCAAAGAACAACGACATTTAACTTCAAAGTTATGTACTACACCGCTTTTTATCTAGTGTTTGTAACATCACATTCAATGGCATCGACTTCTCTCATATCAATTTCCATCCTTTCCATGTGTTCGTAAATAATGTCTGCAATTTCGTTATAGGCCCCATTCTTGGGTGTGACATGGCCAATATATCTACCACCTGGCTCACTTCACACGCTAATATGTTCTTTTTTTTATAGTTCTGCAGTACATTTTAACTCCAAAATTTTCTGCTGTGGTATTATCTTTTCACACATCAAAGTAAATTGCGTTGACTCCCTTCATCTGGTATACTTCTTCCATTATTGCTTTCCCAATCTTTTGCATTATTTATTTTGACTTTGTCTACGATTTCTGTCATATTATTATCAGTTATCAGTTCAAAATCGTGTGAAACACAAGTAGCTATTGCAGCGATGACTCGATTCGACACACCAAATCTATCACTTATCAACGATATTGTTGTCAACTTCGAACGCATTCACGCAGGAGAAGAAGAGACCCCAAATCACAGTCAGCATCTGAGTATTTTGACTCCTGTTTTTTTCATCGCTGCAAGTAATTATTGCACTCTTGATTGTACTGGAAATCCTATCATCAAATGTAGTGAACGATTCTAGAGACCACAGCTGTTCCCTTCTTCCTTCTCTCTTTTTTAATTCACCTACTAGTTTTCTGTGCATCTAAGCTAACCATAACCTTCTGTCTGGCTCTTCTTCGATCTTGTATGAATTTATATAACATTCTCACATTTACACGCTACCATCAAGGAACAGGCCGTACTACCCTCAAAGACTTCCAAATATGGAAGATTGCATTCACAGGCAACATTATCAGTTCCAGACTGGATGATTTAGACCACACGAGCATGTGTGACTGCTGGAATAGTGACCTTATTATAAATCTCATCGATTTTAATTAATACAGACTTTCTCCTCTTTTTCAATCTTAACAACAGAATATCTTAGTATGAGGTTAGCGATAATCCACTTAGTTCTTCGGGTACAGTGATGATAGGGCACGCAATAGACTGTCTTATAACTAGCGAAGCTTTTGAAGACGTGATTCCAAACTGCAAAAGAAACTTCCACTTTGTTACAATGCTTGTTATATCACAAGTTTATTGCACTAGCATTAGCATGGTAGTAACGTGAGTGGGTCAAACTAAGCGTAGGCGAGTTCACTCTGTGTGGGTAGAAAAGAGTAAGTGTTGTGGAGTGGACGTAGTTTTTTGGTGACCAGGTTTTGAGTGTTTGAATAGACATAGCACACCGCTGCTATTTAGGCCTACGTAATTAGAATTACCTTAAAATGGCCTACTGCGTTATACAATGTTACCTGAACCCTAATCAGTTCGTTTCCGGTTCTCCATTCCTATCATTTCATCTTACTCCATAGTATTGTTACGCACTCGTCTATGACATGGACCGTAAAGCCGCTCATGCTCGAGTATTTCAATAAAACATAAGTTTGGCGGACGCGTTGGGTACAATTTCTAAAAATCCTTTTTTTATTAGCGAGAAGTCAGTAAATAATCTGATATCTTCCCGAACACATCAGGATAGACTGAGTTAATATTTTAAGAATTAGATGAGTGTTGAGTGGTAAGTCTTAGTGTATAGTTTAGTGGGTAGCAAATAGTTCAGTGTGTAAGTGTATAAATAAATAAGTAAGCAATAAGAAATTTCCCCCACTGTTGAAAACAGTTTATATAAAAAAAGAAAAACATTACATTATATTTCACTCATTTGCGAATGAAAAAATATGCCCAACTAGAAAACAAACAATTAAAACCAAAATTTTTGTACAAAAAAGTAATCGAAGCTGTCTAATCAATAAAAACAACATCGTTTATTGGATTGGAAAAAAATGTTGAAAACTTGCAGAACTCTCTTTTCTGAACTTGCAGTCAAAGAAGTGGTAAGTCTTACTCAAATACTTTCATTGAATTTTCTCAAGACAGACCAATCCATTTCAGAAAGTGATCTATATTATGAGCATGTACTACTTTCTGGCCCATTAATTGTATTGACAAAATTAGATTAATTGAAGAATGAAGAACAGATGCCAGGAAATGAATGTGAAACAATTCATTAGAAATATTATATCAAAAAAAGTTGATATTTCGAATTATGTATTATTTTCCAGATAATAAAAATCAAATTGAGGAACAGGAAAAAATCAAAACAAGATTTTGTGAGGGCTCGAGAGCAATGTCTCTTGGAAGTATCAAGGAAACTGAAATATCACAACGAAAAACATTATCTAAGAGTTGATACACAACCAAGACAAATATAAAAAAAATAAATAGAATAAATATCCTTAAATTGTATTATTGGTAAGTTAAAGAAGTAAAAATTGCTATACCTAAATAATAAATATATAACAAAAGAGTGGATTGGTTATTTTAATATGTGTAACAAATTAGAACTTTATATATTGAAAACAAAACAATAAGTTTTGAGAATATTATGTTACATATCTAACTAGATGTGCTTATTAACTCGAATCAATATAGTTGTTAGGTTCTCCTTTCGAGGTTTATACAGACTTTTCTGCACACTATAACATCTAACTATCTTGTGAAATCACCTGTTTCCTCTAGTGTTGATCCTGTAGCTATAGATCTCAAATTATTTAAAATCTCTTCCTCACTGCAAATTGCCTGAATTTTGAGAAGATGAAAGAGTTTGAAATTTGAAAGGTGAAATTTTCTTCACATTCACTCAACTCTCAGGTTTTTATCACTTTCCTTAGTTCTGTAATAATAAATAAATAAAATAAAAGAAAATGATTTTCTATGTTTGTAAAACTAGGTGGAGCACGTGGGAACTTGGGAATTTTAGTAGCACTATAAAATCTTAACAACATACAAATACGAAACGCTTACATTAGTAGAAAAAACTTGAGCGCTCATATTAGTAAAATTATAAACTATTTCTGTATTTTATGTTTCATATCATCTACTTCCATTCATAAATCATAACAATTCATTACTCATAGAAATAATAACAATTATTATTAGGTTAACACAATTTGGCACCTTTACGCTGCATTGCGCATACAGTTTGGCAAATACATGTCGAGAAACGTACGAAAGACACGGAGTTGAAATGAAAAAGTATTCGAATGACAAAGAGGGTACTATGCGCTTGGTGAATTAGTACGGTAAATAATGAAAGTAGATACCCATGTAGTGCTCTTCACTATCAAACAGACACAATAGACTGACAATAGTAGTTAAGTATATCTGCTTGAAAGGCCGTACTAATCCCTACTACCATGAGGGTGTCTATTTCACATTCATTCCTGTATTTGCCAAAGTATATATATTATCCATCTGTCAATCACAACGCCGACCTGGCGGTTACAGAGTAACATAATTTAGCACCCGTGAAATGAACTCATCCCGCTACCCTCGTCTCCAGACCTGGATGTAAGACTATGGTTGACAGTGAGTCCACTAGGTGCCGGCAGATGGGATTAAGCGTTGTTTGTACGTATCGCCAAAAATCATGAGAACTTTAGGCCTGTTGCGCAACTTGACTTAAACGGGAATAGGCCTCATAATTTTTGCATGCATTGACGACACTCTTAATAATATTCTTTTCACTATCAGAATATAGATAAGATTATTAGTATTGGAAATAAAATAGAGATATAAATTGAAAAAAACTATCATACGTAATGGTTCGATATTCCTACTCTTTGTTATTTTATAACTAAACACGCCTGAAATAACTACAAACAAAGATCTACAGTTTGAATTGACGGAGGTGCAAGCGGCTATCAAACAGCTCAAAAACAGAAAAAGCCCTGGTCAAGATAACATAACTAACGAACTACTCAAATACAGGGGAGAAAGCCTTGCCAAGCAACTAACAACTCTCATTAACAAGATCGTGTTACACTACGATTCTCATGTTCGAAAAAGGAGATGATAGAGGAATCAATTTGCTGGGTAGCACTCTGAAACTTACAACAAACAACAAACATCGCAAACAAAATAAACAGTCTTATCACGTTAACAGATGAGGGATTTAGATGGGGAAGGTCGTGCACAAATGCGATCTTCGTCATCAAGCAGATCACAGAAAAATCGATTGAGTACAACAGACCAGCGTTTGTGTGCTTTATAGATCTACAAAAAGCCTTCGATCGAGTACAACTAAAAGACGTAGTACATCTACTATACGATGAACAAATCCCCTATGACTTGATAAAAACCTTTGAAAATATATACATGGACAACAAAATCCAAGCCAAAGTGAACGGAGTGCTAACGGAGCAATTAGTAGTACACAAAGGGATTCGCCAGGGAGACTCCTTAAGCCCCTTGCTTTTCTATATCAATATGGACGAAATAATCAAGAAAGTAAGAAAGCTTAGGGACTACCAGATGGGGGATCGAAATATTACAATATGTTACGCTGATGATGTCGTTCTAGTCGCAAAAAATGAGGATGATCTTCAAAGGCTTTCACATGTATTTAACTACGCAGCTAAATCTTTGAATATGTTAATATCTGCGTCCAAAACAAAGTGTATGACCACATCCAAAACTCCCTTAAGATGTATGCTAGTGGTGAACGACCAGATAATTCACTAAGTGACGAAATTTAAATACTTACGAATCGAGATTTCAGGATTTGGAGAAATAGAGAACGAAGTAAGAGAGCAAACAACCAAAGCCTTAAGAATAGCAACATGTTTGAACGAAAACATTTGGCGAAATAAACATATCGGAATAGAGACCAAGTCGAGAATATACAAGGCCACGGTTAGACCCATAATGACCTACACCGTAGAGACACGGCCAGAAACGGAAAAAACCAAAATAATGATGGAAACAGCAGAGATGAAAGTGCTTCGCAGGATAGCCGGTAAAACCCTACTGGACAGGGACGTCAACGAATGGGTTCTATCAAGATAGCGCGTGATAAATCCCCATTACGCCGAAGGAGTTGCAGTACTGGACTGGTCAACTAGTACATACGAGAGAACAAAAAACTTTTATATAGGTAGATTGAGAAATGCATCCCTCTTTTGAGATGCAAAACTTTTGTACAGTTGTTGTGGAAGTGGAAATAAAAACTTTTTAAAAGTGATTGTTCATTATACATGGAGTTGCATCATCAACGTTGACTAAAGCACTAAATCTGTCGAAGAGTGGAAATAGATATAGCTTGCTGCAACTAGTTTTTCGAGGCTTAGAAGTCGTGGAGGACCAGCATAGGAAAGAAACTCTTGGTTACAAAACCTCGGGCAATAGCTCATGTCAATCACCACCGAATTATTCGTGTAAGTAGCCAGCAAAGCTAGAATACCCGGGCTAGTCACCAATTCTCTGACTACATAGCCACTACTAAAAAAATAAGAAACAACAACATTAAATGTTACCATATCATGCAAATTCAATAGGACAGTGGGTTAATGGTAGATTTCCTGTTGATGTTAGGTGATAACAACTCTGATCACCCAATTTAAGCCTATAGATTTCTTTCTGAGAAGGCATCCAAAATCAATTGTTGATAAAAGCCAGCTTCGAAATTTGGAATGGAAACAAGATTAACTGTAACAGAAAGCTACAGACAGGAGTTTTTCGAAACGTTAGAGAGGATCTTGAAAGCTGACTATACTACTGCTTGGACATTACAGCCAAATAATGAAGAAAATTGATAAAATGAGTTACTCAGGATAAATTTAACATTTTATGCACAATTTTTTATTCATTAAATATTTTCACGGTTTTACTTTGAAAGAACTACTGAAAATAAAAAAGTGAGTATTTGCTATTATTGAGAAGGTAGTTAAAACACCTTTGGGATAAGATATCACTTAAGTGAATTTACACGTTCTAGAATTTTTTGCTTAGTTCAAAATACAGAAGAATAGCCGATGGATACCCTACATTAACTTTGTGCTTTTGTCACTCATGATTCAATTGGAACAATAGTTTATCAGAAAAAACCCCTATGACACTGTACTGAAGGCAATGGAGAATTAACGTCTAATTTTTATTATCTTTTTTTTTAAATATCTTTGCTACGAGTGAAAACCAGTAACATTGAATCCAATAATACTTCAAAATAAAATATGATATTTCCCTATATCTTCAAACAGTGAGTTTTCAAATGACTGAATTTGAATCAGTGTGAAAAATTCGCTGCAGCTTTATCAAATTCATGGAAGGATATCTACGTATTCAGTTGTCCGGTCCTTTTCAAAGTTCCCAACTTTATTCAAGCGGATTCATTGGTGCTGGTGCTGGTGCTTTGAATTTCTAGAGCAAAAGAATCTTTAAAGAGCCGGTCAATCTGAAAAATAACATGTCTTTGTCTAACATATGTTCACAAATTTGCGAATATATTAGCTTTTTATTTGATAGGATAGATGAGAATTGTTACTTCAAATATACAAAATAACGATAGTCAGCAGTTCCTGTTTCAAATGTTATGATTACAATGAAACAACAATAAAGTTTCATAGCAAATGATAGTTTCGCATTAAAAATGGTTATTTCTAATATAGTATTCCACACATTTATTGTGTGATTGGAAAGGGTAAGGGAAACTTTTAACAAAGGTATAATACAAATTTTTTCTATGACTATTCTATTTAGAGGATAAAATAGATAAATGCCTACTGGAATATTAGTGAGAGGGATCTCTATTTTGAGAAAAGAGGGACATCAATGCTATATGATACTACTAACTTCAAGAAGTATTAGCCATAGAGATTATAAAATATTTTTTAGCGAGTATTCTCCTGTAAGTTCATTTCATTATTGTTTTTCTGTTGTCTAATTATTTTTCCACTTATAGTTGATAACTGTCATTTTCTATTAACGAATAGCCAGATAAGTCGATTCAGCCCTATTCATTTTCTTTGTTTTCAGATGTACAACTAGTAGATTTCACTTGTAGATGTAGTGCATTACATATTTCATTGTGAAAATATCCAGATAAGAGATCTACGAATTCATATATCAGAGTAGTCAATGCCTCGTCATATTCTCCTGAGGTTGGATTGACACGTCAAAAATTATTTACATCGAAGATATATGTTATTTGTTTAAATAACAAGAACAGTTATTCATTGGTATAAAAATATGTAGAAAATGAAAATTCAATGAAGTTCTAACAAACTATTTTAGTATAAATTATTATACTGACGTTTGACTTCTGTCAATCTTCAAAATTATTTCTTGATTAAGACTTTCACACCGATAAAGTGGAATCTAAGTTTTTTACAGCTTCTTCAGTGACTCTAGCGGATGAATCCATTAGAATGATACACGTGTGTTAGCATTGTCTGTTATTTTTTCTTTTTATCTGGGTATGAAGAATCATCTATCCTAGATCTCTACCCTGCTCATTCTTGGAAGGTATTAACCAATAATATTTTCAAAATCTTGCAGTTCAATTGCAGTAGCCTTTTTTGTTCAAATAGATGTAACTTTGTTGTTTCATAACACTTGCACAAATTTGGGAAAGCAACAAATAAAGAACGAGGAAAAAAATATGATAATGACAAATCACGAGGTGGAATTCCGAAACCCTTGGTGATATTCATACTCAACACACTGTTTACTGCTACCACTATACACTTGCACTGCCTTCGTTCGTTTCGATAATGAAATCGTCGTCTTCAGAGAACTAAAGTATGCAGTTTGTTTGGTTTTAGTGGTAGCAGTGAGCAGTCGTCTTAGTAATTCATACTTTGTCCGCGATAAAGATAATAAGCGCAAACAATTATAGGTAGAAAATTCACAAGGAGATATTACCAAACATGTTTATGTACTATTATGGCAAAATAATAAAATCGCTTCTGTTTAAAATGTATAACCCAAGAGTAGTTTACGGCGAGAGTGATCACAACTATTGCAGTATACGTTAAAGAAGTTACAAACACCTATACTACATTTCCATGTTCAAACCATGCATGTTCCTAATTTGATATGTACACTCCAGATGACAATGTTTCCTCCGCTTCATAATTTGCGCATAGAAGTTGTATGTTAAAATTGTGAATGTTGATTCGAATAACAAACTTTGGAAGCATCAACAAACTTCTAGACATGTAATGCATTCCATTTCATATAGCAATAACCGAACTGTGTATCTCTTATATCGTAGGTAAATCTTATAGTGGGATATTAATTGAAACTAAACAAACGGAATATATACATAGACGTACTCTAAACTAATGAATCTTCGAATTATTAAACGATTACTTGTTTTTTGATAGTTTTCTCAATCTTATTTTCAATTAATGAAGAAGTATGAAGATTTGAGATCCAACTTTCGAAAACAGATAACCTACTTTAAAAGTTGTCGTGGAATTTAATGAGATTTGAAGCTTCAAACAAGAAAAAAACATTTTTTATCAGCGGCTATACAAAATCTATTTGGTAAATGAAAAGTGAGAACTACAACATATATCAAAAAGAAGAGAATTTTGGATAAGGAAGAGAATGTTATTTGGGAATTATAGTATTGTTGACCTTTTGCTTTAACGATAAATTTGGTGTCATGAATCAACAACTGATTTGCCAGACTATCTATTAATTACACATAACAACCCTAGGAGAATTTAATACCAACTACACCATAATTTTTCATATATTTTGATATCTAGAAAATAGAATGATATTTTAGGTGACAAAAGTTATGAGAACTTTTTCCATATTTCATTATCACCAATAGTTTTTATTCATTTGAGGCTTCTCACTATACGAGTCTGGTGATTCTGACTTGTCTTGTTCAATTCAGTCTTTGAGACTGTTATTTTCTCAAGAGGAAAATTAGTTACCTAGTATTATGTAGCTACTGGTACTACACCGTTTTATACAGATTTGTTCTGGAGTGTGTAAACTCATCCTTTTCCAGCTTCTATCTCATTATTTATTTTTTGTGATTATTATTATCTTCACTCATCATCACAAACTCATTTTGAATTTTGAAGAGACCTAAAATCAAGAACATTCAGAATTATAATCATATCAAAACGGCTAAGAAATAATACATATATATATATATATATATATATATATATATATATATATATATATATATATATATATATATAATCTTTATCTTCATATTATCAACTTTGAACTTTGTTCCAATAAAAAATTTATTAAAATTAATTTTCCCTTGGTTTCCACATGTCTAATTTATTAAATTTATTAGAATTTACAAAATAGAACTATAAATTGTACTTAAATAATTTAGATCTTTTTTATCATTTATAGCTTTTTCATTCTTATGAATGTGAACCATTTCTAAAAACTTTCTTTTTCGTGTATTAGATTCCGTTTCAAATATTCCATTCTTTTTCCGATATGTAGATGATTGCATTACTGCTGTACCAAAGAATCAAATTGAAAACATAAGTAAAAAATTCAATTCTTATAATGAAAAACTTCAATTCTTATAATGAAAAACTTCAATTCACAATCGAGGTTGAGCAAGATAATAGAATCAATTTTCTTGATGTTACATCATATAAAATTAACAATAACGTAAGAACAGAATGGTATACGAAGCCAACTTGGTCCTCAAGATATTTAAACTTCAATTCATGTCATCCTATGTCACAAAGAATATCAGTGATAGTAAGTTTGACTGGTAGATCTGTCCAACTATCAGAACCTGAATTTAGATGCTTAGCTATTCAAAAAGCTTTCTATATACATAATACATTATTTTGAAAATAGACTAAGAGGTCATCAATACGATAGAAAAAATAAAACTGCAGCAACGAACCATGGAATATAAAAAAAACATAAATTTAATTATAAAAATACAAAAATCCTTGAAACGGAATCTAATACACGAAAAAGGGAATTTTTAGAAATGGTTCACATTCAGAAGAACAAAAAAGCTATAAACGATAGAAAAGATCTAAATACTTTAGGTAAAATTCATAGCTCTGTTTTGTAAATTCTAATAAATTCAATTAATTACCGCTATATATTTGAGATGTAGAAACCAAAGAAAAATTTAATTTTTCTTATTGGAACAAAGTTGATGTTATCCTTATTCTGATATTCATGATGAATGTGATCTATAGATCAATATAAATAAGCAAATTGTCATTGTCAATATCATATTTTGATAAAAACATAAAGAGAAGGAGAAACGTCAAAATCTTCCAAAAACTATCAAAAAAACTAATTTTGCAACTAAAGAGACAGAAAATCAAGAACATTTAGATGCATTAATATATCAAAAGGTGTTACCCTAATTAGGGTTGTTAAGCTGATCTGATAAGGCGTAATGACGTTCGACTAGTTAGTAGTTCCAACCTCTTATTGCAATTGCGAGATGTTTATGTCGACAAAGCTGTCGATTGACATCACGCTGTTCAGAGGAATTGTAATCCAATATTGGTCAAGGCATTAGCCAGAAAAGTAGTTATTTTCTTATTTGAAGAACGGCATAATCCATTTTCGAATTATTGAATTCCGAAATTATTCCAGTAGTGAATAGTAGAAGTCCTGCAGTTCGGGTTTTAAGCCGCTAACGAGGTTTGTAACCACTCTGATGAGACGTGATGACGTCGAATCTAGTCAGTTACAGTTACAACCTCTCCTTGCAACTGCGAGCCACTAGGAATGTTGATATCGAAAAAAAGCTTGATTGGCATGCTCTTCTAAAAAGATTTGATTCAATATTTGTCGAGGCATTAGCCAGAAAAGTAGTTATTTTCTTATTTGAAGAACGGCATAATCCATTTTCGAATTATTGAATTCCGAAATTATTCCAGTAGTGAATAGTAGAAGTCCTGCAGTTCGGGTTTTAAGCCGCTAACGAGGTTTGTAACCACTCTGATGAGACGTGATGACGTCGAATCTAGTCAGTTACAGTTACAACCTCTCCTTGCAACTGCGAGCCACTAAGAATGTTGATATCGATAAAAAGCTTGATTGGCATGCTCTTCTGAAAAGATTTGATTCAATATTTGTCGAGGCATTAGCCAGAAAAGTAGTTATTTTCTTATTTGAAGAACGGCACAATCCATTTTCGAAATATTGAATTTCGAAATTATTCCAGTAGTGAATAGTAGAAGTCCTGCAGTTCGGGTCTCAAGCCGCTAACGAGGTTTGTAACCACTCTGATGAGACGTGATGACGTCGAATCTAGTCAGTAGTTACAACCTCTCCTTGCAACTGCGAGCCACTAGAAATGTTGATATCGACAAAAAGCTTGATTGGCATGCTCTTCTAAAAAGATTTGATTCAATATTTGTCGAGGCATTAGCCAGGAAAGTAGTTGTTTCCTTCATGGAATAATGACAGAATATATTTTCGAAATAATAACTTTCAATATCATTTCAGAGGTGAATAGTGAGAATTGTCAATTTTGATATATATTTGATTATCCTGCCACATTGTCGATTGCTCTATTGCTGCAGTCTTCCACTCCTAGTCTTTCCATCAATGGTCTACCTCTTGATCGGTTTTATAGTGGTTTCCATCAAATCACTTTCATTGGTAATCTTGCTTTTGTCATTCTGTGAATATGCTCGTACCATACCAGTTGTTTCCTTTTCATACATGTCCATTCCTTACACATATCTGTTTTGCCTTGTTCGCCCCTGAATATCTATAATTATCACATTTTTTTATTGTTTTATCATTATCCAGGGAAACATGCGTCGTTTCTTCATCAATGTAGAGAGATTATGTTTTTATAACAGTGATTTGAAGATTAGATTTTTCGTACTCTTCTGCCATGTATTCAAGATCCTCTATCTCGTTCAAACATATCACCTGTTCATCGGCTAATTGTAGAGTACAAAAGCAAGTATTGTCTCAATCTCTATGCACAATACTCTGTTTTTTCTTTTCCACTGAGAAAGTTCTTTCGTTACATATATCTTAAAAAGTGTGGGAGAGATGCGACATCCTTTCGTAGACCCTTGTCAATTATAAATTTCTCTGATATTTTATCACCTATTTTTACACAAGATCTGATATCCGTATATAGATTCTAAATGGTTTTAACATTGATGGTATGATTTATAGATGTTTCTTGGAGTACTTCCTCCATTGTCGTAATGGATACGTTATCGTAAGCTTTCTATAAGTCCATGAACAATAGATGCCCTTTTTCATTTTAGTTGTTTCTCAACGACTTGATTTATATTCCATTACTATAAAATCTTTATGATTCTCCCATAGACTGTACTTAGTTGTATCAGTTATACAGGGTGTTCCGAGTAGATGACGTGGAAATAATGCTGTGACATAAGACAATTTTCTCATGCGACCCCTCGTTTCAGAGTAATAGACGCTTAAAGTTGCGAAATCAGAAATTATATTTAAATATATTTTCTAAATTATACATTCGACGATTATGAATTTTCAATGGATGATTACATATGTCCAAGTAGTGTGTTTGACAGAATAAATAATCCTACACTACTATCTGAAGTCCAGGGGCGGCTTATGCAAAATTATTAACAATCCGTAACTTTTACAGGGACAACCTGTACAATCTAAAGATAAAAAAATTTTTCAATCAAATTTTCAACAAAAAGGTACTCTTTGTTCAGCTCGATGAAATTTGTAGCTTAGGAGATACGTAGATTTTTAGATCGTTGTACAGGTCAAGGAAACCGTTTGCCATAAGGAAACACTTTGGAGAAAATTATCATTAATGGCAATTATTCATTGAATATACTCTAATTTGTTGCCTTTCTTGTGTAATCATGTTGTGAAAGTGATTTTCCACTATTCTTGTATATTTTCACCGTTGGCGTATTATGGAAACCGATGAGTTAGAAAGTAATACAGAGTTTCAGTTCCATTTCCCCGTATTTCTGCGTTTATTCCCCTGGTCCCACTGCTCTGCCATTTTTTAGATGTTTAAGATGTTTAATTACATTTTTTACTGCATTCTGAACTATAAGTCTATTCGTTGTTTGGAATAATCTTTACTTTTCGTAAGAAGGTTAGTGTAGTGTTCATTTGTCGAAATTCACTGCAACGGAACATTGAGTTTTTCATGTGTTTTCAGTTTTTTAATGAATATCTCCTACATTTCCTCCAATATATGCCTTAGCTCACTGACATTTTGATTCCATTGTTTTCTTTCCTATCTCTCATTCTTTGTGTCGTTCGTCTTTCTTGTTCGTTGTACTTTATCAATTTTTCCTCGTCTTTAGTCTCAAGCCATTTTTGATACTTTTTTTCTCTCAACTTATTCTTCTGTTTCATTTTTCATCAACATTTTTTACTTTTATGCTACCAATGCCCATCGCTTCTTTTGCAGATTTTTTATGCTGTATGTTATGTTTTCATGGAATATATCCACTGATTCTGATTCTGCGGTTTTAATCAAATTAAATTCTATTCCAATTAACTATCATATGTGTTAATATAATTACAAGAAAATGTTAGATACATAATATGTTAAATATAATCTGATGCGGACGCTACTGTTTGAGGTTAGCGTCCCAGTAAACTGAAGAAGTGCGGAGCTAATTAAAAGCTGCATAACAAGATTTGTGGCGAGATTACTTGCCAGAAATTTTATAAGGTTCACTTGATATTCCTCCTACTCGGAGTTATTGTGGTACATGGAGTTGTAAGCAAATAAACTTGGTTAATCGTATCGAAGTTTGTTGCACATGTGGAATTGTTTAATACGACTTTCTAAAGTTTATGTCAGGATAATTCTATTCAGTTTGCTTCTTATTTTAGTAAGACATTTCACGTTAGTTATGAAGGAATAAATTCGTTTCCTCATGAAATTTCTAGTAACTATTCTTGAATTATTTTAATTATTAGAATAATTATATTAATTATTCTCAAATTCATGAAATGTGATAGTTGATACTACAAATTATTACCTATATTTTCATATATTTCCAGAGTCACAAACATATACAATGGGGTCTATATGTATGGAGTAAATTTGATTTTAGGTCGTTTAAAAAATATTGGAAAATTAGGTAGAAATGTTCAGTTTTCTGATAAAAAGTAATTGCATTTTTAGAGATTGAAGAAAATCCTCCATTTTGCATAAAGTGAATACCACACTTACAAAGTTCAGTTGGTTTAGGAGTTGAATGGAATGCCGTTTCATTTAAATGGAACGGTTAATAAGCAGAACAGTGGATATTGGAGTATAGAAAATCCTCACTGGATGTGTGAGGGTCAAATTCAATATCTGAAAAAAGTGAACTTTTGGGCTGGTAATATTATCGATAAAATTATTAGCCCTTATTTTTCTGAGGGCACAAAGACTTTTTCTTGATGTTAACCATCCAAATGAGATAAATAGATCTATTCACCACCAACAAGACGGAGCTCCAACGCATTTTGCATATACAGTTAGAAATTATTCAAACGAGGTTCTTCCCAAAAGGTGGATTGGAATACGTGGAACAATTGAAAGGCCGGCTAGATCCCCCGATATGACTCCTCTCGGTAACTTCTTATGAGGTTATATGAGTATATTTTGATAAACCAGACAATATTGCTGTTTTAAAACTTAGGATAACGGAAGAAATTAACAAAATAACCCCTGAGGTCATACAAAATGTTGTACGAGAATTCTAAAATCGCCTCGAGTATTGTCAAGAAGTGTATGGTGGCCATTTTCATTTCATGTACATTATTTCTATCAATGTGCCACACCACTCCCTTTTTTTAGTTAAAATTCTTGATAAATAGTCAATTCATAAATTAAAATCGACTTGTTTCAGATCGTTTTCACATAGTACATAATAACGCTGAACTTAAATTTATTCCATACATATGGACTGCATTGTATATAAGATCATTGACATCAGTAAATCAAATCCACTACAATTTTGAATTTACTTAAATGGTATTGTACAGCCGGAACCTTATTTAAATGTCTCACAAGTACGGTAATTCAGATAAGGCTACCTACTTTTTCTCTCGTGGAATTTATTTCGGAAGATTTCTGATTCCATCAACCTATTCATATTTTGGACATTAGTGTTATTGATCATTCAAATTTTGAACTACTTTCCAATGTAGTTTGGAGGACTATAATTGAAATCATTTTCTGCTCAAATTGCTATATACTCTTCTTCTTATACGATTCACTCGACACATCTTCTATTTTCTGGAATTTTGGAACATAAATGGTGTATTACGAAATTTTTTTAAGCAAATGATCGATGAGATTAGTACTAATCCCTTTACGGATGCAGTAAGGAATTACGTATTTACATGTGAGCAATATTTTCTACATTTTGATTACACTGTCGGAAACCAAAAATATCTCGATAACTTCTGCTGTTCTTATTCTTTTCTTTTAATGTGAATATTTAGGAACATATCTGCACCTAAGCCCCAGAAGATTCAAATTGGTATGAAAAGAAGCAAATTCGTTAAATTTTGTAGCATATTGTAGTTATTTTATGTAAGGAAACTATGTCACCAGCACCGATTGCTTGACTTGGAAATTTGCTTCATGAAGTAAATTGTATTATGCAACTTCTGTATTTAGTATTCACTGGAATATCTGCTCGAAATAATAGGAGAAATGAAAAACGGTTCGATTCTATCACACATACACAAACTGATTTTCTAATTAGTTTTATATGCTCTCATTATTTAATGTAGATAGAAATAAAGTACATTACCTAGTCAAAATATTTTAATGATATTTTCTTGTGAAAATATTTAGTACCTTAAATATTTCATCTTTCAAGAAGAAATAACTGTACCCCAATATTTGGCTGATATTTTTCATTTGTCAATCACCCCCTTATAATTTCTCCAGCAATACATTTTCAAGAGTTAGTATCATACCCTATGCATTCAAATAAAGTATGTAGACATAATTGTCAACGATTTTCAGACATTTACAACATTTTTACAAGAAAAATCTGACACCACTTAAAAATGGAATATACATCTGTGGTTGGATAACTGGTCATTTTTTTTTGTAACAAAAATTTTTCGATGCACGTACTGGCATGCTGAATTGTAAGCTCAAACTTGAAACACACATGACGTCACGCTGGAATCAGAATGTTTTCTTGGCCATTACTATTAAGTTGGTCTTGTATGTATTTACTGTGTTTTTGTGTGTTTCACTAATCGAAACATGTAGTTTAAATACTTGGCGATGAAATGGACCACACCCTATGGTCGAGAAAAGGAAATTAATTTGGAAGTTGGTAAATGTCGTGAATCACAAAATAACACAAACAATTCGTATTTGACTGGAAAGATTTAGATACCCCTTATTTATGTGTTATCGATTTTAGCGCGTGTTTTGAAGTGGGTAGTTCCATATAATGCACCCCGGGTGAATTTGAAACAATGTTTATTCATCTTTATATAATTCAGTCGAACAAAAAAATATTTAACATACCTATAAAATATAAGAAACAATATTATTAAATTAAATTGTTCAATATTTTGTAAAACATATTTTAAATATTCTCTTATTCACAGTATATATTCCTTGTAAACGTAACATTGAGAAGAGAAATTTAAGTATATATATATATATATATATATATATATATATATATATATATATATATATATATATATTAACAGGTATACAGCATACATTATACTTCACATTTTGATTCCGACCTATCTTTGGATTATGGTTTCCAGAGAATCAGTAGTCACTAGGACCCAGATCTGCGGATATAGTGAATTTAAAAGCAATTGAAAATTCAAATTAACAAATATGACAATCGTTTTCATCGATTTGTGGTGAAGTGCATTATTTTGGTGAACGAGAAATTTTTTTCTAGATATATGAGCTCCTTTCATTGTGAGCGCATTTCTCAATGTGTTCATGAATATACAGATTCACAAATAGTTGCTAGTTTTTTGCTCGTTTAGGAACACTTACATCAAGTTCATTTCACTCACGTGACTCCCGTTTCGATATTAGTATGCAATGGTCAATCCAGATTTCATTTGAGTACATAATTACAAACAATTGTTAGTTACATTTTCTGTTAAAATGATGCGGACGCTACTGTTTGAAGTTCGCGTTCTAGTAGGCTGAAGAAGTAATTAAAAGCTGCATAACAAGTTTTTCGTGAGATTACTTGCCAGATATTTTATAAGATTCACTTGATGTTCCCCCAAATTGGAGTTGCTGTGGTACATGGTTAATCTTATCGCAGTTTGTTGCACATGTGGAATTGTTAAATTTGACTTTCTAAAGTTTGTATCAGGATAATTCTATTCAGTTCGCTACCTATTCAATATTTCATATTTGTTGTGAAGTAGGGTATATTCTGATAATATTTCCAGAATTGAGTCTTGTTGGAAATATTTATTAAGAATTATGAAAATATACTTGGAATTACTCCTTACTCCAGCTACAATATTTTGGGATTCACAAATATAATTATCACTACAATCTAATTCAAATCCACTCGCATTTCGCGTTCTGTAAAATGGAGTAGTATGAAAAACATGTAAATGGCTTACAAGTGTGGTAAATCAGATAATAAAAAGCTGCTTTGTGTCTCATAGATTGAAATTTCAATTTATTTTGGAAAATTTTAGCCAACTATTCACTTTAAGGAAATTGATAGACTTCTACTAAGCATTAATTACTTGAATTTAATTGTTTCCATTGCTCCTAGAGAAAAAAATGCTTTCCCAACCATATGTTATTTCTTTTCAGAGTGCTCCGACAATTGATGCAAAAAATACGGAAGTGAGTAGATAACGTGAAAATAGTGCCGTGACATGAAAAAAATGTTTATATGATCCCTCGTTTCTGAGTTATAGGCATTTATATTTGGGAAATATGAACTTATATTTAAGAATATTTTCTAAACCATACATTCGCACATAATGAATTATTTTGGATGATTACGTATGTTCATGTAGTTTGTTTGACCAAATAAATACTTTTACGCTACTATATGGCCAGGAACAGCTTATGCTCAATAGTTAACAATCCGTAATTTTTACAAGGACAACTTGTACAATATAAAGATAGCAGAAATGAAATTTTCAATCAATTTCTCAATAAAAAGATGCTCTTTGTTCAACTCCATAAAATTCATGGTTTAGAAGATATGTAGATTTTTAGATCGTTCTACATGCCAAGAAAGCCATTCGCCATTAAGAGACATTCTGAAGAAAATCATCATGAATTGTAATTATTTATTGAACATACTCACATAAGGTCTATTTGCATAGCCACCACGATCCCTCGAATCAAGTACAATGGATTCAATTTTCTGGGGATATCCTAAAAGTTTGATATACATAACGGCTGTGAACATAAAAAACGGAATGATCGATAGACAAAACTTCCATTGTGACGATATGAAACAGAATCTTGGAATGCTCATCCAAGTTCAAAGATAATTTGTAGGCTAACCAACTAAATTTTCTCCACATGTGAGTAACACAATGTTAGACATTATGCAGTTCAAATTAGAAATGTTTGACTATGTTTCACTACCACCTGTAAGTTATTTCAATAGATAAGCAAAATTTATGAGAATTTTCTTCATAATTGTTTCCTTATGGCAAACGGTTTCCTTGGTATGTATAACGATTTAAATTTGACAGGTTGTCCCTGTGAACGTTACGGATTGTCAACCATTGGGCACGAGCCGTACCTATCTTTCATGGTAGAATTGCGAGTATTTATTTCTTATTTAAAATGCATAATTTTCGAATGTATAATGTCACAGCATTTTCACTTCACCTATTAATTCCCGAATATTTTGCATCAAGATCTGAAACACCCTGTAGAATTATTTATATTTGTCATTAAAGTATGTTTTCGTCCTATTGATCCGCATTATCTTCATGGAAAAATATGTATCTATCCTCAAATGGTTTCATTATATACGAGTAAATATTCGTAGTACGAACGATTTTTTCCAATATCTCGATTTTCATGTTTTCTAATTTTACTGTTTGTTTTGGATATTTCGATTTTTGAGCATCATCAAGGCTTTCCACGTTAAACTCGCATTCAAGTTATCCATGACTAATCTTTTTGAAGAGAAGAAAGAAGAAAAAATCCTAACTAGTAGCAATTATAAATTTAACACATTTATTTTTTTAAGTTCATGGAAAAGAATTATAAACTAATGTTCAAATAGTTAAGGGTGTTTTTTATTATTGATAGATTCATAACTTTCTAATTATTTCCGAATATACATATTAGAATGTATGTTTTTTGCTATATTATGGTTCGTTATCGCAGCTTTATTTTCTATAAGTTCTTCATCAAAATAGAACTAAAATCAAAATCAATTATTGAAGAAATCCCTTTACTCTACAAAGGCTCTCGTCTATACATTGCATTACGTGTAGTTCTACCATGTTTCTTAGTCATTCGATATATTTTATATTCTGGGAGGCGTAGATTTAGAAATACGTTTACGATAAGCGTCTATTTAATAAAATAATGTGAATAAATTTTCTCGAAATTCACTACTGTCAACTCGTCAATCCAAATTATAAACACTACTGTCTAATATTCACAGACGATTCCAAATCTGATATCGGAGGAGGACTTGCTGTGATATCAACAAAAGAGTTAGGTAAATACATTTGTGATAAATTGAATAGATAATGCGGAATACTCAAATACTTTTGAGTACTTTTTCAGTTCAATTCAACGGTTACTTTTAAATTGAATATTAGAATAATAATCATTTTTGTGGTTCATCCACCTAGTACTAATTTGAATAAATGGGTGATATATCATTTAGGGAAACTGCAAATTATAAAAAGGAATAGAGTAGCAAAAGAGAACTCAAGTGAAAAATTCACCTCTTTCAAATTTATCGTTAATTTAGCTAATAGAGCAGTTAAAGTGGAATCGTTGAGCTTCCTATATCTATCTATTAGATAGCAATCTCTCACGTGTGCTAAAATGAAGCTCTGAGTAGTTCAAGGGGTAACTTCTAGTTAGGTATCTGTAATATGGTTTAGAATCAACTTCAAGCTGCACATATTTCATTGTCAATGTTAGCAACTTATTCACACATATCAATGACAAAACATCTAAACTCCAGCATTCCAATGTGATTAATAAAATAAATTGTTTAGACTGCAATGAGAGTTACATTGATATGACTAAACTGTACTTGAAATCCAGAAAATACCAGCATAAATATGATTGCAGAGAACATAATAATAACAAAAAAGACACAACAGCTCTGGCCCAACATATAGATATTCATATTGTTACACTATTTGATTATTGTTCTGCTTTTTTTTGTTTACTTGTTTATCTTCATCAACGTTTGAGTTATTATGTACCATATATATTTTTAGTATTCATAAAAATCAAATAAAAGATCGCACATATTTCTATTATCGTTATATATAAAATCACATAAGAGTAAATATAAAACTTAGGAAGGTGGTTCCATTCGTACTTATCGAAGGAGAAACTAGAATTGAGAACATTTTGAAGAGGGCGATTTATTTTTCAATATAGTCTCTCTTTTGAAATAGATACAATTTTTCCAAGGATATTTCAATTTCTTTCAAAAAAAGAGGAACAAAAAAAATCAACAAATATAGAATATAAGGTGTTAAAGGCAACCGTCTTAGCTTAGTTCATCCAATCTGACCGTAGTAACAGCAGAGGTGAAAGCCGGTGCATTATTATGATGGAACAGCTGTTTTTTTTTCCGTCAAATGAAAAAAATGTGTTTCTATTTTCTGTCGGATTGGACCAACAACTTGCTATAGTACTGGCCTGTGGTTGTTTTTGTTCTCCAGTTCAACGATGCAAATCACATAATGTGAATTCCAGAAAACGGTATCCATTTTCTTTAAAGCAGTCTCCACCTTATTTAAGAACTTTAAGCGGGTGGAGTCCACTGTTTTAACTTGCCCTTGAATAGAGTCCAACACTGCTTTGAAAGTTATAATACCTACTGTATCAGCCATTTCCTGCACCTTCAATCAACAGTCTGCCAGAGAAGGGGCTTCGTGTGACATTACACTCCATGGTATCCGTGTAGCTGTAGCTGTTTTTGGCCTACTGAAACTTATTTAAAACTGACGTGAATTTACTCTTATTTCAACCTTTCCATGAACATCTGCGGATACGCTTGCTTCCACACTTATTGTTTGTCCATCTACTATGTTATTTTGAAATATCCACAATCAAATTTTGATCTGTACACTCATTGTTTTTGGTTTATTATTTTTCCCATTCAATAATAATTGGTTTAAGAAGAATAATGAATATCAATTGAAATGATTATGATATTCATATTGAAAATTGTTCATGTAAATGAACTTCAGTTTTTTGAATACGGAATAATTAGAAATCAATATTATCCTTTAAATATATAACAAGACATCCTATTTAAAACCATCGAGAATCAAATCTGTACTTACTATTCAATTTGCGTCCCAGACCGTTAACCAAGAAATCTGAGAACCAAGAAAGTGACTGAGAATTATTCAGTGGAAAAGATTTGAAGCGTAAAACGTCCTGTCGGAAAATGCAATTTAGAACAGTTATGAAAGAAAATTGACATTGAATGGCAGTCCCTATTCACACAGAATCGAGTTACCTTTGAAAAATGTTTGGCAGCATTTATCGGCATTATAATTTCAACTCTCTACACCCTAACCAAATTTATGGCGATAGCGTTAGTGTACTGGTTACGCCAAAATAAATATTATTTGTTAAATTTTTGATGTTGCTGTCTTTGTCCTACCTGTTGAGCTATTAATAATGTAGAAGAATTATTTCCTCATTCTCGAAAAACTTTAGTGTTGATCTAAACAATTGGAAGTATGGTTAGATTGGAAATTACAAAAAATTGGCTTTAGTGAGATTAATGTAATAATTATGCCTTTGGATCATTTATCCCACTTTTATGACTCGTAGTTTCAAAATGTTTGTAGTTACTTTAGTGAAAAACTAGTATACTATATTCCCATTTAGGTTCTTGAAAGTATTATTGTGAACTTTTCTCATATCTCACCCATAATAAACCCCATTCCATAATAAATGATTTAAATAAACGGTCTTAGAGTAATTAGGTTTTAAATAGAATCACGTATCCTCGTTAACAGTCAAGTACTCTTATCACTCAAATATTATCAGAGGATTGTCAAAATTGTTCAGTTGCATTGTAATATTCATAAGTAAGTGAATTATGAGTAAAAAAGGGCTTATGGAAAACCACTGAATTTAATGGTAAACGGAGGCTAAATTATATTAATCTTATAAAGGAAACAAATTTCCTATAGGAAAATAGGAGAAGCCGGCTAGAAAACGTAGGAAATTTAATGCAAGTTAATGGGAGACTTGACTTGACCATGAACATATTGGGGTTAGTATAACTAGAACATATGCTCAAGTACCGTACTCATTTTTATCAATTCTCATAACTAAACAAAACTGTTCACATTAAAACGTCTTCTAAATATACTAATTGTTCTTCGTGCGAGCACTCTCGGCTATGGAATCCTATTCTTTGGAAGGGTATGTTTAGTAAAATTAACTAAGGGTCACATAATAATCCAATTTAGATTTCAAATATGAGTATTCTGAAAATCGAGTAAAACTTTATTTGTAGGTTAAGCAGAGCATCTTCCACATTAAACTTGTTTTCTTGTCTTGAAATTCACGAAATTATGTGTTCATGTTCCGCTTTTCTGAAATAGACATATTGTTTTTTCTCACGTATTAACCACGCAGGGTTATTCAATATTCAGATTGAATATTGAGTTTTAAAACCTACGAATTTGAAATTTTTACAGAATTAATACGATTCACAACCGGCGAAAATATCAAGTAATTATTTCCCAGGCGATGAATACAAAGTATTACTGTCCTGAAATGACTGTAGGGTAGTTTTTCTAGCAGAGTTTGTAGACGATCGCTCAGACATATTGTTGCTTGTAAATATGTGACGTGAACTTTATCGGTTGTTACGAAGTAATGAGGTAACGTACGCTGAGCTCTAAGCAGCTAGAATACTTTCGATTGTATTCGAGCCGAATTCTCTCGATTCTACGCGATCACATCAAGCATCTTTTTCAATGTCTATAATTATCTGTTTCTTTCTAGCACGTTCTGTAGTGTGACTGAATTTAATAAGGTAGACTAAACATCGATAATAAAACATCAAGCAAGAGATGTTTCGATTGAAATAAATAAAGAGATGCGCGAGATTAACAATGATGTCGGGCAGAATTGACAATTTGCTGAATTGTATTAAGGAGAAATTTGCACAGAAGAAAGTGCTTCTAAATGATACAATTGTGAGAAAAATCACTTGAAAGAAGTGAAAGGGAAAATTGAGAAAATAACTTGTAATTATGAAACAAAATTAAAAAATTATATGTATCATAACTTCTACTTTAATTAATTTTTTTATCATTTTATTTTATCTGAAAATTCCATTAATTTTTCTATGAAGATATTCTGAATGGTGGGGAGGCAGTTAACTTTCTTAGACTCCTTTAAAAAGTTGATAAGAGAAGAAAAAGCGAAACAAGTAGCTAGACTGCACAATATATTAGATAAATTCCAAGAGAAAAGTTCATATTTTAGTAGGCAAAAGAGTGTGCTTATGCGTAATATATATGATACATAATTGATTATAAAAATACTTATCATAGTCAATCAAGTTGGAAAATTCACACATCGGATATAATTTCCAATATAAACACTATTCTAATTACAGTATCCTGTAAAGGTGGAAATATTGTTAAAATCATGCTATTAGCACATGAAGTTTTTGATAGATTTCATTAACATCAACGTTATTTTATCAGCAAAGTGAATTTAACTCAATAGTTTCCGGAACAAAAAAATTCTTCTGTGTACTCTCATTTCCCCCAGGGCTTGGACCTTCTCGACAGACCCCAGCTATATCCGAAACTTGAAAATTAAATTGCCACTAGGCTGAACTCGTGTATTCGGCGTCGAATGTGTAACTGAGTCCTATAGTTAATTGTTAGGTTACCTGAAGTATATATAGTTTTGGACAGCTGTTACAATGAGTTAGAAAACTGATATTTGGAATGTAATACGATAGTCTATACATTATCAAAATTATAGTTTTTCAATTTTTTGTAAGAAATGTCTATAGTTACGATTTCATAATAATAGTTATCTAATTGTGACCATCAACAGCCATCTTTATTTTTGTGCGGCAGATCAAAAGAAAGTTCAGTTTCTTTATCAATAAACAGCATTTGTGAAATTAGATGAATTTATTTAAATTGAAAGGATACGAGAGCACTACTTAAGTTCTGAGATATGGCAACACCGATGTGAATATGTCAAATATAACAATACCATAATAAAGTTTGACACTTTTAATAATAAACGTGTTATCATACGATAAACTCGCTTCGGCTCTTGGTGATGAAGCATTATTTGAGCCATCTGTTTCGCTGGTTTTCCGAATTCAAAACGTTGCTACAGGATTAATTTCGTGAAGGTTTTCCAAAATCGGCTGTTGTGCTATTAAACATCGATGCTGTGCATGTTTTATGGCGTGTGAAGTTGCACAATATTCATTTGACATAACTCGAGAATGAGGGATACTTGGGTATTAGTTCCACTCGCATACATTCAATATTTCATGAATATTTGGCTATCAAAAAGATTTTTTCGCTTTGGATAGTGCATAATTTGGCAATCGTTAAAAAATCGTAACAATTGGTGCAAAAAAAATGATGAAAAAATTCAATTGCGGTACTTCAAAAGACGTTTATAGGATCGTGACAGGAGATGAAGCATAGATCTTTGCATATGAAGCTACGACTAAACAATAATCGCCTCTATGGGTTTTTTGGAATAACTGGTCATGTCACCACCGATCCATTAAACTAACGTAGAACAGTCAATTCTAAATGGTACACCAGCATTTGATTGCCATAAATGTTAGAAAAAATTGGGAAAATCCATCCCAGAAGATGAATAATCCTCTATCACGAAAATGCGAAATCTCAGTTCAACCAAAAACGTTTTTGAACATTCAAAACATCAAATTGATGGGTCATCCACCGTATATTCATTGTTTGGCACTCAATGATTTCTTGTTTTTCCCGCAGAACAAAAATAAATTGCAAGGTCAACATTTTTCTATACCTGAAGAAGCGGTTGATTTGCTCCAATTACATGTTTTGTAGGTAAATACCTCAATCAGAATGGAAAAATTTTTCCACAATTGGTTCAAACGTATGCAAAAGTGTATTGAACTAAATAGAGAATATTTTGGAAAACAATGAAGCCATATCCAAATATAATTATCAGCTTTCATTTGTCTACCTCAAAACTCAAAGCAACCCTTGTAATAGGCATTGTATACGAGGGATGTTTCATAGAAGTGTGAATTTTGAGAGCTTCAATTTCTCGGCGATTAGTATATTGTTAGTTTCTATGCATTATTTTGTGAATATATATATATATATATATATATATATATATATAGTGAGAGAGAAAGAGAGAGAGAGAGAAAGCATAATCCCGAGTCTAAATCCAATAATGATATAATTTTTAGTAAATATTATCTGCATGTCATAAAATTATCAATAAGTGATTACTTCTTTAGATGAAAAAATAGCTCTATGAACAAGGATCGTCAGATGAACGAACGTAATTGCCAATTAAGTAAATATTTCAACAGATCGGGAATGCTATGATTCTCATGAAAAGTTACATATGGAAATATTCTCAGAATTGATCCAGATACATTATAGTTGTCGACATGTAAGATTAGATGATATTTGGATACACTATTATGCACAAGAAATGAATACAAATTTGCCCAATCCTAGGAACGTCATACCAAGTGAAAACCGTTTTTCGTTACCAATAAAGTGATGGCCACTATATTTTGAGATTGTGTTATCTTCGATGATAGGAAGAAGAGGATAACATCAATTTTCTGCTGATTTTTAGATCCCTAGAAAAAACTACCACATTACCAATATTTATAATAAGTTGGAGAGTTTTAAGTCTCTTCACAATGGATAAAAATACTTTCCAACATGCTATACATTTTTTCTACAACTGCGGAAATGTGAAATAACTCAATATTTATTTTTATGTTTACTTAGTAATGGTATTATTTGTATCAAATGCTAATTTGTTGTTTATTTAAATGGATTTGAGGAGCTTATCATAGCATATCTCCGTCTCTCCTCAAAAAACGGATTACTTCTTCGAGCATATTACTTCATAACAAAGGTTGTCATGTCATAAATTATATTGGGACAAATATTTATTAGTCTTTTTTTCATTTGAAAACAAGTTCCGCACTTTAATAAGTATGTAACTTATTTTGAATAACAGTCTATTTTTCTGAAGGCTCAAAAAATAGCTAGTAATACATATGCTTAGATTTCTCTAATCAGAGATACGTCCTAAGAAGAATGACGGTCATATATCTGGATTCGTTCATAATACAACTATGATGAATAAATAACAATTATAGCTTCGAAGAGAACCTGGAAATCCTATTTTAGTTACGATTCCTTCCTCTTGGCGTGATTGAATACAAACATTTTTTTAAGACAAATTTAATAAATTGAGCGGCAAATCGCTTTTCCAAAAAATTATTGGACTGGAAACATTGTTGTAATAAAACAAAGATATCACTCAACCAAGTCTTTTTGGAACAATTCTCTCGCCCACATAACTTTTGACAATGTTAAATACTAATATTCAAAGACGATTTCTTTCCAACTAGATGGAATGGACTTTCAATAACAATTATTAAAACATTACTGTCTATGTTACTAGCAGACAACGTTGAGAAAGTCTTTGTGCAAATATATAACTTGCACTAGATCATCTGCTATTCAATATCCTCAAAGACGCCATTCCAATAGCAGAATGTTTTCGTCCCCTTATACCGAGAGAATGTGAATCCTCATTTCAATTAAGTTTGATCATTACAACTGGCTGCAAGACACGAAATCGTTACAATATGCATGGTAGCTCACGAATTAATTCATACTGGATGAAATATGTTCAACATCATAAAGTGATGGTCAGTGAATGTATGTAGAGGTATCACAGATGATCCGTCAATTGCACTCTTTATTTTTGATACTGCACTTAATAGGAAACGGTTTCTGAATTTTCATATACATCTATTATCTTTTATTTTAAAAATATCTTTATCTAACCGCGAGTTCTTGCTGTTCAGCACGAGTGACCAGCGCCCTGCTCTATAAATTATGTGTGTACTATCAGATAGATAGGACGTGAGAGCCATTCCTTGACCAAACGACTCAAAAGTTCTGCAACTAAATCAACTACTCGTAAAAGTATTATAGAGATATGCGGTTTTAGTTTTTCGCCAGCAGGAATTGATATTTGATTCTTTTTAATCTGCTCTTCGAATAGGGTACATGGCTTGAAATTTTCTTCTTCGTATTCAACATTTTCCAAAGATAACTTGAATAGAAGAAGTAAGTAACGCATTCCAGCGTGCATGTGAATTATTAGACTAAGTCGAAATTATTACTATTATGTCTGTTTTGCATCTCAAGCACAAGAATTTGAAAATATTTCAGATCCTAATTATCTTAAAGAATTACGTCGTCTAGTGGTAGGTACACCAATATAATTCACAGTTTTCGCCAGTCCCCATTCGCAAGATATTTTTTTCTCATATCTGTATTATAAGCTGTCGACAATGTTTACATAATAAAAAGGGAATCAACAAAAAATGCAACAAAACTGAACGGAACTGAAATATGTGAATATCAAAGATCATTCAGGATTAAAAACTATGGCTTTTATGCCGCGGCTTACTTGTTTCAGAAAATCAAAATATACTCCCAAAAATGTTGTCATTGGTTTTATTTTTTCACTGATATAGATATTTCATGATAATATCCTTGGTTAAATTATTTTCTGATATTTGATCAAAACTTGGAGGATATATTACCAATGGTGATCATAAAATAATAATCAACCCTCACTTAATCAACAATTAGTGGAAAAATTTTTTGAGAAATTGACTCATTCAATTGGGCTCTAACGAATTCTCTGTACACTGTATAATCCTCATCGCATGGTTGTGATGCGTTATGAACTTTTTCATTGCACAAAAGCATCACTAGTGGAATTCTCCATAAACTGGTTCATACTCAAATATTTTACGAGAACAACTACTTCGAGCTAATTTTCTCCGCCACTCACACAATCTGCCTTAAAAATCGGAAAATATTATCAAATAACCTTACCTATTGATTCTGTTGTTGCCTTATATTCACATTTTGTTTGATAATATTCATGCGTAGTGGCATTGGTCTGCAAAAAATAGGAGTTGTTTTGTTTTTATGCTCAATTCATAGAATTTTGGGTATGCGGAATCCAAAAATAACTTTTATTTTGTTATGAAACTTATGAAACTATGGAATATTAGAGACTGAAAAATATTTTTCTAATTTATAATTGTTTTACAGAACGTATTTTTTTTATCTGAAATGTATTACTAAGCACTAAATACTTTTTTTTTTCTCAGTGAGACACTTTTTGATACATTTTCGACTACAGAAAGAATCTGGGATGTCATTCTGAATCATTCATGCCATTATTGAGATGCTACATTTTCCCAAGAATCTTGTATTCATCTCCTCAATATCTTAGTGGTATTATTTATTTTGGTTTTTACTCACATCTCATGAATTTTCTGGAAAGTAGTCAGATGGGAAGGAAGAGAATGAAGTCTTAAATATTCTGAACATTTGTTTGACAATTTGTTCGCAGTTAGGATCTTTTTTGTTGCCTGAAAATTTCTCTATGACTTCTTGGTAGGCATTATGCTCCTCTCTCTAAGGCTCCGTCATGATTCTGATGAAGTGAGGCCATAAACAGTGTATCTTTTCCAATGGAAACATCTCTCTCCAACTCACCAAATAATTCAGTTCACACTGGGAAAACAATTTCGTTCAGCTCTCAACTTGAAATATAAAAATATACTTGTTATATGATTCAATTACAGCACTAATCTTCGTCATAGCTTTCAGTCTTGTCCAAGATAGAAGAGGCATCGAGAACATGTATTTCTGTTTCTTTAGGGGTAGCACTAATAGCTAATTGCAGGCTGGGGCATGAATTTGATTGCTCCCGCTCTTTTTACATTCCACGAACAAAAGTAACAATCATCACTACGGTTCGTGCTCAAGCGTTATACAAAAGGAATCCAATATCAGAAACCTTTTTTATTCTTTCAACCTATGTTAACAGTCTACAATACATCATCAAGGTTTGATCTAAAATAGGCAAAATATAATTTTTACAAAGTTTTTAAAATTGAGTCGCTTCAATACCATATATTCGCCATGATATAACAGACACTGTCGGACGAATACGCAAACTTAAGCACAGACAACATTGAACTATATTGAACTAATATATTAAATAATGACGTGTTAACGCATCTTTTAATACTGTCGAAGCGCGCACGTTCAAGTTATGACATGTTTATGTTTATTGTTTAGCTAAAACTTTAGAAATTAATGATAGGTACATCCCTCATATTGTAACGCATATTCGTCGCTACGAGTCGGTTTGACGCCAAAGCTCAGGTTCGGATTTCCTCGGTCGCCAGTTTTTTATCGTGGTATGCTCCTCCTGCTCCGGGCAGCGCCGGTGAAGGAAGTAGAATAATCCAGGGGCAGTATGGTAATGACAAATTGGCTCAAGCCAATTGGACAGATTTTACTTGCCCTCCGGATTGGTAGCCTGGGTATTTGCTGCTAAAGTTCTTTACGAAGCTTCTGAGGTACGGAGTCCTATAAGCAAGCGAAATACAAGCGAAACACATTCACATTCACATTCACATTCACACTCAACACATCTTCATTTGATACTGAAATAAAAAGAAACTATGAATGAAGATACTTCAATATAAAAAAAAGCTGGGAAAAGCAACAATACGAAATGCATAAACTGTAAGGCAGAAACAACTGTCAAATGATGGGACATCGCGAAGCAGGTACGTGCAATAAGCAGAATTGAGCGGGGTGCAGAAATTAAACTTTTGGACGGCCAAAGCTCTATGTTAAGGGCTGCGGTTGTCAAATCTTGCGTTAGAAAATAACCGCATGTGCGTTTAAGAGCACCGGAAACAACCTTTGAAATATTTTCCTACTCAGTTGGTTGAAGGCCAAAACACGAACCCCACTGAGATGTGAATACTCAGCTCTCTCAATTGCAGTTTCCTCAGCCCGGGAAAATAATAAGCTCAGTGGATGAGAACAGTCTTACCATAAATATTGTAGCGAATATTGGCGAAGTTCACTATTCGCAAAAGTAATGTCAGTATTCTAGAAGTCTTTAGAACGAACGAGACAAATAGCCAGACAGATATAAGGTGATGCAATTAGAACGAACAATTTTACCTTGTTTATAGTTGATTTGGTTGATTATTTGATCTCCTTGTTTTGACTTCTTTCACAAATTTGTTTTATACAGTTCCGTTTATCGTTACTCTACTGTGTGAGTTTCCTAATGTCATCTTAAGTAGACTCACAATCTCTTTCGATATTTCGAGTAGATTAGGGCCAATACACATTCCACTTTTTCTTATTTCCAGCTATAAGCCTGTATGAATTCTTGTAACATTTAGGCCTGGATTACACTTATAGTTTCTATCCATTAACTTCTTAAAGGTAGATGTCTAATCCGTTGTTTATCTTCCTTTCTTGAAATCTACATATTCTTTCTTGCCATTTAGTCAGTTTGGGATAAAAATTCAAGTAGGCATCACATTTTTTGAGTACTTTTAAAGTTTCCAGTTTTCACATACATGGATCAGAATGTCTGGATAGCATCTATGTAGAATGGTTAAAATTATTTGCTTCCAATATAATCTCTGTGGTCAACTAAAGAGCCCACTAATTCATCTTTTTGGCACATGGTAAACACATTATCGAACAGACTACCAGCTCGTTCTCAATACTACATTTCAAAGAAATTCAGATTACATAACTGTCTCACGAAATCATCAGGAATCAACGCTTATACTAAACACACTATTCATACTACAATTACACCATCACCCATAATTACAATACTGATGCGTATTTCAGTAACAAAGTTATCGTCTCCATAGACACTGAAGGTAACCAAGGGTCCCAGAAATTCCATCTTAACACTTATATTCACAGTATATGAAATAAGGTTCGTATTGAGAAATCTCAGAAGAACTCAATTGTAAATGGCATTTGGAATTTTTCCAATAGACCTAAAGATCAAATAAAAGTCATTTTCTGTACATGTCAATCGAGGAATGTCAATAAATATATCAATTCCGTGAATCGTTATAAGCACCCAGTAATAACAACAATCGACTGCGAAAAGCATTGAAAAGTATCGTATATATATATATATATATATATATATATATATATATATATATATATATTTTATAATTCCTTTATTTATTTGGAGCGTTACTTTTCCGGTATGCTTTAAACCCCCGTTGAATGTTATCGAATTGGAAATCAATTAAATTGAGGAATTTTACACCTTCCAATAATGTTACAAATACCAGCGAGGTATGAGATTTGCTACAAGCTCCCGTGTTAAGTTTCTATGAAATATTAGAACGAAACGAATTCCATGAATATTACAAGGGAGTTGAAGTAGTAATTTAGAAAAGTATTGTGTTCATAAATAAAGTGTATGGTTCATAATAAAATAGTGATAATTATAGTTTCAGACAGCTTTGGAGAGTATAGCCTATTAATTTGTAAAATAAAGAATCAAGTCGAAATATAAGCTGGTGAACTGAATGTTTCCTCATATTTCAAGTTGAAAAAGTTTGTTCGTCGGACAAATACAAAGTGTTCTAGGATGCAAAAAATTCGGCAATAAGTAGATAATGTGAAAATAATGCTTTGACATGAAAAATATTTTCTCATACGACCCCTCGTTCCTAAGTTCTATGCTTTAGAAGCTGCGAGATCAGAACTTATATTTAAGTAAATTTTTTAAATAATACATCATGAATTTCTAATGGATGGTTGAGAATATCTACGTTGTTTTTTGGGCGGAATTAACGTCAGAAGTGGGCACCGTGTACTTCTTCACAATTCTGGAGTTTACTGAGGATATTTTTTTGAACTTGGAACAGCATTCCAAGATTCTGCCTTATAGCGTCACAATGGAACTTTATTCTATCGATCATTTCGTTCCCACCTACTGGTGTTGCATATACCAAGTTTTTAAGAAACCCTCCCCCCCAAAAAAAAAGAATCCATTTGAACCACCCCGACCAAACCACATATTAACAAAAATGTTATTAAGATCATTTTTCCCGTCATTTAGGGAGGAGCTCCATCGTGCATGAACCACATGTCTCTACGAATGTTTAGAAGAACTTGGGTGGGAAATCATTTTGGAGAAATTCTAATATTTTCAACTGACTATAGATATATATTGAGAAAATTGATAAAATCGTCTTTTGTGAAACCAACTTCATCAGTAAACACTACTTTCCAAACAAATATACTATCAACTCGTTGATTATCTAGAAACCAGCGACCATATTGGTGGATAATCCTCTACTTCCATGGCATTCACTTTCTCGCTGTGAAAGAGGTAAAGAAGTTTCTATTGAAGAATCCTATGAATAGTTGTCCGTGATACGTTAAACTGTAGTGACATTTTGAGATCAGCATCACCTGCATCTAATGAATTTTGCTCGCCACCTTTTTTGGTAGGACTTTTCCCAAAATATTACTTAATGAAGAATATTGACAATTCTCCCGTATTGATATAGTCAGTTCTAGTAAACAAACGAAGTTAATTAATTTTTTCCCTGAAGCTATATTAACATCAATGATGATAGGACTCCAATGCCCTAAATGTAATCACAAGAATGGGCAAAGTTTAGTCTGAATGAATACATCCAATTCAGACATGTGCATAAGAATGATTTGGGATACCACTCATAAATAAAAATATTCTATAATAGCATATTCATACATCATCCAAATCAAAAGTTCAATATTCTTATTATCTCAAATAGAACACCCTATATTCAATAGCACTCTTAGTTTTCTCATAGTGCATAAAGATTCCCTATACCCATCACCAACTGTTCTCTATTGAAAATATTTTTCTCGTTAGTAATATTTGATCCAGTCACTGGTATCAATTCTTCACATATTTGCTGTATGCAACAAACATAATTATTGTTGCCAGTTAAAATATTGTTCAGTTTAGCTCAGTTTCCCTTGTTTTTATTCTAACGATGATAATGTGTAGTGACATTTTAGAACAATATTCTCTTCAAGAAAGAATTGAGACATAAGAAAGAAAACTTCTGGTGTCAAGAGTGGATTCACAGAAATATCCAGAACGAGATCATCCGCAAAAGATGAGTCTTGATACTATCCAATTGTAGCAAGATTTTGTCCTCATTGTGCAGAAAGCGAGAGACGATGGCAGTTACCACAAATGAAGACAACGAATTCTGTGTATTGGGGTCAGTTATTGAGAACCTGCATACAATCATTTTCAGCTGTATCTGTATTTATAATGCGATTACTATTACCAGAAAATAGGCTTTCGCGCGGAGGAATTAGACTTTTTCAAATTTGAATTATTCAACTACGAATATACTTTCCACAATAATAGACTGATGAATAGTAATAACTTCAACTATGATGACGTTGAAAATAGGAATTTGCTTCATAACCGTCAGAATCGATGGACAATTTCTATTATTTCCTCGAATATTGAAGTGAATGTGAGGCTGCAGTTATGTAACTCACTGAGGCATTTTGAATAAGCTGTGAAAAATTATCTAAATAGACAATTTCCAAATAGACAGATTGAAATTAAATGCTCATCCAGTTGGTCACACAAATCCCCAGATTTCACTGTTTTATTTCTGTTATTCATGATTTATATTTATTCAAAATTCATGACATATGACACCAATTATCTTGATTGATTAGTAGTTCAAGTATATCTAGAGTTCATGAATTCTTCGAAAAGAGACTTCTACTCCAACTCTTCATTTCCGCAAAAAATTGAATATCTCAGGAATGACATAAATGCATAAATAGCAAATGGCATAAATTTCTGCTTGAAAAGTGCTTGATGTGTTACCCAGGCTTTCAGAGTATTTGTTTCTAGTCGCGTACAATCCTCCCATTTCAGATTTGTTTGCTGCTTTGGATCCATTCGTGTTTAGATTCCACTTACTTTTACAGCTTAGTACTGATTCCATCTCTAAATATTATGATTGATGTTTTTTCTGCCACGTGCTCCAGTACTATCTGGAGAAGGATATTTGGAATCCCTTCAATGATTTTATGGCTCCAATTCCTTCTTGCGACGTGACTGCATACCATCGTGTTTCTTCCGGAGAAGTTACTATCTAGTGTGAGTCCCAGATATTTTCCCTTTGTTTCCCATTCAATGATTTTCCCATCTGCTTGATGGGCTTGAGGTTGAGTTTTTTCTCCCTAGTGAAAGAAATGAGGTAGGTCTTATTCGGGTTGACATTTAGCCCCACCGACCGACACCATCTTTTTTATAGTTGGGTCCTCTTTGAACTATGACACAGAGTGTATTCTCAAAGCGTAGACTCCATATAATTGACAGGATTGGCTAAGTTCAGTAAGCACATATGAGAGCTCGTCTACTACTAAACTCCACATGAGTGGGGATGTGACTCTTCCTTGTGAACATCCCCTGTTAGCTGTAATCGAAATGTTGTCTTGGCGTACTTTCATTTCTATTGTTATAGTAGATAGTAGATATGCCATTCATATGGAGGTTGCCCTGTCTACAATTCTTGCATCTAATGCTCTTTTGACAGCCTTGTGTGACGTATTGTCAAAGGCACCTTCTATATCAAAGATACTACTTTTTCTTTGTTCGTCAGAGTGTCCTTAATTCCAGTTGTCAATTGTACTAAAGCAGTCTACATATATTTACCAGTTTGGTATGCGAATTGATACTTCAGAATATATATTCTAATGTAGTTGTCGACAGTTCTTTTCACCGTTTCAAGTATGAACGAGGTTAGGGTGATTGGTCTGATGGACTTGCGATTTGTGGTGTCCTTCTTACTTTCTTCTGGTATTAAAGTTACTCGGCCCTTCTCCAAGGCTCTGGTATATAACCCAGCTCTAGACTATTTCTACTGAGTGTGACACAGTATCAATCCTCCTGTCCTCTTTGAATGAGGGCTGGAAAGATTCTGTCCTTTTCTGACAGGGTTGAAAGTTATTTGAAGCACATCATATTTGTTGACTGCTATTTGCCTTGTAATGTTGCTCTGTCCTCCTCACCCACCGTCAAGCTACCTTCCAGTTTCGTCAGTGCCATGGTTGTATTGACTTAGCCCTGCTCCAACACATTATGAAGTCTTGAAGGTGAGTTAATATCCCAGTAGAATTTTCTGAGGCTTTGTCGCTTTGATTTTCTAATTTTTTTTGGGGGTAATGAGTAGCTTGGACGGATGATCATTCCCCCAGGGAATATGGCTACCTTTTTTGCTTTTTTATGCGGCAACTCGATTCGTACGCATCAAGTATGGCCTCATTTATCTTTGTAATCTTGCTCCAGATTCAGTTGGTATCTCACCTTTCTGGTCTGGATGCGCATTAAGTTATAATGTAGAATGATTGTATGTTCCATGATCCGTTTTTCTTGGATTCTGGATTCTGGAGTTCTGGCTGAGTGGTATCGTTATCTAGTCTGAACCTGATTATTTTATGATCAGATAGAGACAGCACGATTCATTTTATTTTGGTCTGACAAACATCTATGGTAGATTATACCATGATACCAGAAGAAAATGGGCTAAGTGAATCAAGCTAAGGTTGAGATTGATAACTGAAGTATGTTCATGAAGTAACACAGCTTGCTAATACTTCGATTCTGGTTCCTATAAATAAATAATGTAAATCCATAGACATTATGTAGGACTGAATGAATTAGTTTCATCCTCATGGAAAAGCGCAGGTACATGAGTCAATTGAAGATGATCATGGCTGCAGAATGAAAGTTAGAAAGTTTTTTCCGATCAGAACACGCCCATTTTCTATTCTACACTTAATCACTACCAATGTAGATATAAGAGTGATGGTTATCATTGTCCATACTGTTATTGGACCTTTATAGAAAAGAAGTTAACAACAATTTGATAGACATACTCCTCTTTAAAATTATTTAAACTATCTAGATCTCAGGATTTGCAAATATCTGATAATCCAGATTATCTGATATTTTCCGCAATCTAATTTAGACCTACTTTCCACCGCTATCTCTACGTCTTTATGAAATGACTTTCTGAAGACAGTAATAAATTATAATAATTAGTAATATATCTTTCAATCTCAAGGAGACGCAATTGTTGATTGTGAATCGAAGTATATTTGCTTGAAGCCGTTATGTGATTTTGAAATCGTATCGTATATTTCCATTTCCTTCCAGAGTTTTCTTTGAAATATTTTGGCTTATGGTTACATAATGTATATGAAATATCCACCCCACTTCCAACAGCAATAAACTGTTTTGTAAAGACCCAAAGTAAGAGGCACTTCTCTGAAATTTCTCTACATGAGAATCTTCTCGAAAGTGTGTTAGAATTTTACGACTTATTGGTCTCTAGCGGCTGAAAAACTTCATAATAAAATAGAAAGTATCCAGGGCTGGATTTTGATTATAAGAAATAGGAATGTTGTATGAAAATAACTGGATAAATATAAATAAATTTTAATAAATGTAATAATAAATATATATAAATAAATACGTTTGGCGCATTTGTTAATGTTGGAGAATATTGAACATTAGCTATAAGCCTGTCTGATCCTGGAATTGTTGAAAACATACTTTCTACAGAATTTGGTCACGATTGAATATTGGACCTATCGAAGCAATGAGAAGTGTGGTCTTATGATTTATTGAACAAAAATGGTATTTTTCTTAAAAAAACCTCATGGAATTTGTGTTTTTTTTCAGTATGTTGAAATACTATTTGAAATAAAACTGACTGGAATTTGTATTCAAAGTATCCGCAAAATCACCATTCACATAGCACTCTTAGGAAAATAGAAAATTGTACATTGTTTTATCTCCAAATTTCTTTATGGCCTATTCATCTCAACATCATGCTGCGTATAGATTAACGATTGTTGGAGAGCTTTTGACATATCAATCTGATGGGCGTATTCATTTAGCGATAAAATTATGAGAGAATATAAGAAGAGTAATGAGTCAGATTTCCGAAGTCAAGAATACTCTTATTGGATATATGAGCCCATATGATGCGAACTGGCGACGAACAAACGAACAAAATGAAACCAAAGATGTCCAGGAAAATACAACAGTAAAATTGAATGGACAACAAAATATCCAGACTTTCCATTTATTTCTATGGGGTTATATGAAAGAAAGGTTTATCAAAATAGTACGTTTGATAATGGAGAACTACCGAACACACTGTTCAGACCACCCCTACACCAACACTCACAATTACACTGTCTGACACGCGTTTCGATAACCAAGTTATCGTCTTCAGAAACTGAAGGTAAACTGAATAGGTTTCAGGGTTTCATAGGTTTCTAATGACTCAACTTACCTGAATTTTCTCATCATCAATTAAACCCGTGAAAACTAATTCCAGCGGGAAACTTAACATCTATTCTTTGACTACTAAACTATGGAGTGAGTTGTGAGGAATTGGCTTTTCGTCTCTATTCAGGCTACTTTCGGATTAAGTAATTTTAATCCTTCCAAATGCATCCATCAATTTATTATTAAACCAATCCAAAACCCACTCTGTGAAATTCTTTCTTTCCAGTCCTTTTCTATAAAATGGCTTCAAAGATCAAAGCAAATTTTTTTTGTTTTCCATTTTGAGGTTGGAAAAAAGTGGGATGAAGGGCCAATTCGTTACAGCCCACTCCATAGTTAAGTAGTTGAGGAATAAATGTGAAGATTCCCGCCAAGGAGGTTTTCCCGCTGGAATTTTCACGGAAGAAGGTTTAGTGGCTAGAAAATTTAGTAAGTTTTAGTTTAACTTCAGTCTCTGAAGACGATAACTTGATAATCTTAACGCTCGTCAGACAGTATGATTGTGCGCGTTGGTGTAGTGGTGGTGGAAACAGTGTATTCAGTATGAATAATATCACCAACAGTTTCATATATTCCAACTCAGTTAATAGAGGACTAGATAGAAAATTAGAGTGGAATCCAATAACATATCTACTGACGATATTCGGAGAAATATACAAACTATAATACCTTTGCATTCGAAATAAAATTGGTATTGTTGCAGTTGAAGGTTTAAGAAAAAAAAAATGATTCCATCAACAAGAAATACGTCCAACGTAGAATCAATTTCAGCGTTCTTTTTTCAAGTTATTAGTACTATTTCGTACTTTCACTAAATTTTGTATGATTAAGGTCCACGGGCTCTTCAGGAAGTTGGTCTCGACAAATGAACCTAGAAATTTTAAATTGATCGCGAACAGTTTCAGTCGATAGAAGTCATCGAAACACCAAATAAAATAATATAAGACCTCAAGTTCGCAGACGTCAGAATTATAAATATGTAAGTTGTATTGACAGATGTGAAATTGTTGAGATGTTGATTCATCCTCTCGCAAAATCGCCCGTCACTTGACTGAACTGTGATTTGAACCATAACAGGATACACAGTGAAGATCCAAGAACATAAATTGTGTAGACATAAGAATAACTATGAACAATGAAACGTTCCACCTCTTGGTATCATATACTTGAGTATATAGCTATCTCCGCGAGACTTTTTTTGCTTCTAAGCTGCTAAGCAATATTTAGAAAAGAAAATTAACTTGTGACTGTGTGTACATTACATCGCCACATGTGACCACAGTCGGTATGAGAGCTGGGAGTTATACTGATGATGTCTCACAAACTACTTCCCTCACTTCTCTAAATTAGCATTCCCAAATATTTACAAAACATATCAATTGTATATCATAAAAATGTTAATCATTTGTTCTTGATATGAAGCTTTGAAATTATTAGAAAATGATTTTCTAATATCTAATATACCAAATCAAATATAACTAAGTATAATAAATACACGGCACGGTGTTTAGACTCTTAAAATAACACCGATTCTTTGCATATTCACCACTATTGAAAAATGTTATATTAACTCCAATTATACTTAACTCAAAACAGTTGTATTGGAAATTGTTCATTATTACTATTGGGAATATATACGAATTCAACTAAGCAGAAAATTAATTATACGCAAGGGTCAATTACTTTCCATCTAATTGATCCCTGGATCGATAACTTGGATGTAACAGAGAATAACAGTGTAATAATTCTTTATTAGAATCCAGCCTAGTCAACCTATCAGGACTTAAGTCAATGTTGTTTATGAAATACCTGGAATAGTTTTAAACCAAAGAGCCTAGAGGGGTCAATTATAGAAAGGATGGAAATCTGTGGATAAAATTGAGTAACCAATAAGAAAGAAGAGGAAAAAAATGGATATATTATAACAGCATTAATTAATATCATAATTTATATTTGATTGATCGAAACGTTGAGTTTATTATAGATTTTATACCGAATTCTGAGGTTGGTAGATAGTAGAGTCTAAGTATCTACAGAGTATGAGAGATTGTCCCAATCGTCCACACAAGTGGAATGGTAATCACATTAAAACCTCATAAGTTACTTTGAAAAACACAGACAAAGACTACATAGATAACGGGGTGCTTATCTACAAGTATCCGAACTACAGATAAAAAGGTGCAGCGACTACCGGAACAAGGTTTGAGTATATACAGTTCTGAATAGACAAAGCTTCAAATTTATTAGCGTTCATAATAGACTATAAAGTTCATTTACATTATATAGAATAGCAAAGCGGTGTTGAAGGCCCTGAAGGCTATTAGGTTCATGTCTAAGTTAGCTTCAGAGTGGGAGAAAATTCTGAAAGCAGTAGTTAACAGAAACAAAGTTTCCAATAATTTCCAATAAATATACCTTTCTGCCAAAAGTGATACCATACTTCGGATCAGAGTCCTACTTACAAGACTCGTACTTTTGAGATATCACACAAGAATGAATTAAATAGGTGGTTGAAGGATCAGATGAACTATTACTGGAGGCCGGGTACAATCTAAGAAATTCATAACCGTATCAGCGAATCTGAAGAGCTCCACCGCATTTTGCACGTACAGTTAAAAATTATTTAAACGAGGCTCTTCCCAATAGGTGGATTGAAAGACGTGAACGTTTGAATGGCCGGCTAGATCTCCTGATTTGAGTTTTCTAGATTACTTCTTATGGGGTTATACAAAATCTAACTATAGTAAAAGTATATTTTGATAGACCAGATAATATTGCTGATTTAAAAGTTAGGATAACAGAAGATATTTTCAAAATAACCCCAGAGGTCAAGAAATGAATGGTGTAAATTTTTAACATTTAATTTAATTGGAAAGTACATAAAAATTTTTTTACATTTTAAAAATTAATTTTCAATTATGATTACATCCAATACAAAAAACTTTTTATTGCTAAACCGAGGACTTTAATCCCTTTCCAACAAGGTGCCACACGATTCCCTTTATTATTTAAAATTTTCTAGGGGATGCTTATAATTCAGGAGGGGTGCTGGAGAAGAATGATATTTTCATACTGTAAATAGTCAATTTGAGAATAAAAATTGACCTGTTTCAGATTCTTTCAAAAAGGTTCATAATAACAATAAAATTGAATTTATTCCATACATCTTGTATACAATATATATGGAATAAGACAAATTATGGTATGAGTATTTGGAGGGAGAGGACTTATTATGCCAGACAACCTCATCGATTTCCGCATTGATACGGTTGGCAGTCATTCAAAAAATAGTTTAGTTCACAAAGTTTATCAGACTATGTTTCGTACTTATCGAGATGTTACCGCCGCAAAATGGATATGAATCTTACTAATCCTTATTGACTTTCAAAAGTAAATGAATTTCTTGAATACACAGTTATCAAATTATTACCAACTGGAAACTTTATCTCCAAACTTTGTCTCTGATTTGTGCCTAATTCAGAGTTATGTGCTTTGTTTAAATTTAAGTAAGTTAAATAGTAGTTAAACAAGCATAACCATTAATCCTTATTAGACCTCGACCCTCGCCAAATTGAATACAGCAATGGACCTATTTAAATGATTCATAATTTGATTCTTTCTTATTTCGAGAGAAACTTTTTTAAAGCGAAACATTATTTTTATGTATCCTAAACGCAAGTTTGGGCCAGAAATTTTTCTGCTAATGGATTTTGTGAATAATATAAATGTTATTATTATCCAGCAACTTTAGTACAATTAGGAGTTACGAATAGGTAGTATCCTTTTTTTATGAGAAGGATATTTGTTATTATACGAAAATGATCGGTGAACTCTTAATTAGGAATAGAATTTCAGTTGTACAACTAGCAGAATAAAAACTTTACTATTTCACGATTTTGGTTTAGTTCAAAGCAATTTCACTACTGCGGCATACTAAGAAGAACAAAACAGAATTATTTTAGAGAATTCTAAAAAAATTCTGAACTACCAGACAGAGAAGATAATGTTTCCAAAACAATTGAAAAATGTATTCCATCAAATCGTTCTTTTTTCTTGATCGAGTTTTGTTTCAAGTTCAAGGAAAAAGTTATCAAATGGTCTTCAAATATAATATTAGATATAACTTTGAACATAAATAGTGAATATTTTCTTGAAAGGTTGGAAACAAAATGAAAAAAATTTTCTACTCGTTGGGTGCACTAAACGATTCCCAAAAAGATACAGCAACTAAAAATCGCATGAGAAACGGAACGAAACTGAAATAATTATGGACATCGTATTCTTTCTTTGGTATTGAAAGATGACGGAACACAGATACCATTTGATGATATCCCTATCCACCAGAGAAGCCGTGAGTGTATTCAGGATGAGTCATCAACAAAGGTGAAAAAGCAGAGGTCTGTTAAAAAAATTTTGTCGTGGAAATAACATAACCGTCATTGAACACTTAACCCATTTGTCCGATTTAGTCATGTGTGATTATTGAACATAACGTTTCATAACCGAAGATGAGATAGAGTAATTCATCGATTGCTTTAGAGTATTTCAAAAAATATTTGTCTTCATGCTTTTGAGTCATGGAAGCATCAATTATAAAAGTACATCGGTGTAGATTGTCACTACTTTCGATATAAATTCTATCATTTTCTTCTTAAATATGAAGCGTTACCTATGTATTCATAAAAAAAATTATTCTGACAAAAATTTATTGCTCCACTCCAACAAATCTCATAATGAAAAAATATCCAGTTCCAGTTTGTTCTGATTTATATTCGACAAAATTCATTTGATTCTAGAAATTACTACAATTGGTGATTGAGGAAATTATTTCAGGTTACTCAATGGTCAAAATGATTTAAGACATTGTGAATTAGGGTATAGGTATCAGAATACAATATCCACTTCATTGAGATCTTTTTTGCAGTATCTAAAGTGAAACTTGATATTAGAACAACGCCTGATGTGTATTATTTTTTATAGAGGGAAATGCTTTTCACGTATCATCAGGACACGATGTTATGCGTAGTGTGTCAAACTCGGTTCGCTTACCAATTAAAAACCTACTTCTCTCTGTTTTACTTCTATATCTTCCACGCCAATCTGATAGGAGATGATCTAGTAAACATACTCTTCCTTGCCATAGTGCACAGTGATCACGGGCAGTGTGAATGTCCAAGAGTAACCTCTCCTTCAATAAATGTAAGTTTATCGCCTGTATTTGGTAAAACCATGTTCAGAGTGAACGTAGGTTACAATGGTGCTATTCCTCAAGCATTTGTTTCTCTATTACCCTTGTCATTTGCCCACGAGCTAAAGCTTCCTGCTATTGCCACTAATGAGTGCTGTTCCGTGAAATTCATATAGTGAGAGGCTAGGTGGAGTATAGGAGCAAAAGAAGTTCATTTCGCCCATCTTCGCCACCACAAATCAGCTTCAGTCACATTACCATTACTGTGTTGTCTTTTTCGACGTAGACAGAGCATCGGACGTTATTCTTGCAGTCAATATCTCTGGGGCAACTTTCTCCCCACTTCATATAATTTCAATATTTTTCTCATTTCCTAAATAATTCAAACTGTTTTTCAACGGTTGGGTAAATTCATACACATTGTCTTTCATTCATTCAATCTATTTGAACACTTACAATGGTCCTAATTAACTCATATAATAATTAATTTATCACTTACACTACTAATAATCAACAAACAAAACAAATGAATAAAACGACTTTCCTAGAAAATAGTTCTAGAAAATGATATAAACAACTCGCATCTGTTCATAAAAAATATACATCAAAGGCGCTGACATACTTTCAGCGTTTTCACTAAATTTTAGAGTTCTGTTATAACCGGACATGACCGGCTTTACGCTCCTTGTCTTGGACGAATTCGTAACACAATTGGATCGGTCCACTCGACTTTTTCCGTTTGATGGAAAGATAGCCATAGTGTCAACAACTGAAACACTTCGATAATCTCTATAGTGTTATTATCCGGCAATTAGCACAGCCAATCCTGATTTGGCTATAAGTAATTTCTCCGCAATGGGTGAAGCTGAAGTACGTCTGTGTACCACCTATGACTACACGCACTAACTTAATGGCATCCGGTATGGCTTCTCCTTCGTCTTCAGCAGCGTTCTGCAGGGCTGCAACGATTTCCTCTTTATCCGTCATCTCATCAACTTCAACATATTAAGCTCATTGATAAGCGTTTCTGAGTATTTCAGACTTGCATCTTCGTGTTAGTACTTGAGTCAAATGACGCTTGCTGGAAAGGAAGTCCATTGTTCACCTCTTTTTCGCCATTGTTTTGTTCTGTTTTTGATTCAGTTTCTACGATTCCACCACGAGTATCGGTCGACTTCAGCAGAACCCTGGTTACTAGAGGAAGTACGTCGGTTTATTGCCCCAACGCCTTTCACTCCTCGACGCACTAAACCACTGACAGGAGCGGTGTTTTTTCCGCGAGAGCTATTTTATTTTAATTCTACTCTGTGCCGCACTTTCCCCGCTCCACGACCTGGGGACGTGCTTCGCAGTGGTAAGTAAGGTAAAACGAAGCATGCTGAAGTGCATACATTTAAAAAATACGTGCTCCACACTTTAATTGACTCCTGCACGGGTTAGACACTTCTTAAATCCTCATGTGTCCAATTTTGGGTCAGATGATAATGACCTCTTCATAAGGCTGGTTAAGCCAGATATCTAGCCACAGGATAAGTTAGTGAGTCCATCTTCCCTTGGTCGAGGCGCCACATAAGATTTGCCAGCGAACAATACTATTTCTTCGCTCAAGTCTTTTGAGCTTTATCGGGCTCAGTGTAATCGATCTTCTCTGCCGATAAAGGGGGATCTTATTTCTTCTGCTAACACTTCATTGGGCGGCATTCCTGCAATGACATTTTCTGCGTTGTCGAACACTGTGCGACCTCTGCGTGTGTGTGTATGTGTATGTCGAAACAGTCGAAACATCTTTTAACCCTAAAACTAGTTCAAAGTTGAAAACTTTTGATTCAATAATTTTACAAGGAGTATTGGAATATTTGCGTATGAGGAAATAGAGTCAAAACATGAGACAACAACTTTATGTAAAGTTTTGACAACTTTCCTAATATTAAGAAAGGCATGAGAGAGAAGATGATTTCTGTTCTTAATTGCTTCCATTAATGAATTATGAACAATCAGAGATGAGTACATCAACATCATTGGGTATTTTTTAACAATAATAATTTATATTATTTCCGTCACTTCTACGTTTTTGTTGATATAAGACTGAACACTTAATGTTCAAAAACACGTCTCGTATTTGACATATATAAGATACATGGACTGAATTTTAAAAGTCACAGGCCTCTCCGCCAATTCCAGTAGAGCCCTGCACATAAAATAAAAGAGGTTAGTGGTCCTTGTTCTTGTCTCATTTTAGTTTAGTTCGATGTATTCCAAAAAAAGAAACTATTGTTCGTGTTACTAAAATTGAATGTGTTGCAGTATCCACTTCAAAACCATATTATAATCCATAGTTGTAACGTTAGTTGATTATTGAGAGTATTATAGATTTTTCAAATCTATTTGTGTTATCTAGACAAAAATTATTGATGTTTCCAAATGAATATTGATTACTAGCGTAGAATTCATCTCCCTAATACATGGCGTGTGTTAAGGTATATACAGAGGTCGCGTGTAATGGAGTGTTAATAAAGTTCAAGGTCAAACATTTCATTATTGTGGAATGAGTCCGAACCCTGTTTTTCACATGGTTACACTACTCTATATTGCTTTTTCACGTGTCAGATAAGCGAAAAATTTATTCATATATTCCCAAGAAAATAAAACATCAAATTTTGTGTTTACAATTGATTATAATATATCGACGCACTTCGAAGATATTCAGTCAAGTGATCAATATTTTGAAAAAACATTTCATGCTTTACAAGTGATTGAGTAATTTGAAAACTGGTTCTGATATTTTCTCACAAATTTTGGTAGAGCTTTAATGAAATAAGACAAACACTATCTTTATTTCCAGATCTGGCAGTTTTCAAACATTACTTTTTACGCAACTTTTCCATTTTATGCTACATATTTCTTATGATTCTAGCATAACATTCGGCTTGTTACTTTTCCTCTCCATTCTCCATTCTAGGAATTCAATAAAACTTCTTAATTAAATATAATTCTTCATCTACTTATCAACACCACACCTATCAAAGTGAATTTTAGTAAATTTGTGGTGATTTTATACTCGCTGTTCTATAGCTACCAGGTTAGTAGTTTTAACAACTAAGAATACAACCACCAGACTACAAATTCAACTCACTCCAACATCTGAGAATCTAGTTGAGAACTACAATAATCCCGGATTTCCATAGATCGCAGCCTTATCTTCAATATATTCATCTGAGTTATTTTTAATGTATGATGGAAATCCATTGCATTCTATTGTAGACTTTTTGCTCCACAATTACCTGAGGTCAATCCTCTCTCTTTTTGATACGAACTATATCTTTTCAAGAATCTTGAACCACTATTTATACTTAATATTACGAATTTCTGTTAATACCAACTAATTTATTATAATTATGCAATAGCTCAACTCAACAGCCTTGTCTTCTAGTTGAGAAAAACTTATAAATTATTAAATAAGTCAACTGCTATTAGATACCAAAGAAAATTTCAGATTTATTACCTTGGAAACAATTTTCACAATCATATTAAATGAGGGTACTTCAGATTTTACATGTATAATATTTATATTTTTGGTTATATTAATGGAATCAAAATTTCTCATGTCCTGAGACATCAGGTGAGCGTACTGTGCTAAATTCGATATTGATCAAGACGTAATGGATGAATTAACAATAATTTGTATTGCTGCCCGCCTACACTTTAATCTCAAACTTAATATCATGAATCGACGGTTTGGTAAAATGTTTGTAACATGCCAATCGGCCTATTGCGTTTATCATAAAAAATTTGTTCAATTTCGTTAATTAATACTTTAGGCACTTACTTTCTAGTTTCTTAGGTCTGCTTTAAGACTTTTAAGCACTTTAAATTCTGATGAAGGTGTGAATATCTGATAATAGAAGCCTAATACAAAATAATATTTTCAAAAAATGCTCGTGGTGTGATTTGAATTTTCATAGCAGAGTTATTCCAGAAAAGGTCTCTATTAATTAAACAATTTTTTCATGAGATTTCAGATTCAATATCGGAAATATATTGTTCTCAAGTTTTGATAATTGGAGTATTCAAGTCGAATATATTTAAATGAATACAAGAATACATCGCACAGTCAAAACTACTAGATTACTACTATGAAATTTGACTAATAGGATACCTACTTTGAGAACAAAGGCTCCTACTGAGAAAGGATTTTTATACTTTCTTCGTTCAACCCTCTTATAAGGGAGTTAAGCAAAGAATGAGAATGTTTTCGTTTTAGATTTCCGATAACCATTAGAGGATAAAAATCGAAAAATGTTGTGTATGAAAAGTAATCCAATTTCAATTTGAACTTCACCCAATCGAATAATTGATTTTTTCTTAATCTACGTCATAATTTTGGTTTTACAGAACATCATTGATTCACTAAAAAGAGTACTCCTAATTTTTTTTAGTAATTTGGTGTGAAATACAGGTAAGAAGTTTATATCAAACTATATAACTATGAAACATTATACTAGATATTAGCGATTTCACAGTCACAGACAATAATCTTTGAAAATAGATATATAGATATATATATGTATATATATATATATATTTAGGGTGCAATGTGAAACTATATCTTCACCATATTAGTATCCAAGAGGGAATATATATTCCCAAAAGTTGAACTTAGTGTCATTTCATATTTCAATGTAGAAATATTAGAAGAAATCTAGAAATCATATTGTAGAAGGAGCTCTGGCATTTTGTGACATGCGCTTCAAACCCTCGATCAAAAATTTATTTTTTGAATGAATAAGAATTTTTTAAGGACCTCATTAGCATCCAACTCAATTTTTATTATAGTTATCGTTTTATGATATTTGATCTTCGTGAAAATCAATTGAAAAATAAAGTTGTAGACATCATCAATCAACAAACGTTTAAATATATCACAGATTGTGGTCCTGGATTGAGAATGCTGACTAAAAAATTTTCACTTTCTCAGACTATGCAAGTATATATAAAAAGCTTTCCTCGGATCTATATAATACTGGATTAAGCTGAAATTCCTTTTTGTCGCAATAACTAGTCGCTCTATATCGAGGTACTTGTTTCAATTTTAGGTCATGATAGAAATATTTTGACTTCTTAAGATCAATTTTGAAATTAAAAATATATATTATTTCATTCAATCGCAAGTTTATTGTGAAATTACTATTTTCTCAAAAATTATTAACGTTTGGTTATTGTTGGACTTTTCTCGATTTTTCGCTATGATTACATTGTTTGAAACTTCTCCCAAACACATCATCATAATTTTCCCGTTTCATGGCTGTTTTCAATTATCGTCAATGTTGCAATTTCTTGCACAGTTGCGTCGATATGATTATCATCTAGATACCTCACAGATAGTTCAAGAGAGGAACGTTTTAAGTGCAAAGTATTTCCATGAAATTCCTATTATTGTTAAAAATTGAATTTAAAAGAGTTATTCAAGGTGAACCAATGTTTTCGAGGCCATCGTTTATGGAAATGCCAAATAATTAGGGCAAAAACAAAGTTTTTCAGTTTATTTAGAACTTCCTGATAACAGGCGAAAATAGAAAAATGATGGCGAGAAAATCTCACAAAAAAAGTTATAATCCATTATTCCATGGACAACTCATTTTTCACGGAAAATGATGCAGTAAATGTGAGTGAGACTTCCTTTTATGCGCAAAGTACTGCCTGTAGATCCCATTAAAGCACGTCTTTGAGCGGTAAAAATTATTTATTAATCACTATTTAACGTTGACAGTAAAAAACCGATTCAAAGCTGGATGCTTGATAAAAAAGAAAAAAATTAATGAGAAAAAAAGTTTCATATCTTTTGGCCACACGGCGATAAACGCAATTTTAGTTTTTTCTGTCCGAAGTTAAAGGGTTTTCGACCAAAAATTCCAAAACAATTATTATTGGCATTGTTTGGATGCCTTCTAAATAAAATTCAGATATTCAGATACACCAAAATAAGCTTTTCTTTAAATAACTACTGGAAAATAGAAAAAATGGATAAAATCACATTTTACAAATAAAATACGTGATAAACTTAATAAAACTTAACGGAGGAAAATGTTTCATGTCTTATTTTTTTTATAATGTGATTAACTCTAATATTTGAATGAATTTTCCATTCTCTCACACTATTTCTCTTATTAGACAATAATTGAGCAGGGATTCGTAAACCTTTTTTCTAATAATAATTGTGAAAGCATGATATTGAATTAAAATGACTTTGTCGATTATCAGACGTAGAATTGTTTCAATATTGAAATAAACCGGCAAGTTGGACACAAAAATTCATCGTCACAAGCATTTAAAAGTACGATAACAGCTATTCAATATATAATTCTCAGAAATTTGTACATTTCAAATGTGGAATAAATTTTTTGTGTTCAACTGTATTCACCATATATCTATGTATAAGTTGTCTCCCTCTAAGGGATTTATTTTAGGAGAAATCAGCATAAGATCAGCTTAAGATCTGTCAGTCGAGAAAGTAATGATGGAATATAAAAAGAACCGTTTCCATCCCAAAAAACTGACTTTTGTTCTGATCAGTTACAAAAAAGCACTATGAGCATAACCAATTGACCTATGACCGAATCCGGGCAAATAGTTCGTGCAAGAATTGCAACTGTTCATTTACAAGCTGAAAATGCTAGGTACCATCTTACTTGTCATCGTAATATATTATGTTCCTGTTGGTCGTCCACTTAGTGATGACATCAATATACAAATGAATAAAATTGAAGTATATTGAAGATAGTCTTCACACATTTTTGATCCTCCAAGAACTTCTTGAGACAGCGGGGTCTTAGAAACAGTGGAGTCACGAGCAATTTGCTAATAAATGAATTATCAGATATTCGAAATATCGTCTTGAACGGCTAGACGTTCAATAAAGCAGAGTTAAGTAGCAGAAGACTAACCAAAAACCAGAGAACACAAAATTCAAAGAATAAATTTTACAAAACTACAACAGATTTAGACCATCAATGATTGGAAATAGGTTCTGTTCTCCGATGAAACTAGAGTTACCATTATAACTTCAAATGGATGTAATCGTCTCTGACAAAGGCAAGAAGAAAGGTTTGCCAGCTGTAATTTCTCTCCTGAAGTGCTCTTAAACATTTTCGAGAGGAATTTGCTTCGATGCTCGTACGGAGTAGGTCCCCATATATACGAGGTCTACGAATGCTTAGTATTACTTAGACAACATTATTGTCGAACATCTAATACTGATGCCTTTTGCTCCGTTAATTGAGCCTAATTTTTGAATCAGGACAACGCTCCTCCTCACGTGGCTAGACAGGTTATGGGCTACTTCTGTGATGTAAATATCCCTTTATTTCAGAGGCCACCTAACAGTCCGGATATGAATACTACAGAATATCTATGAGACTATCTTAAAAAGAGAATTCGGAGTCATAGACCCCTGTTTCTAGAGCCTACGCGGTATGCATTTATTCTCTTTTACTGTTAATTTTTCTCTTTTTTTTTCAAATTTTGAGGTTTGATAGCTTGATAGTGTTCATGATTATTTCAATGTGAATTTCAAATTTAGATTAATTGAAGTGATGCGTTAATTTTGTCCAGGAGTTTATTTGGCTTCTCCGTAAACGATGGCGATGAAAGCATTGGCTCATCTTCAAGTTTCTTTTTCAACTATAATTGGCATATCATAAATATACTTGGCACTTTGAGGTATTTTTATACTTCGTTCACCCTATGTAACACAATTGCCAAATCCCTACTAAATCAGTATTAAGTAGCTATACCATAATAATTAGGACAATAATTAATCTTTCACAAAAAAACATCGCTGCATTTCATTGTATTTCTTGAATTTTGTGATATTTTTCGACTTAAAACACAATCATTCAAATGGAAATCCCATATCACATTCTCGGGTATTTCAATTAAGGCCCTCAGAGATATTCTGCTAATATGCCTTTCATATCTTCATAATTCTATGTTCAGTCAAAGATTGCATAACTGGAGTCCCGGGATTATTGGTGAAGACAGGTTTTTGGATGTCAAGGATTTGATTTGTTCTTCAATTGTGTGTATATTTAAATAAGGAGCGAGACAATTGGATAACCCTCTGAACCAAAACCAACAATTGAAATATATTTTTTTATCATGAGAATTCTAGATTTATGAGGCTTATGTTGAGACTCTGATACAATGGTGATAGTCATTCGCATATAAAAAAAGGTGATAATGTTCAATTTTTTTTATAATAATACAAAGAAAATTTACAGTTAAATGATTAAAACGCTCTTGAAAAAATCCAATTATCCATCATTTAGATACGTGTCAAGAGGCTCTTGATATCTTCTTTCAAAAATAATGTCAGCTCATCAGTGAAAACATTAAATTGAGAACATAAAGTCGACGATATCGCTTGTCTTTTCCTTGTTACAGTGCTTGTCTTGAGTTGCAAATGGATGTTCCTTTTTGCTCAGACGAGAGTTGTAGGGAACGCATTTTTTAAAAGAAGTAATCCTTGAAATATTAGCGCCATTTAACTGCAATGGAATCTTTATACTGGGAAGTAGATTGTAGCCGAGATTACTGGAATAAAAAATGCTATTGGTGACAATCATTGAAATAGAATAAAATGTGTAGGAATAGTAATATGTTTCTGAGACTTTTTGAGTTGTAAGTTGAAGTGATGTTTCGATCCAAATAGAACTTATCAGTTTTCTTGTTACTTTGAGACTATTATGAGTCGAATTTCTGGATTTTATTGATTGTGTGTAGAAATATTGAAACGATAATCGTTTGATTGTGAATAAAATGAACACAAATCTAAGTAAAGATTATTAGAAAAAAGAAAACAGTAGCGAATATATAATACATAGCATAAGAGTATTCTCGAAAAACCACTCAATACAAACCAAATTTGAAAGCTGCTCTTATCATATTCCAGAAATCTCTATCGTTCTTGAAGAACATAATTATCAGGTCAGCAGAATTTGCCAGTATTTTCAAAAACAGCAATAAGATCGGCTAGGTGTGTATGGACGAATAAGCAGATACTTTGTATCCGTAAGACCTATATCAGTACTTTCTAGGTAAAAGTATCAGCTAATGAAAGGTGCTCACGAGTTAATTTAGACAAATACTATCTGAAAAATTATACAACTATCCTACGCGATAGTGAAGCAGTTATTAGACCGATCAACTCACAAACAGTTGTTGATTATGTTAACGCATTTATCATACAAAAGAGGGCTAAGACGCCTTTCGCCAAAACTTTTTCCACGAGGTGATCAGTTAGAATCAAAAGAAAGGAATGAAATTGGAAACCTCAGCAGAACATTAGAATAAGTATCTGAATATTGTAAATTCGAGAATATTCCTCTGATACTGTAATCTATCTGGATATTGTCATTTGAATTAATACCATGAGAGAATACAAATAATGACGTCTACAACTAATCGAGATCAATAGCGGAGAGTTAACATCTTTGAATAGGCTCAAATTATCAAGGTTGTTGATCTTTTTGGAGAAATGTAGTATACATGTCCACCCCAGCTCTAATTAATCGGGAATTTTAGGTTGCTGTGTATATATTATCAAAAACACAAACAACTTGTAATCTTAACGTCAACTTTACTCAAATATTGTATGTGGAATGTAAATTTTGTATTATTTCAAATGTTAATAGTTTTTCAAATTAGAGGAATGCAATTTTATTAACATTTCTCGAAGTCTGTGAAGCAGTATTTCCAATTTTTATTACTGATACTCTCTTTAACGTAACAAGTGGCCACAGTTGCCGATTTCCATCGCACTTGTCATTGGATTTTGATCGATTGTTATACCACTGTTTGCTATAATAGTAACAGATATTAGTCGAAACTTGTACTTGTACTTCTTAGTATCCTCTAACAACTTGGATGACAATAGTAATAGTGGAAACAATGAATTAGTCTTTTGTGACAGATTGTAAATTATTTTGCCTTGACAACGAAAGGTATAGAATTGATACAATCACCTCAACCAGTGAATTATTAGTTCTTATTTGCATTGTTTGTTATTTTCAATTAACTATTTATAATATTCCAAATTCTATCAATAAAAAAATGATGTGAAGGTCTTTGGAAGTTCTAGTTCTAGTTCTATTTTGAGCAGTGCGGTTCACTGTTGTACTCGAAAAAAGATCTTTATATTCACTTAAACTTCAGTATACAATTAAATAAGCGCTAAAAGCGTTATTTCATTCTTATTAAGTTTATCCAAATCAATGTCGCTAAATTATTTCTTTTGTGTATACTTTTCTAGTTTCACTAAGTATACGGATCTATAATTTTTCTTTATGTAGTAGAAAAACACTCTAAAAGAACGAGAAATCCGTATTTCAATGTCCTCTAGATATTTGCCAATAAAATGCACAGAAATACTTTGAGAAACGCTCCACGTTCCCTTCTATAAATTTCCGTTTCTATTGGTTTCCACATCTAATGAATACCAATAAATGATGTTTATTGTTTGCGAAGGCATTTGGATTTTTAAAATTGCCGGTGTTTCCAATAAAAACGATTAAATGACTCGTTTTTATGTATGAATGGGGTATTGGAATAATGCAGATTCGTACATCTTTGTGATTTTATTTCCGTAGCATTTGGTCACCTTTCTGTATTAACCTAATACATAAAGGCGAATGTAATGAACTCGTGAGACATTAAAATAATGCTGCTCTCCGAGATTTATTTTATGAGATAAAGCTGGCTGAACCGACATCTTCCTACAACGGCGTCGCTTTTGTTGTCAAATTACTGGCAAGATAACGGAAAGGACTACTTAAGCACTTCGTTTGTGTAGGCGAATATTTTGCAACGTTTTACGTTTAACAAACTTTTTGAGCACTATTACTTTATCAAAAAATTTCACGGTTGTAATCCTCAACTGATCATAAATTCTTCTGAATATATATTTCTAAAAAAATTGAAAGCTTGAGAGCATATAAAGGTAGGTCTCAAATTAATCATAATAATGCTTCTGAATATTCTTGATTTTGGGTATCTTCTGTTTTGAAAATAGTTTTTTTTTTTTAATATTTTTCAGATGATCGATAAAGACTGAAGTAAGTCGGAACGTCAAGTTCTATCAATCTTTCAAAAATTATTGAAAAACACTAATTTTAAAACAGAAGAGACCTAAAATCAAGAACATCTAGAAGCATCAATATATCAAAAGATCTAAGAAAAGAGAAACTAGAGAAGTCAATCATAATTATCCTGTACGATTCATATAACTGAAAAACTACACTGATTACCCAACAGTCAGTCTGGAGAATATCAAGGTGTCAAGAAGACTCTTCGAAACGTACTAGAGCGATTTTATTTGATACATATTTCAGATTGTTTAAAGGTCTGATGTAACATACAGTAACGCTAATAAACACATCAATTCTTTGAAGAAGTGAGTGAAAGTCCATTGTCTTTCAAATTAAGAGACCGCATATACTGCGGACATATTGAAAAATATCAGAAGCCATAAGCAAAATTTCAATTCAAATATTTCTTCATTACACTACAAACAAAATAGACGATATATATATATATATATATATATATATATATATATATATATATAAATTTATGCACTTACACCTCCTAATCGATAGAGAAAAGATGAAATATTACGAGATACCCAAGTAAGAGAAGGATGCTTTGAAGAAGTTCTCCGACTCCACAGCCGAAAAAGTGAGAAAAGTTATTTTCTCAAGCATAAAAGCTCCTGATGTGTAGGTTCAATCCTTATTAAAAAGACTATTAATGCTACTAAATAAGATACCTACCGAAAGACTTGGGAAAGCTGTCTTGGAATTTAAAGGATGGTGTGTGCATATGAAGGCAACAAGAAGACAAGATACCGTGCTACAACTGAGAGGAAACGAACTTTCTTTTGCTTCACTGTGATGAAGACATGGATCATAGTACTTAACCTGGCATCATCTACGTACGAGAACTGGCATGTAACTTAAAGAGGAAGTTCGATCGATTATCAGAACTTCCTCAGAAATTATGGCTTTTATTTTAGTTCTTTTGACAAGAGGTGTATAACAAGGACGTACTGTGGACAGTGTAAACAAAGGAACAATGAAATATATGTGTATTCTCATTTGGATGACGCCGGTATCCATAATTCAAGAATATTTCAACTATAGTTGATCTAAGAACTTCATATGTACTGTAACACGAGACAAGTGAAAATGAGAATAGGTCTGATGAAGGGTGTTTTATTGCTCGAACGAAACAACAGTGCTAGAGGGTGCTGTATGAGGTTTATAGGAGATTTAAGTATTTGTGAGTTTCTCATTGTTTCGCTCTAGCTTATAGTTTTTTATGTTAAAAGTTTTTACTATAAAACGTGATGATATATGGTATATGGAGCTTCAATAATCGGAATAATTATCTTGATCCTTCTGATTTTGTAAACAAGGTGAAGTGATCCTCTTATACTTTGTGCTTTTATTTCATTGATAAATTCACATCATCATATGTGTTATGGATTCTCCTGGCAATTATCACTGAGTCACTCATAATTCTGAAGAATACTGGTTTCGCCTTTCTCTAAATGTAGTTTATCATTTTAGCTACGATGCTCTTCCTTTTTTCAAATTCTATATTGCTCGTAATTTTACTACAAATTTAATTATATTTATCTTATTTCCATTATCATCACATTTTAGGACAATACTTCTTCTTGGTTGATGCCACTCATTTGTTTAAAGTATCTCTTCTACATGTCTATCGTTTATTTTTTCGTGAACGCGTGAATAGAATAAGAAATACGAACAAATGGAACTAATTGCATTAATTCTTCAGGAAAGATTGTAATATTTTTTCTTTAAACATTCAGATTCTCGTGTTAATTCGAATCAGATCAAGTATTCAAGTCCATGGCAAAATTTTTCATTAAAACGCTCCTCACTTAGACTAGTGTAATTTCATCCTCAAACAAAATTAAATATTGTATTATGTGCCAGGCATATAAAAGGTAGTTAACTGCACAACCAGAAACTTCCTCTAAAACTAAAATTATTGCCTGGCATATTTGAACTAGGAAATGTAAATTTTTTGATACGTGCTATCTGGAAGTTGGCAAACTGCTCGTTAATTTCTAAAATTACAATACAAAGAGTTTGAATAGTTTTTAGAATTGGATGAATATTAGATAACAACTACATAGTTTTCAGAGAATCTAAATGTATCCATAGAAATCCGAGCTCACATGATATATAAAAAGGAAGAATGCCATGAAAATATGACATTAAAAAGATTCGTTGTCTGCATCTAGAAGTGATTCATTATCATACATCTCACTCATGAAAAGTATCAGAGAATTAGTTGTTTCGTACAAAGATTTAAACATATTTCAATGATTAAGGAATACAATATTTTTCATTTCTCTCAATATTTTGATCAAAAATGAGGTCAATGAACGACTGCAACTATCTCACTCAGTATGTCACACAAAAGTGTACAGACAGGTAGTGACATATTCGAACCTGGCAGCAAGAAAATCTGCTAATACAGCCGCTTTAGTGGAGTGTTTGAAGTATTTATTGTGAAATATGAATCTTAAATAGCACATTGATATAAAATTCTGATTCGAGTTATGAAAATATAAGTGAAAGAAGCTCACGAAACGTTATAATCTGGCTGAGTAATTGTCCGCTGAAGTTTCACTGTTTGTCGTCATCGACTCAATTACCAAGTTCGGTACTATGTAATATCTAGATTTCAGAAGTAATTCCAGTAATGAATTCAACGATTAGTGCATTGCTCGCCACGTTTGTTATTGATAGAAAATTTTTTGTTGTTAAACCCCGTATATAAGTTTAAATCATAACCCCTAATCAGATCTGCTCTAGTTTCAATATGTTATTTCAATTCCATACCTCATCACCGAAGTATAATCTCATCCCTCCTTTATCTCTAATATAAATTGTTCTCGCATTTGGTTTCTGCGAAAAACTTTTAGTTATTACAGCTCAAATTCCTGTATTTAATAACCTGTTTCTGACTCCATTTCTAATATTCAACCCTGAAGTAGGTTTAACAGAGAAACGATAAGTACACAGGTAGCGTAGAAATGTGTACATACTATGAAAGTTGTGATATTTCTTTCCTCACAAATTTAAATAAAATTTTCTTCTGATACGGTATATATAGGTTCTTTCTAACATTCATTTGAAAATGGTAATCCATAGGTTCGGTTACTATGGGCAACCTCGATGTAGATTAATCGTGGTTCACTAAGAGGCCCTTTATTTTAGTTAATTAGCTAGCCTCCCTCTTAAATTTTTCCTTTATTTGGAAACCCAGAATAGAGTTTTTCAATTTTTCTGTTCCTAGCTCCCAATATATTGTCTCATCCCCCAGCATGTGACGAAATTTTTCCGTCAAGTCCGAGCACAGACAAAGTAGATGCTCGATCGTCTCTTCTGCGTTACACTCGTTGCAGTGGTTGTTCTGTTCGGTGTGCCTCCTCATTTCTGAACTCTTATACCAATAGTACAATGCCCAGTGATCTTCTGGATAAAGTATTTTTTGATAATTATTAAATTTTTTGATATTATTTCAACTTGATACTTGACCAAATCGTTCTGTATATCTTGCAATTACTTCTGCTTCACCATATATATATATATATATATATATATATATATATATATATATATATATATGTCAATAGCATCGGTAGCAGTACTGTTACTGTCTCTTCGACATTCTCTCTCCACCTTCAACAAACCTATCTATCTGCTTTCACTTTATTGTTTTCGGGTTCCTAGCAGAGGCTCACTCCAGCGTCAAAAATCCAGGAGAGTGCTTCGTGCCAGCTCATAACCACTATATTTTGTCTTTCTTGCTCTCCAAGTAGACAGCCATGTTTCTGTATATATTTTTTCTTGTCAAGATTCTATATTGTGTGGATTCCCATTCGAGAAATATTACATCCAGTTTTTAGTCTGTACGACTTTTGAATGTTCAGTTCTTTGGAAAACACATCAGCTTTTGTTCCTTATTCTGTTGCCGAGCTCTCTGTGAAGATATCCTTTACGATGTATTTTTGATTCTATTCTTCTCCTGAAGGAATGTTTATTTTTTTCCTTTCCTTGTTTGTTTTTAGTAATCATATGTCAGCGTTCCTCCCATTCCACTCATTTCCTGCAGGATAAATGTATGTTCATAATTTTTTGCCTCCAAAGGATATTTTCTCTCAACCAGAGAGTGCCTTTTGAGGCTACACGTTTTAGGGTGTTCCGTGCGCGCCCTTGCATGTGTACATTTTCTATTAATTATTTCATGAAATGTAGGACATAGAATTAATCATTTTATTCGTACATTTTGCTTTCAAATTTTAATTTTCATAACTATTCAAATTTTTCAATAGGTTACCTTCACGATATTATGAATTATCAGCTAGTTATTCTAATATCTTCTATTTTCAATTTCTATCACTCAATTAGTAATCCAAGGTTGAAATTCAAGTTACAGAATTACTCATATTTCTCTTTTTTAAACCTTTATAATATAAGTAATTGAATCATTCAATATGTCTTCTTAGGAAATGAAAGTGGTCGAGACAATCATGTATACTAAAAATATCGTAATTTGAGAAAATTTGTATCGGGACATATAGAGGAAGAAATGTTTGATAACAAGCAAGGTATTTGTTCCAATTAGATAATTTCATCGTTATGAGTTTCAATGAAATTTTTTTTGTAACCAGCAATCTATTATCATTGTATTGATAGACTGCTGAATATATAGTTGATGAAAATTACCAAACTTACAAATTCATGCATTATTTTAACACGCAACTTCTTATTCATCTTATAAACGATTAATCTTTGAATTATGTCAGCTGGAATGACCACTGAAATATTCGGTTATCGAAATTTATGTCAACTATTATGATTTACTCCAATTGTGATTTATAGGTATAAACTTTTCCTCATTATCAAATAAGTAAATATTGCGTTAAGAAAAATTCCGTATGCAAAAATTACTTTATTGCAATTAAATAAGTGCATATATTAATTTTCATTGAATGAGGTCACGCTTCCAAAAAAAAACTCCACTCATGGGAATGAGTGAACAATAAAAATATTCAATTAAATAAAAAGGATTAGCACAAATTGAAGTTTTTATCAGCATTGCTGTAGAACAATTCACTTAAGTTCTAATTGTGGAAGTCAAAGTAAATAGTTATTCACGTTATAAGTCCGGGAAGTGATCTAGTACGGTACGAGATAGATGTTTATGGACGAGGCTACGAAGAAGCCGAGTCTTGAATATCTATCTATTTGACAATTTTACTGAGAAATAGCTCCTTTTATTATTCTCTTATCATTAAAAAAAATAAAAATTAACATAATTAAAAGAATTTAAGAGTACTCTAAACCGTACACAAGGATAACGTAAAGTTCCATTTTTTCATACTTTACTGTGAAGTCGACTTTACAGTACTACAGTAAATGACATTTAACAATATGCATTTAACATGCACATAATGAGATCCCATATCAAACACGTGCGTTCTAAGCAGAAAACTTAAACTTCTTGGTTCAATTAAATTACAATCAAATTTTTATTTGGTCTATTTACACCAATTTGGTCGATTGCAAAACATAGAAACTTAGCATTAGCGAGATATATTTAGGATTGAAAGAGTGATGCCCATTACGCACGAAATGAGAATTGTTTTTCCTGCGTAATGGGTTACTTACAGCTCTTGTTATGTAATGTATTATTTCCGGACTAAAATTAATACTTTAAAGTCGACTTTACCGAACAATATGAAAAAAATATCAAGGAATGGATAGGAAAGTACTACCTTGATCTAGATTTCATCCTTCTTTATGATGACGATTTTGACACAAAGGTTAGTTGATTTAAAACAATAACGGCTTTTCTAATTGAAAACTAGAGTATCATAATTCACAATTTAAACTGGAAATGTCTTCTTGAATGGTATAGAGATAGCACAACAAATTGTGTATCACTATCATTTTGAACGAACAATCTTACCCGACTATGGTTGAATTTCCAACAAAAACATTATATAAAATTAACCTCCACATTGACATTTGGTTGAGCCAACCAGCGTCAAATCACTTTCTTTCGGTTTTACAGGCTTCAGGTTCAACATTGATGAAGTACCTAACCAGAGAAAAAGACAACGTGATGGCAAGCGACCATACGCAGTTGTAACCACCCCCTATCTCTCACTGCTTAATCTAATTGTCAATATCACGCAATAAGAATAAAAGAACTATAATGCAACTATCATATAAGACTTCACGAGTAGATTCGATGCTCATGAAAATTCCACATGAAACTACTACAACAAATCTTGAATCAGGGATCGTACCATAAATAACTAACAAAATGCTCTCATGAAAAAGAATCTTCGTTAAAGATTACTGTCTTTATTTTTATAATACCTGATTTTGGTCTCTCCATTTCTAAATGTATTTAAAACTCATTTATTCCTTTATACATGTAAATTATGAAATTTTTGAGATCTCTTCTCATTATTCTACTCCAATTGCATTGTTTGATTTGGTTCACTGATATTAATAATTACAACACTAATGAAAACATCAGCCGAATAATATCATTGACTCTATAATTCATGAAATATCAATTATAATGTATACTTAATAAAATAATAAAATTAGAAAATATAACATAACAATTAAAATAAGTGAAGTAATTTCACTTTCATTCATTTTCATTTTCAGAGGAAAAGAATTTAATACTTTTTTCAAATTGTATGAGTCTCTTCATCTTATTATACATAGAGATCATTCATTAAAACTCCTTTTTGTATACTAAACCGGTTGCATAAATGTCCAACTCATTTTTGAGAAGAGGAAAATTTTTCTATAAATTACACTTGTGACGATAATGATAGAGAAGCGTATGGTGATATTATGTAATCATTTTATGGATATTGATTCCACCCTTTTCTAAACAGTAGAATTGATTATACTTAAATTGATTTGGGGTTTTGAGAGAACAGAACATGGATTTTGTTATTTATTTGATTTGTTCAAGTAATAATTTTTACCACTATGATTCCACCCTGTATTCACTCACATTCACCCAATAATACGTGTGTATTTTTTATACTTACAAATAAATCAGTCCCGGATTCATTGACCGATTTACGTCTCGTACAATATACGACAGTAATAGTCCCAAAGTCATAAATTTAGGAGGAACAACAATGAAAATCGTCGAAGGGTAGTAGATAACCCTTACAAATCGATACACTTCCACAGTTTCACGTCAATTCACTTCTTTTAGTGTTTCAGTTGAGAAAAATCAACTGGAATCCATATATTACACCTAGAAATAGTTTACCGAAACTTTTGCTATAAACTAGAAAGGAATCATAGTGATCTGAAATTTCATCTCATTTTTTTGTGGCCAATTATCAATTATTATATACTTGTCGTACAAAACTATCAATTTTTGTAGTTTTAGATAGGGTATATATCTTGTATTTCGCTGTTAAGACGAGCTCTGTTTGAAATTATACTTCCATAGCGACTATGTAGTGATAATAACAAAATGAGAACCACTAGTAGAAAATTCAAAAGCTAGACTAGAAATGTATTGATAGTCAATTTAAAAAAAAAATAGAAACTGGGTAATAATGGAGACAAAATGATTATCGAGGAGAAGGCAAACCAAGGCCTGTGCACTGGAATAGGAGAAGTTCAGGACGCTTGTCAATCTGGATTCTGAAACTAAGTTGCAATCATGCATCGAGAAACAACCAAGATTATTGAATGTACAACGTCCATCTTGCAGAGGTGTACAAAATTTTTGCAAAGGTGTTTGATATTGTTTGCTTATTAGCTATTTGCATTTTTGTGCATTTAAAAGTTATTATTTGTTGCGTATTGTCTTGTCGTGTTTACTTACTCAATATGAGTAAATGAGTAAAGGCCAGCTGTGTACCAGGATGCACGAATAAGCAGCGATAAGGTAAGAGTATTATTTACTATTTATCAACATAAAAATATTTAAATTGTAATCAAGTTCATATCTGAACGAGAATAACTCTTTTCTTCCTAACTTCAGTAATTTGTATTTAGGAAATCATTTTGTTGAATGGTTAAATATGTTGATTGATTTTAACCTTATTTCACTTTTTTATAGACATTCCATTCTTATGAATGAAGACGTTTGCAGAATTTGGTTGCAATGAATAAATAACCCCAAGTAAATGCTTGCAGATACAGTATTATCATCACATACAATATGTGATGTTCATTTTGAACCAATTTGTAGAAACCCCAATGGCAGGTTAAAAAAACTTACACTGCCAACTCTACATTTACCTGGTAAGTACTTATATTTACTGTGACAATAAACCTCTTATGAATCCTAGTGAAAAGTTATGCAGAGAAAAAGAATTGCTATTTCCTTCAATAGTCAATGTCCCTATTTGAAAACCATTCAATAGAAGCTCTAAATATACAGGATTAGAAATTGTCCCTCCTTATGTGGCAGTCTCAAATGCCACTTGTGTAAAAATATAATATTGTCAAACGAATTAATTAAGTCAAATTCATTATTATAATCTAGGGAACATGAAAAAAATGTTTTATGTGCGCCTTCAGCAAAATTCTGTGATAGTTTTGAAAGTTTTTTTGATAAAATTTTTGAAAGATTGCCTTAGTTAATCAATTCACTAGGCATAAAAAAACAAATATTTCTTTTGGAGGATTTGACAGACATATCCTCAATATTTCGTTCAGATCATAAGGATTATGTGAATATGCTAGTAAATATTAGTTTTAACATATGCTTCGTTCATTACATAGGTTTTATTAATAAAATTTTGAAGGGCAAAGATCAACAATATAAAGACTATGATGAATATGGCATATGTTAAATATAGGGAAAGCTGCAAGAAAGATAACAGCAATCATTAATTAACTATGGTTATGAAATCAGTTTCTTATATACCATTGTATGTACCACGTACAAACAGAAACATTTTTTAAACACGCCAACATCTCACTGTTGACAGTCCTAAACCTGCTAAAGTGTGAAGAAAAATCTTTTGAATGTGGATATAGTTTGTTTCAATATTCCATCTACCTATATCTTATATAAACCATTTAATTATGAAATTTGGATGGTCGGACCTGGTTGTCACATAAATTGTGAATGAAATTAAAATATTTTACAAAATAATTCATTCAAACAGCATTTTAATTTCAGGTATTTATATTTTCTTGTAAACAACAATATTTGAATTTAAAATTACTCGGGTTATTTGCAAATTTCCCGCGAAATTAGCATGTATATGAACCTTAGATCAAATCTTTGATTATAGAAATACTTTTTCTTGGTACAGTCCGAGAGATGTCACTAGGATCGAACTTTGTCCGCAAATTTTTATACAGAGTGGCAGATCTATGGAGTATATAATCTTTAAGGCAAACTCTCTTCTCAAATTATGAAAAGAAACACTTTGTGTATAAAATAAATATTATCGGGACATAGACCGCTCTAAAGAGGTTCAACAAGAGTAAAATGGTCAAAAGATCACTCTGTCCTAGCAATTGCCAGTCATTACAAATGTCGATAAAAACTTGGGTCGATACCACCCTTGATATTTGGCGTTTAAACAACCCAAATTTTAAAATTAACAACATTCCTCACAAATTGTCATTGCCAGATTACAGAAAATTTTATTTTATTGATTGATGATGTTAGTATATAGAGTGAGTTCAAATTTCTAGATATAAAGACCCTTGACCTGTTAAAACTGGTAATCAAGAATTGTAATTTGAGAAAGGTATGTTCATTGAATACAAAACTTCTAGGAACTTTTGTAATAGTTAAAATTCTTGCATTTACATTGCTACGGCTTGGTTAATTACAAAGAGATCACTATTGAAATTCCGGTGGCGAATATTGTCTACTGATTTAAAAATAGAGCACACGGCTCATGAATCAATACTGTAATTATTCCTATTTCTTGATTGCTATGAATTATCTCGTAATTGTTGGAAATAACTAACTTCAGGGAAGTTCTGATATTAGTTACGTTATTAGTGGTTAACATTTTATTTTATTGTGCACCTCTATTAAACATAGTTATACTTTCTAGTAAATTTCTGATTATTATCCTCAAATAAATGGTTTAACGAATTTTTTCGACATCATCTTAAATATATGGCAACATAAGGCATTCATATTTAGTGGTGTATAGTACCAGTTATTACAAGGATATGTGTCCAACCTTTACCAATAAGCAGATTTTTTCACATTTTAAGCAGTTTTTCAATCTCATTCAACGATAGTATGTATCAAATAAACTTGACAGTTACCGTACAAGAAACTATATTTAGGAACACAATTCCAAACGAACACAATTCTAGTGTAATAAGTTTAGCTCTGAATGTATTCACCTCAGGCCGATCTTTGGTAAATCATGAATACAATTCGGTGAGAAATCTGTCAATTATTCAAGAAAATAATATTAATTTATAAGAATTGAACGCCCACTTTAGATCTGTGAATAGAATAAGCTCGATAAGTGAATCTCGAGTTTATAATAAGAATTTCTATCAAAAATTGGTGATTAATCAACAAACAAAATTTTCTATTCATTCGTCCGATTTAAAAAATATATATCAATGTATGAAATAAAGATGGGCCACGTAACGTGAGATATATCTCAAAAATAACGAAGATACACGACTAATGCTTCATTCACATAAATTAGTTAATGTAATCAAGTGTTTTAGACAATGTGCAGTAACATAAATAACCATAATGTGCTTATTCGCATCCTAATTGTGGAACAATAACATATTTTGGTTGATTATTATTATAATGAAGGTAAGATTTTGTGTATTATACGAAACGCCTTCATGTCATAAACTCAATTTTTTGGACACTTTAATAATTAGGCACTGCGCTTGATTCATTCAAATCTCACGTAGTTGACTCAGAATTTTCTAGACACATAAAATATTAACTACCTCTTACAACAACTTTCACCACATTTCTTGTTTATAAACAGATACTGATTATTTTCAATTTTGTTATATTTATATAATTGTTTGTACCGGGTGTCCAAATAAGAATGGCTCTCGGCCATATCTCGGGAACCTTTTATAGTACATCTTCGGGAAAAAAAAATTATGACAAAAGTGACCTTGAGAAAAACCTGGAAATTATTTATAAAGTTGTAGGTCCACCGTAAGAGGGCGTAATTAAATAACAAAAATTATAAAATGAATAATTTACAAATTTTGCTACATTAAGATGCATTTAAACTATGATCATTGTATTCTCCAAGTAATTCAGCGTATATTTGATTTCACAAGTCTTAGTCTATTTCTTAAAAAAAGAGGTGGGGGGAAGCCGGAACTTTATTATGAAAAAACGCCTGTAAGTCCAGTTCTACTTAACCAATCTATGCAAACTTAGTATTTTAGAAAAAAGCTCCTTTCTACCAATGTAAGAGTTATAATTTCGAAACTACTTAATACGCTATTTATTTATTTTTTAAATCTAGCTAGTGGACCAAATAAGCAACAGAATAGAGAAAGCTGCATGTCGATATCTTTTTTGTATTACGACATATCCTAAGAAATGTGTAGGTTTTAAGCATTTTCCTTTAAACATAAATTACTTTGGGTTGACTGAACGGATTTTAACATTTTTTGACTCCTCAAAACTGTCTTTTCTTGTTCTATCAATAATAGTTCCAATTATTATGTCAATATTACTTATGCTGTCACCGGGAAACTGCGTTATGGAAGTTAAAATGGAAATATAATATAAGGTAGCTCGCTAGTGACGACCTAAATGTTCAAATTGTCGTCCATCATTTTCGAAACAAGCGTTCATTCTTTGAAGAGTAGATTGAACAGCAGTTTCAATTTCTGCTCTCGATATACTCTGAATGACGTTTCGTATTCTCTCGATCACGTTTCTCTAGTAGTGAGTCTAACTGCACAAACAAGGTCTTTAATCCGGCCCCAGAGATAGAAATCTAAGACGGTTAAGTCTGGTGACCTGGCAGGCCAAAAAAATAGGCCTTCACGTCCTATCCACCTATCAGGGTGAGCATTATCTAAAAATTCTCTAACTTGTCTGGAGAAATGCGCCCGACACCCACCGTGCTGAAACAACATAGACCTACGAGTTGCTAGTGATATATTTTTTAGAAGAAGTGGTAATTCATCCCTTATTAAATTTAGGTAGCGTTCTCCATTAATTGCGTTGTCAAAAATAAAAGGTACAATTACCGACCATCTACAATACCATACCATACATTCACCGACCATCGCCCCTGATACCGAACTTCTTCCATCCATTATTCTGTGACCAATAGTGCATTATGCGGATTAACCGTACCATCACTACCAAATGTAGCTAGACCACAAAATAAAATGCTTAAAATTCACACATTTCTTAGGATATCTCGTAATACGAAAAAGATATCGAGATGCGGTTTACGCTATTCTGTTGTTAGTTTGGTCTACTTTTATATTCCTGAATTTAAACTGCATATTTCTATTCAACATTTTTCAAGGATAGTTAGATTTAAAAATATAAATAAATAGCGCTCTCTAGCGTATACGTTACTGATTAGGTTGTTTCGAAATTATAACTCTTACATTGGTAGAAAGGAGCTCTTTTCAAAAAGACTAAGTTTGCATAGATAGGTTAAGTAGAACTGGACTTTTTGGTATTTAATTACGCCGTCTAGCGGTGAACCTACAACTCTGTAAATAATTTCCAGGTTTTTTTGAGGTCATAATTTTTTTTCCGAAGCTGTACTATAAACGGTTCCCTAGATATGGCCGAGAGTCATTCTTATTGGGACACCCGGTACATAATTATTGAATATCTTGTAATAACACACACACACATACTCGCGTGATAAAGCCCGTCCCCCGGATAGATACGCAGATGGGTATGGAAAAGGACATTACACCACCCCATGTCATTTCGCAACGTCATCATCCTCGTTCGTGTCGCAGTTTAGCGCATAGACTCAGTCCTTCCTCTCCCCTGAGTTCTATTGGAGATTCTGGAAGGTGTTAGCCTGTTGACTATACACACTTGTTTTCCTAGTTGGCTGGACATCTTAATGTGTGTGAGTGTTTTCGCTTGTTCGGGTAAACTCTTTCCAACCTTCTTCGGCAAGGAAAGATCTGATCCGAGTGGTTCTTAGGTAGTACTTATCAGGTAATGAGTTTTGCTATGAATGTCTGAATATTCTGCAACATACTCAGTAGCTCGGTAATTTTTTTCCTGCCTGAGCTGGCGTTTTCTTGTCAGCAAGTACGTAGTTACCTCCTGGTTGTATGGTTATCGTGTTTTGTTCGTGGTGAAAGCCTTGGCATCTGTAGGCTTCTACAGGTCTGTCGTGCTTTTTTTTCAACCACACTCTTTTTTTTTGTATGACTGCTCTTCTGCGGGCTCTATTACTACCATGGATATTGGTAATGATTTTCGGTTGTTGTCCGTGCTTTTCTGTGTACGGCTCGTCAGTTGCCATACTTTTTTTGATTTGATTCCATTTTTCCTGAACTCTATTTTGACGTCCGACGTGGGAGTGTTTACAGCCAGTCGACTAGCTTCCTTTCTTTCTTTTCGTTGAGTAGGTACTTATACTACTCAATCTCTTTATACTCGCTCAGGAGCATCTTCATTTTGTTGAAATTCTCTTTTGTTGCTATCCCTACTTTTTTGGAATGGAGTCTTTTTTGTACTGATCATGGATGTTTCTCTGCACTAACTGCTTCCGTATTGTTGTTCACATGAGCGAGTACTTTAATGTTATTGGAGGTGGCTTTTTCCTCGGTTTTGGCTGGTTCTGTCCTTCCTCTCTCTTAATTTTTTCTATTTATTTTTGTATTTGTTTAATAGCATTGTCTTCTTCTTCAGAGATCTTGCTCATCACTTTCTCTTTCTTTTTCTTGTTGTTCACTTCGGTACATTCTCCCTCCATGATTTTTAGGGCTCTTGAGTTTTGAACTTCTCCATAAGTCTTGACATAGTTATCTTCATCTTTTGAATGATTCCCAACAGAGACTGTATTCTTTTATTTTGCTCAATGTTTTTCCCTTCCAGTTTCCTATTTTTTGTTCGTTTTCTTTCCCTTTTTGATGACGTGCTTCTATCATAGGGTTTCATACTGTTTTCAAAGTTTTTAAACTCAATGCCTTCAACTTCTAAGCATTTTGGTTCTCCTATCTTCGCTAAAAATACTGAAAAACGGATAATCTCCGCACAATCAAATTTGCATTGATAAACATAGCTACATGAGAAGGAAGAAAGTTTTATAAGGGTCTTACCTGACTACCTGAGTCCGCTTTCACTGAACGCCACTTAACCTACGTTCACTGGACTAAATCATTGGTATGTCACGCTGGAATCATGATATTTTCTTGGCAATAAAGTTAGGTTGTGTTTGCACTTTTTTGTGTTTACCAATTTCTCCAGTATTCAAGACTATTGTGAAGTTGATCTGTTATCATTTTCTTTTAAAAGATTGTATTTTATTTTATGAGATCATATTGCCAGGTTTAGTCCGTAGTCGAGAGCAAAAATTAATTTGAAATATGCTAAATAAATGTTGAAGATTACAAAATCATACACGGATCTTTAAGGTTAGAACATTTTGGTTGTTAATTCAAGCGCGTGTCTTCCATTCATTTCAAAGAATATGCAAAAATAATGGACAGTATCTATGTATATAGATTCAAAACATTGTTTATTCACATAAATATGATTTGCTTGAAGGAAAAAATACAATATACTTGTAATATATCAGAAAATTGAATAGTTTCATAAGTTTGCTAATCATACTCTTATTTCAGGTTACAGGTAGGAAATTATATTCCTTGTAAACAGTTGGCAGCCTTAAGAACATGGAATTTATCTGGTTAATTCAATAAATATATATGTAATTCATGTATAGACAAATTTTCGTTTCAAATATTACTTTTGGAGTTAAAATAAAGCTTTATAATTGGTTTACAGCATACATTATACTTCACATTTTCACTATGAATACAACGAGACGTCACATTGTACGAAGGCCATAGCGCGTGTCTGTACATTAGCATTCCATTATCAAATCATTTATTGTATTTGTACCTAGTTGATTCATCACAGTTGACCTTTATGATTGGAAATCCAAATATTTATGTAAGACTTTGGAATCTTGCAACTATAATTAGAATACATACGAAAGATGCTCAACTATTTGAGAGCGTCTCAGGAATTATTCACTATCACCCTTATTTGATTAGTGATACAAGTGATTCAATAAAATATTTGATTTGCCCGAAACCTCTCTATTATTGAAAATATTCAATTTAATCAGTAAACTTGTTGAAATATTATTCAATCAAATAAAAAAACAATTGTTTATCCCCAAACAAATCAAAGCTTTTCCGTGAATATTTACTAAACGCATTCGTTATCACATCAAATTTAAGCAGATAGTAGGATATCCATTTCGATATCATGACCAACGGCATTTTCTACTGAATTATCTTTTTATTCCAGTTGATGCGTAGCTTTTGTTTATTTTCTTGGCTTATATTCATAACAAGTTGCAGTCTGTTGGCGTTGACGAAGTATCAAAACGTAATATTCTACGATTTCAAATGTACAAATTCTCATACCATATGAAAATATTTATTTAAAGGAGAATAATGCCATCGCTTTATGATGATCTACAATTTAGACTAGACTTTGAGCTGGAATGCTCCACGCCAAAGAGAACGCATGAGAACTATTTTGCCACACATTCGCATTTTTCAGCTCTGATTGCAAGCTTCCGCATATTACAAACCATCTTACGACAGTAGATAACTTGGGTGTATCTAACGATGTTATACTGGAGTTGTGACACAATACCTGCCTTGCAATAGTTTTTGGAAATTAATATCGGTATCTCTATACTTTTTATTATTCAAAATACTGATATATGGGATACACTCAATCCTCTTCCTATACTACAATAACCTCATTCAACTAATACCACTACTTACTCGTAAGCACATTCTGCATTTGTCATATTTCTATATTCACGGTGGATAATTACCTAAAAATCCAAGGAAAACTTGGATTTTTTTGAGTTTTGGATATTAATAAGATACACATTGCAAATTAACTCAATTCTTTATGACTCAATTTTTGCTCATAACTCATGGAAACTTCCACCAAAAATAAATATGATATATCAGTACTTCATAATCTTTAATTTGATTATAGTAATTACACATCCAATCCAATGAATTATTTTGATATTACTGTGTAGAGCGTGAATATCTGGGAGCTATGTATATATTCAAGTGATTTATAGTTCCAAATGACTAAAAAAATGATCGATTCTTCCTACTCAATTATAAATAATGATTAAAAAAATCAATCGACAATATTAAACAGAACGGTGTTATGTAAGCAGTAAATTACTACTTCAGCGAACGCAATAAGAGAGAAAAGGAAGAGAGAGAAATGCTTTATTGTCAAAAAATTGTTACAATTTGTAGACAAAAGTTTGTATAAACTGAGAAAGAAACGTCAATGTAACTAAATAAAATAAAATTTCAATATAGAGAAGAAAACTACCATAAGTAACAAAATCAGAGATAAGAGTAATAGGTAATAATTAGTATACAAGTACATAGCAAAAATTAAACCAGTATACAGCATGCACGTAATTGAATATTATTATGAGAATAGTCGTTTACAGAGTACAAGTAAAATGCCCTCAAATTATTGCGGAATGCATAAAAGATTATATCGATTTGATTTCAATTGGCAAGTGATTGTGCATTTTTTTGCAATGTGAAATATTGAGCCCTCAACTAATTCTGAATGTGTAGTGAGTAGGTAGATGAAGGTCTTGCTCCGCGTTCTTAAGTGCAACTACCTTTCTAAAATTGGAGAAGCATGCTTACGAATTAGGCGAACGGATATGGTCCTATGAGGTGCCGGGAGATCAGGGTTGCTCCAAGAGAAACTAGTATCATCTTTTACCACTGATGTCTGGATAGACGATTTCGTTTATAAACAGAAGAAACAAGATAGGGCCTAGTACTGAGCTTTGGGGCACTCCACATTCTATTAGCTTGCAAGATGACATCGTTGTATGAACCCTTACGACTTCTTTTGGTAAAATATGAACACCATGCAAGTGGTGTTCCTCTAAATCCGTAGTACTGCAATTTGTTAATCAAAATATTACGATTAACACATTCCAAAGTTATAAAAAGTTATTGCAGTGGAGTGATGGCTGTTAAAACTATAGTAGACATTATTTAGGAGGGAGAATATAGTATCATTTGTTCATTTGTTACTTAAAACTCAAATTGATGGGTAGGTTCTAGTTTTTCAAGAATTGCACATATCAAGGCATAACCATAAATGTCTATTATTGGACCAAGAAGCAGTGTTTGGTAGATATTTCATTCAAAATGAGAATAAGTTCAAATTGAATTTCTTTGTTTTCTTCCATTTTAATTGAAAAGTTGATTTTCTGGTAAAACCCCCTATTCTTAACAAGATGTTTATTCAAGGAGAACATTTTTTCAATACTGTGGTATATATGTTACGAGTTTTATGAAAAAGGACAAAATATTTTAATAAAAACATGTTATTTATTCTCTAAATGAAAGGATTTTATTAACCATAAATAATATTTCTTACAAAAAACCTGGTCTATAGGAAATTTTCTCTAGTTTACAAGCATTGTACAAACCGGATTTACAAATCACGAACAACTGTGTATCCACGTTTCGATTTGTTGATAATTCAAACCTAATTATAGTAATTTCCTATTTTATAACAACACAAACACTGTCATATCATTAATCACTTTTGTACACATGACTGTGCCGGCAATATACATTCTCTATATTCGAAAATATCTATATCATTTGTAAATCAATCATGGATTTATAATCAAAATTATTTTGATGATAAGTATAATTTAGTCGATTTTAACTAGACTGGAACATCGATTATAAGTATTGGATGGATTTTTTACATCTTTTGATTAATCTGACTATGTTGACAATCTGATAGGAATTGGAAATTACTCATTCTGCTTGTATAACTTGGATTTAGTGCGTATATTAGTCAGAGTTGTCCTCGAGTATTTTTTTGCTTGTACTCAGATACTAGTGCCAATTCCATTTGTTGGAACACTTGACAAAATACAGTATTCAAAGCTGAAATATCACAAAGAATGAAAACCACTATTCCATATGTGCTCAGTTACAGGTTTTTATATATCATTCAGCAACAGAAGATTTGTAAGAAGCGTAGTCAATTCAAAAGAAAGTGATGATAATAGTTCGATTCATGTAAAACCTAGCAATACTACTACAGTAATGATTCATAATACTCCCCTATTATAGTTTTTTTTTTAGATGAACACAATACCATGACTATTCCAAACAACGCCATTACTTTTCTGGCTGATAAAATCGTTTCTGCTTTTTTCGGAGCAAATTAGCCCTTTGTAGTCAATTGCATTGACTGATTTTTCATTTTAGAAGTATAGAAGTGAATCCACCTCATGTATATTATTAATTGAGGGACAAAATTTGACTTATTTTGCTTGAATTGCGTCAATGAGACCCAGAAAAGATTCATGCGCTTTTGGTACAAAGGGATCAAACACAATAGTCAACGTGCGGATAGGTCACCCATACATAATTCTTCAGTCAGTATATGGCGAATGCGTTATATTCATATACCGGTAGCCTCGTGTATCTCTCTAACCTCAATCCGATGGTCTTTCAACAAAATTTCGTGAACTTTTTCGATGATACCACTGGTTGTCGCTGATTTGGTAATCTCGAACGCTTGTCGTCGTTGAAGCTGAAAAGGCAACATTTGAACTCAGCTGTCCAAAATTTCATGGTCGTAAATGATGGTTCAGAGGCTTTATACACAGTATCAAACAATCTGATTCGCATGAGAGTTATGACATCTCAATACTCACTTTTTGTCATTTTTAGAGCAATTTCCAGAACGATTCAATTATATGATTGTGAAACAAACATTGAGCGCCCAAATTTGCTGACATTTTACAGAAAATCTCTAAATACATGCTCAAACATAATTTACAAATTATATTAATGAATACTGACGTCGTTAGGTTCAGGTCAGAAATTTTTATTTCAAATCGAGAGTATCGTATTTTGTGTGTTCAATTTATTTCAAGTTCCATACAGAATGAATTGAAAATGAGTGAATTCCGTGAATAATCCTGCATATTCATATATATTTGATTTTCTCGTCATTTCGTTCGTTCGATTACAAATAATATTTAATTCTATGAATGACATTGTATGATAACTTCACTTCTTCTCGAAAACCACGGTATTGTGAATTACAAAACGAACAATCAACTGGCATAGATGTAGATCTTTGAAGCGATGTCAAGAATGCCATTTTTATCATATTCCGATTTCTCACACTTGTGCTAGTGGTTTCAAATTGTATGAAGTATTGTTCACGCCATCAGAAATAGATTCATATCTTTTAAGTTTTCGGTAGAGCACTTATTTGCGTCATTTTTTACATGATAAAAATTTCACAAATCGGAAATGCTATGGATCATTTTCTAAGTCTTCGAAAATATTTCACAGACATATATCATTTACCACGTTTATGCAAAATTTCCAATCAGAACATCGAAATGAGATTATAATTACTTACGATTGCTTCACATGGATATTTGTTTTTAGGCAAATATTCAGTAGAGAGGAGTAACTCGAGCTCTAGTTTCCAGTAGAGTAGAGTACTATCGTTTGCAAAGTGCGCCTATCAATTACCATATCCACTTTAAAGCATTCCACTACACTATACTCGTGTAAATAACTTCATTTAGTCGAGATGAATGAATTTGATCAAAGTGGAACAATTATTGTTATTTCATTATGAAATTTGAATAAGGCATGAATCTTAGTCTTCATTAGTTTATACAGTTTAAGATTTAGAACATTTAACTGGCAAACGGATAAAGATATTGTCAAAACATGACTTGAATTTTAGTAAAAGGAACAAAAATTGGAAATTCAAAATTCACCTAGAACCAGGAATATTGGAAGATTGAGAAATCATTTGAATATGTAGATACAAATGAGGGACTCAAATCTGAAGTGGACCAAGTCCATAAATTGGATTTTTTCACCTCACAACACTAAAGAGGTGTTATTCATTTAAATTCTCTGTTCTGCAGAGGGCCAAGTTCAGTATCACCATTTTACCGATAGATGGCGATAATATCACTACTGCAGTGCCATAGTAAACCCAGTCCATTAGTTCTATTTTGACAATTCCCGCGTGCCTTATCACCAGAATTTTAATTGTTTTCACTTTTTATTGCTTACTTTGAATGATTTTTTTGTGTTAAAGTGAATTCTGATGGTAACTTAGAATAATAGCAATGAAATTGAGCTATTATTTCCGACAATAATATTGAAGATTCTCGAATTTAAAATAGTTTGAGGTTATAATAATCGGCGTCTAAGATAAGCATGTTTGGGATTATTTACGTAATAAAACAATTAATATTAATATATCTTTTCAGATTGGGAATGTGAAGACGAACTACCATTAGCCCAGTTGGTGCGTTCGAACGATGTAGTAGCTAACTTCAATGGTGAGATGCCACTCAACATAAATTCGTATAAAAATCTTTAACGGTTTTTTATTTGCTACAGAAAGTCCTGAAAATGACAAACCAGGTAGAAAAAGATCTGGAAACAAGTTCTTGAGAAATAGTTGAAAATCTATAAAACAGGAAAGGAAAATGTATTCCTGCTAAAATGTTTTATCCAAATTTTGATTGCACATGCAACAGAACAGTTTTTCGAATCGATTTGGAAGTTACCTAATTTTAGTAAACAGAATATATTTCTACGTGGCTTGGTGAAAATGTCGAGAACCGCGAGAAAGCGACCTAGGGATGGTTCAACGCGTGAAAAGAATTCTACTTTTGTTTACTAGATACGTATCAAAGGCGATAAAACTATATGCAAAAAGTTTTTCCCCAATATACTACAAATTAGTTGAGGACGACCATTTCGTTGTTTGTCTGAAGAAGAGGTTTTTGCAGTCAAATAGAATGTCCCAGCAAATAAAATTGATGATTCTGATGTTGTTGCACACATAAAATCATTTCCATGTTATCAGAGTCCCTACAGTAAGAAGGATAACGACAAAAGACGATACCTTAATCCAAATTTGAACATAAGGAAAATGTACGATCTTCATGTTCAAAAATGTTCTCAGGAAAATGAACAGCTGTATAATAAAAATATTATTACCAAGTTTTCTCAACAAAATTCAATCTTCACTTTTTTAAAGTTCCCAGCAAAGATACCTGTCGCCAATGCGATGAGTTATTCCTTAAGATGCATGCTGAAATGCAAGATGAAAAAGGAAAAGAATTTGAGTTGCAAAAAACCTGCATTTGGCATTTGGCTGAGCAAGCAAGAAGTGTTCTTAATACAAATCAACAGAAGGCCTCTGATGATTTTTACATCAGCACATTTAACCTCCAAAAAGCGCTTCCGTTTCCCAAACTTTCGACATCTCTTGCCTACTATAATAGGAATTTATATGTCTATAATTCTGGAATACACTGGTTCAATATCATAACATGTTTTATGTATGTTTGGGATGAAACCGAGGGTGGTAGAGGTTCTCAAGAAGTAGCTTCATGTATCTGCAAGCATCTTAAAGAAAACGCGTCTAACCATAAAAATATAATTTTGTTCTCAGATTCTTGCACTGGTCAGAATCGCAAAATTAAGTTGTCTCTTATGATCCTTAAACTTATAGGAGGTATAGGATCGATCCTACAATGGCTGCGGAGAAAATTGACCCGACATTTTTTGTTATTGAATTTACTCAATTTAATTTAAGCTTGCATATTATCATATTGGGGATTCCTTTCAGTATGATCTCTGTGTGTTTCCCGTCGCCGTCCCTTTACCAATTTCCAGTATCTTCAATCCAATATCTTTCAATTATTCATATGCTTATTGTCATTGTGAGTATTACATCCAATTTTAGTATTTTTATAGCCTCCTCATCTCAATGGTGAGATGATCGTCAAATTTTATCAACATGTGTATAAAAAAATTGATAATGCGTTTCTTAGCCCCGTAGCTAAAAACTCTATACGTTCAAATATCAACGTGGTTTTGTGTAGTGATACCTAGTTCCAAGTAACTTAAACTCCTCTCTGATGTATCCCACTCATGATTTACGGCATTTTATTCTGGTGGCAGGGGTAACTACGGTAAAATATGAAATTAATTTGGAGAAAATATTCAGTTCGATGCGCAATATGTGGACCTAGCTAATTTGCTACAAAGAAAATGATCAATGCCCTCCAATCTATCATTAGAAGAGCACTATATACATGACATCATATGCACCTGAACAGAATCGCTTTCATCGTTAAATCCAATATTACGATATCATGTCTATCAGTAGGGAGATCAACGACTTTGTTTTACAGCTTAATGAAGTTTATAGCCTGAAAAGAGACCAAAAACTGGAATGTGGCAATTATTTACACATACAGTAGCAAAACCACTTCCCTTTCTAAATCAATGATCAGTAATTTGACGTGTAGTATCAAAGAGGTCTTGCAAAGCGCAGTAGTTGTCTTGATGTTCGCTTTTACGCGACGGTAAACAAGCTGATCTTATACTACTCAATCATAATACACGAAGTAAGTCACTTATACTTGCAAGATATATTAGTGTTAGGTTCTCAATATCATAATCCCGTTTACACAAGTACTAATGATTGTGGAATGCAGTTCAGTATCAATCTTTACGTGTAAAGATCATCATTTTTGAAAATTATTTCCTACAATACAAATTATTGTTCATACTACTCAAAAAACTACCCTCACATCTGTGATTTGTCAATACCCTCCCTTCTACTTTTCAGCTTTTTTTATTAAATCTAGAATATTTCATGTTGATAATTTATTTAATATATTTTGCTATAGCCAAAATGTGAAATTGATTTGAAATGCAACAATAGCAACGCCCATAGTTTGTATCATGTATACTGTCACCCACTCTGTATATTGACATGGAAATGCAATGAAAAATCTCAGCTTATTTCTTGAAATTGATTAAAGCGAAGTGATTAGTGACACATAATGAAAACGATTTAACTCTATTTCGCCCTAAAAAGATCCCTGTGAACCTCCGAAATTCTGAATTATAGTATGACCCGCGGGAGTAACCCTCTTCGCTAGTGTTTACTCAAATTCGCAATGTATACTGTTTGCCCCAAGGGTTCGTAATTTGCTAACCTAACGTAACTTCACCGAAATATTATGGACTAATAGCAACTCTACCTATTACGAGTAAATGGAATTTGTGAAATATATATGTACTTTGTCCACTAGGGTATTCGTTAGTAGGGATAATATTGGACTTAATAATATTTCCTTGTTATTTTGAATTATCCAGCATAACTTATTTCATTATTTTTAATACAATACTTAGATTTGGCTATCAACCATCAAAATTGGTTTTATTTTTTCATATATTGACTTCGACATTATCTTATCCTATTTTGATAGATTTTTCGTCAATAATTTCATCACCAATAACCAATTGAGTATCATGTTTATAACGTTACGTATTGTTATTGTGATTTGAAGAAAAAGAAAAATTACATCGTTTTCATATACCAGATTGAAAGCAGTACGAACTAATTCCTCTTCCGGACAAGAATAAGTTCTACAACTGATCAAGACTTTTCACAGTCGTTTCAGATATTATGATTAATCATCTCAAATGACTCAATCCACTAATTAGCTCTCTGATATACTGTATGACCTTTTATTCCGTTGTATTGAGTATTATAAAGATAGTGATTTAATTTCGAAATCAGGTTGCTTGCGTCTTTACAAATTTTACCACTCTCTCTCCAATTCAATTTTCTGAAAAAACTGACGCATTTGTTGAATTCTTATATTATAAATATTCTATATAACAGCGTTGGCTTTGTAGCCTATACAAGTATGAGATTTTGTAGCAGTTGTCTACGCCCTAGAGGTAATCCTGCCTAGATGTATTGAAATTCTAAAATTCAGCGGAGGCGGGCGTGGTTCCTTTGACTTACTTTTTATAAACTGTGGAATCCAGATAATTTCTAGGAAGGTCTATTCATTTATTTATTTTGTTTCGCTATTTTTCTAGATATTTGAGAATTATTTGCGGATATATGAGGAGTGAACAGAACAAATTGCAAAGTAAACGAAGAATTTAAATAAATTACTCGAATTAGTTAAGTGATAGTGATAAGTGAATTATTATGAGTTAGTTAAGTGTGCTGTATGGTATATAATTAAATGCAGAACGTAAGAGACACACGAATAGAAATCGTACTAATAAATGAGAAAAACATTACAATATAAACATTTACTAAATTATGTCATCAAAATAAAAGAAAATCACGTAAAGCGAAGATTTTCAATGTATGCTGGTGATCCCAGAGTTATTCCGTGATCCAGAGATTGCCTTTGTGCAATCCCATGTTTCCGGGACTAGAAAAATGTGCAGGATTGAATCTTTGTTACATGGTATATGTATATGGAATATATTCATCTGTTAGTTCTGTACCTACGTTGCCAATGTAGGAAAATAACCAAATGATAGTAGCTAACAGTTATTTTTTCTTATGTTATGAATTGGTAGCCTGGACAATACGGTGATATATAAATATATTTTGTATTGATAAAATTTAAGCCTATCAGAAAGAGAGAGGAAATTGATGGTCTGTAGAATGCTAAATAGTTCTTCTGTGTGAACTCTACGGGTTTCTGGAATGAGAGATGAATTCGTTGGAAATTCTAACAATCTAGCTACACGGCAGACAACACCCATTCTATTTCTGGATCTGTCCGTACATATTATCATTCATTTCATTTTGTTTGTTTTCCATTTAGAAAGGTGAATAGCCCGTCTTCTAGCGGAGGAAATAGCAGGCTCATCATGTCTGAAAGACTTGATAAAATAAATGACAGTGTTTCTGCAAAATGTAATTGTTTCCTCGAGTTTTGATATAAATAGATGATAAACAAGATCGAGAAGGGTAAGATGCTACAGAGGCAACGTTAGGAAGATATTTTTATTATCTAATACAAAATGTAAACGTCCTATCGCTCTATACAGCTCTAGATAGAAAAGCGCCTAAACAGAGACGTGAAAAATCTATTTTGCGCTGTATTTGAAAAGTAGAAATCTAATTTCCTACAGAGATATGTGATATGACAACTGTGATCTAGTTTTGAGCAAATTAGAGAATTTTCATCAATTGAACAATGGTAATGCGAGAATTAATGATGTTGAACAGTTTGCCTTCAATATTATGCTTTCCAGTAAATAGAAAATCGAATGCAAATATTAATGCTAATACTTGATAAAGGAAAGGAGATCAGAACAAAAATCATCATGAAAAGGGTATATAAGAGACTTGATATCTTAAAATTTTGTCATAAAATATGAAGAGGTTTCATCTGAAGCAGGAGAAGTTACATTGGCTTTAATTTTTCATTTTTTATTCGAAAGTTTCTCTCAATATATTACATTTTAATTTCATTAACCCTTAAACATCAAGGTGGGACTTTTGGTACACCATTGGAAAGGTGCTTAGAAGAATATATCATTTTTAATAGAAACTCATATTTTGCTCTTATTGCAGAACAAGTTTGCCAAATTTTCTAGAAAAAAGTAATTCAATCATAAGAATTTCAATTGATTCCAACAGAAAATTAACATAAATTTTTTAAACCGCCTATAAAAATACATAAATTATCCTGTAGTACAAATAAATTCTGTACACCACTTCGTTACAACATAAAAAACATTGGAACACAACATTAATTGTATTTAGCAACAAAACTGTCTTCCTACCAACCGCTAATTTTCACCTTTAGATATGCATGAATCACATCGCGGCATTGTAAGCAAATTGGGAGCCTGTACTTTACACAAACATATCAGCTCATTCGATGAACAGCTCTCAGGTATATGAAACACGGTTTATGTTTTACTAGATTGATTTGTTTTATAGAATACCAATTTACTTGTGGTATACGCAGTATTCCTTTTATAGTTTTCCTCTCATATGTTCCTTTACTGATTAATATGATTACTTTATGGCAAACGAGATTTTTCTCGAATGGTATCAATGCCTTTAAGGGACTAGAGCAAAATAAATGAATTTACAATGGAAATATCAAGAGTAAGAAAAAATACTGTTAGAGGCCATCGACGAGTACGGCGACTCGTTGAAATTTTGGCACATTTATAGTCAGTCCATTGTGTCAACTCCATATTCATTGCAGTGATAGTTAGCAATAATTTCAGGCTTTTGCGTTTCTTCCTGACATTCCGCATTTTCACTATTTTGGTTCACCATATCTTTCGAGAACCTATTTCCAGTATCAGTGGCTACTTCCTCGTTTTCTGAAACTTCAGAGAGACTTTCATATTCGTGTTGCAAACACTCATCTTCTAGGATTTTGTCTATATCACTTGCGTTATCCTCGGCTTCATTAAAGATTGTATTATTATATTAATTATAATTTGAACAGACTCACACACAACAGAAAGGTGGCGTTTGACAGACCAGAATATATTGCTTTTAATTTCTATTGTTTGTCTGAATTCCGTTAGAAATTCGAAAGAACGGAATAAGGAAGCTCTCCAATTACTTGAGGATTACATAGCGTGACCGGGTCGTAGGCGTGTTTGTTTACAAATAATTTACAAATCTTCGTGCGTAATAGTCTGCCACCTTTCCAGTTAAGGTTAATCTCAGTATTGTTATAAATCAGACATGGAATTTGTATATTGGTATTGTTTCCTTGAATTTGCCACATTTGAATCAAAGTTTTTGTAGAATTTATATATACATTTATAAGAGACACATAATTTTAATATGAAGATTTTTCACTGTTTTATAAAATATCGATCCTTAGCTATGGTTAGGTCCAGATATGAATTTGATTCAATTTTTGTTGTTCTACAGCACGGACAGAGAAGAAGTTTCACCATTGTACCTACAGTTTTTTGTGAGAAATAATATTTCCAACAATGTGCAGATTGGTAGTTAATTCTATAGCGTCAATATTTTCAATATGTTATATTCATATTGTCTGAGAGATATAAATGAGATGAGCTAGTTTTTAATTAACCAGTCCAGTCAGCGTTGTCTAAACTACAATCATTTGAATAAAGTGTTGTTCCTACTTGGGGTATTGGATGATATAATAATACGTGCACTCATTGAAACAGAATGTACAAGATTCTTTTCCTACAAAAATAATAAATTGGAGCAAATAACATTTCGATCTTTCTAATCACTTCTATATCCTCTATTTTTTGTACTTCTCCCATATCCACTTTTATTAAAAAATCTGATATTCAGCTACTTAACTGACTGATTATGTGTTATTTGACGGAATATTATCAGTACTTTTATTTCCGAGACCATTCCAATTATCAGTTTTAGTTATACACAAAACATTTCCAGGTTGAACCCCCCAAATAAAGGTTATAAATGGGGAGATTTGTCCAGTCACTCTATTGTGTCCTTATTTCAAATCATCCATCCATTCTTGAAAATATTTATGTACGTAATTCACGCTCAGCACTAAATTTTGATGATGCACCAACCTGTTGAGATCTGATGTGATAAAATTGTATATTACATTTTATAAAAAATTTGATTAGTCCACAAATCTCAGTACACAACGTGAATTTCTTGGAAAAGCCTGTCTTTCGTATAAATGTACACGGATCTTTTTAAAAACTTTGCATTACGTGATCACACACACAACACTGTGTTTTTTCGTACATTTTTAGGGTGGGTTTCAGTTGAACTTTTTTAAATCGTTGAAAGTCGCATTTTGGTGATTTGCGATTTTTGAACCATTAATTGAGTAAGCTCCGCCCTGTATGGTAAATATAGTGAAATTTTGAAAGTATCTAATTGTATCTAGTTGAACTTTTTCAAATCATTGAAACTCTCATTTTGGTGATCGAGAAGTGATTTTTCTTCAATTAATTGAGCCCTGTATGGCAAATATAATGAAATTTGGAAAGTATCTAATCATATCTAAGTGAATCTTTTTCAAATCATTTTGGTAATTAATATGCGATTTTTGATTGATTAATTAAACGAACGAGCTACGGTGAATTTAAAGATGATTATAAGCTACAAGTCGATGTTTGAACACAACATTCACTGTTTGAAAAAATGAGTTAATAATTTATTATGAAGTTATAGTGCTACCCGTATACTTATCATACTTATTCAACTGTACGAAATTATTGGAAAAAACTTTTGTTCTCTTACTTACTTCATTTTATGTCGGTACTGAGAAAATTGGGAGGATTGAAGTAGAATTAACCAAATTAACTAATTTAATTTTGATTCAACGTTTTATTAATAGTAAGTAGTATGAATGATATAAATTGTACTTTCTGAATAGATACGTTGTTGACGTTTAATTTGTAGTTGTAATCAAAGAGATTCTCTCTTTTTGTTCAAACAATAATGTTATCCGATCATTTCAGATGATTTGTTCAGCTGTTTGTTCTAGCAGGAATAGTTGAAAAAAATAATTAACACATTCGTTAGCCTTCCGGCAAAATCCTCTTTCCATTTTCTCGTTTAACTGTCAATTATTTCACGTACAATCAAAAACTTTTGTCCGGGCTCCGCTATGTGGAAACTCAACAAATATTCTATTAGGAGGCAGAGTAAAATTGGACATTTTGTTACAAACTGAAATGAATAAAAACCTCCCACGCTTTTCGGTCCAACTGCAGCTTGGGTTTATTATGATTCTGGGTTACGTTTTGGTCAGTTTACTTTTATAAATTCTGTTAAATCTATCATTGAAGTTGATAAAAATTTTTAATAAGTACTGTAATTGGAATTGAAATTATTAAACCATTTAATGTGAAACCGGCTCATAAATCCATTATCTTGATTTTTTTCAATATTATCAATTCATTCTCACTACATGAGATTTGTTGTTATTTTTAATTTCAGTGTGATAATTAAGATACTGAAAAACTCAGTTAACACAGAGTCTAAGAATGGAAATTTATTTTGTGATTGAATTAAATGTGGATAATATCAACTTTGGTTATCCGTTTTCCATAATCATATGAACATTAATTTCTCACACATAAATAGAACCATGAATTTTTGCATTGATCACTTATTTTGCTCATTCAAAATAGGCGTTGTTGTCTGGAGCTCCAGCTTTTGAAAAACGCGTGTGTTTTTAAGATTCCATGGCATCATCATTCGAGAAATGTCTTTACAAAATGTCAACCTTCTTAGTGATTGCTGTGATAGAAAAATATCTTGTAACTTCGAATATAATCACAAACTAATGCTTTTCACTATCTTTAATTTTTCAAATGAATATAAAAGGTGCAATTAACATCGTTTCAAATGAATTCACATCGTTTCCATAGTCAGACGATTTGATAATGCTAATACATATTTGGAAGTCTGTGAGATTTCATTTGCACTGAAGACCTCTCATCCCACTATTGGTCATTATGCCAAAGACGTATGCCGAAATGCATATTCTTTATTAGGACACAGAACAATTTGCAATGAGCATGATTCTAATGTATTATACTAATAACATGATTTCCCTCATTCAATCCAAAGGAATCATGCTTGCGATTACATCACGTTCGCGGCGAGCATTTTTAACCGTCTCCCACATTGACATTGATGTTTTTTTTTGTCTTTCAAATTGTCAGTCATGTTAATTTCTGTAATGCATTTGAAAACACCAAATAGGTACATTAAAGCTGAAGACGAGCTGGTATACCAGTGGGTAAATGCGATCAGCTAGTGTGTTGTTTCATGTGTCTATGGTTTTTTAAAGACTGAAAATTATTTATTTGCCTTGAATAGACTACTACTAAGAGTAATACGCAATGAACAGCGTAATAATTTGCGAGTTTCACACCTTTCAGCATAAATAAAAGTTTATTGATATTAAACTTTGGTGTAAAATCCATTTGAGTGGGTATATCGTCGATAACTGCTCATAAGCATTTGGAATTGATATATAAAAAAATAAATATAATAGAAGAATTAACGCACAGAAAGTGAAGAAAAGTTTTTCTATGTATGTTTTAAATTCGAAATTTTCACAGAAAATTGAACGCGACGTTCGGAAACTGTGATCTAAATCTCGATCCGCAATAAGCTGATGGCTGATCTTCATCAACCCGGGTTGCAGAAAAGTCCTTTCGATGAATTAATTATGGAATTAGTAATGATGGTATTGAAAGATATATCAACATGTCAACAGCTTGTTCCTATTCAAATATTAAAAGCTGAAGCCGCTAGACGTATACAAACGTCAAGATCCCATATTTTTATTGATTATGATTGTGATATAATTGAAGCAGATTATAAATGAGAATTCCTATAGAAAAGTTATACTTCATTTGGATACATTATAAATCGGTTAATAGAAATAACATGGTGAGAAAATCGTTCCACTCTATGCTAAAAGTTATTAAAAAAATATATAAAAGTATCGGAATATCTTCTTTCGCACATCTCGAGAGGTCTGAAGCAAGTTGATACACGGATGATATTAATAACTAACAACAATTAATTTATAAAATTATACTTCCTTGTTATACTATTATTAACGATCCCCAGAGTATCCGTAATTCAATACGACAATGAAAAATTTGGCAACAAAGATGTATAGAGGCTACTGGGTTATACTTCAAAAACCTACTTTTATTTATTTTTATTTTGTTGCGATAAATATATTTTTCCCAGTTTTTACCTTTTTATTTTTTTATAGTCATTATGAAATTATTCCAGAAATCAAATGCATTATGTAAACACTATAGCTAGTTAAAATTTATTATTATTATTAATTTGAATGAGTGAAGAAGAGTTGATACTGTTAGTAGTAGTTTAGTTCGCCCTGGGGGACCCTATAAAAGTACTCACCCTGTATATGATAAGCTTACAAAATGAGAAGAAATATTTAATATTCGGCCCAAATTTTATAGCAATAATACATGTTTTTGAGATATCTAACAACTTTATGTATGTGTCGAGGTGAGTTGAAGTTGAGCAGTTGCAAATGTTCTTTTGGGTATGTCCCGCTGGTATTAGACAAGCAGATGTTCGACGGATAAGGTCCTGTTGCAGTCAAGGTATAAAACAGATAAGTCTGTAATTATTAGGTGACTGTGTTTGATGTGGCTGATTCGTAGCCTATAAATAATTATTTTTCCTTTCTTTGCTGAAGGTTAGGTTAGGTTGAAGGTGGAACGATGTTCATGATCTCGAATGAATACACGACTTAAGAATACTGGTCTAGTGTTCTTGCCCTCAGAAGTGGACCATTATTCTTGAGAACCATCTTAAATCGTTGCATGACTCAATTTTTCCGGTCGGTTTGATTTTATGACTGTTTTGCTACACAATCGCAAGTTGATTACCAGTGATATTGATATGTATATGGACCCAGACCAGTATATGCCTCAAACAGATTATATAAATGTGAACACTGCAGAAAGGACCTATGATAAAATGAGTGCTTGAGAGTAGGTTACTGAGCGGCACAGCGTTTTTGACATTAGAGACATCTACATATAATACTTTGTCAAATTTTATGACACGTAGGAAGTTTTGTTCTAGTTTTTTTTATGCATATTGACTGCTTATGTTTCATTGAGTGTGTTTGCAGATATTGCGGAAAAGTGTGACAAGAGGAATTGTTTTATTTAGCTTAAGTTTGAGTGAAAGTAGATTTCTGACTTGTTCACATATAGATTCCTCACTTGTTCACATGTCAAAGTGTTGAATTAAAGTTTTATTATATTCTTAGAAATTGGCTCTAGATGTCCTCAACAACGTTCATTCGATTGAATTACTAGAGTGGAATTTGTTTTAATCAAAACCTGGATAATAACATGTTTTATGTTCAAATCATCGATTGTGCGAGATGCAAATATTTTAACTAGTAAACGTTGAATCAATTTTAAGAGATTTATAGTCTACTGAACCATTTTCATATTCATCCACTTATGTCTTATTCAAAATCAAAAGCTATTTTACCGAATGTACAAATGAATGCAAAGTCACATTCACTATTGAGCAAGTTCTAAATAGTCAATATACCAATATAGGATAGCCTCAGAATTATTTAGCAATGGTTTCTGTCAGTGGGGCTGAATATCAACCCGAACAAGACCACAGTAATTCCATTTACTTGGCAAAGGAAACTTCCGGTATGAAACCCCCTTTTCACCTTTCTGATATCATATAAAATAACTTCTAATATAAAATATATCTATTCGTTATTCGCCTCGCCTCAATGTACCTTAGGTTAAAGATGATTTATGTTTAGATGAAAATGCAAAATATTCTTTGTTCACAGAGTATGGAACGTTTTACATTGAAATTGTTGTTGGAATAGACCACAATGTAAGAAGAATTTAAAATGAACGAGAAGCAACATGATATCTCATATACTCACATTTTATTTATGGAATATTTCTTATCGTATATCAGTTTCCCAGACAGATTTCCAATTCGAAACTCCTTAATGCAATCTCTATAATACCGATTTCTTTCATCCTTGACTATATGGGAAAGTATAAAAAGTTTTTAAACTGGAAAAAAGTGATAATTTATTGTGGCTATAGTCCATTTCAGAAAGGTATAGAGTAATAAAATAGGGACTTCCGTCCAGATCGGTTCAATTTCGGTGTCGACCATAGGATTATTTAGGTAGTAGATTATACAGTTACGTTTTGCGTTTAACAGGTACTGTTTAACCTTCTATTAATGCCCCTTTCTAATACTAACCATATTTCAGAAACGGCTTAACTATGCGCCGTTAGGGCAATGGTGCCTTACCCAAATTAATCTCTCACCAACAAATAGTATACAAATGTGCCAGTCGTGGATATTTGGAAAGATCTACAACTTCAACGGCGGCTAATCGTTTTTTTTTCTTGGATATTGTTTTCACGAACATCGTATTTTCCTCTTTGATATTTTCGTTTCCTTATATAACCCATACTTTCGTTGACATTATTGTAAACACAAGTAAATATTAATGTCAAGATCAGAGCTTTGTAATTGCAGATCTCACATCCTCATCCTCACATCGATAGCCCATTTTCTTCTTTGACTTTTGTTTCACATTACTTCACCATTATTGATTTTTTGGAGTTCTTATAGTGGACCTAACGGAGTTGCTACTATCATTATCCAATATGACGTTTATGAAAAATTGTTTTGGGCTAATTCAATAAAATTTTCCCAATTTATTGTTAAAAGATTATATTGTATTGAGAAAAAAATGAAAATCACAACACCAGCTCTATTGGAACAAATGGACTGGTCCAAAGGCTTCATTCATTCATTGAGCTGCATTTTCTCCAAAGTCATAAATCAATCCCACGAACAGCTCTCAGCAATTTGTCTCATATGTCTGATTTTTGCTCATGATGAATTGATAGTAGGAGAAAAATTGATTTGTGGATCAAATAACTTGAAGGAAATGATAGTGAGAAGAAAGTTATAGAAATGATTTTCTCAAAAAAAAAACATAAACATGTGCTTTCACTCTCTAAGTACCTCTGCTGATTAAAAGGCTGATGCTTTCTATATTAGGGAGTAAAAATAAATAATTAGTATCAATCTAGGAACCAACCGTCGAACCGTTGGATTTTATATAGGATTTCTTAGATTAATTCTGAGATTTGTCAATTACCGAATGAACTGTAACTGATTTGTTAATTGGGGCTCTAGTTGAGCTCAGCAATGTTTCCAATTTTTCAGACTAAGTGATACCAATATGAAATACAGTGAAGCACAGGAGCTTCGTTTCTAGTATCATCATATATTTATTGAAAGTATACTTCAAGCACTTATTCATGATGCCTTTTCAGGTCTATGACATATTGAACTTCAGTTATAGCGTGAACTCATTTTTTCACAGCTGATCTCATTCTTCTTAATTCTCTTTTCTCATTTTTTGTGTTTGTTTCTCCTTAGCTTTTTTTATTTTTTCAGTCCTGCTTCTCCTTGGTCTTTTTCTTGTTTTGTTCTTCGAGTGGCTTTAGTCCTTCAGTCTTTCCCTAGTCAGTAGTAGTATTCAAAGCTTTTTACCCATTCTATTTTTGTTTCTATCAATTCTATCTCATATGTCTTCTCTTCATCTATTATCGTCTTAGTCTTGTTCCGTTTATTTGTATATTCATTTTCTGTTATGATATATTTCAAGTTTAGTTTGGTCATTAGGATATAGTATTTTCGATATGTTAATGTCTCCCATTTTCCAGTATCTGAATTGATACTGTTTAATTAATCTTCTTCAGTCTTTTGTTTTCATCTGATATACCTCTGTTTGTGCTAAATATTTGCTGTGAATCATTTATGGTTTTTCTCTTAATAAGTTTTCAATTTATTTTAATATAAATCTTGCTGACTGTAGACTGGAGTAAGTAGTGGGATTCTCATAATTGTTGCAGCTTCTTGAGTCTCCTTTTTTGATATTGCTATAATTTCACTAATATTACACTAATCCCTTTGGTATATTTCTAGTTATTTTTGTTGTTACGATATACACTAGATATCAGGAAAAAATGTTGTGGAAAAATCAAAATCACATCGATCTTCTTCTTTTCTTACGCTCCTAATTTCAAGAATAGAGATTAGCATAAAGGTCCATGGTTCAAGCAACTAGGAACCAGGTTAAATATTCCATATTTATTTTTAGAATCACCGTAATTCGAAATTTGGAAACTTAATTCAAACTGTATTTGTTTTCAACATTTTGAAATTATTTTCTTGGTACCAACGTTAATTAGGACGAGACGAATGAGACAAAATCTAAACTCAAACCAAACTAATTTTTCAATAACCGATATTAGTTTTTTAAAGGCCATTATCGACTGTAATGAGAACTTAAGTGTGATTAGATCATATTGGAACTAAGGAACAATTTTATAAAAGTAGTAATTGTTTACAAAATGTTTGAATAAAAATCATTCTTAATTAGTGATCTTGATAATGGAATGTGGGAAGCGGTACTGATCTAAATTGACATAAGTCTATGTGACGATAGTGCCATGAATACACAATCTATGAAGATATTGTAGAGTTTTCAGTAGCCCCCACTCTTGTTGTTTGATTCAAATACCAATGAATATTTTGCAAATATTAATTATTTGTGTAGGTGGAGCTGTAAATTGATTTTGTTGTGACAGAATCCATTTTGTACAGTGAACATACAGAAGAAGGACTAGTGCATGATTTTAGTGTCGCTCCATTCTCATTCATAAAAGGTATGATCAAACAATACTGCATCTATTTCAAATAGTATGCTGATTGACATGTTCGATCCCGTTTTATATTATTAGGCGCTTTAGTGAGATCGTGTTATCAATGTCTTCCTTGAAATATGGAAGTTAATCAACTTATCGTCATTTAGATTTTTCATTATTTTATAATAAGTATAAGTTATGATAAGTTTGTTTCAAGGTGCATAACTGTGATTTTCATATTATACAAGAGAATAATAGAACGATTAAAGAAGCATTGAAAAGGCTACGATAGAGCAAATTTCAAAAGAAGCGTTCCTGAAGTACTTCCAGTCATAAATTCGACCTTGGAATTTTAATTTCTGACTTTCTTTTATTATAATTACTATTATTATTATTATTATTATCAAATATATATTATATATATTAAGTTATAGTATATATTATATTATATATTATAACTCATTATATACCTGCTTCCTTTTTGATTTTTCCACAACAAGACCAGCGAAAAGTTGTAACAAATTTTTCTCCTAGAAACTCTACGAATGCATTAATCTCGTGAAGTCTCAATGAATTTATGTCTTCTCACGTTTGGGTGAACTTCGAATGGCCAAAAAAAGAAAAGGAAATACTAAAATCGATACAGAAAACTCCACACTGTAATTTACGCGTGATAAAGCTCCATCTCATCAACTTCATCTACGATCTTCTATACAACTCGATTTATTGCTAAGAGATCACAGTTCTCAGCTTTTTGGGTCAGTAAATTTGTCAATAGATGTTTAGTTTGACACAGATAGCGTAAAGTTTCTCTTTTATTGCTTATACTCTTATATGGCGTCTGTGTTTTGTGAAGAGATTTCTTCATAGTAATGAAAATTTCTTTACTTATATAATGAGAACAATTCGAGAATTCAAGTATTTGAAATATCACATTCAGTACAAACAAAATATATGGAGATAGTTGTGAGAAATTACGAATTTGATAGGAAATCGATTGAATCAGTATTTACCCGAACAAACTACACTGAACGGTGAGTTGTGGAATTGAATATTTCTCGATTTAGTGATTTTAAACGTTCAAAGAAGATGTTTTGCATGTTTTCAAATACCAGAAGTTGATAGTTAGTGTATTTTCTAGTTAACAAATTACAGACTATGAAAAGAATTGAGTAAGCAAGTTAAAGATCCGGCGACCATACTGAGCAGTTTACAGGGTGATTCATAAGAAATTTTCCAAATAGTTACTAGTGGTTGATTAAATAACCAAAATAGGTCTCACAATGAGATACAAGATGTTTAAATGAGATGAAGAAATACATTTTTGACATCTGAACAGATATTTGTTGAGTCATTGAATTGGATAGGTACTAGTTTCGATAAGAACTAAAATTTCTTTCAAATGACGTGGCACACACAATATGAAGTCACGCCATCAATAAGAAAGTAATCCTTAATAAATTTGTATTACAACATTAAAACAGAAATTATTTCGTTCCAATATTACGTGAATTTTCCATGGGGTGAACAGTATTTTATACAATAATAAATAGAGCTGAGGTTATATTTTCTTGATCTTTATAATAAGCGACATAAAACCCTTCGAATTAGTTTATTGATAACTATATTTTGCAAATATCTGCTAATTGATTTTGATTGCGGATTTGATATTTTCGAAATTATTAGGAAACCCAATGATAATTAAAGTTTTTTCAACACTCACTCGATATAATGATGAAAGCATTGTTAATAAATGACAGGTATAGAACAGAAACCGAATTATTCCAAGAGCATCTTTGCAGAGTAGAAAAGTTTGAGAATATGATGATGCAAAGAATTCTTCAGAAAATTTGAGATAATTTGTAGTAATAACTTTCACTTAATATTGGAAGTTGATTATTTTACTACAATCATCCAGTCCAAATCGTTTTAGAGGTATGGGGCAACCTTAGGCTCTTCTTAATTCTTCATAAGTTACTCATCTAAAAGGTACTAAATTCCTTATTATACAGTATTCTTTAGTGCTCACATACCAGTACCCTCTCCACTATTTGATTTTTTGCGGCTTACCCCTAACCTGTTTAACACGTCATTAGCAAAAATGTAGCCTTACCTGTACCTACCCTTCTGCTTACTAGATGTCTATCTCCCATAACAATAATTTATTTCAGCGAACAATTCAATACCATATTCATTATCCACATCACACCCACGACCTGCGAGAGCACTTTCGGAGAGTTCAGCATGTGAATATGAACGCGTTACTACAGCGATGTACACGCGCTTTTTTTTGCTTTAATGTCTTACACTATAGAAATCACGTTTCCATTCATTTCAAAGCGACAAAAGATTGTTTCGATATAAATTCTAAAACATTAGTCGAATATTAACAATGGAAATTCAAGCTGGTATTGCATATTACATTCGTCATTCCACAGGTTCGGTTTGATCTTAAAACCATTTCACATTAATAAAAGCATACACAGATATTATTACGAGTTGATCCGGCTATTTGACTTTAATACGATAAACTTTCGTTCTGTGAGTCAGCTTTCATACACTTTTGTGTTATGTGAAAGTTTTGTTGATGTTGTTTGCTAGTTGAAAATACGTCGTGTATATATTTCTTTTTCATTGTAAAGCGTACACTTACATTTTGCCTGCGTAAATCAGAGTTCCTACCTGATGTCACTGTAATCGTGAGATAATTCAATAATTAATTTGAGTTCTGTTGAAGTGAAATGTACTTAATGCCCCCTCAGTTGACTGAAATTTGGAATGTCATTATTGCCAAATTGGAATTTGCTGGTCTATCAAAAAACTAGCAACTCATCTAGGTATCGTCGCCAGAGTGAACAAGCAATGTACTTAATATTGGTACACATGGCAATAAATATTAAGTGAATTAACACAGCTAAAAAATTTCTAAAATCTGTCTCAAGAATTGTATTCTATTTCAACTATTTAAATGAACAGAAAGTGTACATTCATCGTCATATTTTTGAAATGAACTGAAATAGGAATTTTCAGTTATGTTCGTTTTTCATACAATTATCTTTCATAATAATGTTCATAAAATAATGCGGACTCAATAAAAGTAGCAAAATCAAATCTGGAAGGCATTGTGAAAATACAATAACCAATCAAATAGATTGAAACGATTGAAAACTATTTAACCCTGTTATGTCCTTATAAAAGCAGGTGAATTGGAATTTGATTGAAGAATGAAATTTTCATTATAGATGTATACGATTATTTATTATTTAGATTTTAGACGAGAACGGAAATGCAAATACGTACCTCAATAAAGAAAACTGTTTTAGTTTACCTCCAGTCTCTGAAGACAATAACTTGGTTAACAAAGGGCGCATCAAACAGTGTTATTGTGAGTGTTGGTATGGTGATTATGTGAACAGTGTGTTCATCTTCAGAGTGTTTTCAAAATTGATATGGCTATACAAGGAAAATATCGGTGGAGTATTCTGCTTTAACTGAATTAGACCCTCGAAATCAGCATAAATGACCAAAATGAAAACTTCGCGAATACAAATAGGAGAATAAGAGAAACAAATACATACAGTGGTATAATAAAAACGCCAATTCTAGACATACATATGTTAGAAACAAGATCTGAAAAAGGCTGAGTTATTGCAACTCTTGATAATAGTCCAGCGGATGGAGGTTTAGAAGTAAATTTTTATTTGATCTATCGGTTACTAGCAGCTGCAAAGTTGCGAGAGATACACAGAGTTGAAGAATAAATGAAAATGAATAGTAATTGATTCACAGTATGCTCCGACTTTTATAGGTAAGGTACAGATTGTAGAGTCATATAGTCCTGGTGGGCCAAAAATATTTGATGAGAATTTAACTACCGTATAAATATAGAAAACAATAGCATTACATTTATCAAGTTAAAAATAGTGTATCATTATACTATCATGTAATCCAAGTGCAATTCAGAGCGAATATGTTATTTATCAAAAATATTCAGCATATACATTAATAGCACCAGTTTTAAACATAATGGATATCAGAATTGATACAAGATGTATGATCCTATAAAGAAGCCTGTGTTGAGTCTTATCATCATAAAGTTATAATCAAAATGATATTAAGACAGGTAAATGTGATGAACAAGAAAATAAAAGGCAGATAATAGAATATGGAAAAACTGAAAACGAGTGAGGACGAGTACATGGAAGAAATAGGTTATCTGCAGGGGAGACAAGAAAAATAAAATATTGATCAGCAATGAAAAAAGGGAGATCAAAGAATGCAGCACAAAGAACAGAAGATGCAAGAAAAAATTGTAAATTCTTTGATCAGGAATATACAATCAAAATTGAAAACAAAAAGGACGGATTATGAAATAAGCTGATTATGATAAAATAAAAAAATAAGAAGAGAACACAAAGATAATAAGAACAAATGGAATGAAATGGTTGAATGATACCTTGAATACACTAAACAATGATTATAGAAATATTGTGAATTTTATCAATATACGGAAGAAGACAGTGAGCATGAAAGTAATGATTGGAGTGTTGATAAGAATAATGATGTTTATTCGACGACAATATTCAAGTACATGATATAAATAAAAGCTATATTTTTCAGTGTATGGAAAAGTATTAGAAACGACAATAAAAACAAGCAATATACTACTAAGTTAGGGACGAATCAACTTGGAAATTTGGAAAGAAAAGATGCTAATATTGATGATAATGGTACAATTATAGGATATGAAGCAAAAGCGACAGAACTGGATTGTAATCAAATGATCATCTTGTTGGAACACAACGTCATATCGATGTGAGTATCATCAATAATAGTAAGAGAGGTAGGACAGATATAATTGAGAATAGAAAAGGAACGACGAAATATATGGAAATTGGAAGAAAAAAGAATTTTTGCAAACCAAATACAGTATAGATAAATTATCTCTTTTTCAAAGTGGTTGTCGCATTTACTCACAGTCGATCAGAAACAACAACGTGTTAAAGATTCAGAGCACTATTTGGCCATGTACACGTAATGAATCAGATTTTTGCATCGATATGTGGCAATGGATGAAATATGGATCCATGCATCACTTTACACCGAAATCAAAACGATTGAGTGGACTGCAGCCGGTTAACCAGGTCCAAAGCGTCCAAAGCTTATAGCTTCAGTATGTTGGGATGTTTTCCATTGACTATCACCAAAAGACAAACAATAGCGACTACTACATAGAGTGGTTGGTTCGTTTGAATGCAAAAGTCAAGGGAAAACGGCTTCATATGTCAAAGAAAAAGCCACTGCTTGACCAAGACATTGAACTAATTCACAAATCGATGGCAACGATGGTTTTATTAAACTAATTACACTAGGAATTATTACCTCATCCATCGTATTGTCCAGATCTGGCCCCAAGTGACTACTGGATATTCGCTGAGATTAAATGAGTTCAAATGGAGAAAAAACTGGAGCCTGTTTTGAGACAAATCCTTCTATAAGCAGGGCATCGAGAAGTTAGAGAACGTTGGTATGATTATATTGCTCTTGAAGGAGTTCACATTGATGAATGAAATTGATTTTTGGCAAAAAATACGTATTTTTCTCACTTAGTCACACGACTCATTGAGTGATTTGTTATTTCTGCCAACGCCTGTATTTACAGCTTTCAGACGTTTGGAATTCAGTTCAAGATTAATAGGCGTTTCATTAATCTTGATAAACATCTCATTTCCAGTCACATTACCTACATGGAATGAACATCAACTAACTCCTGTGTGATTTTCCAACCTCTGTTCAAATCCTGAACAAACAACAGAACTCGAACCAAGTCTGTAACATTAGTCAAATTAATTGAGAAACACTAGAAATTCTGAAATAGTCTTTTAATCAAGGTGAAAAGTTATTTTCAATATATTTCGTTCGTCGTGCTATCGAGTTCAACAATTGACAGTTGTTAAAATTAAGTTTTCCACTAATTGACCGCAAGAAAAGAGTTTGCCTACCTTAGCCAGAATATCTGTGACATTAAAACTGTCCTTCACAGTAAACTCGTCTTGTGGCATCTGTAAGATAGATCATAACACAATTAATACTTCACTTTCGATAAAGCATGCGCTTTCTCAATCAATTTTTATCTTCTTAGAAGAAGCTATTGTTAAAAAAACAAATGAAACTTTGAAATTACAATGAACAGTCATTTGCATGAAAAAACATTCATATATAAAGTCTACTCAAACAATAGCGCGTGATGTGATATTCATGACATCGTTTGTTCTAGTTTTGATTCATTTATGAAAATCATATAAATACAAAACTCCAATTGTTTATTATGTTTCTATTATTGCTGATATATGTAAGAAATATCGTCAATTGAACACCGTTTCCTATGTTTTTCTAACGACCCAGAAAATTCTGATGCACAGGTAAGTTTAATTAGCAATGCTCTACTTTCGAGGTTAGATAAACGTTTTTTTACAAAAACTGTTTTTGTTCAACTGGTTATATCGCTGTTGACTATAAAATATTCGATATTCCCGTATTACCTGCATGTGCATTTATTTCTAGGTTTGGAACTTTTTGAAGCCTCCAACTAATGAGATATAATTGGGAAAATGGAAGAATGCTACAAGACATTGATGCAGTGCTTCTAACTTCTTGAATTCACATCGTTTACTGTTGATTATATTGATAGTTTCAAAAGTTAACGTTTATATTATATATATATATATATATATATATATATATATATATATATATACATATATATATATACATATATATATATATACCACATATGAGAAATGAAGTTGTTACCATTTTCGAATTAAAGTCAAATTAATTTTAATTATACAATTTTCAAGATAAGCTTGAAACAATACAATTTTTCAACTCAGAAAGATCATCATAAAATCTACCACGAATAATATCTGAAATTTTAGGACCAATATACATTATTACTAACCTCAAAAATTACTCTCGATCATAAACTTAATTTAACAAATACCTGTAGATGAAATACTAACATTCAACTTGTACTGTTAAAAAAATTGAGTCACTAATAACCAATATACGGTTGATATGAATTTTGTAATCTAGTATTATTGTGAAAAAGCGTCGGGCGCTCGATGTATGAGAAAGCGTTCCACGCTTTTTCACAATAATACTAGTAAAAGTTATTTTCAACTTTTCAGTTTTATGTACTTTATAAGCGTGTTTTCCACTTTTTCTTCAGACTGTATCTATTTTTCACTTTTTAGTTTCATAAGATATGAAAGAGTCTTGTTTGGTTTTTTAAACTATATTCATTTTCCACTTTCAGTTCGCTTTTTTTCAAAAATAAAATTTTCTTCAAGTTCTATTTATTAGTTTTGTTAATCTCCAGCAGAGGATGCACGGATGTAAAATTCTTATCGAATAACATAATAAAATTCAGGTGATTGAATTCTAAAGTAATACTGTTGCAGGTAGTATAGTAAATTTCCTACAGAGGCAGAGAGTTGTTTCGATGTAAAGAGAAAATTTTTTTGCAGCATGAATGAGACTTGAACCCATGACTAGCGAGCCCGCTCAGCTAACGAACACAATTAAAGTAGTGGGATATAATAACAGTGATAAGACACTTGCTTTAAGTTCAGAGGAGGGAAACAAGCAAGCATACAAACCCATATACAGGTGACTTATTTATAAAAATGAACATAGAATATTACAAGCAGTATTGTTAACAATTCTTTCTTCTTGGGAAGTTTCATGGAACTCCTTTCTAGTTTAATAAGCTCTGGTTACTAATTTGCAGCCTTCCACATGTTGATTTCTCACAACTATATTCATATAATAGCGGTGATCAAAGACATGATGCAATACAACGTGCAATATAGTGCAAGACGCAATATTTCTTGATCAGAAGCATGTGCAGATGAATATCAGCTGATTGTTTCATGCAAGATCTTGACAATATCGGTTTTGTGCTATTTAGTTTCTTTTGGCTCAACATATCAGCTGAATTTCGTTAAACTAATATTGGATAAAATTGAGGTTGGGATTTGTTTACGTTTACTTATTATATAGTATAGTATATTTTTATAAGTGGCAGCCATGATGCAATGACAAGAGACTTGCATGCAACATCTTGCAGGATGTATTGCATTTTGTCGAGCGACCTTAAGAAGAAGTTGCAATTTAATGTGAGCGAACATGTATCTTCTCTGAATATGGTGAGCAGTTAGGTTCTTATAATTGAAATTATACTGCTTCCCTGATAATACTTTTATTGAAATAAAGTTCTACAAAATTTTCATCTAGTCTTCAATTTAGTCACTTTGTTTGTGTAGATTAGTTTAGTTGTGATTATTAGTGGGATAATTGGATTTTTTCCAATATAAACTACATTCTTTTCACATATACAACCTTCTCATTATTGAAAGTTGAGAGGTCTTAAGAGCTCGTTATACCGCTATTTCACACGATGATTATGATGTATTAACAAAGGCATCAGAGGTGAATTTAGAGGTATCCACAAACAATACGAGTTGATGTTACTTGTTCGTTATAGCATACTCTGCTGCCAAACGACATTACTATTCATACTTTTGATTACAATGACAGAGTATAATATATCGCAGTTTCCATTATTATGAAGAACAATTGGTGTTTTATAAAATTTTATATTGTCTCGAAACTAATAATCCAATTAAATTAATTTGAAAAATAGAAATAGCCTCCTAAAAGTTTATAACGAGCTAGAAATATATATGAATGCTTAAAATATTCTATAAAATTGTAAATTGTCATTTTTGGACACTTTGAACAGTTATTTCCAGATCACACTAACACAGAAACTTAAAATAACGTTTATGCACAAATGCAACAGAGAAATAAATCAATCTATATGCACACTAAATGAGTTTATTAATGAGTGTTTTTCTTATACAGATATTCATATCATATATTTCCAGAAACATTGGAATTAAATGTTTCGTTTAATGGAAAATTATAGATATTGGACCTTATCAAGGGTTCCATTACTGTAATGGATACAGTTAACATTCATCATTAAAAGAACCCAGACGTAGTTCGCGTGAATAATATCAAGTGTTCATGTTCAATATTGAGCACGATTAATTCACTCTGCAAGGATAAAATGTTATTCAAAATATAATCAGGAAGGTGTTTGATATCGGCCGAAAGAGGTACAAACTATTACTAGTAAAATTTGTTTTAACACTTGCAGGTACATACCTTTCTCCAGTTTATATATCCTGAAAAACATATGAAGCCCGAATTGCTCAATAGAACCACACCGAATTCATGGGAAGAGAGTTCAGATTTTAAGTCGATCACTGTAGATATTTTCTTAAGATGATTTCAGAAGTTTGTGAAACTCACGAACGCTTCTAAAACCAACACAGTTATGCTGATTTGAGATGGTCATTTCTTTCACACCCAAACTTTGCAGTTAATTGATGAAACATGTGAATATAGCGTGACAACAATATGCTTCCCACCACTCACCACTCATAAACTACAGCCAGCAAATGTTGGTTTTATGCGGCCTTTGAGTATATCTTATGATCAGGCACTGATAGCATGGTTGAGATCATATCCTTGGAAAGTAGTTTTCCAATTTTAGGTGACTGATCTATTCGGAAAACCATTTATAAGTTTTCATCGAAGACGACTTTGTTGCTATAGAGGCTACCAAAGTTGAAAAGTTGAATTGAACGCTGAGAAGGAACCTAATGAGGAAATGTTAAACTACATAGTTTCACTGGAAAAGTCAAGATCTTGACAAACATTCTCACATGTCTTCCTCCTTGATTCTTTTTTAACATGGACAGACATACAAGAAATTTGAGTCTCAGTATATTGAATTAGGAACAATGAATTGAGAAAGATAGAATGTAGGAAGTAGGAAGAATGATAATATTACCACTTTTATTAGAAAAATAAATTTATCTGAAACATTAGCCTAAGCAATGATTATTTTTTTTGTTTTATACTAAAGATTTCTCCAAATTTATATATATATATATATATATATATATATATATATATATATATATAGTTTCAAATCTAATTTTAAAACAGAAGAGACCTAAAATCAAGAACATTTAGATGCATTAATATACGAATATATATACGAATTTACACCGGCATGGATTAAATAACGCCTACCTACTGGAACGTTGAACTTACATATGGAAATGAAGCCAAACAGAATCTGTAAAATTTCGAAAATATCCTCCACAAAATTGCAGAGCTGAAAAACCGAAGAATTTTTCTACTCAGATGCAAAAAAGCTGATACCTACATTTCTAAATTTAAAATTATGCCAAATAAAACTTACTGATAGTCTCATACCAGATGAAGTAAAAGTTTTATCCCAATTTTGCAAAAAATATTTCTAGTGACAGAGAATTACCTGTGAGAAATATCTTATGTATTATTGAATGCAACACCAATCATCTGAATAACGAAATTCAAAAGATCTGATACTTGTGATATTATCATTAATTTCAAAAATAAATTGAAAAACAAAAGACGACAAAACAATATCAAAATATAACTAAAACCAAATAATTTATCTTTCTTTTAAAAACTATAAAAAAATAGAAGAGACCTAAAATCAAGAACATTCAGATGCATTAATATATCAAAAGGTCTCAGAAATAATATATATATATATATATATATATATATATATATATATATATATATATATATATATATATATATATATATATATATAGGATACTCCGAATGCTGGAAATATTACATCTTTTATTAGACAAGTAAAATGTATTTGAAATATTAGCCAAATTGATAATTGATTATTTTTATACTGAAGATTCTTCCAAAATTTTTCTTACTTTTTAGATTCTATCTTTCTTGATTCATTGTTCCTTATTGACTATACTGAGGCTCAAATTCTTGTATGCCTGTCCATGTTAAAAGAGAATCATTAAAACGAATGCCAGTAAAATCCATCAAATCTGGTTTTATCAAGTAGGAAGACATGTGAAAACGTTTGTCAAGATCTTAACCTTTTCCAGTGAAACTATGTAGTTTATTATTTTCTCATCATGCTATTCATCAAAGTTAAATGAGTATGTTTCCCGATAGAAAGTATTTCCATCCATCCATATAGGAGGTAATATCGCAGGTAAAACAACTGTTTTCATTCGAACAGGTACAATACAAATCTAGAATAGTATGTCTCGATACCTGCAGCTTAAGGTTTATTTCCTAGTTTGATATCTTCTTCTCTTGTCTTTCCTTTGAATAGTAATAGACAGATCAGTTCTTCATAACACGCTTATTGTCAAAGTACCGCGCATTGATCATTAGGAATATCATCAAACAATACATCCACAAGTTTCAGAAATATTTGCTCCGTGAACTCTCCATTAGTGAGAGGTCTGCCTTTTTATGTAAAATATTGTGCAAATTCACAACTACACTTGCTTGATCCTTACCTTGACTAATTTTTTTAAAGGATGTTCCGTGGATAATATTGCTTACTTTGTTGTAAACTAAGCAACTGCTCATCGGATTGTCTCCGTTCTATCAGCATTACACTAACACCTTGATTCATGTTTTGTTTAAAAATCTCGTTGAGCACTACATGTCAGGAGTAGTATAAACGCTCTGCCAACTCAATATACAATGGCCCGATTACGATTAACTATCCCGGGACCGTTCAGTAACAACACCTAGTACAAATTTTAATATTGGACTTTGATTTTGGAACTTATTTAACGACTAGTTCATACTTAATTCAACAAACTTTCGCTGTACAAACACTTATATAATGAGGAATCACCCTCCTATAAATCTCCCGTATAACCCTTAAAAGCAGAAAATCACCTAGTCGCGTATTCTCTTTACTAGAAACGTCTCGTGGGAGATACATCGCTTTAGATTAGATTATTTTAAATTTACAATGAATATCCTCAAAATCGGATATTTATTCATTGCTTTTTTGATATATTATACACACAACTTCAAAAAGTGATGCGTACCCTTTGAACTGTTGGACGTGCCATATCTACGTATGCGTACCATAGGTCGATTGAACGTCTAATGAAATATTTATCGGTGAGCGTTCTTATTTAAGACTTTATACAATCGATTCGGATAACACCATTTTATTTCAAAAAAAAGTAACTAAGTCAGCTGAATAATTCCAAAGTTTAGTTTGACTTGCCGTATCTCGAATTTTCTGGCATGAGTACTGGACCGCTATTTTTAGAATATACTTTACAGTTATATGTGTTCTTCCGTTCTTGAAATCGTTCGAATTTTTGTTTCTCTTATCCAAATAATATTTTATGACCTATATAAAAAATTTCCATTATTGTCTTATCTTCCATAAAGTGGATTTATGTGTTTAGCTGACATTATATCGATAAATTTTTGAAAACTCATAGAGGTGTCGAATGTACATGATTAATAAGAAACGGTCGATATAATTCGATAATTCCATATATAGTAAGAAAACGAGGAGAAAAACGACAAATTGTCAGGAATAAATGCGAAGTATGAGTGCGAAGTATATAAAATGTTTCCTCTCATCACACGAACTCACTTTTTTACAACTAAATTCAAACTGATATTAGATGAGCACATCGTTATGTTATGTTGTGCAATATTGTGAAAAGCCGACATTATATTTTCCTGAAAATAATGATAGAAATATGACATAAGCAATTTCTTATCCCAATATCAAAATATGAGTATGGTTCTAATAAAGATTAAAGAGTCACACATACCGACAATGTTTCATTCACAAATACTAATTAAATCACCTATGAAGTTCTATAAAGTTATTCGAAACTCTCAAATCACCACCGACTGCACGGATGTTTCCATAGTCCCTTTGAAATAGGTTTTGGCTCACCACAATGTTCACACACTTAGTGCTGAGATCAACTTGTCAGCGGCAGCGCCAAAACTGATGTTGGACTAACTAGTTTTAATTGTTTCAGACTCCTTTGTGTATTGGGAGGATTGTTGTTAGATCACTTAATCTAGGATTGACTGTATGTTTCAAGTTTTATTGAGAAGTTTGAGGATGTAGTTGTGAGAACAATTTGAAAAAGATTGAATGAAATCATATTGTTTTTCTGTATGTTGAGATATGAATTATATTTATAGAGTACCAGTCCAAAATTACGCACATGGCTCAGTAAGCTACAATATACATCTTGACAAACCTAGCAAAAAACTCAAGATTTTGATGTGTAGTGGAAAAGCCAGACGCATTACAAAGTGAATCCTCATTTTGATATTGACTTCGTGGACTTAGTATATAGTCTCATAATATTTTATATTGTATATTGTTCAGAAGATTGAACAGGTCAAAGTCACAAAATTATAAACAATGTATTAAAATTTTTTAAGCACAATACAGAAGCTGGTACTTCCATAATAAATATTTCCAAGGTATGCTCAATTTTCCACTTCTCAATATTTCGATATACAACATTTACAATCAATCAGTTACTGATGTGAGTTGTAACGAAGTTAGTATTTTTCCGAAATAAAAAAAAGCAATGATATTAGGATTTTTAAATGTAAATTTGTATTGCTATTATATTTCAACTCAAAAATGTTATTCTTTTTCGAGTAGAGCCTTAGAGCTTTGACCTTCCGAGAACTTTCTTTTTACCTCCCGCTTAACCTCGTTTATTGCACGCAACCAAATTTGTTTTGCCGCACCAAGCAACCGCTTATGCCACACCTGGTAGTTACTAGGAAGTTCCCGAGATCTTAACTCTTTAGATATCGCTGCTTTTTCCGGTTAGTTTATTTACAATGATATATATTTATGAATAGTTCTTCAGTTTGTAATCGAGAGAATTGTGTTCCATTGTTGTTTCAATTCGTTCGACGAATTTGTACCTAAAAAACTTCGTTAACATCAGCAGCAAATACCCAGGGTACCAATCCAGGAGAGTAAATAAAATATGTTCAACTGGCTTCAGCATACTCTTCAGCACTTTAGTGACTTCAAGAGTATTTTATTTTTTTCACTGACGCAGCCAGGCGCAAGTTGAGCATACCAAAATAAAAATACTGACACACGAGACAATCAGATAACCCGATACCTGAACTTTGGCCATAAAACGAAAGAGCCCTCGAACAATGAAGGAAATTGAAATTGGCAAATAAGTTGATAGTGAGGGATCCTAAACTTTATTCAATTAAGATTTGCATAAGTCTTCTAGAAGTAGCTGAAGATAATTCCTTTCACATTGATGCAAAACAAAGCGAGTTCCCTCTTAACGTACAAAATTCTCAATCTTTTTGGGAAATTATTATTTGGCATGACGTTTAATTTCATATAAATATTGTCAGCAGACAAATGCAAAGTGCTACAATTAATATTAAAGTATGCCAAACTTACCTAAAAGATTTAGTTGATCACTTCCAGCAATATGGATCATTTCAAGAAATTCTTGTACAAGCGTGAGAAGTAGCATCCTCTTTCAAAATTGACGAAGACTTTCCACCGTTACCAATGGTCAGGAGGAAATTTAAACCAAAACTGTTTGAATATGAACACCGAGATGAGACCTCTCATGTTCCAAAAACCGCCTTTATAATTAGTTTAAAAAATTTTTTTTTGGTGTTATAAATTTTAGCGATGTACAGTAGCGACAGTAGCGAGAGTATTGTAGTAGCAACACTACTACAACAGTTATTTTATAAATTTTCCATTGTACCTAGATATCATTTTTGATTTTATAACGAAGTTACCTAGGTATTTGTTATTAGAAGTATCTGCATATTTTTTAAAATATTACTAACTTATTTTTATCATAAAAGAATTACCAATATTATTTTGATTCAAATTTGATGCCTATTTTTTATTAGTGGAATCGATTCTACTCATGATTCTGAACAAACTAATTTCAGTTATTGCGCTTTCTCATTAACACGTTGTATATGTAGATATGAGGCAATATTTCTACTATTTGTTCCTAAAAAAATGTGGTTTTTAGTTTTGGGTTATTTTCTAGTATTTATGAACAACGTGTCAGTATCCCATTAGTTAAGTAAATGCCTCAAAATGAGTGTGAGGAAGAATTTATTATTATCATTCCATATATTTTAGTCTACAAATAAATATGACTTTGAAAGTTCAGTTCTTTGCTTTATTCCAAACACATACCTGCCATAAAAGAAGAGAATTCAAAGTGCCTTAATCCACCGACAAAATCCATTTTTGTCAGCTGCCTGATGAACAAGATAGTGCTTTAAATAAATTTTCATGTTACGGATTCGAGAGAAAGAGATAAGCATTATATTGCTTTCACAATTTGGCTTCATAAATATAATACATATAATATCTTACATACTAGATTGAATTATGCCAGTCTATTGATTCTATGGTAGATTATGGAATTCTACCTTTCGAGCAGAAATTCCTTTGTCAATCTCTGAATCTTAAATGTATTTGCCATTTTTAATTCTGAATTTTTTACTAGATCAGAAGTGGACATTGATAAGTGAATGTCCAAATTCTTCTAGTACGGTAGATATGATTGGGTCTCTAAGTTTAGTTGTGAAAGTGTGTGCGAACCAAACTAACGGATTTTAAAATAAAAAGACATAGAGAGTTGAAATTTAGAATTAGAAATACGTACTGAGTAATAGCTGGACAGCGAATATAAATACAAAACAAACATAAACAAATGGTTCGAAAATCAAAGGAATATAACTCAACTGATTCTTTTTTCATATCATCGTCTTTATTTTTCTGTGTGCATTTCTTATAGATACATACTGAAACCACTTTCAAAAGAAATTGAGTTTCAGCCTTCTTACGTGATTCGTCATGAATCGTGTATATACTTCATATCTAAGTGGATTGCAATAATTTGAAATGAACTCATATAATCTGTTCGTTACCTTAACCTAACCACAAGGCGCTAGCCATATTCTAGAAGGTGTGCAGCTTTTATTCTATTCCACTTTAAAGATGATTTCATTTGCTATTTTCTATGAGATTGTTTATTTTTTATGTTTACTTTTTACATAATGTATCACGAACTGCTTTCACAAATACCTTCCATGGCATTCAATACTGAACACTTTTCATTCGATTTAATAGTGTTTGATTTTTATATTTTGCGCTTCTATCACAAACCTCTTAGCCTCTTTTTATTGGGCAATGCATTTGAAGATGTAGCAGTTTCTTCAATGTCTTCAACGGGCTCTTTTCTGATAATAAAAGCATAGAAAAGCTTTTATATCAATAGAAAGGTTTTTTCTATTTGACAACTGTTCATCAAGTTTTGAGCCAGATTTTTGAAAAAAATATTTCTTTGATCAGGAGCATCTGCTGGTAATCCTGAAGTTAGAATGAAGTCAGCATGTTCATCCCAGCTGAATTCATTATATGAATTACAGTAGCCATCTACTTGTTTCTGTTTTCGACAAGTAACTCGAGCATAATTTGTCGACCCAGTATCAATTCCTTTTTTGGTTGTACTGTAATCCATAATAATTTCTGGCTTCTTGTTCTCTTTACATTGAACGACTGAGATTCACTTTTAACCTTTTGTTTAGAGAATGATGAGCAAGTAGAATAACTTGAACATAAAAAGTCCGAGGAAATTTCCATTTTCTATTAATAACGAAAACAGCTGTCTGTCGTGCATGTCGAAATGTTAATTGATCCTTTACAAATCCCGCTTAAGCTGATGATAAAATGCTTTGGTCGTTGTCAGAACTATTCACTTTACTCCCGCAGAGAGTGAACGTTACTTCTATTTCAATACTTGATACCAAGTTTGTTTAGAATGATGGTATCGATTAAAATTTCGCACACTGGCAAATTGAGATCGTTACATCAGAATTACGGTAGATTGACTTGATCAAAAACACGTGCCAGTGCTTGCAAGATTTAGCGAAATATTGAGAAGATTTGTAGATAGGAAATTTGTATGAATTGTGGATTAAACCAAGTAAACATTGCTGATCCACTTAGGTAAACATAACCGCTAAAATGCCTCGTCGAACGACTTATTCCATAACATAACAAACAATTTTTTCAAATCAAAATGTCGCACAATAATACAAAGTGAGAATATTTTGTATAAAATACAAATTAATGTTCTTTGGTTAAGTCATAATAAGGCATAATTGATAATTTGCGCTGAATTGGGGTAGAATCTTGATGATACAGTGGATTTATGAGAATAATATATAATTTTCCTGTGAATTTTGGATACAGTATTTCTCACAGTAGGATCTAAATATGTATAGGAAACTATACTTCAACCTGTCATCCAAATCACATTTATTTCAAAATTGAATATTCTAGTAATGCACTGATTTATGGGACCGTTCCCTATTGAACGCTCTGGATTTAGTATATCACATAACGAGCGCGGAAAGAAAGTGGGAATGTTCACGCACGTGGTTGCAAGTCGAATTAACAATCTATTTTATATTATTCACATATTAACTATTCTTTTTTTTTTGTGATCGTTACCAAAATTTATTGTAACATCATTGCTATAACAATTTGTGGAATAAAAAGGAGTGTTTGGAAATTCATAGTTTGTATCATTTCGTACACTGATTGCAGAATATCTGGTTTATTCTATAATGCTCCTGATTTCACTGAACACCTAGAACACGTCTCCATTTTGTTTGATAATGATTCATCTATATACCCTCTGTAGTCTGCAGTCGATTCCTAGCCCTCATGTCTCTTGAAGTTTGTAATATTGCTATCTACATCCACATTCACCAGTTCTATTGCGAATGACCTTTGGAAACAATGCCCCGTATATAACTGTGGATTTTGTAAATGCAGGTATCTAGCAGTTACTCTCGGTACATTACTATATTGGTTAATACCTATTCACTGTCTTTAACATTTCTCTTATTGATAATTGAGAGGCTGTGATGGCCTAATACCACGATATTTTTTAAAAATTTCATCAAATTATAGTGAAAAATCTTGATTGCTTTGTTTTGGTGTCCAGCATTTTAATAAGAACTTCAGATCCCCGGTCTTACTTATAGTATGCTCCAGCAATTCTGAGAACTAGCTCCACTTTTGTAAATAAATATTCAGAAACAGTAGGTTCAGTTGTAAATTGCTTCAATTTTTTTTTTTTGGTAACCACGCTTTGGTAGTGCCTTGAGTTTCAAATATTTTCTAATATGCACATCATGATAAATAGTAAAAGTGCTTTTCGAAGTCTATTTGGTTTGATTTTCTTAGAAAGTTCTTCTCCATAAACCATTGAGACATGTTCGGCAAATAAGAATTTATTTCTTTTTCGTTCCATCAATTCGTGAACTGATTATAGAAGACTTGATACTCTTTTGAATCTCTCTGGGTATAAGATTGAAATTAGTATTATTAGCTTCTTCTGTGATATTTGGCGGCATGCATTCTACTAATGATTCAACGCTATCAGCGATCTTCATGTTTCATTTAAATGGAGCCTCCATCTAATTACGGAATAATAATAATTTGAATTTGCAAAATAATACAAACGGTGATAATTATCATTAAATATGTTTGACAAATGAATTATTTGAAGTTTCTATTGCGACATGGGAAACCGAAATTACGCGTAATTTTTCAGAAACTCAGAAAGTCAAACGCATCTACAATGCCATGCGTTATATTCCTAACATACGTTTGCGTTAGGAATAAACACCGTACGTGGAACTATCAATTTACTATTCGCAGAGACTTATACAACTCTCTTATTCCTTTATAATTTAACTATCAAACAATGGAAAGAAACAACACAGCGCTATACAAATTATGGTAACTCGTTGAAGTAGAAATACAAACTTTATTATTCATTCAAATATCCATCTTCATATCAAAAACTGATCAACAATCTGTTTCATGATTGTTTTTCTTCATATCCATTCATATTTTTTTTCTCGCAGCATTCGTTCGACTTCATCAAGAACTCGGATATATGCAGTCGGAAACGGGGACTGCGACACTTCCACCTCGTCGACGTGCATTCAGGAACAGCTGAGGTGTAGTCAAGCCAAACGGATCTGGCTATTTGGGCAATTGAGTGTCGGTTGAACCATAATACTTTACATGTTGATGTTTTCCAGAAAATCAACCTCAGTGAATTTGATAAGAACATGAAACTGTTGTACATAAAATGGAATTTACTCTTTAGATGACATTTATCAAAATATTATAATCCCTGGGCACACAGGATTTCATTTAACCATGATATTCTATCTGAATAATTGAGAAAGATGGTATTCAAGCAGTAGCTAAAAACTTGTTTAGTTTAAAGTCAAAACCTACCTTATTTGGAAGGTAATTTTACTCTAAAACTAATAAACGGTTATTTAAAAAGAAATTTAAAAAGTCAAATGGATGTGAACACAGTGGATAAATATGCAATTTAAGATATTCAAACCTTTTGAAGATTTAAAATTTGTATTTGAGTTGAGAAAATAGAGATTACTTGGAAACAGTATTTCAATAGTTTTTCTTCCATATTTGAAACTCTCTCGAAATAAATCATCTACGTACCAGAAAAGACTTGAACTAATAGTCAAGACAATTTTGTTTAACATGATTATGTTGGCTTCTAACCTTCAACAAAAACAAACATTGGCAGTACATTTGATTTCTATATCATCATGTAATTTCCACTACTGCGAGCAATATTAAGAAATAAGAAAGAAATAACATTTACATAATTTCTATTTGAAACAAACAACTTCCTTTCTGCTGTAAATTGTCGTTTGGCTATATCATCATATCTAACTAACTATCAAAGCAGAAGGGAAGTTGGCAGTAAAAATTGAGAAAATTCTTGAAGATTTGCAGTTTCAAGTGATTTTGATGTTAACTGTACAACAGAAATTAAGCAATTTAGTCAGATAGATGTATGGGCCTCAATTATCAGGCATATTGGATCTAGTTGCTGGGAAAAATCGTTTATGGTTACCAATAAACTTAGTATTTGTTCTTAGTTTGTACTTCAAAAAATGAAAGATAACAAAAATTGTATAAGAATAATGAATTCGACTCTTCATTTAGATCGGTATTGACCAAATTATCAAAAACATATCAAAAGGCAATTTATGACAAAAAAAATGAGTGAAAGAATTTTTAATTAGTTATTGCACATTAATGAAACAGAAACTAAAAGATATCCAGGTTTACTGCTTCAACATTAACTGGCTGTCCAAAAAAATTACAGCTCTTTGATGACAAAACATAATTCCAAAATCTAGTGATTACTTAACAAAATCTTAGAAATATTCGTACAAAAACAATGAGATAATAAAGTATACAATAAAATTAATGTATAGCCGATTGCCAGAATACTCGTTTCAAATATCTTAACACCTTGGTTGTAAAAGGAATGTCCGGGTTCAAAATACTGTAAAATACCATTGTTCATAGATAATTCGATGTTACATTGTCCATCTTTCCGTGGATATAATGACGGTTTAATAACCGTATCCACTATTGCATCACGTAACAAAGCTCCACGTGAACAATTTTAGATGTTACATAATATAACGCCACGTATGACTTATCAATACTAGTATAATTTATGTAGGCGCAAGTCCACTTTTAGGACAATGTCTTTAATGGAAAGTATTATTTTCTTGGACACATTATGCATGCTTTATGTGGAAAAAATTCCAATCTTTATATGTCCTTCCCCTAAACTTCTACTATCATAGTCCAAATGTTACAGAAGAGAAAGGCATTCAGCTGACACTTCCACAATATGTTTCGTGGCGACGCCATTTACATATACCGCGTCGCTCTATTCTCGTTGGTGCAGTGGCAGTGCCAAAAAGAGATCCGATGCCTGTCTTTCAGCGACGCTAATCGTGAGATAACGATGATTGATGACATTGCTAATTTTTTTGAATTAAACGCTACACGATTAAAACCGAGACGGTATCAAAACTGCGTGGAAACGCCAGAGATCTCGAAGAAAAGATGTTTAAATGCTGAGGGCTGAAGAATAAAAAAAAACAGAGAACTTTCAAATTATTTGAATATTTGAAAAGTTCTCTGATGGTACGAAAATATAAACTGCAAAAACGGCTGCATAACGGCCTACATAATTCATAATAACTGGTACGGATGTTCACGTTTCATTTTGAGCTTTTAGGAGGTTTTCTTCATGTAATCGTCAATTATTACGCTAAATAGTAGCAGTGACAACGTTTGCATAGCTTGAAATTCGAGGTGGTGACTATAAAATCAGTTATAATGGACCGATTTATCGATTAACAATATATTCCAACGTATAATTTTGGATTCAGTATATGGTGCTTGTGATACAAAATCATCTTAATCTTATTTCCGAACAACATTAGGTCTTGTCGTTCAAATAACATACTAAAAGTCCCCACTCAACCGAAGGTGCAAACAGACCCGAAGCTATCTTAATTAATAGGCAATTTTTTTCCTCAATATATATATTATATATATATTTCTTTCATTTCCCATTTCTTAGATCTCTTGATATATTAATGCATCTAAATGTTCTTGGGTCTTTTCTCTTTTAAAAATAATAAATAATACTCCTAAAAATAATAATTTTTAGGAGAAAGATAAAATTTGACGTTTTGACTTTTCTTCAAGTCATTATCAAAATATGATATTGACACTGACAATTTGTTTATTTACATTGATCTATAGATCACCTACATAATAAACATCAAAATATAAAATGTTCTAATAATAAAAATTTATTTTTCCTTAGTCCTAACATCTCAAATATGTGAGAGTACAAATAATTTGATTAAGTACTGCTACATATTTGAGATGTAGGGATTAAGGAAAAATTAATTAATTCGAGTATCATCTGGAGTTAAAATGATGGTCAAATACTATATAAGAAATATGTATGAATGTATAACAATAATAAAATTTCTATTAAAATAATTAATTGAGATTTTCGGTGATTTTTTATAGTATTAATGCTTTTATAAAGTTTCAAACTCAAATTTGAGGATAAATTCCTAGATGTTATGAGAATAATTCATTGTATTAATGAATATGAATTTTTATGTTCTATTCTTTAAAAATTTGTTAAAATTCACGAATATCTAAAAATATGGAAATATATGTATTTAAGATTGACATATATATTAGAGAAATGCACATATTTTCTCAAAATACCTTGTGATGCAGACGATTCAATCAATAATTTGAAAATCTCCTCTTTTTTTATTGTAACTAGACAACAAAAACTACCCGTCTATATTTGTTTATGTTTGTAATTTGAGTGGCACACAACAAGGCAGCATCAATTTTTCAGTCTAATATTTACGTTCCGTGGAATGTGAATGACATTGTATTACTGTTGTAAGTCAACTTTAATTGATATAAACAAATATCTTGCTCCAGCATATTATTTTCTGAAGATGACATATCTTTCAAGCTCAATTTTCCTGGAATAAAACTTTAGGCAGCTGGTTTCCAAGTATTTTAAGCAGAGGGTGCTACAGATAGACTGATAAAATGTTTGAATTATGAAAAACAAGAAATTCGGTCAGATTTGTTGACGAACACGACGATATAACGGTACTACTATTATCCGAAGCAAACATGGACAACATTTATATGCTAACACCAGGAAGTGCCGCAAAAGCCAATAAAACAACAGCTATATATATAAGTTACAGAATAGGATAGGTACTCTGACATCCTCTACTTTGTTTTGTCATGCCATTTCTGGATCTGATACTACTTCTGCAATTTATCAATAAGGAAAATTGTCCACATTCAAACTAAAGAAGCGTCAAAATTTACAGGCCAAGATAGCCGTTTTTTCAAATCCGAATGCTAGTAAAAATGACATAATTACTGTAGAAGAAGCGCTACTACTTTAATTTCATAAAATTCAATTTATACGTTGGAAATTGTTCTTGCGGAGACATCACTTTCGAAACCTTTGGACAATATGTTATTTAGCGACAAGGCGAATTTCATTTTCGTGAATTTCTAAAAATTCTCGTTACTGGTCACCCCCTGGAAAAAACAGAGAGTATAGTGCCACTTAACTTATCAAACCCTATTTATGCTAAAAAAAAGTTGTTTCTTAGTTACCTCGAAGGGACTGTGGATAGCACGACCTTAGAAATTTGATGCAATTGAGACAAAGATCCTATAAATAAATTGAGCATATCATCCCAAACATTTATCGGTAGTTAAATGCAATCAACGAGAATGAAATCAGTGGATCTTGAAGGCTATGGAATAGAACCTTCAAGTCGTAACCACCTGTTTCCATAAACATCATTTACATGTCACTGCGAGTAAAAATTGTGGGGATGTCCATTCAAGTTAAAAACACATATTCCGGATAACAACTTTCGTGTTGGCAAGAAAATCCGGCAAAATATTTTGTAGAAAGTACAAATAGTCTTGTTCTCTTAAAAGACCATCAAAAACGCGAGGACCTACTAACTGGTCTTTCAAGACATCAATCCACACGTTAAGCGAAAAGTTCAACTAGGAACAAAAAATTCCTTGTGACTCACTCTGTATTAATATTATGGACGATGTTTATTCTGTTTCCTTTTGTAATCATCTCGATGACTTCCGAGATACCAGTACAAAAATTTCGATAGGAGCCTTTTAAAAAGTTGAAACAGGTTCCAGGTATCACGTTACTTACTAAATTTGAAATCTATCATCAACAAACATTTGTTGTTTTTTATCTGATTCGTTGCTTCACCGAGAAAATTTGATCCAACAAAAGCGATATATAGGAAAATGAGTAGATTATTGATATACGAACGTTGGTTTTTTAATCAACTGACTGTAAAATGACTGTAAAAATAGAAGCAATTGTATTATCTACAATAGGGGAAAAATATTAGACGTATAAGGTCCAGGTCGAGATGGATCTAAGCCAAATTGTTTCCAAAATTTTGTGAGAGAAGTGAATGGAAAGAAACATTGAATAAGTATTGAAATTGATTAATATTTGATGGTAACTAACAGAGAAATTCACATTGACTGATTTTTTCCAATGACATTTTGAATTTCATAAAACAAGTAGAATGAACAGATATTTTACCGATGAGTTGAACGAAAGATCTAGAGAAAGAGGAAGATCATTTACAAAAAAGCAGATTAGCCAACTGGAAGAAAATGAACAAGAAGATAGAACTAATTAAACTCAACAATAAAACTAACACGAGATATGTAAGACTAGATGGTATATATGGGAGGAACCATAGAAGAAAACAGAAAAACAAAAATGGTAAAAGACTAAATAAAATATTATAGAGATGAAAAATACTTTTATAAACGACTGAATGAAACTGCAGAAAAAATGGAAATGGCAGTCCAAAAGAACAACCAGAAACTAAGAAGAAGCGTAGCAAGCAGAACTGTTAACTGGTAACAGAAAAGAATAGCAGATAAAAATTTAACTCGTTTCTCAACTCTTCAATAGTGTTACCAATCAATGAGTTCTATTGCAATCTTTTTCTAGTTTAATCCAACGTATTTTATACAATACAGTCCAAATTTTGAATAAATAATTTTCATCATTGGTTGACTCATAATAAATCAGTGGATAATTGTAAATATGTAGGTTTTTAAAAATATGTTAAGCAGCTGCAAATGATTTTATTGCTCTTTTCTCTCAATCTTGTTCGTTTGTTATGCTTGACAAGCATTTGTGATATTGTGAACTCATCATCTCATAGTTATTCGATATACTTTTTGTGTAAAGTTGTGATGGATTTACCTGTGACATTGTTTGAAATCAATAAGTTTTGTTCCAATTTCAGTTATAATTTCAATATCATAAATATGGTAAAATAATTACGACTTTTTCATGACTGAATCAACTTAAATAATTTTTTATATCCACCCTTTTTCATTATAATAATATTTCTCACAAATCATTAATATTCGAATAGTCATAACATCTGTTTGTAAGTTTGATGTGGAAGTTTTATATAGAATAATTTTAGTAGAATGAAACCCACTCACATATATCTTTCCAAATAAACATATTTGCATTTTAATTACTCTAATAACAGCGCTATTCATATACTTCATATCTAGAATATACGTTAACAATTCAAAACGTTAAAAACGTAATCAACAGACGAATGCATAGTAACCTGCTGCATGAAAATTCAATTTACATTCTACAGCAAGAAATAAACAACTTCCGCCTTCAAGATATACGCAATTATGTTCTTGTATCTTTCCAATATGTGTGAACAAATTTTACCTGGAAGCATATGTAAATTTGCTTTACTTCAATTGAAGTTTCGTAGAAACATGACAATACGTTGCGCGTTGCTTAAGAAATTATTGAAGATCAAACAGACAATCTAGAATATTTAAACTAGAGAACATAATACCATGTAAGGATTATAAGGATTTTCAAAAGTTTTCCAGAGATAAACGAATTATCGTATGTGGCCTAGGCCAATTACAAGGAATTGGAAAGATTCATTGATGCAGCTGCAAATATTTCATTGATATTAGATATTGTTGAAAATATTGATTTGACAGCATGTAGATGCCCGAAAAGTAGTTTAACATTTTCAATGGTCAACGTACTCAGAATGTGTTGTCATACGAGTACTATTTATATTGTTTATACATACTTGAAACATTCATCTTGATGAAAATCAAATCGCGAACATTTTTGTGCGATTTCGATTTAAACTGAAAGCAGTAAGCCGATAAACTAGCATCGACTTTTGGTGACAAAGCACTATCTCCAGCAACCGTCACTTGCTTGTTCTCCAAATTCAAAACGATCTTTATATAACATACCGTGAGATTAAGGCATACTTGGCGATTAGTTCTACTTGCACACATTGAATAGTGCTTGAGTATTTGACTGTCAAATAGATGGCGTTGGATACCGCATAATTTACCAATCGCTCACAAAGTAGTACAGGCCGATTGATGCAAAGAAAATTCGATCACCGTGATCTAAAAGACGTCTATAAGGTCGTGACAGGCAACGAGTCATGGATAAATGCATATGAACCTGAAAGTAAAGAAAAATCGACTGTATAGGTCTTCCAAAACGAGCCAAATCCAACAAACTTTCGCGCACAATGCACACACGAGAGCAGATGGTCGCTTGTTTTTTGTTCTCTATAGTAACTTAGGACAGTCAATTCTGGATGGACCAGTATTGATTCGCCAGAAATGTTGGAAAAAATAAGATGAAACCAATCATAGGAGAAGAAACATTCTCCATCACGAGTTCTCACATATAAGTTCAAACAAAAACATTTTTAACAATAAAAACATCGGATTGATGTTGTTTGACACCCAATGATTTCTTATCATTCCCGTAGATCAAGAATGAATTGCTAGATGCACGTTTTTTCATATTATCAAAGAAACGGTTGATGCTCTCAAACATGTTTTGAAGGTATATCAATCGGAATGGAAAAAAATACTACGACAATCGGTTCAAACGTAAGCAAAAGTATATATTGGTCTTAAGGGAGAATATCTTGTAAAACAATAAAGCCACATCCAATTATTAGTATTTGTTTTCATTTGTCTATTTCCAAACTTAAGTAGCAAACATTGAGTCTAAAGAAGTGGAGAAATTTCTTTCATTATATCAATCGGAATATTACGAATTTAAGGACTGCCGTAGAAAATCATATAAGGAGATGCCTTGCACTTTGTTGTGGACCTCCACCATATATGAAATATTGAAATAAGAAAGTGGTTTGAGGACAAACTGTCAGACTAGTAAAAGAATATCGATCCTTAGAAAAGCTCGAGAACGTCAGATAACGACCAGGTGAGCTGAGCTCATCCACAAAGTGTATAATTAATTTATCTGACAATTTAATCTGGATATAAGGAATAAGCGATTCACAAAGTTGTAAAAAAGGAGCCATCAAATACAATATCGGTTATTCTGGTATTTTATAGAAAATCCTATCATGATTACAAAACCCATTTGAATCTGGAGGTTTTCATGGGGCAATGTAGCTAGAGCTATCGCTAAAAGAGTCTCAAATTATCTGTTCCTAGAACTTCCACAATGCAGGTTGTTGGTTATGCAGACGAGTAAGTGCTAATGTTATAAATTATTTAATATATATCGTATCACATAGTATTGTTAATTTCACATTCTTCAACTGTGCATTAACTGCCACCATGAGTAGTCGGCCTGTTACAATTTGCAAACATGGGATTTGATGGACGTTTTAATTAAAGCTACATCGTATATGATAGTCTCAGCCCTTCTCATCGAAGGTGCTTTATTAGGCCGGTCAACTATGGAATACTTGATATCATAATTCTCACAAATCCATAGGTACCCACAACCCTATAGCATTGCAAATTTAACATCTTGGGCTCCCAGGCTATGAAATTTAGCTAACTCAATTGGCAAGACTCTGTTTTCACCAAAATAATAAAAAGGTATTGAAACAAAATCGTCCACTGTTATAGACCGTGAGGCCAGTCCTGTTCCAATATGTTGTTGAAGCTTGTGGACGCATCGGATATTTCCTAGAGGGTGTGCTTATTTACATTATGTTTTGAATTTGGAGGCTATTTCTTCGTATTCTTCTGTCACCTGTTTACATTCCGTTGTAACTGTTTTTATAAAGACAATTTGATAGAAGGCCTTTCTGTTTATTTACGGCAAATAAGAGATTTGCAGTAATTTGGAGATTCTCAAAAGTGAGATGGTATGAAAAAAGTGGATAAGTCATAGGGTAGTCGATATAGTGAAAAGTACATCAAATTGTTTACTTCATAAATTAGTGTGTTGAATATTTGTTAATAGTTTAGTGATTGTGTTTTTGAAGACTTTAGTGTGTAAGTGTTAGGAATAATTGGTGAATAAATAAATTACGCAATTAAGATACTCCGTGTGTAGAAATTCATTCCATTGAGAGTGAATTTTTTTATTTAATAAGAAGAGTATTACAGTATGATCGAATCAACAATTTATGTGTACGAAGCTACATGCTATAGATTTATTTCTACTTGCTCTACCAATTAAGACTCAATAGCAATTTAATCGACAAAGTAGTGTGATTATTGCAGTAGTAATCTACTTGCAACTTTGTTGGCTTACAGTATTAAGGCCTTGAGAAAATATAATGAAATAAATATGAACGGAGGATTACAGCTGATATTATCCATTTTCTGTGTCGCTGATTATAGATGCCCAACCTGGACTTTCTGGACTGCAAAAAAGGTGATTGTTCGAAAAAACTCACAGATGACGAATTATTGCAGTGTTTACAGGATAGCAGTGGTGACGAATATTTGTCGAAGGCCAAAGATGAAGATTATTTCTACGAATCAGAGGCAAAAAGTGATTCAGATGCTGATGAATATGATGATGACCAGATGACCAGTCGCTCGGAAATCCAGCTACGAAGAATGCACAAGCAAATTTCAAGTGGACGAAAACAGTTCCATTAGAACAATTCACGTTGAGGAGAAACCAAGAGCTTTCAGTACCGGTTCCGAGCAGAAGCAGTCCTATAGATTTTTTGGACCTTTTGATTTAAGTTTTTCTCAGTAGTGAAACATCTGCGAAGCAACGTATCACACATTGGAAGCACCTTACGGTTCCAGAATAAAACATTTTTATAGGTCTTCAACTTATACGAGTGAATGACTACTGGAAAACGGTCTCGCTCTTCAATATACCCATTTTCCGGAAGCCTATATTAAGAAATAGATTTCTTCTACACTTTACATCTACCAACACTGGAGTCAACGATCGTTTAGGCAAAATACGATCTCTGATCAACTTTTTCAATGCAAATATGAACAGTCTCAATTACCTGGAAAAAGAATTGTCATACATACAATATAATCGTCACAAGTGCGGGAAAAAACTTTATATATGTTTACAGAACCTGATGAATTGATGCTGAATTTCCGCATGTATGAAGGTTCATCAAATGAATATTGTGGAACTGGATATACAACCAAAGTAGCACTTACTTGAAGAAAAGTTGGGTCAAGGACACGCGGTATACCTCGACAACTTTTACAAAAGTGTTGACTTAGCTAAAAAGTTGCTAGAAAGTGACACCTATTGCACCGGCACCCTAAGAAGTGACCGTAAGCAGAGCCCACAAGACATCATGAAAGCAAAATAAAAACGAGGAGAAAACGAATTTTGATTCTTTAATGGCATTTATATTGGAAAATAGAAGGAGAAACGCGACGTCAATTTTATAAGTACTGAATTTCGGAATGAAAGTGGCATTTTTAAGAAATAAAAATGGTAAAGAACCTTAAAAACCTGAAGCCGTTTAAAACTATAATAACTATCTACATAGAAAGTACTCCAGTGGTCGTCACCTTCGTTTTTATGACTTTCGACTGGAGGTAATCGGAGATCTGTTTGTCCTCCTAATCAAAAAAAGAATCTGAACGCTAGACGTTGACTACCAAATAATTAGAAAACCATGAGTGAACTCAAGACAGGGCCCACTGAAACCAAAAAATTGTCTAGAAAGAAACTTAGAACATACAGGCAAAACAAATTGAGGAAATAGACGACCTTTGAATACAAACAATGCCCTGGAAATCTTGTGTGAAGTGCTTTGAATACTTCCATGAAAAATGTAGCTCTTGTCAGTCTGGCATTTCTATATTTTTTTCCACTTGTTCATGTAATTTTCAATATTATGGTTGTTTACCGTAAACTAAGCATGTGATTTTCTTTTGTAGGTAAAAATTCTTATTATCAGTCTACTTTTGGTGTGATAACCCTTATATTTTTGTTGGCTTTGAGAAAATTCATTAATGTTGTTTTGATTTTTTTGTATACCTTATCTTTTGTTGCCAGTTTAGTTTGTTTGTGTTCCTTATATTCAAATAGAGGTTTTTCGAATAATTTGTGTTTTTTTTTGTAATATTGCTAAAATTTATTTCGAAAATTTTAATGCCTGATGTCAACCACTCAGATCGGAGCATCAACTATAGTTCACATGATTAATGGCATAAATGAAGGCAAAAAACAAATGAAACCTAATGGTGTCTGATAGTTCATGAAAAATTTGGTCGGCAGTCCATATCATCTAAATTTCTATTTTAGTTGAGCGTCTGAATCGTGCTTCTGAATCTTTGAACTAATTTTCAAATTAAGATATGCATCTTCATATCCAAATGTGATATGACATGATGATGCAAATCTTGATTTGGAAAGACCCTTTTTTGTATATGCTACTGAAACACTATTAAAATTTACTACTGTTGTCATATCCATGACCTAATTGAGATAAAAATTCAAACAGGATACCCGTTTTGCTAAATATCATGGAAAACAAATATATTCTCAGAATGTAATTGTTTAGTGATGAATACAAGTAGATAGTTATGAAATATCTTTTCCCAATTCTCCATAGTAGTGTGTAATACTATATTGTGTCGTATTAGATATTTTTTCGAATGCCTCTAGTTTTCACGCGTCGTAATCTGTTGGTCAAATTAGATGTATTGAATTATATTCCCTTCAATTCTATTATAATATGTGAAGTACGTTCATAGAGTTGTATCGGTGGAAGACATAAAATCTCATGCTTTTATCCACAAAAAAACATAAAAGTATATGGAGTGTGAAATGTACTGACTTCATACTTCAGGGTGCATACCGTTTGATAATGTTCTTTATTTTTAGATCGAGAGAATTTTTATCACAATAATAGCACACGCGAAGTAACACGACGTCACGTACATATTGTTAGGTTTCTCTAAAACGACAGTACAAATAAAACTGGTAATCGTTTGCAGTTGCAAACGCGGTGTAACTAAAAGATGGTAAAAGCAAATAAACTACCTCTGTAAAATGTTCGAACCGATTTTGTGGAGCTGTTGATGTCTCGTACACGCAATACTCATTAAGCAGCTGCATAGACGTGAACATATCTTAACATTTGAGTATGTGGATGACAAGAAATTTATTCATATTGAAGAATACTCACTAATTTGGCGATATTATCATTACAAATGTGAATTTCAATAAGTGGCGATGTATTCAATTATTCATCATATTAGCTTGAGCAGATTAACGTGGGGTTATTTTTGGTAGTATCTAATATACATTATCCTTCAAAATAAAACGTTGTTCTCTATTTCGGTATTAAAACAACGTTAGTCTCGCACATATTTTCGCGAAAGAAAGAACTCCATTCTTAAATGAATTATGGTAATTTTTAGTAGTGGGTTGATGCCCCTAAATAACAGTTACACTTTGACAGCTGACTGTACGACTGGTCATATGTGAGGTTACTTCAATTTCAAAATATTATTTTGTGTGTGTGTGTGTGTGTGTGTGTGTGTGTGTAATATTTATGTATGGAACGCCTCAATTATCTAGGAAACGGCTCGTACGCAAGGTGATCCGGCCGGTATTTTGGTAGTATCTATATTGTTGTCAGATTTTTCCTTTTTCTGAAAAATAATGAATTTTGTGATTTAAAATAGATCACTTTATATATTTCATGTTATTAGAAATCCTTAAGAAATACTTATTATTTTTCAACCAACGTTTTCTATACCTTAATGCAATAATTTAGAAGTTATAGCTACAATTACAGTATCTTCACCAAAAGTACAATAAATATTGTACATTTAATTGAAATTATTGAATGAACTCGTTTAATTTGAATATTCTCAACTAATTTACGTTCTAATACATATCTCGTGATGAGGTCCAGTGTCAGTAAGTTGGTAAAGAGTTTAAAGAAACTGGAGCAGAAAAATATTTATCTAAATCATAGTGCAGAAAACTTACAACAATTGAAGACAAATCCTTGAATGTTTATGTCATGCTAGAAGTTGATCCACATTTGTGAGGAAGAAAAATTACGAATTTCAGACAACATACAGTACAGGCGATTAGAACAGATGCTCAAAATGTTGTCTATTTACTTCAATACAACAAGCCATGCGATTTTGAGAACTTTGCAATATATTTAGCAATATCCCTGACTACTTAATTCTTCATATCTCTGTGGTAATCCTATTTTAATTATTGGCAGGTTTTATTTTATAACCGATGGTTTTTAAGTGACCCCACAGGAATAAGTCCAAAGGATTCATGTCGGGTGATCACGGAGGCCATTCTATGAAACCACGCCTTCCTATCTATCTTCTGGGAAACACATTATTTAGGTATTGCATCAGCACACACTCATAGGGCACCATCTTGTTGTAGTTAAATATTGTCGTTTGAAACATTGATATTGTCTGAAAGTTTTTAATAATGACGTTATTTTGGATGTAATTGAAAATACTTACTTCGATTTTAAAGATCCGAACTAACTCAGGTATAATACTATACAACAAATCTAGATACGCCCGAACAGTAGCCTTCAATGGAGAAGGGGACAATTATTTTGTTGCCTATTATTCCATATATCCAGTTTTTTGGGATACATTCAGTTTTTCGGGATATTGGAAGTGGGTTTCACGCATCGATCGAGGATTGTTACGTGACCAGTATCTACAATTATGACGATTTGCGTTTCCATTAATACAAAAAGTGGCCTCATAACCAAACCTAACATTACTTAAAAATATTTCCATTACGGATGTTTGCGAAATATCAAGTTCACTGGATATTTGACTTGTACTCATGTGTGGATCATTTTCTAACAGGACACAAACTTAAGATTTGTTTTCAGATGAAGTTATTCTGTGCCCTGATTTGGATAAATCTTCTACTGAACCAGTTTCGTTAAACTGTTTTACTAATTCTCTGACATGAGATCTTGTTATGAAATTTCGGTTAGGATATAAATTATTAAAGATATCACACGTTTCTTGTTGACTTCTACGCCTATTACCATATCCTAATCTCATCATAATATCCTTTTGCATAATAATGACTTTCAATAAACTTACAATAATAATTTATTGAAATGTCAAATTTATTATTGTAGCACTCATAGCCATATAAATGTATTATTTTAACTTCGACGGAGAAAACGCAAATGTAGCTATAGCTCCGACATTATGGCATTTAGGTATAGGAAACATTTGATGAAAAATAATAAGTAAATCTTAAGGATTTAGAAAAGCCAAAAACATACATGTTGATCTATTATTTTTTTGGAAAAAGGAAATATTTGATAATAATGTAAATACCACCATAATACTAGCCATATCACAAGACCTTTTTACTTGAAAATATACAGTGTGTCCAATTAAGTCGGAACCATATGGGAAACGTTCTTAATTTTATGAAGAAAAGTTATTCTTCATAAAAAGTTGTGCATGTTTCAAGACCTGGAATGCACTCATCAGATATCAAAATTTGTAAGTCATATAGGAGGTATGTAAAAAATATGAATTTTTGCTCAGGAGTAAAGTACCTTCATATTTGAGAATATTGACAATTGTTATAAAAAAAAGTTGATCAATATTTAAATTTATTGTCAGATATCCAATATTATCCATCTGCCATAAAACAATTTTTTTTGTGTTTATTAACATCTCTGTATCAGCATTGTCCTGACAAATTCAGGAGATGAGCAATTTGCGTATAGAACGATTTGTTATCTAGGATGTACTAACAGCAGACGTAAAATCGCTAGTTAGATTTTATAAAATACAAGAAATGGCGGTTCGGTTAAGTAATGAGGAAAAAATTGAAATGCAGCATAGAGAAGCAACAGCTATATTTAACAATGATTTTATTAGCGAACTATCCCTAATAAATCGTCAACGTGCATGGTTTCAACAAGACGGTGCTACATGCCATACCACAGTAGTTGTGATGGCATACTTTGAATCGACTTTCAATAACGAAGTAATACACACACATTCGCACATTTTTGGCCGGTGAGATCTCCAGACTTAACCCCTCTGGATTATGTCTTGGTGCTATTTAGAACATGGGGTTTACCAGCAAAGGCCTTTCCAAAATATTGATCATTTGGAAAGGACAATTACAAAGGCATGTCAGGAAATTACTGCAGATATAATCAAGCATGTATTAAGGGAATTTAATAAACGAACCTTAAAATGTTTAGGAAGAGATTGTAGATATGTTGAGGCCTCAGTCAATTGAAACAAAAAATAAATTATTTTACTTCCGTTTTTTTATTATCTTTCGCTCAAATATTGAAAATTAACTATTTGAAGGATTCATTATAATGTTATGAATGTTATTTACTACTTATTAGTTAACTTGCTCATCTTTTCATTTGCAAAATAAAATATTATGATATGTATGCATTAACTATTCAATTGCAATGTACATTGTTGCATAACTTGATAATGAAACGAAAGGTTATCTTGTCTTTCAATAAAATAGGTGATTACTAGATTTACATACCTATGCATGTATTTTATTTATACCAAAAAACATTTTTTCATGGCAAAAGGGCAATATCGAATATCTGACAATAGTTTTCTATCGTGACCAACTTTTTTCAATTACAATTTTCGATTTTGTAAAAATAAAATTACCTTACTCTTGGGTGAAAATCATGTTTTTTGACGAACCTCGAATATGACTGATAAAAGTTGTCATCTGATGTTTGCATTTCAACTTTTAGACCATGCAGAACTTTTTATGAAGAATGACTTTTTTTCGTAAAACGAAAAATAAAAAAGTTTCCCATATGGTTCCTACTTAATTGGAAAAATTGTATAAAAATCGTACCAGCCGTTTTCAAAATAAATGATGCATTCTACTCACTCTGTAGATATTTTTAAATTTCTGAAAATTATATGGATAACCATTTCATCAAATTCTAGCTGCTCGTTCAAAAAAATCTGAATTTTTGTTGTGAACATCAGGTTTCGGCAGATTTTTTTTGAAATTTCGGCGTTAAATAATCTTATTATCTATTTGTTGTAAATTCTTACGGAGCATCCGGAATATTGAAGAGTTTTCATCCCTAACAGGAAGTTTAGTTTTAATTACATTCAGTAGAAGCTTCCAGTTTCACCTACCTACTTTCGCTTCCCTGATAAAGAAAATAAAACTGAAAATATGGAAAACTTTCATGCTACATAATCCACTTGACTTTCCGCCTACAATATTTTGAATTTTAATTGATTTCTGTTTCTTCATAAGCAATCATATTTTTGGAACTCAACTTGATAAGGTATGAATTATTCATAATTGATGATAATGACATAAAAGAAAGTAAATCTTGACATAAATTCATAGTTTATACAAAAACTGCTGACCCTAAGAAAGTATACATTTATTTATTATCCACAATATATAGTGATGATGTGATCATACATACTGGTTGAGTTTCTGATAAGATTATCCCTTTATATCGTAACATCTCCATTTTGTGAAATAGTTACTAATTCATTGAAATACATCATTCTAAGCAAGTAAATAATGATAAGAGCATGTGCAACATAAAATTGATAACTTATTAAAACAAAATGAATTTTTGTACCATTATGCAAAACGACGAAAAATTTATTGTTGCATTTCTGCAAGAATGTAGAAAAATGGAATAATCACATGAAGTTAATGTATAATTTGCATTTTTAATCTACTTAGATTTTTTTATTGTAAAAAGGAATGAAATGTATGATCCGGTGTTATGGATCTTTGAATAAGATAGCTTCCCCGAGGAGAGTTACGCCTTTGGACTGTAAAATTTACACCAGAAATATCAATCAGTTTTCAATTGGTAAATGTCGAATTGGCAATAAATATGAAAAAGATCAGTAATCACTAGATCACTTCAAACCTCATACCTTTCGCCAATATTTCAGAGCCTAGTTAACCAGATAGCAGCTTTTTTATGTAAGATAAACCTAAGAAAGAAGAAAAATTACTACACGCACGCACAAGTGCGAATGACCGAGAATTCTTTCAGCTTAAGTTTATTTCAAAATTGCTAGTACTTGATCGAGGTTGATGTCCACCAATCTTTTATAAAAGCGATCACACTACCAATCGTGATTACTATTGTTTTGGTTGTCAACCTCTCATATTTTTAATGGATATTTGACATGGAAAAACATCAACCAAGAACGCTATTGGTTCATAACTAACATAACTTTTCTCCCTATAGTTCATTCTATTTCAAATTTTTCAATTACAAACAAATGAAATGGAATCTCCAGGAACACTAATACTAGGCACAGCTACCGAAGTGCTAGGAGCACTGACCAAAGCAAGCTTCAAAATTATTTTTATTGATATTTGAATAGTTAAAATGATAACTTTCCTCGCCATTATCATATACTTCTGTTCTATTGACAGTCGGTATAAAATTTCCATCAACTAATCGATCATTATCATCAAAAGATAAGTAATATTCACTATATATTTTGTTGAGAAGATATTTTATTTCTTCTGATTTGAGATACCTGAATGAATATTTTCAAAATATTTCTAACTCTAATTTTGATAAAAAAGAAATTTGTTCAAAACTGAATAAAATATTTAAAATGTTGCTCAAGGAATCTTTTCAGAACTATAGATCAGGAAATTACCAAAAGTGTTTTGGCATAGAGGACAATATTATGAAATAACTAAACCTGTATGTCTCCAATTATTCAATCTTCACTAAATTGAGATTAGGTTGGAGTTATACGTATTCACTGGGTTTATATGTGTTTGTGATATTTTTTTGAGTTTAGCGGCTATAATAGAGTTAACCTAACTGTTATTATTTTCTTTGAAAAGAGTGTACTCTCTAATATGAGAACATTATGCAATCGCTACATGCAAAAAACTAATCGATAGAAAGAAACAGGTATTGAATACTTTGGTTTCCAATAAAAACGACTTGGCGCAGAAGTAGACAAGACCCTGTGGTCGAGAGGATAAAATAAATTTGAAATATGGTAAACGAATGTCGTAAATCACAAAATACCACTCACAATTCATTTTTTTTTTCAATAATTATACTCATTTTATGTTGATATTTATCTCCCAAAAAGATGTACAAAATATGAAGTTGACCGACCACTACAAAACGTAAGGAAAAAACCAACTGGGATCGATTTGTCATGTTGATGGGAACAATAATAAAAAAATTCTTTGATTCCTATTTATGCGCAATTTAAAATTAAAAATCGACGAAAAAGCGTATATATCTCAAAAATGTTTCTCGGCTTCTACCATAGCTCTTTAAAATTTACAAAATCCAAATGACTAATGTTGTTGTTGGCAATTAGTATTTTCATTTATGCTATTGGAAAGAATCCTGTCCCAAACAGAACTTCCTTCAATCACCATGAATATCTACTTTTATCTGTCAATCAGCAATTTTACGTAAACGTAAATAAATGTTAGATATTTATATAGAAATCTATTTACGTAAGCTAAACATGTATAAACATTGTTTTACAAACAAATGTTCTAACTCATTCAAATTAAACTTGCACAAACACGCATAGCTGTTTAGATGGCCAAATCAAGATTTTGTCGATAATAGAGTTACTTTGTAAGTGTTTTTATGTGTCTGCTGTTGTCTCAAGGTGACGAATGCGAGACTGAAGATTAAAATTAGATTAGAAATAATAGTTGCCATGCTCTGTTTGGGGGTGTCTTTTCGACACTACTACAAAGAAAAATATAAATTGCAAAAAATAAAATTAGTCTTTAATCAGTAGTTCAGAGAACCAGAATACGTAATGCGCTGCGTCACCGCAAATCCGCCTAGAAATCCGTAAATTCCACCAATCGTGTATGACAAATTTGTCAATCTGAAAAGAGTAGCACGAAGTAAAACAAAATTGTCTGATAGTACATGTTTTCACCAATAATTTGCATTTTGCAAATTTCAAACAGCTGTGGTAGAAGCCGAGATAGAATTTCAAAATTTACGCTTTTTCGTCGATTTTTGTCTTTGCGCGTAAGTAAAAAAAAAAGAATTTTTCGTAAAAATATCAGGAGTAAGAAAGTGTTTATTTCAATCAATTCCACCTCAGAAAATAATCAGCGAAACAATTTTTTCATTTTTCGTAATTTTACAAGTCTTTAGTTGCTTATAAATAACTAACAATCGACACAAAAAAGTAGTAATAAAGATTTTTGTCCCAAATAACATGATAAATCGATCTCAATTGGTTTTTTTCTTGCGTTTTGTAATGGTTGGTCAACTCATTTTTTTATGCATCTTTTTGGGTGTACGCCGCTCACCTAAAACGATTTCAGTCTGATTGGAAATATTTAGAAGCGATACCCCTTATTTATGTGTTATTTATTTTAGCACGTGTTTGTTCCATTCATTTCAAAGAAGATAGTTCCTTAAAATATAATGCAAAGTGTAGGTTTAAAACATTTGATACAATACTAGTAAATTTTATAATTTCAAAATTTTGCTTATCATATTTAAAAAAATATTTTATTTCACGGAACAGGCAGGAAATTGTATTTCTTGTAAACTATACGCGGCCTTTAAGGCCGCTTGACATGGTGCAAGACAATGTGCAAGAAATTGCTTGCAATTTCTGGCAAGGTCAAAAATTGCTTAGATTACTTGATTAGACATTACGGAATACCATACTAAAGTGCATAAGCGAGAGGGACTCATAAATAACGAAGCAATCCAAGTGGCAATTTTAGGGCAAATCAGCTTAGAGGCTCAACAACCCCAATCGTTGTCAACAATAAGTAGAGCGATAGGTGTTTCATCTTCTACAGTTTTCCGAGCTCTACATTCAAGTACCACCCATACAAAGTTAAGTTGGTGCACGAGTTGAATGAAGATGATTTTGATCGTCAATGTCTACGCTCCATATTTTAGGAAAGAGCGAGTGTAGCTATCATATATCTTATTTCTTGGATAAAAATATATTTTCTGAAACAAACAGTTTTTCTAAAGATTGTTAATATAAATTTTTCTTTTCCATTATTTTCTAGACAACAAAAATAACTCACAACTTTGAAAAATCGAAACTATATTTTTTAATAATTTCTTTTCATTTATTTAAACTGTTATACGGTGAAGTGTATTCATACCCACTCAATTTATTTAAACACTCATACTAGAAGCAAAAAACTATGAACTGAACACTAAACTACACGCTGTTCATAATAATAATCCAGTAATGGTTAATTGTTCACTAACTTATAAATATGATTCAATCAAATTCACCTTTCACTTGTCACTATTTCGATCCGTTTCGTATGAAATTCAATTATTTACTCACTTCTTCGCTGACAAGTGAATATTTGAGCAAAAATAATTTCTCGTTAACTCGGTTCTAGAAAGTAAGCAAATAAATAGAAAGGCCTTTCTAGAAACTAATTCTATAAAACCAATATAAACAAATCGCTATTGTAAATAAGTTATAAAGAACAATATTTGAGGTTTCAGCTAATTTCCACGAAGTTTGTACCCGACGTGTTCACCAAATTGTCGATGCTATTGATTTAATCGAATAGGATTGACTTCACGGTCTTTAATATGGACGAGTTCGTAATTATCTTATGGGATTCAGGAATACACTATGAATGTTGATAACTTTTTCCATCAAATATAGCAATTCAATCAAATTGTGCTTATTGTGCTTGGTTTGTTGTTTAACTATGCATCTAGAATCAAATCTACCGTTAATCAAACCTTTTATTACTTAAAATAATCCTAATATTCCTACATTACCAAAAATTTCCTCGTAATCTGAGAAAGATAAGTTTCAAGTGTAGTGAATTGGTTAATGTGATTCTTCGAATTATCTTTTATCTATTATTTAACTATAAGAATATCATTACATATATTCATATTTTTCTGATTGCTGTTCAGTGAGTTTCAGCCTCAATGTGACATTATAAAATCGAATTATGTAACGCTTGAGAAATTAACAAAAATAGAGAACTATGAATATAATACATGAACAATACTATCTTCCACAATTTTTATGATGCGAATTAACCACTTTGGGTGCTGTTGAAAGTAATTAGAATATATTGAAGTTTATTAAACTAGGTTGAACTGAAATGAATTTAAATTAAATTAGATTACAGCCGGATGTTACTTTTCTATTTTTAGTTGGACTCGCCCATATTTCTATTTGCTTCATCTAATCCAGTAAATTGCGTCGTGAAGAAGCTATAGAAAAATAATTTACGATGTTTAGTGTTCTTTATATTATAAAAATCATATCACATTGTTGATTTAAATTCAACGGTAAGGCCGCCTGCATTATAGTTTTGTTGCAAGGAATTTGAAAGTTGGCATATTATAGATAATATATTCAATACAGGTGACGTAGCTCAATTTCTATAAAAGACATTCTGGCAAATTGGATTCTGACATTCCTAAGAAACATATGCAGCTCTCCTTTTCTTTAGATAAGGGCAAAGGGCGCAATTTTTCTTTTTTCCACTCTAGTTGTAGGATAATTTTCATTGTTTACCACCAATGGAACGGTCCATCTGGATAATTCTTATACAATTTGAACAAATTGAGAGTGCTGATATCAAGGAGTCAATAGAAGATCGTAGCGGGTCCTACGACTACGCAATTTTTGATAACAATAGGTCCCTTAGTACTTAACACTAAATATTTGAAACTTGAATGTGTATTGCAAAGTTGACAGTGTATTATAAAATTGAATATGGATATTTAGTATGGATTATTTTAATAGATAACTAGTTATTGCTATTGAAATCTTTTAGGATATAGATATCAATTTCTATGTAATAACCAAATAATGACCCGCAACGTTTTTAGAATATAAAGTTGCTAAGAACGATTGGCTGGAGTTCGAATAGTGCCAAATAAATTCCTTTCTCACTCGCGGATCCTGATGATAATATGATCATTTGGTTTTATCAAATTTCCAAACGAACAAAATAAATTAGGTCAACATTTATTGGTGAAAAAGGGCCTTTCCCTAAATAAGAGGAATATGCCGCAAGCATCACAAATAAGGATCGCGTTTAATCTAATATGTGGATTAAGAGCTCTCTGTTAGTTTTGTGTTAGATGAAATCATTATTCGATAATTCTACACGTATTTGTTTGGCATATGATCCCCAAATAACTAATCATCAATTCAAGAAAAACTTTAGAAAAGTTTAAATTATAAATTTAAATTTCCTGCATTGGTATCGCCTCTCTTATCTTCACTTGTATTATCACTATCAAGTGACGTCGTGTGCCTTCGTGTTCGCTTTCCCATTGTGGATCAATGTAAAGTTTTGTTTTGTTGATGAAGATTTGCATGTCTCTAATTTATTCATATTTATTTATATCTCTTCCACTAATTACAGCACTACTCATCAAACTACTCATCACGTCTTTGTCTAGGATGTTTTTCATCTAGCCTTGAGACCTAATCAGCTCTCACGTTGAATTGGAGGACAGCAATTTATTCGTTATTAAACTAACACTGGATCGTCTAACTACTCTATTTGTATCAAACTCTGCTGAACGTTATCACATTTATTCAATTTCTATCTTTTTATCGGTTTTTAGCTTTAGCAAACAAGTCTTTTGCCTATTCTCTCCACTCCACCGACTATCCCCCATCAGAAATACCCTCAACTTTGATTTTATGTATGCTCAATTTTCTAAACTAACGCATCCAAGAATAAATAGTGTATAAATCACATCTTTCATATTATATTTCCATCGCAATATAATTATTCGTATTTTATCGCTAAATATATCTTCTTATCACTCTATGGTTTTGTCGAGAACTATTTGTTTCCTCCGGCAAAATCACTATTTACATGGAACCCAAATACTAATTTGTAAAGAAAACCCATGTAACATGGCAACAAACTAGACTAACATTGTTATTTTTTCTAAATATACATCACTAAATCAATCATTATTTGTTCTGTGAGCAGAAAATTAGTCACAATTGAAAATATACATAAAATTACTATAGAATATTTTTATTAAAATCAAATTAGTACTTATTAAGTGTGTAATATTCGAATAATTGATTCTAAAGAAATAAATTCGGTATAACCATATTACCAATTTAAATATATTATAAAAAAAAAGTCGGTATGTTGGACATAACCCCACAGGAGAAAGTCCGTAGGTATTGAAAGGAACCTGCGTTGAGGCTAACTTAAGTCGCCTCTCCCCTCGTCGCATCTATTGGATGTGTGTGAATTTGCTTCATCTTTATGAAAACATGTTTTTTAGACATCAAGAAGTCGTCTAACATCTGTACATAACGCTCTGAATCCACTGTAAGCGTGCGTTCCTTTTCATCTTTAAAAAGTAAGGCCTATAATTCGTCGCGCTGACATCGCAGCCTATACGGTCTCTTTTAGCGAATGTAGGGATTTCTGCAGAAATTTCTACGCGCGACACTTGGATGAGATAGATGTTATTTTATTCTTTGTTTATATATTTCACAATATACTTTTAGTTTTGAAAAAGGTCTAAAAAAAATATCTAAAAGTCATTAAAATGTATAAATAATCATTTTAACATTATTTCAATCAACTTAAACTCAAGAATAAATAATAATTAAATTGTAGGTATACACGCAACTGGTTAAAATCTTTACAGGCTATTATTCTTTGTCTATACATTCTTCCATATATCTTTCAGATACGGTATGAGACTACCACTTTTCATGTCTATCTAATCCACCGATATTCCAATTTTCATGTCTTTCTAGTCCACCGGTATTATCAAGTAAAAGGAAGAGAATCTTCCCTGTCTATCTTCCAGGATTTTGTGTTCCTAAAAAACTATAATTTCGAACGAGCGCAAAAATTGTTCCTTTTCTCAGTACACTTCCTATCGTTATCGTGAATTAAAAGAGACGAAAATATATGAAATTCCATCAATATTAACTGCAGTAACTGCAAGCTCTCGTTAAATTACAGGAGGTTCGCAGGGGGATTTTATTTTTGGTGTTAATCTGTTGTTATTATAATGAGGAATTGTCAATATAAAAATATCTTAATGGGGTACAATATTTTCCAAGCATCCACGGTTTAATATGATTAGATTCGAAATTATTTTTTCAACTTTCTCTATATGCTTCAGCACCTCCAAAGAATTGACAAACCTGATGTTCTAATTATAAATATGTACAGTAAATGTATCACGATTTTTCAGGACTTGGAAAATCCAAAAATGTTGTCCATAACTGTTGAATCAAGTGAACTCGCCAACTAGAGCGGAAGTAGAGCTTGGGTAGCACTCAGAAGTTCATGTGAAGGTCTTAGAACATGCGCTGTTTCCAGTTCCAATATGTCCAAAAAACATGGATCGATGACGCCTTGGACTTTAATATTACTCAGTACAATAACATTCAGCAGCATTTCAGAAATGGCTAGCAGCTGTTGTATACTGATATTTTCACTGAAAAGAGAGAGAAATTGTCATTAGAAAATTTTACAATTTTCTTAACAAAGCAAAACAATTCATATTCATAGAAAAATATAAAAAGTATGAAAAATATAAAAAAATTTAAAAATAGAAGAAATATAATAAAGGTTATGCTGCTTTGACTGCTTTGGTTTCACTCAGATCCAATAGCATTTCGTGTTGTCTCATAATCTTCTAGATAAGCACCTCGTCATAGTGTTTGGTGAGTTAATACAGAAGTGTGATGTCTGTTTATCTATTTATACTATTTCTCTGGACGGCGTGGATTTATAAACACACACCCCTTAATTTGTACGTCGTGGAGCGTACCTTTCGTTCTACCTTCCTAACTTGAGGCGGACTAGCCAGCGCGACTAATTAATTTCATTCTATTTTTTGTTTCAACGTCACACGACTGAAAGTTCGTATTTGACAAATAGAGCTGAAAAAATTCTTCATTTTTTAAGTATATTCTTTTAATTACTCCCAACATTATCATGAAATTGAACAATTTTTTTATTTCCAAAATCTTCCCGCATTTTAGAAATAGCTGAAGCGAACAAGTACGGCATTAAGATTTTTGGACTGCTGGACGCCAGAATGTTTGATACATTAAATTTGGAAGTTTACGCTAGACAAAATCCAAGGAACCCTACCAAGTGAGTAATGTTGTGATTCTAGATCATAGGTTGATGCTTGTTGACTTTAAAAACAAAGACTCTGGTGTCTAATGTACCAACAAAGAATGAAAATATAATTTAATATAATTATAATTAATATAATTTTTTACAATGTAATCAAATTTTAACGTGAAGTAAGAAAGCGTCACAACATACACTTATTCGTAAAGAACATGGATCTAGAAAACGGAAGCGATGTCAAAAATATATTGGTTCAGATAACAAAACTAAGCTATACTGTAAAAAACGTTATCAATATCTATGTTTAAATCACAGTTGTATTTCATGTAAAACTGTAGTGAAAACTCAGATGTAGATGAATCTGATTAGGAAAACTATATTTTTTGGACTGTTTTCTGACGTATTTTTTTCTGTATGTATATCATATACATTTAAAAAGAATATGTTTTCAATCCACTAATACACTTTGCAATTGATTTTTGGAGAGGACCGGCTTCACGGCTCGGTTCGTAACAGAATGAGAGAAGAATCCCAGATCTAAATTCATGCTGTGTGAATGTGAACAACAAATTCTGTACCAAAAATGCACCTCCAATTCTCATTTTTTTGCCACTCGTTATATATCTAATAATTCGATTTATAACTGGTTTTCAAATGTATGGAAGTACATTTTGAATGTGTCTTCTAAAATAAAATCATATATTTGTTCCTAATAAAGTCCGGCAAATTAATTTTTAAAGCAGCAATTACACTATATCTATCTCAAAGAACATTTCTGATATCTGCACGTGTTCAGAAGAGCAGTGACAAGTTTTGTTCCGTTCCGATTTTCATAAAATATAAGTCTTGAAAAAAGTACTAACGTGAAATTTCCTTCCAAGTCGGCGAAAATTGTTAAAGAAGGTCACAAAATATTTAAATCTATCGATTCTGATGATATAGTAACGTTGAACAATATTTTCAAATAGCATTAGTGATTTGACAGTGGAAATGAGTGAGTTAAGGATACAGCATAAGATAAGCATACATCTTTTGAGATCAAAAACATGAAAAAATATGCGCAAAGTTGGGACAGTTGCCCTCAAGATAGGAAATTGGCTTAAACATCTTAAAATCCCATGGGGGTGAGTGAAAAATATTATACATGTTTTGCAAATGATACAAAAAAAGATCCGAATTTGTATGGAAGTGAGACAATATTCACGCTGACCCAGGTTTCACTGCCAAAATTGTTAGGGGGGATGGCAGTTAAATCTATAAATATAACCCTGATTGAGACTTCTCAATAGAAAACCAGTTACTCGATTCGTCCATCGTTCATCCAGGTAAGTCAAGTGATTGAATTGTCGTCTTCAAAGACAGAAGTGAACTTTTATTTTTTAACTCTGTTCTCTAAAGACAAGCAAGGTTTTTTTGTACGAAAATTGTAGTCTTCAAAGACAGAAGTGAACTTTTATTTTTTAACTCTGTTCTCTAAAGACAAGCAAGGTTTTTTTGTACGAAAATTGTAGGCAGTTTAAGAAATCCCAATTTAATCAAGATAACTGGAGTTACTTATCATGAGAAGACTCAAAAATAAAAGGTGCTGATAGGAAAACTTCTTGGCACGGTATGTGAAATCAAATTCAGAAATGTCTAGTCATGGACTCAACTTCAAATTTTATTTTAGCTTTCTGGCTTGTTTTCCAGAAAATTCCTGACCCTATTTTTTTAATAAGTTCCTCTCCCTTTCAAGAGTTCTACAAAATATGTTCCATATATTTCCGAATATACGTATACGAATATACGTATACGTTAAATGGAAAGTTCAATAAAAAATTGTGTTCGACAATCAATTTCTCAGTTGAGTTGTTTTGTGCCGAATCTGGATTTCTCTCTTTCTAAAATCTGTAGTTAATGAAAGGTATTACAGTTTTTTCCTATTTTACGAGTTTTTGTCAAGTTTCTATGGTTACCTATATAGAGATATTAGATATGATGTAGATGGTGAAATTAAGGGAGTAATTTTTAGAGTGAAGCCACTACTTAAGAATAAAAGAAAAAATCTCACATTCACATAAAGAATGACAGTCATTTGAGGGAAAATGGTCACGCAGCTGAAAACGTAATCTTCCTTTTAGTAGAACAATTCCTTATCTAGGCCAATATGAATCTACGTCGTACTTAATATTATACTGAAAATAAAACTGTTTGAATCTTTTAATTTATGTCAGGTAATCATCTTTTTATGCGAAACAAACATTTTTTCACAATAAACGCTTAAGCTCAAAAATTTATTGTATTATGTTGTTTCTGATATGATATTTGTAATGTACGTCTATGGCTGGAGTAAATTCACAGGTTACGTTACAACATCAATTAACCAGAATAGATAGTTGAAACAATGCTCCCTGTATAGTTCACATTTCAACATCAAATTTATAACAGTAGATATAAAAAGAAAAATTGAAATAGCTGTAAAAATATTCACATTTAAGTCAAATGACAAAAAAGTGTATAAACAGTATTAAACATCTTGAAAATAAACTGAGAGAAGTTACATACAGATTTGGAAATGGATCATTTGGTACTCAAATAGCATTTTGCGTCTACATCCATAAGAGCTTCTATAAGAAGTCACTGAGGAAAGTCGTATGGACGGACTGTCGACGCAACGTCTGCAACCAACTATTTGTCGAATTTGTCATGTAGGACGCCCGCACGATATCAAAAAATATGTAGTAATATATTTTGGAGAGATTCACTGTTGAGGTGGTGTTGACTGTTGTCTAATTTATTTATTGTGAAAGCATTGATATCGACGCAACTTCATAACGAAATCTTGATGTGAAACAATTGACTTTGTGTGATTGAGTTGCAACAACATTTCCGTGACACCATGACACCCACATTTTCGTGATTCTACTTGAGGGCGCTATTGAAGAGAATGGTGATTGTTTAATGAAAGTAGATATAAGGAAAATTTTAGTGAATGGGTAATGCAAAGTTTGATGAGACAAAATATCTTGAATAAGCTTTTAGATATTTCAACAAAAATAGGGATGCAAAATTTTCCGAAAGATCATAAAACCCTTTTACCAACAATTGGAACAGTAACAGTTAAGTTAGAAGTTCGACATATCTCGCATAGATCTAATGTTCAGTTCAGTTTAAGAAAGTAACGTTTTCGAGAGAATATGCAAGAAAATATGATTCTTCAATATATCCTTCTCAAAGCCCTTTCGAATAGAGTGCCGGCTACCTGGATGTCTGCAAACGTTGCAATTATAAAGGTGGATTTGAAAATGTGAAAAAATCGATTTTTTCCCCATTGAATGGTACAATATTTTCATAATATTCTACTGAAATTTCAAATCGATACGAGGAAAATAGGAGCTAGACCCTCTGAAAGTTACGCTCATTATTTGTCGGCCTTTCGCATTTTCTCCCACAATTCAAGGGAAACTCCAATTAGTTTCTAATATTTTAGTTGATCGTTGCTTCTTCAGCCAGTAGGTTGATTTGAAGTTATAGGTGTTTGTGAATTTTTTCTATAAGTGTTTAGCCAATTTATAAAGATCTCAGCGAAGAAGTGCTCTTGCAGAGGTGTTGTGGTGGTTTAACGCCAAATTAATAATAAAAGTTTGAACCAATTACTTAGGAAAATTACTCCAATAATACTTCCTGCTGGTTCAAAAATAGGGGAGATTGCTGCATTAGTCGCTGCTGCAGATTTCAACGAAAATGTCTTAGCTTTGCTGCTGTTTATTCATGGCATGGACTCGAAACTTGATGAAAATCGCCACGAGTATGACCGAAAAGAATATGAGAACCACATATTCGTTGTCGAAAAGAGAACTGACGATTCGATTCATGAAGCAAGAATTAGTCACAGGCAAGAGCAAAAGAATGCGATGGATATCGCTGCAACAGCAGTTACTTTGCATTATGTTGCCGGAATCGATGATTCTATGAAAGCTTAAATTGCATCAAACTAGGTTAAACTATTGGTCTTTGAATAATTTCAGCAGTAAATTTATATTTCCAAGTTAAGAACGCTTTTAACAACGTGATTTTATCAATAACGACATAAGTTACCGGAGTAAATTCATAGTACTGGATATCACATTAACAGTCCTTTCACACTATGATAGCTTAATATTGTTAAATATATGACAATAATTCTAATTTATCAAAAGTCTGCTCAATGTCTCTATTCTAACGCCATTATTGCCGATTAATGCAGTGGATAAACGGGTGACAGTGATATATAGGGGTGAAACTTCTTATTTATCAACTACACACCTTTCTCATGCTTCTATTTCTACGTCCTTATAGCCAAATTATCCACTAGGAGTGAGGGACATAGTCGTATTTGATATTAGGAGCTCGAGTTAAGCAGAATACATTTCTAGTACATCAAGTTCTATTGCGTATATTCCAAGTTTTATCCAACTAGTAGATGTTTTTTGGTGTGGCATTATTGAATTCAAGATGTTGTTAACGTTTTAATTCCATTCAAAAATTCAGTTTCTTCATAAAATCTGAATTTCTACCTGTAAAGGTAAAGGTAAAATGATCAGCTGTTCTAAAATATTTGTCTTTCCAACCTTTCTAGCTCTCGTACTATTTATTGGAGCAGCTCATTCCACTTGTAGTGCAGATTTTTCACTAATTGTGGAAATTGTTGATAATGATGTGAGAAAACATGTAATGTTGGTCCAGACAAAGCAAATTTTTCTGTATTCAGCCGATGACTCCATTCTACAAATACACATTAAACATCACTCCAGCAACTATTTTGGACAAACTATTAAGTAGGAGATATTTTCCAATATTTCTTTATATATATTTACTTAATTACATCTTGATTAGACATTATTTATGATTTTTAACGATTTCGACACATTTCGAACTGTAATCAAATAATTTTTTGAAATTATTTTATATATTTTATATACTAATTATTACCTATTACTATTACCTATAGTTTTGTTAATAATTGTGGTTTTCTTCTGCATATTGGAATTTTATTTCATTTGTGTCTCTGTTCAATTATTTGTTTTTGTTTTTTAGTTTTCATAAGCTTTTGTCTACAAATTATGACAATTTTATGACAACAAAGCATTTCTTTTCTTTAAATTTACTGTTTGTAGATGCTTCATTTCGTGTGCAAAATAAATCAACAGATTATGAATATCATCGAAAACATTATTTCTGACACGATAATATATAGTTTTATTTATTTAAATCTAGGACGAGTGGTGTATTATTGAACACATTAGATTTCATTAAAATTGAAGAATCAATATGGTTTTAACAAATAATGTATGATACTCGTATATAGAACGATATGATCATTGTTATATGGAAATCACTACGAAATAAATATTCTATATATGAATAAGTAGTTCAATCATTATAATTCCCCAAATTTATTAGAATGCTCGATTTATATTTCATTTTTGTGAGGCGTTGCGTATATCTACATATTTTAGTTTAATATTAAATTCTTTCTATATTCTTTAATATCAATATTGTGATGTTCTTCTTACTCGTTTGAACAAATTTCAAACAATGTGGTGGATTCATACACATGATGGATGTTACTTATGTTTATTCATACAATAAATTATTCACTTAACAATAAACTAATCACTAACATTCATCACACCAGTTTATTCAAACATTTTGGTTCACTTATCGCTATGACATCGAATTGTTTACTACATTCCTGTTGCCAAACACTCGTTTGGTATTCAGGGCAGTCACAACATAATGTGAACATGTCACAAAAAATACAAAGAAAAAGCTGTTACAATAACAACAAATTAATGGCGCATTCACCAATCTTTAGTACTATAGTATCTCCGATGTAAGTTCTTGAATTTTCATGAACTCTTTCGTGCATTAAACCCATAATTAATATAGCCTGTGCAGATCACTGATGATATATTTCAAAATTCTATTTTTGATGACTTACCTACTTCAGTCAGATGACAAGGACCTGGGGCTCCTTTGAAGAATTGATTCAGTTTCTCCGGAGTTAAAGTGTTGTTCAAGTCGATGGCATTCAGACGTTAGTTTGAGATACTTTTATGCAGAAAGGCCATAGTAAGGATTGCTTATACTTATTCATATGAGCTAAATGCACGAATAACACATTTTCATTAAAATACAATTAGTTAGATATTATTCGAAAACAAACTTTATTCATATAAAAATGTTACCGCGAGATGTCATAACCTATTCAAGAGTTTACTAAAAAGAAGCACTAGGGTTTAAAATTTTCATTCGCAATGTCCACTTTGAAAATGAAACTTGTCATCTTTTTGATTTTCTAAATCATCCTGTGGAAAAACAATATTAAATATGGACATTCCGTTAACCCAGATATATTAACAGTTTAACGTCAGGATATTCAAATAACATCGTCTCCTTTTGTATAAAAATCTTCTTTTCTTGCCGTGATAGAATCATAATCTTAATAGCTTTAATAAGTTAACATCTCCCTACAATTTTTCGTCGTTGTCATCTACAAAAATCTTTCTACCGTATCCCATTTATTCTCAGTGGTTTACCGGGAGTCAGAAACCACGTGATAGCCCTCATTTATTACCCCTAATCCATCTTGCAGGGGCTTTAAATGAGGCGTGTGAGGTCTACATTGCGATTTGTGCTAAGGAAAAACTGCAATCCAGAAGTTTTTGAGAGTAAGAGATTTTTTTAATACGAATCAGATTTTATTATAGGCCTACACATTTTCCAAGACAGGTTTGTACTTTGGAAAACAAATTCACTCCTGTATTTATCCATGTATATTAGCATTTTATTGGTAAATATATTCGGACATCTTCACTGAATGTGTTCTGTCTATTCCGATATATATATATATATATATATATATATATATATATATATATATATATATATATATATATATATATATATATATTGGGAAGGGGATTAGGAATCTGCTCTCAGACATCTAGGCTGATCAATATTGTGCCTAGATAGTGTCGGGTTGGCTATTGGCTGTTGTACTGCCGACCGACTAAACCCTTCCCCCTTATACGTGGATTAACCTGCTGAGAAGAGTGCTGGAACTACCGTTAAGTATTACTTCGGCATTCCGAGCGTTGCCTTACACTTATTTTAGTCTGTGCTTACTTCTATCTTCTTCTTTTGTCTCTATTATTTTCTGGATCATAACCGATACTATGTTCCATTTTTTTTCATCCTGTAACATATGGTGTAAAATATTATCTGGAGTAAGTGTTTCTCCTACACATTGTTCAACTTCAATTCGCTGTGGGTTCCATTTTGCACATACGAAAAATTTGTGTTCCGCGTCATCCATTTGTCTACAGTACGTGCATTCCGTTGTATTACTGATTTTAAACCTGTGGAAGTATGCTTCAAAACAGCCATGTCCTGTTAACATTTGACTAAGATAGTAGTTCACCTCTCCATGTTTTCTGTTTACCCACTTTCTAATATTTGGAATCAGTCTTCTAGTCCATTGTCCAGTTACTGCTTGTTCCCATTTGTCCTGCCACCGATTTAATGTTTCAGTACGTATCTCTATCTTCTCATTCCTTTGTTTGCCTTTTATTTTGTATCGTTCCTCAGCCTGCAGTTCTATAGGTATTATTTCTGAAATCACTAACAGCGCGTTTGTGGAGACTGTGCGGAAAGCACTACATACTCTCAAAGCTAACTTTCTTTGCAATTTTTGGCAAATATCCCTGTATTTGGTATATTTCAGCGTTTCATACCATACGGGAGACGCATATAACAAAATCGAGTGAGTTACTGCACATAATATTTTTCGTTTACTTGCTGTAGGCCCATTTTTTGCGGCATTATTCTACTTAGAGACAAAGCAGATGCTTCTGCTTTCTTGCAGACGATTTCAATATGTTTTTTCATTGTAGCACCTGTGTCTAGGGTTACACCCAAATATTTAATTTGCGGTTTTCTAGTGATTTCGATGGTGAGTCTTCTTGCTTCCTTTCGATCACCCAAAAGTACCGCCTCTGTTTTTTCAGGTGCAAGATCAAGTTTTTTCAAATGCATCCATTCAGCTATTCTTTGAATAGCGATGTTAGCTTCTACTACTACCTGTGTCTTTATCTTTCCTGTTACTACTACTGCAAGATCGTCAGCGTAGGCCACCAATTTTACGCTACTTGGCATATCCAGTTGCAACAAGTCGTCATAATATAAGTTCCAAAGGAGAGGGCCAAGTACCGAGCCCTGTGGGACACCGCAGGTTACTTCCATAATGGTATTACCTACAAGTAGTGTCCGGTCCGTTAGATAACTTGTGATCATGCGCATTAGGTATGGCGATATGTTTCGCTTTTTCAAGCTGTCAGCTATTCCTCTCCATAATGCGGAGTTGAATGCATTTCTCAGATCTAACGTTACAAGTAAGCATATCTTACGGTTTGCCCATGCTACATGTTTTGCTTCTTTTGCGATTTCTAGAACTCTACCTAGTGCATCCACAGTGGAAATACCTTTCTGAAACCCAAACTGAGAGTTGCTAAAACCTCCTCTTGCTTCTATTTCTGCAAGTAATCTATTTTTGACGAGGTGTTCAAGAATTTTTCCCATGCAGTTCAGGAGACATAGTGGCCTGTATGACGTTTTTAAATCGTCCGTTTTTTTGGGCTTTTCTATTAGCACTAGTTTCACCACTTTCCATATTTTGGGAAATTCCCCCGCATACAGTTGTCTGTTCATCACATCGAGGCACTTTTCTGGCAGGTATTTCACTACACACTTAGTTATCTTTGGTGATAGCTTATCTGGTCCAGCCGCCTTCTTTGGTTTTATTATATTTGCTGCCGTTAAAAGTTCTTCCTGTGTCCATGGTATTATATCCGTCCTCACCATGTCAATATGTGGCCAGGTGGTTATTTCATATTTTGGAAATAGTCCACTTGCTTCCTTAAGTATGATATCCTGTGAGATTTCTGTTTTCGGTCTTAGTAGAAATCTTTTTGTCACTATTTGGTAGCCTTTTCCCCAAACATCGTTTTGAACTTCCTCTATAACAGTTTTCCAGGAGTGTTTCTTCGCGTCTTTTATCATTTTTTTCAACTAATTTGTTTTCTCTTTATATTCGGCTCTTGCTTTCTCTCTTTCTTCGACTGTGCTTCCGGATATTCTGTTTGCACGTGTCATGTATCTCTTTTTACAAAGGCATTCTTTTCTGGCCTCACTGATCTGTGATGACCACCAGTATACTGGTTTTCTATTTCCACTATAGTTGTATGTGGGCTGAAATGTGCGTTGACAAGCCTTTTTAATAGCCGCCATGAGACCTTGAGGGTTTAGGGTGTCTGTTTCTCCCCATATTGCCGCCTTCGCGTTAAAATCTCCAGCTATTAAGCATTTCTTATTGCGCGTTCCAATGGCGTCTTTGAGTTGGTTCAGAATTATTCCGAATACTTCTAATTTTCATCAACGTACCATTTTGAGTCTTTTATGAGTATTTTATTCGGTTCGCTCACTATTGAAATGTCTATATTGTTCACTATTATTGTTTGCTTTAGCAGATCGTGTGCAGGTCGCCTGCGACCTAGATTTATTTGTACAAATTTAGCCATTTCTTAGCCTGTTCCCACTATATCGCCTTTTGTGATATCTCTTCGGTATCTTGGGCAACGCATGGTGTGTGGTCTGTGACCAGATTCACTACACATTAAACAGTAAGATTTCTCAGTGCATTTATTCTTTTGGTGTCCCTCCTTTCCGCAGTTTTTGCAGCATTTGGATCGATCAGGTCCGCTACATTGCCACGTCGTGTGTCCAATACCCCAGCATTTGTAACATGTTAGCACATTAACTCTCTGCCTAACGGTGCAGCTTACAAAACCTATTCTTATATTTCCCTTATCCGTAAGTTTTTTACCAGTTTTTTTGTCAACTAGAACGGTTGCAATCTGAGTCTCTCGGAAACCAGGACGAAGATTACTGACTGAAACATAATCTGTTTCGCTTCCGGCCATAAGTGACTTCACTGCTGTTTCAATCTCTTCTTTACTTGTGACCGCGTCGATATTTCTGACGTGTAAGACCGCTTGTGGTTCCTGTCCCCCAAGTTTTCTTATCTTCCCTCCTCCGTTTATATCTTTTAATGCGTTAGCTATGTCGTCTGCTCCTCCGCTATTTCGCTCCATTGTAAGTAGCAAATCTCCGGCCTTTGTCATTCGGGCTGCCTTTACTTTATTGTTCAAGTTTCTATTATGTACTTCTTCTTTAACTGCTTTCAAAAGCTCCGCATAAGAACGATTTCCTCTCTCGATATATAAAGCTTCTATTGTTTCTTTGGATTCGTCTATTCCGGCTACAAATGTACTCTTCGCAATTTCTTGTAGTTCATCGGTTTCATCAAAGTGTACCTTACTAGTAGACTCAATATAAGCTACTTGTTGTAGTTCTGGTTTGTTCATTAAACCCAGTCTTTTAATTTCAGGCACGGCTTCTGCAACTTTACGAATGGCCATTGATTTTCCTGCCGTTTTTGGGTCTAGATACACTACAAGGTTATTTGAAACCGCTATCTTCTCTAGGTTATCTTGGATAACGTTTGTATGGACAAAACACTTTTCGTCCCAGGGTACCTCAACAATGCTTTGCAAAGAGTCTTTATTTATGCCAGGAGCAGATATCTCTTGTATCTCTTGTAGCGTCATTTGTTTTTCTTGGACATCCATATTATTAGTCTGCGCTTCCTTGTTCTGCTTCATTATACTAACAGTCTGTACTCCTATATATGTGCTACTTCTAGCAGCTGGTTCTATTTTAGCCTCTTTGTTGGTGTTTTCTTTTGTCTGCTTTTTATACAAGAGGCTTTTTAGGGCTTCCTGAATTTCATATCCTCCGAATTGCTCCGTTAGGCGTAGTATTTTCGCAGATATTTCCCTGATTTCCTTCTTAGTATTAGAACTTTCATGGACAGTGCGATTTAGAGCTTTTGCTTCCTCTGCTAAGTTATACGCTATGTTCAAGATTTGTGCTCCGACGTCTTGAGTAGTTTTCTTTGCTTGTTTGGTTTTAGACAAAAGGCTCAGAGTGCTCTCTTCCCTTTTTCTTTTATATTTTTGTTCTATAATCAGCGATCGATCTCCCAGTAATCCCGGTGGGCTGAGATCAGGTAAGGGTAGAGTTCTCACCTTCGATGGGGGTGTCCTGTCGATCATAGAACTTTTCTCGAATGGGTTTTTGTCAGCTCTTCCAGTCTCAGTATCCAGCAGCCCAGCCTGGTCGCCCTCTTGGCTTGCATAGCGGTAGTTGGCTGACGGTCGGTAAGAGCCCGCTCTCTCACTCTCTACACCGACCGGTACTAGGGTGTCCCTCCCTTGCACCGTAAACTTTGTTTCATTGGGTTGACTCATATATCATATTTTCTTTTTCTTCTCTCTTCTTTTTTTGGGAAGGATAGAAAGAGGAAGCCCCTAGCCCTCGTAAACCTAATAGCATCGGGGAGGATGAGAAAAGGGAAATTTGAAGGTTTTTGGGAAGGATCACAACTTGGGAGTGAGATGTGAGCCTAGCTAGAGTACCTCGGGCTTGCCACGCCCGTATTCGCAGTGCGACCCCCTGAGGGTATATATATATATATATATATATATATATATATATATTTATAGAATATTTATAGAATATGTAGTAAATATTATTGAATATTTTTTATTGATAGTCATAATCTCTTTCATAAAGGTATAGAGTAATAAAATAGAGAATTCCGTCCAGTTCGGCTCAAATTCGGTGTCGGCCATAGTTGTAGGTCTTGAAATATTGTGTACGGATTACTTAGAAATTAGATTATACAGTTACACTTTGCCTTCAACAGGTACCGTTCCACCTAATTCCAACTCTATTTCAGATTCGGCTTAACCATGCGCCGTAAGGGCAATGGTGCCTTACCTAAAATTTTTGGACCTTCATAAGTATATTTGTTTAGTTTAACGCATCAATATTTGCTGTTAAGCTGTAAATAGTGTTCACAGTATTATAAGATTAGTGATAAAATGGCGACATTTACACCAACAAAAAGATGTTCCAGTAATTTTCCACTATCAGTGAATGAAAAACGTATTATTTCAAATGAACATGATTGCATAAAATACGATTACTCGAAATTTACTGTACAAGAAACTGTCGACCGATGTTCCCGAATGACAGGAGTTGGGAAGTTCACCGTTTTTAAACCGGAGGAGAAAGATAGCAGGCCAAGTGGAATTTTCCAAGAAAAGTTCAGGCAGACCAGTAAAAGTCCTTGATGAAGACACCAATTCGAAGAAAAGTTCACTCTTTTTATTTTAAAAAAGAAATACCCACCCTAGATAAGATTTTAATTGAGCTTGGCCAGGATAACAGTATTCCGTTGATAACTAAAAATTTTTATGGACCACTTTGAGAAATATGGATTTTGCCTGGGAAAAGCATAACCGTAAAACACTTTTACTGGAAAGCGAAGAAATTGTTTGCTAGCGACGAAAATACTTAAGAAATATAAAGCAGTAGAGAATAGAGCATAAGAAAATCTTTCATATTGATGAGACGTGGAGTAATGAAGGTTATACAGTACCAAAAATATGGCAAGACAAAAATATAACCAGTGTTCGCCAAGCTTTCATGGAAGGCCTATCAAAGGGTATTGAGGTGCGTTCAGGTAAAGGGAAAAGACTAATAAGCGAAGCGAAGAGCGATTTTTAAAAGAAGGTTTAGTAGTCTTTCAGTCGTGCCATACGGAAGATTACCACGAGGACATGGATTCGGATGTTTTTGAAGACTATTTTGGTGACTGTAAATAATTCCATACATTTCGAGAATGTTTGAACATCCCGGTGGTATTTTTATATTTGGCAGTAGCAGTGAGTACATTACCTGCTTATTTATTCATTGTTTTTAAAACTTCACGTATTTCCATTGTAGATTGATAATTCTTCTTTGGCTTGAGAAAGATGGACCCCAAAGAAGAAGCGAGATTACTAAAGCTTCATGCTGGGGTTGAAACTGAGATAAAAGATAACAATGATGCAAACGAAACCCACATATCTAGCCATGAAGTTCCATATGCTGAATCAAGTGATAGAGACTTATTCTGTGACAAATGATGATAGTTATAATTTATCTGATGAGCCTAACCTTAATCCAACTCCATTAACTTCCGTAAATCCTGTCGGTAATCAATCTGAAACATGCAGAAGGTCCCAGTTCTGCTTGAAGTGATAAGTGGGAAGAAATTTGTGACGATGCCATTATTAATCATGCTGCTTTAGGAGTAAAATTACATTTTGATCATGAACCTCTACCTTTAGCAATTTTGAAGTCGCTTTGTACTGACGAAGTAATGGATCTGATGGTAAATTGTACAAATGACACTGGAAAAATCAAGTCGACCCAAATCTAAATCTTCCAGAACAACTGGATTTGCTCTCACTACCAAAGAGGAACTTTAGAAATTTATTGGAATTTCTCGATTGCGGAGACAGATTCGATACCCAATAATGCGAAAACTTCTCTTTTAGGATCCATTATACTATCATCCTATGTTTCCTATATTCTGTCGACACGCCAATTTGAACAGCTGATTAGAAGTTTCAACTCCACCAACGAAAGAGACAATACTAATAGATAATAAAGTAAGTTAGTTACTGAAGATTTTGCTTGCTAATTATTAAAATAATTACAATCCCAAAGAAACCTTGTCACTAGATTAATCACTATTACTACATAGAGGAAGACTGAGCTTTTACCAATATATCAAGGGAAAGGAAGCAAAATATGGGATGAAGTTTCACGACCTGAGTACGACAAAAGGTTATACTTGGAAAATTGAAATCTATGGAGGTAAACTGGAAGAAGCTCATATCACAAAATTTCTCGTGTTCAGACTTCTTTCACCTTCTCTAGACAAGGGGCATAACGCTACTATGGATAATTCTATACCTGGGTTCAAAAAATTACTTAAACGTTGAATTCATACAACAAGAACCCTTAGGTCAAATCTAAGATTAAATTCTGAAAAAATCACCACTAAGAAACTTGTAGAAGTTGATCATATATGGTTGTGAAAGGAGAATTGTATGTGTCCTAATGGAAAGATAAGAGGGAAGTATTTATCAATTCCACTAAATTTCATCCATAAATGATTCAGACGACTAATTCTTATACTTAAACCATATTTGTACCAAAAGAAGTCACAGAATACAACCTAAATATGGCAGGGGTCAACAGATGTCTTATTACAACTGTCTGTGAAAATCGATTGGCTGGTTCAAGAAAGTGTTTCATCTGATAGATGTTACTGTTGTTAACAGTTTCCTCCTTGATCAGGAAATTGTTCGTTCGAAAATGAGATTTCTCAGTTTTCAAGAGGTTATCATGAAGGGTCTACTTGAGATTTCACCAAATATACAAGATGGGCGAAAATTAGTCAAAAGGAAGACAATAAACCTAAAGGTAAAGGCAGGAAAACAGACGTGAAAATAAGCCACCGTTATGCCTTAGAGCTAGTTGTGCAAATTTTCGTAGATTTATTTGTTCAAGATTTTTTCTGTGTGAGTTGAAGTTTTATTTTTGCACTGTTTTTCCAAAGAAAATATATCTTGTTTTTTCGAATAATAATTCTATGATAAAATTCATAGACGTCCGAGATTTTTATTCATTTAGTCAACATTTGCTATTACTGCTACATGTCTGCAATAGCAGTCGTGTCTTCACTTACCCACAAATATTCAATGTTTAGGGACATGACTTTAACAGCAGACACTCGATTTTTCTATGAAAAAAAATCCAAAATTACTCCTCAAAGTACTGACTTGTACTTATTTCCACCAAAAAAAACTATTTAAATCAATGTGATGCTATGATGAGATTCAAATTCATCCGAGTGTCTGCAAATGTGTTGAACGGAAAAAACGTGACACACCTATTCTAATTTCACCTCAGAAAATATTGATAGGTTAGGTTAGGTACCATTTGAGAAAATATGTTATTGACTGGCCTCAGAATCTTTTAAACGAGGGTATGTACGAAGAAAGGCTATAGTTTTAACATTTCTGTGGAAATCATAAAGTTTGAAATCAGAAATAGAAGAGAAATATATTTTTTCTACATTTTGGAATAGATACTCGTATATATAATACAAGTATGGACATAAAGTATAATTACAATCGAATTATAATACAAGAATGTATCTGGAATGGTTTTCAACTTTTTTACACCACTTTATTTCACTTTTTTGAGGTTCAAAACAACAAGAGAAATTCTATGTTACTTAATTGGTCTACAATATAGTTAGATACGTCATGTAAGTTAATAACATATTGTAAAGTGAAGTAGTATAACATTCAAAAAAGGGGTTGGTTGATGTTAGATGGGTTCAGCACTGGGTTGGTCTTATTCTGAATATTGTATATTGGAATATGTTTTCTAGATATTGGAATTGATTATGAAGAAATAATTTTTGATGGAAACAAAAAAAAAGTAGATCGAACACCTCAACAATATATTAAGTATAGAATTTATACATTATTTCAATCAATGAATCTGATGAAACAGTTAAATGTCAACTTAAACAAAAATTCCTCTTTTTCCATCAGCAATCAGCTGTCAGAATTGTCTTAGAATAGTTATAATTTCAAAGAAAATAATTAGAAAGGAATTGATCCAAAATAAGTTAAGTTTAATTTAAATAAATATATATAAGAAAGGTTGTAAATATTGAATTTAGAATTTAGTTTCTAGAAATAGAGCTAAGCTGGTAATGAAATTAACAAGGATTATAGACGGTGAATTAGTAAAAATAAAAACAAATAAATAATATCAAAGGAATATTTAGAATGTGGACAAAGTAAGTGATTGTATATATGTACTATTGAAATAAACAAATAGACAGTGTTTCAAAACTACTTGTATTTACATAAAAAAAATTGAAATTTGGTGATTGTGTAAATATCTACGGTTTACTTGACATATGTGAAAGTTACAAGGGGAGGAATTAGACTATTACATACCGTCTATCTTTTAAATGTTGAAATTTAATTTATTATTATTAGTTTAGAATTATATTTGTGATAACTTAAAATATGTAATTCTCCACATTCAAATAATTTAAGCAAATATAGTTTAACATGATATTTATTCAAAATTTAGGAAGTTGTTCACAAGTTTTATCCAAACTTATAATTGAAATTAATTATTCCTAACTCTATAACTCACAGGGAAACAGAGTTTCTCATGCCACCAACAAAACTCATGAAGCTAGCCGTAGTCACACTCATATTATGATTATCAATAAAATATTTATTCATATGAGGGTTATATAAAATTCAATAAATTCATTCAGAATTTTTTTTATAAATGATTACAAAATGGTACCCAACAATATACACGATATTGATCTCAATAAAATCCAACATTGGAATCATTACAACATATAATTCAGCAAGAAGATAAGTAGGAGTATGTTATAATCTGTGCAGAAATTCATCTTCAATTATAATTGTTCAGATTTACATTACGATTTGCAAGCGAGGCGTTTATATTATAACGATCTCCTTTGTTTTTGGCTAATATGTTCATCTAGATTTTAAACTTTGCAATAATAATTTCATGAATAAATATAACTACAGCTAGAATATCACCACTTATGATGATTATAAAGCAGCTTTTCAATTGACTCAATGTTAACTTCTTATTTTCCTGTTTGTCTCCAAAATTTATCTCGAATTTCTCTACATGGGAGATACTGTTGATATACCAGTATTGAAACAATCCACTTTCGTGAGTGGCAAGAATCCAGTAGTTTATTTTGTTCATCAATGGGTGATTCCTTCTCAATATTAAATAACTTCCCATTGTTATGAGCTGAAAATTCAAAATAATGATTTCAAAATATTATTGCAAAAAGATACATTGTTGGATCGTACAGATGTAATCAGGCTTCATATATTATATATTTCCATATTAACAGTTCTATTCTGTTGGAAGTTTTAGGAGCGATTTATCAATTGCGTCCAGATATACCATATTGAATCATTAAATATTGAATTTAAAAACCTCAAATATTACTTTCTCACATAACATTATCATTCAGTTAATTTGGGAAAATTCTCATTCCTATTATGATAAAAAAATTTGTGAAGGTGGATCCAGTGACGGTTACCCAATTGGTGGATATGTGACAACGCGACGTGGCTATATGCAAACAACCACAAGGCGTTCTGAGCGTTTAATACTTGCCATAATCCTTATGAAGTCAAGATGTCAGATTGATTTGATTTACATGCAAATGGAAGCCAATGGAGAATATCGATATATCATTAATTACCAAAACCACTTAACCACGTTTTTGATTTTGCATGCCTCAAAGCAGTAACTTGCTAATGTTGTATTTCGTTTAGTTGATATTTTCACATCCACGGAGTACTAAATATTCTCCAGTGTGACAATGGTGCTGAGTTCAAGAACGGGCACATGAACGAACTTGAAAAGTAATGACCAGGTTTAAAAAGTCGTTCGTGGGAAACTACGACATTCACAAAGTTAGGTTCGATTGAAAGAGCACACCAGGAAATCTGAACTAGCAGATCAAAAAGAGACAAACATTGGTCAGTAAGACTGAAATTTATTTAAAATGGTACAAATCGAGGACAGAGCTTCCACTAAACAAGTGGAGAAAGTAATACAAGTTTGTGAATTATAAACTAGTGAAAATATATGAAATATTCAACTAGATTGGAGCATTCAGTAACAGTATAAAGTGTTGACATACAAGTGAAATTGACATGGGAGAATTTAGTAGTGATATAGGTTGATCATTCCATATTTGACAAATTTTTTTATACTTACAGGTTCATCATAAATGACTTCTAAATCATTTCTGTTTTTAACTTTTGACAATATATGGCTGATCAAAACAGTAGAAACATTCGGATTCATCATAAAGTTAAGCCAAGCGGTCATTCCACTACTAACAATATACTTTTCACGAAATTTCTCCACAAACTCCGCACCTTGTGATTCTACTAATGATAGTGCATAATTATTTCCAGTTATATTGTAATTTGATTGAATGAGTTGATGAATATTCTTAATTTTTGGTTCCATTCTTGGATGTATTAGTAAACTGCTGAGATTCGTCTGATAAACGTTATTGATAATAAAGGAGTAAAAAATAAATATTAAGATAAAGGAAGATATACTGGCACGTCTAAAGTTCTTCCTGTTGGTGTTTATAAAAATCAATAGGTGATGAATATCGATTATCGACTCTGTCAGACTTTTTTGTAAAACAGTTTTCCAAATTATTATCATGGAAATGAATATGAATATATGAGTAACTATTATAAATGTTGAGAAAGGAATCAGTAAATTGAGATGGAGTTTTTGTCGGGGAGGTAATATTATATATAAAAATGTTGTATATATGCATCTGGAGAACTCCATAGAATGAACAGCCTGTTGGATATCTAATTCTATTATACCACCATCAATTTCATATTTATGTAAGCAATATAATAATAGATCATGATTACCGCTGTCTATAAAATCTTCAAAATACTGTTTAACAGCAATACCAGTAACATTCAGCTGCATTTTTTCTCCAATAGTCTGTAGTAACATCAGAAACAAACCTCTTTTATTTTCCGGATCAAATAGCGACGGAATGAGTGTAGCTGTATAGTTCAAACTACAGCCATTCAACTTACTGGGAATTTTATTTATGTATGGGTTGCTTTCAGTTACTTCAACAAGTGTTACTCTATTACCACAATTATTCTTTCTCGCGTATGGAAACCAAGTGAAGAATTTCCTGGAGTTTACAGAAATAACAACGTTGTAGATAAATATCTTCCATAATTTTGAAAAAGTGAAAATCACCTCTTGCTTTGTCGCATTTTTCAATACAACCAAAAAATTAGATTTACTCTGCTGCCAGTTATTCGATTTATTAAATAAATCCAGTGTATCCATAAACGCTGTTGAATTTTTTTCAATAAATATAATATTACTATTACTTTGTAATAGATTGTTCAAATTCGTTAAATCAGTAATAATCTGTTTTGGTATATTTATTTCATGAACTGAATCGATGCTTGTTTCGCTGGAAATAATTGTTAGTGGTAACGTATTCAAATGAGTTGTAACAAAATATGTGATATTTGAGTAGAAATTAGAATTTCCACTACTATTGTTACCTAAAACATAACTGACATACAACAAAATGATTCTAATGTAGTTCATTTTTAGAATGATACACAATCCACTGAATTCAGATATAACGTGTAAAGTCAGTATTTACAATAAGCGTAATTATGTAGATATATCTGTTGAATCATGAAAATTTTATGAATTGACTCAAAATCTGTTACTGATAGTGAGTATCAAAAATATACTAATTATATTTTAATAAGTACCTTCTAAAGCACCTAGAATCAGTATTGTATTCAAATAATCAATGAGTAAATAGTCTTCATCAACCACTACTTACAGAGTGTTTTAAACTGACTTGTAAAAAATATTGAGTGCTGGAGTATGATTACGGAATGTATACTTCATTTATTGCTGTAATACTGCCAAAATTGTTATTCCGGACAAATCCTCTCACGTTTTCCACTATGGAAATTTTCACAGTTTGTAGATTTATTCCTAATTTATCATTGGTTCTCATTCAATTTTTTTCGCTTCTTCTTGATCACTTTGTCCTTAATTTTTCACATCAATTATTTTCAAACTTTAGTCCTTATGCCGCCACATCGTCATTCAGTTTATTCTCTTTTTACTTAATTTCCTCTTAAGAGTTGTTTTCTGTTTCTTGTCATGCCGTCTTCAGCCCTTTTCCATGTCTTTTACCAATTTTTTGACGCGTTTTCAGTTTTTCTTAGCCTTCCTCATAACTTTTCTCACTTCTTGCATCATCATAGATTTTGGCTGAATTACTTCCTGTTATTAACATTAATTTTTAGAAACTTTCTACTGTTTGTCTCATCTTTTAAGTCTTATAATTCATAAATTCGGTACCTCTTCTAGTTCCAAATAGAATAGTCTGTAACTCGTCATTTAAGTCCTTTCTCGGTCTATAATGGGCCCGTAGAATCGAAAACTCAACATTTCTTGGGGTTTCCAAATAGAATATTCCAGAAACTTCTCGAGAACTCACAAATAAATTTCACACTTGACAATTTTAGCTCACTGCTCCAAGCAGTCAGATTTTTAGATTACAACATAGCTGGGTGTCGTTACATAGGAAAGCAAAATTGCATGACCTGTAATTCATAAGAAAAGTGATATTACTTCATATAGGGAGAAAATTGATGGAAACTGTACATACTTAATTGAAAAGACAGAAAAAATGAAAACTGAAAGATAGAACAAATTGGTGATGGTGATGAAAAGCTCAGATGCTGATCAAATTGAGAGGAAAAACCGTATAAGGCCGAAATACACAGTGAAATATGAAGGTGCTTCACGCAGACCTTTTGGGCCCATAGCATTGGTGATTCTTTTCCACTCTACTATTTTTAGCTTCCGTTTTCCTGTCCTGAATTCCTCTCTCTCTCTCTATCTCTCTCTCTCTCTCTCTCTCTCTCTCTCTCTCTCTCTCTCTCTTAAGTGTTCCACCACATCTGCGCACCATCTTTTCCTTGGATCTAATCATTTTCTCAGTTCTGCTTCTCCAAATAGATTCCTTATTTCATTATTTTTTTCCTCAGTCTTTTTTCTTGTTAATGTATAAGTGGGATACTAGTTCAACGTGGATAATCAGGAAGCAGTAAAAATGATGAGAAATTAGAAGATACAAATACTACTAGTGTACTAACTATTCAAATGGAATCAATTGATGTTTACTTATTGTAATTTTAAATTAATTTTAAAGAATTACTGAAGGATACAGCTGATTAATATTACATGTTAAGTCCATGTTGAATCAGCATACAATAAATGCTGATTGAAATATTCTTCTCCATTATCTCTCTCACTCAACTAATTCTTTCTCTTGAAATTAATCACTTTGAAAGTTAGTTTTCCAGATTTTCCAAGAAGTTGTCAGGCTGAACTACAATCAGTCCATACAGGAGAACTAAACATACGAAACGAGTGAACCTCCAAGGTCTTGTCTTCATTGGTTTTAGGTAGGTGTAATTAGGCATTCAGTTCCATACTACTCTGCAGGTAATTGCAAAAGTAACATATTCTTACTTCCACAAGTACGTATTGTTAAGAAATCATTCGAAATAATTTTATTATTTATTGCCGGCCTCAAAATAGTGAATCTGGCTAATTCTACACAACCGACGCGTTTCAGGCTCAAAAAATGATAATTTAACTGACACAAACACACGTGCACGTGAAAAAACCTGTCATTCCCCCATTCCCCTGTCTTTTCGACAGGTCCTTATCTTCATTCGCGTCGCAGTTTCGCGCGTAGACTCCTTCCTCTCCCTTCAGGTCTATGGGAGATTCTGGGATGTCTTATCTTTTTGTTAAGCTATTAGCCTATTGGATAGACACCTTAGCTTCTTGTTCTGGACGTCTTAATGTATGTGTGTGTTTCGCTGCCTCAGGTAAATCTTTTCCAACCTTCTTCGACAAGAAGAGATCTAATCTGAGTGGTCCTTCGCCTTCTCTATAGCTGTCCCCGATGTATAACTCTGCACTTGCTTATGAAATGAGGAGGGGGTGTCCTCTTGTGGGTCTCGGTGAACCTAGGATCTTGTTTCTTTTGTTTTTCTGTGTTTTTTTTTGAAATTCTTTTACTAACCTAACTTAACCTAATGATACTGTTGTCCTTAGTTTTACTGTACCTGTTGGGCGATGAGTGTTTTTTAGAGTACGACTCGTTAGTTGCAATAGTCTTTTTGGTCTTTTGGGGCCATTTTTCCTCTGCTCTGTCTCTACTTCGGACGTGTGGGTGTTTACTACCAGTCCTTTTCTGACTAGCTTCCTTTCTTTTCCTTCGTTGAGTAGGTACGTATACCACTTAATCTTTTCATACTCGCCCAGGAGCATCTTCTTTTGTCTCCGTTGTTATTTTCTCTATATGTATTCTCATTACATACTGGGCATCGATTTTCTTCTGCACTAGCTGCTTTCGTCGTGCTGTTCACATGATTGAGGACTTTAGTATTATCGGAGGTGTCCTTCCCTTCGGTTTTTTTAGTTCTTCTCTTCTTATCTCTTCTAATTCTTCTTGAACTTGTTTGTCCGTTGTGTCTTCTTCATCGGGGATTGCCTCTATGATTTTTTCCTTTTCTTTTTGTTTTTGATTCTTGTATAATCTCTTTCCATGAAGCTGTTTTGTTTTTCTTCGATTACTCTGATTTTAATGTGATTTTCTTTTCTAATTTCATCATTTCAGCTTCATATAGTTATTCTTTCGTCGACATTCCTCTATCATAGGGTTTTTCTCTATTTCTAGAGTTTTCAGGCTCCATACCTGTTATTCTTTGTTTTGATTTCCCTATCTTTGGTGAAATACCTAAAAGTACTTAAAAATGATAGATTAAGCCGTACTGAGAAGTACAGTTATTTCGATAAACGGATAATTAAATCTGTATTAACAAACACAATTTTTTCTTTCATTATAAATAAAAGGCTGTGTCTACGCACAGCTACCTGTCAAAAATGAAGTTTTATCAGGGTCTTCCTGACTACCTGAGTCCGCTTTCACTGCACTTCACTGTTCCTCGATGAAGTCTCGGAGTCGAATCTTAGCTTTTTTATTAATTTAACTGGTTTCCCGACTTTATGCATTTATACGTGCGTATAAGTCATGAAACCAAGTATAGGTTTATGCATAGATTTGATAATAAGATCCAAAAAGTATTAAGTAAGATAAAATAATTTTCCAATTGATAAGATATTTAGTTTTTTTGTTCCATAAATACACCGTTACCTTATCCATAATCGCAACAGGTTATGGGCCCAGGTTACGTTCTTGATTGAGGAAAAAATAATAAAATACAAATTTAATTTAAAAGTGCAATTCATAACGGAATCAGAGAGCCCTGAGGTGTGGTGGAAGAAATCGGAACAACCGCGAAAAATGTGTTAATCGAATATCTGACAGATTCACATTTGAATTATGAAAAACCAAAATCGGCGACAAAACAAATATTTGCTGTATTAGACAGTATCTTTGGGTGCTAGAAAGAAATTATTCAATTTAAAATTAGAAAGTAGACAGATTTGTGTAAGGATTTTATGCACTTCAATTCGTTGATATCGGAGTTAGCGTTAGCTAGAGCTACAAACTAGCGATCGAACTATTAATGACCTTACCGACTTCTAACAATGGGGTGATAATGGCTATCGAGACAATATCACGTTGAATTTAGTAAAATCAAGATTATTAGATCAGGAAATTAAGCTAGTGAGTAAGAATCTTGATACAAATAATAAGGTTCATCATGCGGAGCAGGAGCCTAATGACATAAAACGGAATAATAAATATTTTAGGAAACCGTGGAAAAATAAACGTGAAATCTTTAAGTCGAAGCGACATGGTGCAAATAAAAAGAAAATTGTTAAGTGTCATCATTACGAAAGGAGAGGGCATTATAAAAATAAATGTCGTTACTACTTGCAAAGTTTAAAGCACAAACCAAATACAAAAAGACCAAAAACAATTCAAACCAATCCAAGCTGATCCACAGAAAGGAGACGTTTTCGCATTCGTCGGAAACTTTCAGATAACAAATAAACAAAACTAAATTTTTTTTTATTGGATTCAGGTGCATCTGACCATCTAATAAACCGCAAGGACTTACCTGACACCTTTTCTTCCCTGAAGACACCCATCAAAATTTCTATTGCACAGAATAGAGCTTTAATTACTGCAACTAAGATGAGAACCATGGTACTGATGAGCAATAAAGGAGTTCAAAAGACAATCGAGAATGTACTATACAGTCCTAATGTACCGTATAATTTGTTATCAGTGTACAAGATGCAACAAGCAGGATTCTCGGTAAACTTCAATGAATCTGGAGTGAAAGCTGTAATGGTAAGAAGGTAATTACTGGTAAGCCAAATAACAATCTATCTACTCTGGAATTTTCTGTTAGTAAAAGCATTATTGATTATTCAAATAACTTATCAAAATATAATTACAAATTATAGAATCAGCGATTGCGCCATATAGAAAAGATAAATTTAATGAAATAAGCAAATTAGTAACTGATGTAGAAAAATTTTGTGAAATAATACCTAATAATGATTTATGTGAAGCTATCGTTCAATAAATTTGAAAACAAAGACTACATAGAAAGAACATTATTTAACCTATATTCAGATGTATGTGGATCTATTACGTTTTCTGCGATATATGATAAGAATTACTTCGTATTGTTCGTTAATAAATGCACTGAGCAACTTATTCAATTAGAAATGATGTATTTGCCATGTTTAAGGATTATGTAGCAAAAAGGGAATCCAGGTTTAATTAAAAAATAGTAAATTATTATTATTATTATTTAGATAATGCTAGGGAATATTTATCTAACGAGATGAAGGATTATTGTGTACAAAAAGGTATAATTTATCATCTCACAGTATCACGAGCTTCACAATGTATCTGAAAGGATGGTCAAGACCAACACAGAGAAAGCGCGAACAATAATATCTGGTGCAAAATTAGCCTTTTCAAATCAAGATAACTTGTTATTTCACCAAATGGATGCGAAAACTGCGTTAAATGGTGACTTAAAACAGAAAATATATATGCAAGTACCTTGGGGTGTAGAAAGTAAGGACGATCAGGTCTGTAAATTCAAAAAAGCATTATTTGGCCTAAAACAAGCTGCTAGATGTTGGTTTGAAGTATTTGAAAGGACTCTTGAAGAAATAGGTCTTACAAATTCTTATAAGGATCGGTGTATGTACATTTTAGATAGAGGAGAAATTCCTAAAAATATTTACATATATATCTACATATGTGGATGATCTAGTGATTTGTACTGCAGATGAAAAATCAATGAAGAATTTCAAACATTACTCAATGAATACATTTTCATTGGTTGATTTAAAAGAGGTAAGTAAAACTCTTCTTAGGCATTAGGGTTAATGGACAAAACGAAGAAACAGTATTAGATCAAAGCACATATATTGTCGCAGTATTGTGTAAATTTAATATAGCAGTAATACTGTGAGTACACTGCTAGTAACTAAAGTGTAAGGCGTTGGAATCCGATGACAATTACGATGCTCCGTGTCGAAGTTGTATCGGGTGTCTAATGTATTTAATAAGGACCCGACCTAACTCTAACTATAAGTATATTAAGTGGATATATGAATAAAAATAACCAACTTTGGCAATGTTCAAAACGAATACTATAGACTTAAAATATGTAAAGGGAACATATAATAACAGGAGATGTTGACTATGATTAGGGAGAAAACGATAATGAAAATCCTGACAGATTCTGAGAGAAAAAGTACAACGGTATATTTATTCAAGTTGTATGATAGATATACAATACGCTGGAACAAGCATCTGTGGCAGGTTCATCTACAGAGACAAGTATATGGCTCTGTCAAACAGGTGATGTGGTTAAAGATTTTAGCATCAGGTATAAACCTTCAAACTAAAGAACCTATTTTAATATATAAAGATAACAATGGATGTACTAGCATAGCTAATAATCTTACAAGTCACAAAAGATACAAATATATTAACATCAAATATCATTTCTCTCGGTAAAAATGTGAGAAAAAGACTATAATCGTTAAAGAACGGGTGAGCAAATTGCAGACATGTCAGCTAAAATTCCCAGAGTTAAGAACAAAAATGGGGAAGATTGATTAATAAATAATATCTAAATATAATATTATGACAGTATTTTTTTTATTCTTGATCAGAGAGGGTTTTTCCTGGGTTCACCTTAACGTGAAGGCAGATGTCGGATCACTATATAAGCAGTTAATAATAACTGTCGCAGACATAGAGTTAACGGAAGGTATGTCCATATTAGAAGTGAGGTATTCAACTATTACATCTAGTTATCATATTGTTAAAAATGGGAATATTGAATGCAAAAATCCTAATCTATTAAGATATTTTACTTTCGTAATAACGATTTTAATATTTTGGAAATAGAATTTTCTACTTTATAACATCTGTTGAACACATATTAACTTTCTCAGAGAATATGTTTTGATATTTCATAAAATAAAAAAAGGTTTTCGAGCTACAGGTCATAAAACCTAGTATAGGTTTATATATAGAATGGATAATAAAACACAAAATGTATTCATTTTAGAAAGTAGGTAGTTTAGTTCTCTCCTAGTATTAACAATGTAAGGACATATCTTCAAAACTTTAAGAAAATGGAATAATTTTTATTGATTGTATTTAGCTAATAACGTATTTAGTTTTTTTCCATAAATACCCATTTACCTTGTCCATAATCACAACAGTACAATGTTTAAGAATCAAAATAAGCTCTCAGAATGATGAATATGATATCAGGTAGCAGTTTAGAATATTTTTCAATCAATTATAATTATGTTTTCAAAAGTTCAAAAAAATGACCACCAATTTTCTCTCGCTTCTATCTCGTTCATTTTAAAATCACTCATAAGCTAGCGGAAGAATGTAGATATAAATGAGCGTTTACAGAGATACTAAATTTTTGTCTAGGATCATTGTTGGCCTCTGAATACAGTTTAACGCTGGTGAACTATCATTGCAGCAACGGCACTTCAGTATGACAGAATGGAAGGTGTGAAAGCAGGTGGAATATAATTTTGCCTGGAACATGTAAGATAATAATTCTATTTTTCAATAAAAAAATCATAATCATTATATTCTACAGTATCCTATTACTTTTCATCATTTCAACATTTGAAAACTAGTGCATGGTGGTGGAATAGAAGAAGAATCTTCTAGTAGTATTAGTGGGTCTAATGAATATTTTGAAAAAAAGTTACGAAGATATGCTTAACACGTTAACTGCCCAATGGTAAAAAATAAATTGGTCCTCGGAGGCTCATTTTCAATTTTCTTAAAAAATATTTCAAACGCTTCATATCGATTTTCTATATATTCAAACATCAAAAAAATATTTATTTTTAGTCATTAATGACAACTTTCGCCAATGGTACAACATCTGTACCACTGACCCTGAACGCATTAATTTTACCGTTCAGGCCACGTGGTACTCAACGTGTACCACTGAACTTGCTTAATCATGTCGCTTCGCGCTACGCATATTTACTTACAGCCGGAGATATCTTTACATGAAAAGAATGAACCAAGTACATCTTCAAAACGACAAAAAACTTCAATTCCTAGGCAGACAAAGAAAATACACTTGGTAGGTCAATAATGTTCATAACACAAACATTTGTATACAATGATTTTTGCAGCAAGAACCAGTTGATTTGCCTGTGCCTTCAAACACAAACATTTTTCCCGCGATACAATTAGATTCAGAAATCCGTTCTCTTGATACAATTTCTGAAATATTAGAATAGGTCATCACTTAGGATAGGGCTGAAAATGAAGAAGTGCAGGTTGAAAGCACGTGGAGAGAAGTGGATGATGCTTCACTGAAAAATATCATGTATACTGTTACTAGGAAGGACGAAGGAATCAAAGCTGAAATGTATGAGCTGTATAAGGAAAGAACCTTATGATTTTTACAAATTGTTTGTAACGAACGAAATCATAGATATGGTAGTGATTGAAACAAACAGGTACGCTTATCAATTGCAGCAAGATACAACGCACCAAAAATCCCGATAAAGTCGCAGGTCTGACACATATCGTAAAAAAATTGAGCTCTTCATAGCTGTGTTGCTTTGGATGGGATTGTGCCGCTTACCAAAGTTGTCTGATTATTGGAGTACCAAGAATATATACAGTACTTCTATAAACAAGTACATGTCGAGAAATCGGTTCGAACTATTACTTCGAGTAGTTCATTTCAGTACCAACAAAGCAACTGTTCAATCCACTGAGAGATTACAAAAAATTAGACCACTAATAAATATACTGAGAGACAGATTCCAGTATGTCCTTTTACTAGGAGAAAATGTGTGTATTGACGAAAGTGTAGTACCGTTTACGGGCCGCTTATCCTTTCGTCAATACATAAAGAATAAACGACGAAAATTCGGTGCAAAACTATATAAGAGAAAGGCATATACTTATTATCTTGATTTATACTGCGGTAAATCTAGTAAAATGTTTATTGGCTCTGAATCAGCAGAAATCGTCATGAATCTTATGGAGCAATTATTGGACAAAGGTCGAACACTGTATGTGGATAATTATTATACAAGTGTTGCTCTGGCAAGAAAGTTATTAGAAAAAGATATACACTTGGTTGGAACTCTTCGAGCTAATCGAAAATTGAATCCAACAGATGTGACACAAAAAAAACTTTATAAAAATAAAGTCATCGCACAACAAGCGAGAAGCAGCAGGTATAATTGTTTTAAAATTAAAGTGTGGTCAGTAATGTCGAATAGTAATCTCCAGTTATTGTCCTACCCTTATCCAAAAAATCAATCATGATTACTTCTTGGCAATCCCAAAAAACTGAAGAAGAAGAACTTTCCCATCAGATTTTTGGATATTAAACTTTTCAGGTCTTGGAGAACCGAGTAACGCCTTTCCATCGATTGTTACTTTGTTTCTGGATGGTGGAATAGTACCCAAGTCTCATCCATAGTAACAATTCGGCTTAAGAAGTCTACATTGTTTTCAAATCGAGCACAGATCGAGCATGATGCTTCTACACTGGCACGCTTTTGGTCAACATTCAAACATTTGGAGATCCATTTTGCGGCAATTTTCTCATGTTCAAATTGACTATACAGTGCTTTTCAGATAAAAGTATCCACCTTTAATAACTTTTGTAATACTGGTATTTAGAAAAAATCCAAAAACACGTCAATTTATGTTGGAAGGGGCAAGCATTATGGCTTATTTAAACTCACTGGAAAAGCCACCCCCTCACCCCTAGCAGCATCCCCTTTATTTTTTTAAATTACTTTTCATATTTTTTATGTAAAATTTGGATACTCCTCTTTGAGCTGATTTCAAAAATGTATAATACTTGTAGGTTAAAGTGGTTAGTTTATGAGATAAACAATTTTTCTTTTAAGAGCACAAATTTTACTTATTTTTTACTTTCACCTTATTTGCCTGTACTAAAACGGGTTGTACAACAGTTCAAACTCTTTAATCTTTTTAACTGTGCTATTTATTCTACTTAAAAAATGCAAACAACAAAAAACTCTACTTTTTATTAAAGTTTGACATTGTCAACTAGAATTTGTAGTCACTATTGATAGTGTAATTTGATACATTATTTATTTTGTTTCTCTGAAATGGTTTACTCTTTGCAAGAAAGAATTGAAATTGTAGGTTTATACTACCAAAATAATAATTGTGCAAGAGCTGCTGCTAGAATATTTAACGAATTACATGACGGAAGACATGCAACTCATAAGTATGTAATTCAACTGATGGAGAAATTTACCACAACAGGGTCTGTTTGCAATAAAGTGCATAAGCGAGAGGGACTCGTAAATAACGAAGCAATCCAAGTGGTAATTTTAGGGCAAGTCAGCTTAGAGGATCAACAACCCCAATCGTTGTCAACAATAAGTAGAGCGATCGGTGTTTCATCTTCTACAGTTTTCCGAGTTCTACATAAATTCAAGAACCACCCATACAAAGTTAAGTTGGTGCACGAGTTGAATGAAGATGATTTTGATCGTCGTCTAGAGTTTTGCGAATCAATGACGCAAATTATCAATAACAATCCACAATTGTTAAACAATATTTGCTTTTCTGATGAATACTCATGGTCATTAAATGGCTTAGTAAGTAAGCATAATTGTAGATATTGGGCTGAAAGTGATCCACATATTATGCGTGAATTCCATACACAACATCCCCAAAAGTTAAACGTTTGGTGTGGTATCCTAGGTGACCACATTGTCGGACCTTTCTTCATCAACGGAAATTTAAATGGTGAATCATATCTTGAGTTACTCAGGGAAGGGGTTGACCCACGTATTACAACAATAATAGAAAATGATGATAACCTTTCCGAAGATTTACTGGTATTTCAACAAGACGGAGCTCCCCCACACTATGCTATGCCTGTCCGACAATTTTTAAACGAAACATTCCCCGCTCGTTCGATTGGTAGAAGGGGGCAGATGATGGAGTGGCCACCTAGGTCATCGGATTTAACACCCCTAGACTTCTTTTTATGGGGGTATTTAAAAAGAAAAGTTTATGCTACCCAACCAGAATCTCTGGATGATTTACGAGAGAGGATAGAAAATGAATGTCGACAATTAAATCCAGCCGTATTAAGCAATGTCAGAGAGGCATTTCAAAATAGATTATACCATTGTATGGAAGTGAATGGTACTCATTTTGAACACTTATTGTAACTTCATAATAAATAGCACAGTTAAAAGGATTAAAGAGTTTGAACTGTTGTACAACCCATTTTAGTACAGGCAAATAAGGTGAAAGTAAATAATAAGTAAAATTTGTGCTCTTAAAAGAAAAATTGTTTATCTCATAAACTAACCACTTTAACCTACAAGTATTATACATTTTTGAAATCAGCTCAAAGAGGAGTATCCAAATTTTACATAAAAAATATGAAAAGTAATTTAAAAAAATAAAGGGGATGCTGCTAGGGGTGAGGGGGTGGCTTTTCCAGTGAGTTTAAATAAGCCATAATGCTTGCCCCTTCCAACATAAATTGACGTGTTTTTGGATTTTTTCTAAATACCAGTATTACAAAAGTTATTAAAGGTGGATACTTTTATCTGAAAAGCACTGTATAGTCAATTTGAACATGAGAAAATTGCCGCAAAATGGATCTCCAAATGTTTGAATGTTGACCAAAAGCGTGCCAGTGTAGAAGCATCATGCTCGATCTGTGCTCGATTTGAAAACAATGTAGACTTCTTAAGCCGAATTGTTACTATGGATGAGACTTGGGTACTATTCCACCATCCAGAAACAAAGTAACAATCGATGGAAAGGCGTTACTCGGTTCTCCAAGACCTGAAAAGTTTAATATCCAAAAATCTGATGGGAAAGTTCTTCTTCTTCAGTTTTTTGGGATTGCCAAGAAGTAATCATGATTGATTTTTTGGATAAGGGTAGGACAATAACTGGAGATTACTATTCGACATTACTGACCACTCTACGGGAAAAAAATAAAGAGAAAAGACGCGGAAAGCTATACAAAGGTGTTTTGTTTTTGCATACAAATCTCATTTTGCCATGCAAAGAATGTGCGATTTAGCGTTTGAATTACTAGAACACCCCTATTATTCACCAGATTTGGCTCCGTCCGACTCTCTTTCCTCAACTGATGGAAAGTATAAAAGGTCGTGAATTTTCTTCCAACGAGGAGGTATGAAAAGCTGTGGAGGTCTGGTTTGCAGAGCAAAAAGAAACATTTTCTTTGAAAGTTCTAGAGACGTTACAGGTTCGCTGTGATAAATGTATCCAATTAAGAGGAGAATATGTCGAGTAATGAAATATTTTGACATTGAAATTTTGTTTGGTTCTATAGGAGGCTAAGAATTTTTCAATATATCCTCGTATGTGACGCAAGTACGCAAGGAGTTAAAACCAGATGGGCACATTTAGTATAACCAAATCCATGCTTACAGTCCTAACAAGTGTTCTTGTGGTCAGAAGTTCAACTGAGACTTTAGCCTATGGATATAACGATACAATCGAGACAATATATTGGCCATATAACCTTAAGAAAATTCAGGCTGAGAAACTGACACTGAGAAAATTTGGTAGCTGCATTTTTCATAATTTTCATGAGCAGTGATCAAATGGCACCTATGACTGATAATAGTAAATAATTGCAGGCATAAACTACTGCCCCAAAGCAGAAAGATTAAATGTAAGATTCAAATAAGTTTTAACCGCAAGGACAAGCTTCATACTTTTCCCAATGACATTAAAAGATTCAAGCCTAGCTGTCTTGTTTGCCTATCCACCAACATCGACCTTTGATATTTCTAGAGGGCAAGAAAGTTCGAATTGTTAGTGAGATGAGGCTACCGCGAACTTGGTGTTAGTGAATATGCAGATCTCGCCAAACTCTGATTTGGCAATTGGATAAAAATCGTTAATGGATACACGATAAGTATGACGCTCCCGTGAATATAATTTTGTCAACAAAATTATTCATATATACCGATCCACTATATTACCTAGCCCGGAATACTTTCTAAATTATCACATAGCAGAGGAACTGGTTTTCTTCTATCAAGCTGATCATCAAACTTTTTGCTCAGTTTCAATTCAATAATAATTTTTCGTATATAAAATTGAGAAGTTAATATATCTTTCCCTATTTTTTAGGAAACCTCAATGGTACAATAATAATTTCAAGATTCTCAAATTCTGTTTTATCAAGATGCTGGATTATCCTATCGTTAAATTTCTCATTGTACTGCAATAACGGTCAATCGCTATAAGAAAAAAGGTAGAGGAACACCAAATTAGCTGGTGTCATTGAGTGTCAAAATGGGTACAGCTTTTCCACATTCTGATGAGCTTCCATAATATTCAACAAAACAAAACATATCACACTTCAAAGTATGGGGTTTCTTCAAGAAGCCGATGTTGATATTGGCCATGGCCCTTTGACTACTTAAATCACATTCCGTTGAACGTGGGTGAGATATAATGAGAAAACGCTTGTCCAATTTGAACAACACTTACTCTAGAGCAGTTGATGTACGAAAATAAAGTTGTTTGGAACGAGCTGTTCCAAGCAGTCATTCACCACCACATTTGTGGATGCTTATGCAGGATTGTTCATTATCTCCCTCAGTTTAACATTCTCAATATCAATGAGAAAATACACTTTTCTCCCATAAATTGAAGATTTATAAGCAAATGGGTAGGAAGTGGAACATGCGAAAAAGTTGTTACTTCCATATGATAAGTGTTTCTAGTTTCTTTCCTACTGAAAAGCTTGTACTAATTTATTCGAGGTTATAATTCGTGCCAAGCAATTAAAAAATTGTTAAAGATACAAGTATCAAACAAGTGGAAAACTTTATTTTAGGCATGAAATAAATACTTGCTTATTGGTATGGAAGGAAGCTTCTTTATTCTTACACATTCATATGAATGTAATACTCGAAGCTAACTACCTGAAAAGGAAATTCGTTGACTTCACTTTATCCATGGGCGCTTTTCAGCATTTTTGCGACATTAACTTATACAACCGGATATTACCCTTTCGCCGCTTAATTCTTATATTCGAGTTAAATATGTATGAGAGACGTAATTAAAAAGTTGACAACTCATTCTTTTCATGTTTTATTCAGAAAGGTTCCGTCATGAATTGTGTAACCAACATAGAAAACTCAATTTTGTAGATAAATATATCATATTGTTACGCCAACAGTTTCATGACTACGTTAAAAATATCATAAAAGACTTTTAATTGAACTTTCCATTATATTGCCCGCTTAACCCTTTGGAAGGCGCTATGTCAGTTTGTACATAAGTATTTGCTTAGCGTATTTTGTAAGCTACACATTGTTGTTAGTAAAAAACCTGATGTGAGAAAAAAATAATTAATTTCGTTGAATTAACATTTTTAAAAACAACTGAACTTAATTTTATGGATATTACAACCCTTTTCATCTAAGTCTTCCTCCATTGGTTGTTCAACGCACGGGAAACAAATGTGTGTTGTTTGAATACGTTCTTTGCACGCCATTTGCTTGCATGTAATGGTTACAGTTCTGTATTTTTTTCCGATCATACAAGCCGCACCTTCCTCGTAGTTGAACTGCAGTCTTTTCCTTTTCTGCTTCATCTGTAAGTTCATTTATAGACAAAAAAATACTTTATGTCTAGTGGTAAGCTGTTTATTTGTGCTCTAATCTCAATATGTGGTTTTATAAGAGCAAATGCCAATTTTTTGAAAGATATTCTCTCACTATCAGAATTGTGAGGAGAGATACATTGAATATTACATTGCCATTGATTCCGCCAATATTTAAAATTTGAAATATAATTACTAGTGGCCATTTCCTAGTTATTCTCTATACGGAATAATTTCAACGTTTTTGATCAACAGTATCTATCCCCCCTCTCGTAGAGCTATTAAAAAATATAATGTCAGGTGTCTAGGTATCCTCCTCAATCGTTCCATCAAAATGCGTTCATTGGTCTTGCTTTGCTTGGCAAAAGTTCGTCTAGCAGTCTTTTTTTATTTTTCCTCCAAGCTCCTACTATTATGATTTCATCGTTTAGTAATTGCTCTGCCAAAAGATAATTAGTATACCAATTATCTATCGTCAAATTTCTGTTGTGTCTTTTGAAGGGCTGTACTAATCTGTGAACAATGTCAGTTGGTGTATTAGTATTAGTATCAGTATATTTCCAAGTTTGCTGTATAAAACATCTTATTATCACAAAGTATGAAAACTTTGAGGCTATATTTAGCCGGATTATTGGAAATGTATTGTATAAAGCTATAACGACCCCGATACGGAATTAGCATCTCATCACTAGTTATTAATTCACTAGTATTTATTTTTTTTCCATTTCCTACAGATCTGTTCATGCGTTAAGTTGTGATCTATCAGATTTATTATTTAATCTTATTGACTGCGATAAAACTGAAAACCTTTTCATACTCAAACAAGCTTGAAAAATTTCTAATCCGGTACTGTCTGTTTCCCAAAATTCTCGAAGATTTATACGACTTTGTTTCTTGACGCTAGATAGGAATAAAAGTCCAAAAAGAGCCAATATCTCATCTTTTGTAGTTAACTTTGCGTCCCTTTCTCTCTGGTAATTTTGTCTTGTACCCATGAAGTAACTCTATCCTCTATCATTCCAGTTGTAAAAATTTGAAAAAATGTACTGGTTTTATATGTTACAACTGCTCTCTCCAAATAGTTTCTTTATTTTAACTTTTCATTATAGTCAATATCTTGATCATCGTCGGCTTCCTGTTCATAATCTGCATCATGGTCACTATAAAAAACATCTTCTTCTTCGTCTCCATTGTCACCCTCGTCAACCACTTCATAGAAGACTGCTTTAGCTATTGCCTTTGAGTAAGCTTTTTTGAATTTTTTGTGAGGACGAAATCCCTTTGAAAATACCTCCTACCACCGAAGACAAATGAAAGCATGAATCTCCAATAATATGGAATGCAACCTCCTATAAATTCTTGTACCGTTTTATTGCACCTATTGTGCCGAGAGATGATTGCAATCAGTTGAACCTTATACTGACGAGTGCCCAGAGTATAACTGAAACTCCTTATTTTGCATATTATGCAATAAATTGAGAAGGGACAAAACCTTTTATATATATATATATATATATATATATATATATATATAAATTCACGTTTCGACTTCAGTCTTTTTAAAAAAATTTTCAAAAGAAACTAATTTCAAAACATTTCACCTCTTTTTTTTCTGAGTAGGTACAACATGATATATTTCTCTTCATCCTCAGATTATGCGTTACTATTAAAAAGATGTGCTTGGGATAGGTTTCGGTCATATGTGGGCTACCCATGGGATGTGCATAGATTGCGTTCATTTTGCAGCGGACCTATAAGTGCACTAATTGGTATAATCAAGTTCCAAAAATTCGTGTCATAAATTTCTTTTGCACGATATTAAAAAAAAAAATTGAGAAAAAGATGAAATCAATTAGAATGTTTGGTACAATCCTGATAAATACGATATTTGCATTTCCCTTGAAGTGCCTGTGTAATTGTAGGGAAATGCAACTATATTGAAAATATCAGCTTCAACATGAGAATTAAGATCACTCCCAATTAACTGCAGTTAATTGAATGTTAATATTACCTTATTTGTAACTAATAAATATCCAGATCTGGAAAGCAAACAATCTTATCAGCTCACTAAAATAGTTAAATTTCATAACATTTATCTTTTGTGGTATAGTTCTGAACTCACCAAATATAAAAAATATTTTGTAAATGGAACATACATGCGTAATGTTGCGAACTTGTCCACGAAATGGGCTGAGAAGTGGGTCCTGCTCGGTTATATTGGAAGTCTAAAATTTAGCGAATACACCGGTTCGAAGAAGTCGTTTGATGTTTGTTTTCACACATGTTTTCATTATAGCGGCAATTTGTTCATAGTGAATATTGAATAATATAAATTGTATTAATTATTATAGAGACTGGTGTAAGTACGTAAATGAATTAAATTAGTTAAGGAAAAAGTGTATAAACTCACTACACCGCTAGAAATATTTCAAATAAATAAGAAAAAGAATATCACAATACATTGAATATACGGATTAAGTATGATTTGTACATTCTCGTGACAAATCTGGCTCAAAATTTTGAGTAACTGAACAAAAAATTCTTTTCAAATTCAAATCACATTAAATCGGTTTATTTTTGTTTCTAATATTACTTTTGATTCAAAACGTTCACTTCCACTACAAAAATAATAATTAAAATTTTCACGTGAAAATGAATATTTTCTCTAAAAATACATATAAGCGAATTCAATCCATTCAAGTGGCATATTAAAAGAAAAAAATTTCTAAGTAATTTGTTATCACATGTGTTAATATATTTATTCCTTCCTCTCTATTCAGTTAGTGGCACTACATTGATGAAACGAACTACAGTACCATCAAATGATTCCCAATCAATAACTGTTTAATAGATAAGTTTGAAATAGTATCGCTAACAATGAGATACAAATTTTAGGTTTGTTTCAGTTCATGAACCTCAGAAGTTTTTAACTCTGAGATTAGATATAATTCTCCCATACATTGTGAAAATCTACAATAAGTGATAACAGACAGCTATAAGTTAGATGACATATTTCTACCCAAAATAAATTATCATCGACTGTAGAGCTCGTTAGTAGTAATATGAGCAACATGAACAGAACTCACAATTTCCAACTTGCTCATTCTAACATCTTGTATGAAGTTACCCGCATTTTTTGAAAAAATCTGTTCATATTTTAGTGAACTAGCCAATATTTCGTCTAATGTATTTTTGTATTCATAAATTGTCTTCTTTTTTTCTACTCATTATCAGAACTTGCCCTATTTGATAACTCATTTTTTCCAGTATAATCACATATCAGTGAACTAGTTAATATTTTGTACAATGCGCTTTGGTTTTCAATTTTAATTTTTCTACGCTAGACTATTTGCTTCCTCATTTTTCCAGTTTGTTTATAATCCAGTGAACTAGCAAATATTCTTTCAAAAGCACTCAAGTTTTATTTTCCCACTTTTTATTAGGAGCTGACCGATTTTCTACCGCCAATCTTTCATGATCAGACTATTCTCCGATTTATTGAGTCAAATAGTTCTCTTACCATTATTCTTCATTTTCTGCGTTGAAAATTAATAGAACTCAAGATTTCTATTTCAAGTTCTTGTTGCAACAAGATTTGTAATATGTAAAGATAATTTGTGGTCCATAACATTGATATAATCTATTTTAAGCCCAAGTTTTGAACGTCGATTAGCGTCTTCACCAATTATTGAATAAATCAGTTGTTCATGGAACTAGAATCTAGATGTAGCTACATAATGGAATGTATTTGACACATTTCTCTGAAGTTCGTCGTATAGATGGTTAATTATCTCTTACCGTCGACTTTTTTGGTTTAGCTAAAATAACTAATTGCTCATTTCACAAAGTATTGAATTCAAATGAATTTAACACAAATTTCATTAGTTGAGTCAGAACTCACGTTATATTTTCCTGTACCAATATCTTCTTTCACAAGTTGATGAACTCGTAATTAATTTACTAAATTACATTAATTTATTGATTACGTTTGTATTCTTGAAGTGTATCAAAACAATTTGTTAATACTAATTGGGAATCACACATTCAAACTGTAGTCATATTTTAACACCTTTAATGCTTGTCGTGATTCCCTTTTGATATTTTATCACGAACAGTTTTCAATATAATTTAGGATACAGCAAGCATCTCGTTCTAAACATGATGCAATTATTTGTCAGATACAAATTGCAATAGTTCTTATTTTGTTTTACTGAATCAATGCAGATTATCGAATCACATATCACATAACTGAAAACTTGGGTACGTATTTTTTAATATATTTGAACGACTTTATCATATTCGTCAGAACATTCATTCACTATGATTTAAGTGTTCGTTGACGTATCAACGAGATTTGTGTGACAAAAGGACTTTTCAGAAACTATGATCATTTAACTCGATCATGCTCTAAATATTCGGAAACTAACCCGTATCACGTTCATTTTTGTTCGGAAACTGATCGAGTTAATCAGATCGTAGTCATATGATATGATCCTTTCCAACCCAGTAGAGCATTGGGAAAATGCGACCAGCTGCCAAGTTGTTTCATTTTTCTGGTGGTTCTTTAAACTTAATTATTCTCCTTAAATTGATGTTTACTATCAAGTTTCTTCAGCAGCGTTAAAATAGCTTCAGTATAACATCCGTGTGACGGGATAAATCAATGGTTGATAACTGCCCAATAATTATTATCAAACATATGGAATCACAGAACTTAATTAATAGCATGTAATAATTAACGTACAAAAAAGTGATGTTCATCGTGTAGATCGTGTTTGACGAACACGACGTTCGGAAATTCGATCTGATGAATGATCTATCTGAACCTGGTTCAAATTTTCTGAAAAATCCTGAAATTCTTCGCTTATCAATAAAACAATAACAAATCCCAACTTTATAGTTTTTGTTACGACAATCCGTTGAATGAAATATTCGATTAATCGGAGTAGTGTCTGTTCTTGAAGTATAAGAAGACTAGGAAATTTTAGTCGGGGGAAAAAATTTTAGAGGATGTATTATTGAAAACGCTATCTATCCCACAAATGTTTTAATTTGATATTTCAAAAAACATAGTAGGAATAATGTGAAATATGTGAAATTAAGTTGTTTTCATTCCTTTTACTCTATATAAATTCAAAAATATACATATCGTACCACAGATTCCATTAGAAACTATTTCTAACCTCTTTCAACTCATTCAAATGGATGTTCTTCATGCATATGCTACTAGCGAACATTATGTCACGAAAGTCACAAACACTTGTCAACCGCAAAATCCAATTCAAATAGTTTGAGTTATTTTAAAAACTACCTGGAACTTTTCGACAGAAAGATATAGTTTTTCATTCCTTTACTCGCTCATTTTACGTTGGATTCGCGTTCTCGAATTCCTAACATCGTATTATATTAATAAAGTTTTAAAGTTGTCCAATTTCGAGCAAGTTCCCAATATTGTTATAAGTTTGAATTTTCGATATGGATGCCTCATGTATTGAATTACGTCTCTACAGCTTCTCGCCTTTCGAGTCACTAATTTCTCGTGCAGCTGTCAAATATCTACTTTATAAGACATTTTATTCAGAATTGGTTCGATAGAAAGTATTTAACTACTCGTAGTGAATTACATTGTCAGTGAAAACTGTTCTGTTGAATCGATAAGTTCTTCGAGATCTTGTTCTCTTTTGTAAAATAATGGAAAATTTTCACTTTTATTAGAGCTTTTGAGTGTTTATCTTAATTAATGTTTGACATTTAGGAATTTTTTCATAAAGTATGGAATTATATTTATTTTCTTCGTCTCTATTGATAGAAAATCGGTTCCAAATAAGGTTATTTCAAAATGAGTCTCTGTCTTTTTAGAAAAGAAAATCATCACGGAAAACATCTAAGACGTAGAACGTTGAAGAAAACTATATTGAGTCAATTTCAAAGTAATCCAAACCCATGGAATAATTAGTAGATTATTGAGAGGCTCTTAGAACAAATATTAATCATCTAATAAAATCGAATGTGCTTCCAATGTTCTTTCCTTGATCGTACTATCTACAAATTAAACCTCCCACGAAATCCGAAATATGATTTCAAGTGGTCGCTTTTAGCAGCTTTCCATCGAAAATTTGTTTATAACGATATTAGAATTGATACAAATAAAAAATGGTTCCTCAATTTTCAGAAAACGGCAGTAATCTCGAAATTGAGGGTAGTCTTTACAGCGACATTTTTTGCTTTGTTCTCTTTCTTTCACTTTTTTGTACCTCCTTCTCTTTCTCCAATGAAGCTTTATGCAAATATATTTTCCGGCAGCTTTCTAGCATGCCCCTATCAACTTACGCTTCGAACATTTATGTATTTGTTATCGATGAGTAGTAATACAAATCTTCCAGCTCCTGGTTAGTTACTTGATATGTTATTCCATTGTTTAAAATTTCAAAATGTTCTTTGCTCTCTTTTGTTTTCATCTTGGACTTGGGAGGATAGATTCTTAAGTTTCTCGATACATATTGGAAGTTGTGCACTGATTCTCGATCAATGAATATGATCAAATACAAGACTTGTGAAAGTATGGACCAAAAATCAGTTAATAACCACATGCCATCAATACTTTGAAAAGCTGCAATAAAGCTATAAAATCTGGTCATCTCTATATAACACTATAACACTAGTGAAATGGATTTTCAATTTATGTTAGGTTAGTAAAACATGTTCAGAACAGGCTCATTGAAACAATACAAGTCTTGAAATATGTCAACACCGCTGTGAATATGTCAAGTTTTACATTCCCATCATAAATTTTGACATTTGTAATGGTGAACTTGAGGTATACTTGGTCATTCACTCGCATACATCCAATATTGCATGATAATTTGGCTGTTAGAAGATGTGTTCGCGTTGGATACTGCATAATTGGACAATTCGCTCAAAAAAAGCTCGTGTTCATTGTTACAAATAAATGCTGTGAAATCGTACAAGGTAACGAATTATGGATCTATGTAGATGAACCCAATACTAAACAACAATCGTCTATATGAGTCTTTAAAGACGAGCCAAATCTAAAAAAAGTTATTGGCGCATTCACAACAAAAACGTTTTTGAAAAATCAAAATCAAAAATCCAAGTATGGCTACCAATGATTTCTTCTTATTTCCGCAGATCAAAAATAAATTGTGAGTGTAACGTTTTTATACACCTGAAGAAACGATGATGTTTAAAGGTCGCTTAATCGGAATGGAAACAATCTTTGGACAGTTGGTTCAAACACATACAAAAGTGTATTGATCTCAATCGAGAATTTTTGGAAAACAATGAAGCCATATCCAATTATAAAAAATATTATGGTATGTCATCAATTGAAGTTAAATATCATGAATTATTTCTTATTGTTATCAGTGAAAAACAATAATCGTGATTAAGTACTCCTAAAATTCCATTATTTCTAGGAAACAAGAAATAAAGAAGATTCTTTGAAAATTGAAATACAGATTTCATAATTTTTCAGTCGTATATGGGGTATGATAAGAAATAAAAACCAAAGTACCTTAACATTTTAAAATAACATTTCTGTTTTCCAGCTTCTTTGTTGCAGAATTTTGTTGATATTCTAAAATAATTGAAACACAAAACAAGAATTTATTATTTCACAATTAATGGTGAATAAAATAGTAAATAATAATTATGCAATTATTCATTAGCTATACTTACAAAAAATGAAAATAGCTTTTCATGTATCAAATCACAATTACTTCAACGTACCCATCTAAATAGTCCTTATTTGTATACATTCTTTATCAAGTATCCGCATAAGAAATAGTCTAACGCAGTTAAATCTGGAATATGTGTACTCGTATTATTCTACCACTGAATGCATTCAGATAATAGAAACGAGTCTATTGGAGAGAAGTTATGTTTAATGTGAAAAAATAAAAACAAGAAGGGTTACATATGTTAAATTTAGAATTTCGGTTGTTAAAATTAAACATTCACTAGGATCATAAACTACGGATCAATTGGAATTATGAATTATGGTTTTAATAAAAAATTAGATAGTTATAAGTGAAAAAAATGAGACAATATATAAATAACAAAAACAAAGTGGAGGAAGCTCTCTTTTGTGCTATTGCTAGAAGACACTTTTGGTACTATTGTTTGAAGACACCCTTTGGTGTCCTATTTTATGATTTTGTCATTTTTCTGTCGTCTCTCTAGTTTTTGTGTCTCATGAGTCGAGAAGTGTTATTATATGAGAGGATTAATTCTTTACCTCCTCAATTATATAGAGTGAAACTGTTTGCTAACAAACTTGGGAAGCGATTGTGGAATAATATTCGTGGATTTGATTATAAACAGAAATTTAGTGAACTTTTATTGATGTTTCACTTCTGACTAGAATCATTATCAAACGACATACTTAAAATGAATGGAAATAATTGAAAAATGTGATCTAAGTTTGACATATAAAATTTGTTGGAATAATGTGATAGTTAATAGTGATATTAGTTAAAGCTCCCTTAGATACTTAACGATATATAAGTTTGAAAATTCACTTGAATAAATAATAAATTTCACTCAACTTTTTATGTTTTGTTAATAATTAACTGATGATTCAATTTGATTTATAAAGATCGTCCATTTAATAGTTAATTTTCGATAATTTTTATCTTGTGTTAATATTACGGTATTTTTAGAGTAAAATCAATGCTTTCTGTCTCTAAGCTATAATTATTTGAAATGGAAGAAGGTTGCCGGAAAGTGTTTCTTTCTTACTTAACTTAATTTTGAAAAAAAAATTCAGTAAATCGGAAAAATTCATGGAAAATAAATTAAGTTAGGATATACGTAGCTCCTGATTTTCTAATTTATATCAAGAGGTGTTGTTTGCTGGTAGAATGGGAGAAATGGTGAATTTACAAATCTATATCATATATGTAGAAATAATTATAAACTAAAGGTCAATAAGAGGAATAATTAGGAAAAAGTAGGGTAATACGCCGCATATTTCAAAAATAATCCAATAATTCAAATTTTTCTTGAGATTTATTTTGGATAAATTCATAACGTAACATTTTATTGTTCTATAACGAGGCTTAGTAGAAATTCAACTTTAACTAAAAAAACAATACATTTATATGAAATTGAAAAAAATGCTTTACTTGTGCGTATTAGCTGTTCCCTATGGGTAAGTAAGCCTTAGTTCACAAATTATCAGAACATTTAGCAATACATTTCTAATTCTCATTTTCGACATGTCTTTTCTTACGGCCACATCTGTTGCACATACCAGCACCAGAACCTAAGGTATAGATTTCGTGCAACCACTTACTGCAAATTATGCACCGAATCCAGTCATCCTTGGATTTACACTCAATCTGCATCCTTGACATCCTCTGAAGACTCTCAATGCATATTCATTGATGAATCCGACCTTATTTTTCGCAGAGGATTTCAAACCTTTCTTCCCTTGCACTGGATTTTTAGCTTTGATAATAAATGACCAGATAAACTCAGATCTCTTCTCAAAACATCATCCATTTTAGTATTCTTCCTATCACATAGGACTTGACGCTTGACTTGTGTTCAGGTGATGTTAGGATTGTGGTAGACTGCTTTCTCTTAGATATATTGATGGGTATGGTTGGAACAGGATCAAGCTCTCTAAGATATTTGGATGGAGTGTCCTTTTCTTTTGGTTTAGACGTTTGGACCTTTTCATTGGAATCAGGTGTCGATTTAGGTGATGGATCCTTTTTTTGGAACTTAGGGTATACTGTATTATCAATTCCCACTTCAGTTCCAGTTGCCTTGAATGCCGCAACTCCATTACTTACAGTAGCTTGACCCAAGCCTTTCCTATCAAGGGAAAGCGTTGCATCTGTTAAGTTTCCTTTCTCTATGACTGAGCATCCATACAAAAAGTATGTGTATATGCCTCCTACGCAAAGTACGTTTTAAAGGGCTTGAAGTAAGAATTAACAAGAGGCTGTAATGCTTGCGTTGTATGGCTGGGAAAATATAAAAGAGAAACATTATTTTGCGTAGCCAATTCTAAAAGTTCAAACATATCATAATGGGATGTATGCCCATTCAATATTAATAACGCTTTGCTAATGCCGTCTTTTCTGGGAATGAAATATTCTTGAAACCAACTCATGAACAAATCGCTGTTGATGTATGAAGCTTTCTGATTCATGTAAAGACTAGAACATGGAGGCAGTAGCTCTGCAAATTAAGGCTTGTTGTACTTTCTTTTCATTATGAACACCGGTGGGTGGCTATGAGGGAAATGTTTTCTCCCTTTTATGTAGCACATAATGAGTAAACGTCTTTGGATCCCTTCGTTATAATGACATTTTCTGCTCTGTTGTTGACTTGTATGCCATTTTCGTCCATGTTGATTATCATGGACAGCTTATCCAACAAATCATTTTCGGTTAATACCAGTTCAAAGTAGTCAACGACTTCTTTTCTGTTCATATCCTACGCTCTTGCCAATGAAATTCCTTCAGAGTTTCTAACAGGATATATGACGTCTTAAGGTCCTGGAGGGTATTCAATATTCTCTGATGGCTGTATCCACCCCCATTTCTTGACTATTCACTTTATTTATAGGTGGAGCCATGGCTGCTTCAGTCCATATAGATCGCAGCTCGTGTTGTTCTAATTATGTATTGTTTCTAGAATCATAAAATATATAACTCTTCATATTTAAATAACACATATATTTTGATAAAAGATGATAAAGTTAAGTCGAAACGTCAATTTTTTATCAATGATTTGAAAGTTATTAAAAAAACCTAATTTTAAAACAGGAGAGACTAAAAATGAGAAACATTAATAATCATTAATAAATCACAACGAAATATCAAACTTTAGTATATTTCCCAGACGATGAATACATATGTTCGAAAGCTCGGAAAATATATTAAAGTTAGTCCACTATGGTGTTTCATTGCCACGTTCCTAATAAGAAACCGCTCATAATACAGACCAATTTTGGTTTTGTTGTCGAATTATCTTGATTTTAGTTCTCTATAAAATAAAATTCCGTTCAAAAGTATGTAATATTGACGTTTCGACTACTTTCAGTCAGTATTGAAATATGATTGAATAAAAAAAACTGCAGAGTAATATCAAATCTCACAATGTAACTAATGACAAAGAATTTATTGAATAAAACGAATTTTGGAAGCAGATATATCTAATGAAATTATTATTACGAAATCAAAAGATTAAAATAATAAAATAATGAAATTATTGAATGGTAAGACAACTCACAAAGAAATTAGATAGGACCCCACAAATTTTTATAAAAAATAATCTCATTTGATCTTTGAAAGAACAACTTTTTATTTCGCCATCAAGATGCAAAAAAATTGGAAATTAACAATGCCAAACCCCTAAAATATTTGGTCTGTCAATACCACACAAACCTGACATGTTTCTTCGACGAAATTATTTCAACTTCTCATACCTCATTATCTAATTATTTGGAAAATATTTGGAAAAATATTTTATACCAAAACAAATACTAAAAAAATAAAAAAACATGGGACTTCAAAGAAAAAACTAGGGATATAAAAATTCCGTCGAATATGTATTTATTTCGTTAGGTAATACTTAGTTTCTCATTGTCATATTATATGAAGTCAACTATCAATATTAGAACAAAATGGTATACAAAACCAACTTGGTGCTCAATTTATTTGTAGGTCTAATCATGTCATCCTTTCTCACTGAAAAGTTAAATAATAATAAGTTTATCTGATAGATCTTCCCCACTATCAGATCGTGAAATTAGATGCTTGGGTATTAAAAAGCAAAAACTTGGAAGATAATAATTATACGGAAATAGTTATTTTAGTCATAAGTCCGGAAAGTGATTTAGTACGATTTAGTACGATATAGATGTTTATGAACGAGGTGCCGAATCAAGAATATCCAATCGAGTACCATAATAATAACTTTACCGACGTATATCGTAATATGTTTTTTTTTCATACTGTATTCGGTTTCAATTAAAAAGTAAAATTTTATAAAAATATGAAATGACATATTTGACAATTTACTGAAAAATAGCTCCTCCGATTATTCTCTTATTATTCAAAATAATACCACAAACACTCCTCGCTTAAATTTTCCAATTAACTACAAAAACTACTAATATTCATTTTACAAACAAAAAACACCAGTAGCAAATTATATAGATACTCAAAAGATCCATATTGAAACTTTCGGACAACCAGCTCTCGGTCAAATCTACTAGTAGTATCTTATCATCTCTATCCAAGTGATTTCAACATAGAACCAGAATATTTCCAGTGGCCAAGAACTTCTCCATGAGACTTACTGGCCCTGCAGAAACTTCTAATATTTATTTTGAGTTTATAAAGCTTTTATGGAACACTTACAAACAAAAGACACCAGTAGTAAATTAGGAATGTCCTACGGAGTTTGTTTTCCGATCTTCCAGATTTCAATTATAGATGCTCACAAGATGCATATTGAGACTTCTGAACAACCTCCACGGGACTGATTTTCATATAACATCAAATACTGTGTTACTCACTTTATTGGCACCTTATGACTATAACCCAAATCCCAATCATTGTAAGAATATGAATTTTTCGAATACACTCATCACTCGCCAGCAACACATTCAGTGTTAAAACCTTGGACCTACTACAATAGTCTAGAAGTCTAGATTATCATAGGCTCAATAGAAGCTGGGGCGATCGGAATGGATAAGTCATTTCCATCAAATTTCAATGATACTATTCTTTAGTAATACATCTGTACTAGTCAACCTTTTTCATTCTCCACCACGATGCAGTCAAATTAGTATGAAGTGCAAAGACTTGCTTTTTATTATAAAAGAACGAAATCACCGTTGCAGGTCTTGGGCGCATCCGTACATAAAGGAAAAGCTATGGACTAGAAATAAATCATTTTGGTTTCTATGTGAACAATTTTCGTCGCAAGATCGACCGTTTCGGTTCGAAATTTACATTTCACTATCCGTTTTTTTGCATAGTTTCAGCACTTTCTAATGTCAATAATCCATTGTCAATAATAATTATCTCATTTGATGTTGGTTTATTTTTATCATATCAATAAATGATTCCTCCAAATACATACTGTGAGAGATGGAAGAAAAATCGAATAACATCCATCCAAAATGGGCTAAAAAAATAAACCAATCAGTTAGGACAATCACAATAAAGTCATTCTATCACTTTACCATTCATCAGCGCGGTGATCGGCAATCAATGTTGCCGCAAAGCAATATGATTAAACAAACATTATTTCCATTTGAGTAACATGAAAATGAATAAAGCACAAACAATTAGGATATGAGTAAACGATTGAAAAGTTTAATTGACTACCGCTATTGGAAATTATCGGTACGCAGTTTCGGAGCATAAGCGTTCATTTGTTTTCGAGTAGGAATAATTCAAATGTGACAAAAACATTGTGCATTTAAACAGGCGGTCAAATGAACAATAACTTCGTTAAAGTTTTATTGAAAAATCTGAAATAATATGGTTTGAGTGGCAACTTTGCGTTTCATGTATACTGAAGTTGTGGTATTGTGTGGTAACTAAGATCATCATAATTTGTTTTTTAAATAACTTTCTTTATTAACTATTCTTTGGAATAAATATATTATCCGAAACATAATAGCTTAAGATATCAAATTTTCACTGTCTTATAATGGAATAGGTGTGATATACTTTGTTTTTAACGATTTTCACATGAACAAAAACAAAAATCAAATTTGAATGAACTAGTAATTAGTACAAGAAGATCTTACAATGAGAATGGGCAAACAACAAGGAACCTCAGCATAATAAACAACATGAAATAAGACAACTGAAGGGAAATAAAAATAAAACAAGAAAATAACAGCAGATGAACAGTAAATGATGCAATGGTGAAAGAAAAAATTCTGCTAACTAGAGAAGAATAAGATGAATACATGGAGTAAAATGAAAAAGAACCAATAACAATGGAGGGAGTAAAAAAATGGGAAAACGCAAAAGGGAGATATCAAATGGAATTATAATAAATCTAGTTGAATATGGTAAAGAATTGCTACGTAGAATATTAAATGAAGCTTGTAAAGCGGCCAAAGTCCTGCATGATTAGAATATAGGGGCGAAAACAGGGTCTGAAAAATAATAAATGCCTCACTTTATTGAGCATTGTTTTTTCCTAATTCAAATAAATTCAACATTTTAAAGAAAATGTGTGATAACACGATTCGCTATTATTTTAAGAAATTCGAATTTTCATATAATCATATTGATTTCTGCAAAATTACCCATGTGTAGAATAGTGCTGCAACGATTTGTATTATGGAGTTTCATTGGATTAAAATCTTATTCCTGGAAAATAAACCGGATGGTGCTACACTGGGACACTGAAATTAACATCTCACTACTACGTGGGTCGCTTCAGCATGAATACTAAAAATGATTCTCGCAAATTATACCGTGTCATTTCGGAAGAAAGTTTTCAAAACTTAAAGCACCGTTTTCAAGCAACTGACTGGAGCATTCTCTCTGGTGATGTGGACTTAGAATTTTCTATATTCATAAAAACACTAACAACGTATTGAGAACAAGCAAAATAAAACCCTGCTCCAATTAAGGTTTGCGTATGTCTGGAAAGAACATATGATTTTCATCTCAACTTTCTCGGATAGTGTCTTCTTCAGAAATTACGAGAAAATATTTATTATAATAGGAGACTCGACAATTCTGGTAATGTTTCTGAAGTGACATGGTCCATTTTGAACTATCTAAGAAATAAGGCTCATTCATCGAGCATAAACTCTACTTCACCTCATAATCTTAATAATTACTTTCTGGATGTGGCAAAAAATTTTATAAATTATTTAACTCCTTCTCATGATCCGCTTTAATATCATCTTGATGCTTATGCAAACTTATATAGTTTCTTCTTTATGCCCGTAGTTGTAACAGAACTTCGCAGTACAGTCAAAAACATCAGAAATAGATACCCATCTGGAACTGATGGACTTACGTTAAAAATGTTTCCAAGTCTCCCCGATTGCTCATTAAATCACCTTATCACTTTAATTACGTTTCATTTCAGGATGGCACTTTTCCAAATTGCCTCTGTATGAAGAAGAAGATAAAAATCAAGCATCGAATCATCGCCCAATTGTACTCCTTCCCACTACCCATCAATTTGGGTTTTTAAGTAACAAATGCACAAATCATGCTATAATGTCCCTCCGTAATAATGTCTACTCTAGCCTAAACAGCTATCACCCCACTGCAACAACTTTTTGTGATTTTTCTAACAAATTGCAGTACTTCGGTTTCAGGAGAACACCTCTCGCATGGTTTATCATACCTTAACAACAGAAGTCAGCTTGTAAGGATCCGTACTCGGCACTTTTTTCTCCTGTTTATAAACTACATCACCTATCTAGACACCAGTGGTGAAATCCACTAGTTTCTCTTGGAGCAACACTGATCTACGGCAATTTATAGGATCATATCTAGTGACCTAATCAGCTTTGAACCTGTTAAATTCTTAGGGCTTGTCGTGGACAATTTCTTGAAATGGGAGTTACATATTGCGTTCCCTTCTGGGGTACGTGTGGCGCGACTCAATTTGGAGGAACTTAAATATTCTTATGTTTGCGTTTCAGTTTTTATAAGCTTTTATCTACAAATTTAACAATTTTTTGACAATAAAGCATTTCTCTCTTTCTTTGTTTCATTCTTTCACGGAGTCGGTACTTTCAGGAAACCATTGAAAATACATAATACCAAACTTCTTGGCGTGTATAAATAGTGTGAATTTTTTCCAATAGCTCCCATATTTGTTGTTCAAATGTGAGAATTTTGGACACTAATTCAGCACACAGTTTGCTTAAAATGTTAAATTTTCCGTTTCTTTATACCGTTCCTTTTTCAACTTGAATGAACGGGTATAAATTTTTTATAACGTTCCTTCAGCCATTTTTAAAACGCTTAAGTCACTCAAAAATAGGAGCACCAGTTGCTTCTACTATTACAGTAGCATTTTTTCGCGCAAAAACCAATCTGATTGGAATTAGGTTATGACTACACTGATTTGGTCACTATAACGTAAGACACTGCATTTGTCTTAAAAGGTTTCAGGATAAGAACTAACCTTTGAAGCATGTACACTACTTTTGTAGCACCTTCATATTGAATATTTGATAGACATTGCTCCATCAATCAGACCAAAATAATGTCCTTACAATTCGCAACTTCCCAAGCAATGTGAAAATTCGAAGTTTTAGCTTTTTCTCACATTTGTTATGGTTTTTTTTTCCTCTTCTATGTTAATCAGTTTATTGTGATACTTATAAGGCACAATGTCATATGACGTCAAGTAAGATTTTTAACTATTAATCGTTCTCAGAGCACCGGTAAAGCCATCAACAACTTCCACTTCACAAACTACAAGCAATTTAGTTTAGATAATTTTTGATGAACGTAATAAGAGCTGAAAGCCGAATTACATTGAAGTTTCCAGCAAATCCACTGTAGCTGAAACATTATAATTGCAATGATTATCGAACTTGTTTATACTTATAGAATCCTCTCATTAGTAGTTTCCACAGTAAGTTTTTAATTTTGATTTTAATATCCTCTGGCTGCGCTCTATTCTAATAAAACCGCTCTCCATTTAGTTTTTCATTATATCTGAGTTATTTTCTCATGTTACCGAAAATTAAATTTTGTCTTGAATACACGAATATAGAATTAATGTGGAAATAGTATTATTAAATACCTGGAAATTTTAGTAAATTTAAATGGAAAATTCACGATATCTTTTTGTTACCATATTGTAATGTATATGAACATTATATTCTTGTTTTTAACGATTAAGTATAATAACGTTCTTAATTACATTTCAAGGATACGTCCAATTTTGCTCCGAACTTTCTACTTCCAGCGGATAATCATTAGAAAGTCATTTGGATAGAGTATTTACAAATGATGATCGTCAATGATGTTAACTAATTTGAAGATCATCAAATTTTGAAAATAGAGCGTAATATTGCAATAGTATGATGAAATTATGATTATATAACAGATATTCACTATACAGGAGCTACGATTCATAAAACATTGATAATTATTATAAAGAGATGGTCAGAATTGTATCCAATGACCTCCATGTAATTATACTGTGGTTATTTAGAATTACGTCGAAGTTTCGAATCTTTTCTTGGGTTATTAAACTAGATTCATCACCATCATTCTTCAAATTGAGCTTAAATGCATTTTGATTCTCAAATAATCCACAAAAATAAATCTAGGCGAGTTGAGTTATATGTTTCAAGGATAAAATCTATGATGCTCCAACGCACTATGAACTGTAGAGCTTAAAAAACGAAATTGTATGTCTAATTTTTTTGTATATGTTTGAAGTTCTGATAATAGTATGATCTGAAATAGTTATTTTTATCACTTTCTTTCTAATAATACTTCCACAGTTTGTAGTTGGACTAATTACTGATTTTGTTTGAGAACATTTTCTCACTAGTTCTAATACGTATGAAGTATGGAACTGCTTGCCTTCATGGAATTGAATGAATATACAATTCTCGTTCTGCTATTAAATACGATAGTTGCCAGAAGCTTTGAGATAGACGAATAGAACCAAATTTTCTTGATGGGATATGGCTTCATTGTTCTTAAAAATATCCTCCATTGAGATCAATATACTTTAACATGCGTTTGAAGCAATTGTCGCAGTCTTTTTTTTCATACCGATTAAGGTACCTTCAAAACATGTGATTTGAACACATCAAACGCTTCTTCGGGCTTAAAAAAATGTTGACCTTATAATTTATTTTTGTTCTGCGGAAATCAGAAAGAATCATTGGATACCAAACAAGGACTGTATGGCGGATGACCCATCCACTCGATGTTTTGACTGTTCAAAAACGTTATTGCCGTATAATTCAGAATTGATCGTTCTAGGTTGCTCTAATGGAACAGTGGCAACATGTCCAGTTATTCCGAAAAAAAAACAAGGGACCATTTGCTTCGAGGTGCTTCGGACGCGAACAACTTTTGTTCTATTTGGCTAGTCTTGAAAGACCCAAACAGTCAATTGTTGTTTAGTTTAAAGGTAATATGCATAGAACCGTCGCCTCTCACAATCTGATAGACGTCTTTTTAAACACCACGATTTAATTCTTCGTGATAACCAAATGTTCAAGCTATATTGAATGTATGTGATAGGAACTAATGCTCAAGTATATCTCAATCTTACGTTATGTCACATGATCATGATGATTTTGCAATATCAGTTTACGCACGCAATTATTATTTTTGATACAATATCTGATTTTGGACGACCTTTACGAAATTCATCCTGTAGCGAAGTGCGACAACGCTTGATTCACGGAGGCTCGCGATAGTGTTCGATCATTAAAAGTCTAAGCGAGTTTATCGGCACATTGTGGCTGGTTAAATTCACGTTGAAAGTCATTGAAAATCATCGCATGAAAATGTTTACTATTTAATAGTATTTTCTGACCAAAATGAATGTTTCAGGTATCTATCAACAACTCACACTTATATGACAACACGTCCTGAGTACCTTCACTAAAAAATGTCAAACTCCATGATGCCAATGTAAGATTTGACATATTCACATCAGTGTTGCCATATCTAGAAACTTAAGTAGCAGCTCTCGTATATAATTTTTAAAGTATATATGGAATTGAAAAGTTAAATGAGGTGTCCCAATATTAAATTAGTATTTCATGGCATTATTTATTCTTGTTTACATTTGATGTGGCAGAAAAAATTACACATTATCTAACCGTAGACGTCGCGTTCCGTTTTCCGAGTTATAATTTGAATTAATCAGGAAATTTTCTGAAAGAAATAAACATTCACAATCAATATGTCAAATAGTGTTGTCTTTAGAATAGAAATCAAAATATTTGAGCATTTTCTTGAAAACTAATTACTACTGCCAAATATCGATGTGAACGGTTTTCATTGACCCACTGTGTATAATCCTATAATCAGAAATCTGATTTAGCATCTTATATGTAAAAACTGGAGAACACACACAAAGGCAGTCGAAATAATAACCTCACATTTCAAGATACTTGTAGATTTGCAAAGAATTTATTCGTGGGAACATCAATATCGATATAGTTAGACATTACAAATAAACTATAATTAGTAACTCAGTATTGATATTTTTGCACAACTGCAATTAAAACAGATATTTTCAATGACAACTGACAGTATTAAACATGTTTGCTTACTTGTGAGCGTGCTAATAATATTTTTATCGCAGCGTTAAAAATATTTTTAGATTCAAAGAAAATTGTTGGTTTTGGGTATTACAAATTTTTATTATCAATTTTAACAATCATTACTTATGAACATTGAAACTAATCGTACAACTATAACATTAATGCCTTGCGACTTTAAAGAGCTACGTAAAACATTACTAAAGTTTTTTAGCGAAGAAAAATAGTGAATCAAAACAATGATCACTGCATAATCATCACGTGAACATCCCGGGCGAACCGGGGTGCGGCATCGTCATTGGTACAAATGAAAGGCACAACTATATACCAAAAGGCGCGTGGGAGGGGCCAGTGCTGCATTGCTGCAAAAACCTCTAGTTCAGATGTAGTACAGTGCCGGCATCGTATTATCATACTGCAATGAGATTGTTTGTATTTGTCTGTTGCGTAGTTTTCTTGAACATGTCTGAAACGGATGCAGCCATAATCCGCCAAGGAAAAGAGCTAAAAAGCTCCATTTTAACGCTAGCTGAAAACAAATGATTGTGAATATTGTTGAAAATACAATGCAAAAAAATGATGACAAGACTGTTGATGACATTATTTCTAAAACGGCAAATTTTTCGGGAGTATGGTCTTCAAGTGTCTACAGAATCGTTCGAGAGTACAGAGCTAATCATTCAGTGGCTGATCTAAAAAAAATATCCGCCAAGAAAAAAAATTAACAATTGAATTGTTGATTTCGACAGGAGTGCCATCAGAAGAATTGTGTACAATTTTTACTTTTAGAATGAGTTACCTAGAGTAGATGAAGTTCTGGGGTTATTTAATGAAGATAAGGACTTGCCGGATTTTAATCAACAATTATGATTTATTGAGAGAAATGGGATTTCAACAAAAAAACGAGATATATTAGAATAAAACAGATATATATGTTTGGAGGCTTGAATACCTTGAAAAAATTGAGAAATTTTTAGAAAAAACGTACTACCTGGATGAAACCTGGGTAAACATTGAACATACTAAGGATAAGGCTTGGGTGAACTATTCCATATAATCCACAAAACAAGCATTCTTGGATGGACTATTTACCGGATTAAAAAACTCATCATGTAGATAATATTTCAAAAAACTATTTCACAAGCTTTTATTCTATGTCACCTGGCTGTTTATGTAAGTGTGTGATCAAATATAAAAAGTTATTCTTATTCCATTAAAGACTATCTCCAAAACTATGAAACATAAACTAATTTCCTCATCTTTATATATAATTTCTAACTTTTTTCTACAATTCTAAATATCAAGTTACTCCATTTTGAAAGCCATATGTCGAGTTCTCCAAAATTTCATTCAGATGAAACCATTTTACGATTACCGCTCCCCATTGTAAACTCAAACTCATTGAGTTGATGTGAAACAATATGTTGCAGCAGAAAATAAAAGATTAAAATATTCTGATTTCAAAAAAATATTTTTTACGAAGTTATTCAGGGAATAACACCTGATAAGTGGAAAAAGTGTATTCAACATGTCCAGGAAAAGGCTGGAACCAATATATGGAATATGGAAATATTCATTGTTAGGCAAGTGCAAGCTCAATATCAATCAATATCATCTGAAAGGAAATAAGAAAATGTCTTCATCTCTTCATTGAGATGGAAAATAGAGATTTCATTTTCCTGTTTCAATAAGCATATTTTTAAATGCGTTCCATATTTTGACCGCTCTTTTTGCATCTATTCCAAACTTTACATTGGTCGTAATTGTAGTAATTGTGCATAACTATTCATTCATTCTTAAATGCGGTTATGTTACATGCTGGGCTTAGCCGTTTTCAGCTCACCATTTCTCTTAGAAAAATAGAATATGAAATCCTCAGTACCATCATAACTAGTAGAAATCGGAAATAACGACAATGTTTGATTACAGAAGGATGCAGTGTAATGTACTTATGGAAATACAAACGTACTACCCAATAAACCCAATAAAACAGCAACAACGATCGACTTTCGTTTTTGTGCTTAGAAGTGGAATGACTAATGATTTATCTGTTATTTTGATAACTTATCGATAAATTATACAATTCGCCGACAGGCTTAAAATAATCAAAAAATAGCTGCAAATTTACTTATTAACTTGAAATATTCACTAATATTAACACCATTTTCAAAAAGGATGCTCGAATTAATTATTAAAAATTTGCTCCATAAATTTGAGCCCAATATTTTTCATTGTTTTTGTAGATATGCTAAAAACTAGCTTCCTGACGTTTCCTTTTGCATTTTTCAAATAACATCAAGAAAATTAGTTTGTCATTCACAACAACCTTGTGATTACAGAAATATTAAAATGCATTTCTAACTTAAATGTCATCCCAAACTCACTCATTTCATTATAAAAGCTGGGCAGTTGTATCAAACGGATTGTATTATATTTATGTTAAAAATAATTTCAGGAATTTTGGGAATTTCCACATTTATTCCTTAACTTCTAAACTAGAGTGGACTATAAGGAATAGGCCCTTTGTCCCTATTTGAACTGGTCTTATATTTAACAACTCCAGTTCTTTCAAATGCACTCAACAAATGATTATTGTATACATTTTATATCAATTTTATGATCGGCAATACTCGATTTTTCGGGCATTAACGGATCTCCAAATTTGGTACTTCATCCTAGGGATTACCCAACAATTGTTTTGATGTATTGTTGGATTCATAATTTAAAACTCATTTCGTTGAAAATTTCCTTCTAATACTTTTGTATAATCGGGATTAAGATGTACCAGATCAAATTTTGCTTGTTTTCAGTTTTGATGGAAGAAAAAAAAAGATTTCTTAAATGATGAAAATTTCGACAAAAGGCATTTTTATAATTATTCTAATTTGTTCTTATATAATTCCTTCGACATAATTACATTACATATTAACTACTCTTATTCCATTTGTTGTTTTAATTTTTATTTTGGAGAAAGGTAGCTTCACATAGAGATTTCTAAAGCCTATGAGAGGTAATTAACCTAATCCCAATTCTCTTATGATAACCGTTGGTTACAGCTACATCCTCGATAAAGGTCTTTTCCTTATTGTATCTCATGATGTTGAGTGGAAAGTGAATCGAAATATGTAACAGGAAATGGGGGCATCTTATGTTAGATACAATGGAAAGGATCAGCCGACCTCCACGTAGCGGTAGACATCAAATTCTAGCCTGTTACTATTTTTAAATATCAAAGTATATAAAATGGTAACAGTCCATTATTTTGCTTTCCAAAAGTGAACTTCATACAGGGTGCTATCCAACCGACAACGCTCTACCATGAGAGATCTCAATAAATAATTCATTTTTATATAGGAATACAAACCCTTACGGAGCCAAGTTGCTGATATATAGGGTGTTCAAAATTTTAAATCAAAATCAAATTTTGCCATAAATCAAGAACGTCTTCAAATTTCTTTTCAAATTTGTTGACCAATATGGTCCTTAATGAATTAGTACTTTGACTCAAACAAACTTTGGAAAAATTTAACCAGTGGCGCGCTGTTTTCACTTTTATTCCCCTATTTTTCACGCCACTGGAGCAAATTCTTTTTTCAATTTTGTTTTGAACGGCCTGATTATTTTTAGTTAAAAATCCAATAACCGTTCATGGAACTAAAATGAAAGATGTCGTAGAAATTTGCCTCTAAACAAAAGTCTGCAAGCACGTATGTAGTTTACAGATTAATTAATCATTTGATTTCGGAGAAGTTCCAAACAAATAAAAATAATTCATAATCTCATTTGCTGAAACTGTTGGCCGCTTACTTCAATACACTTAATACACTGTTTTGTCATTGAAAAACGTGTCTTTGAGAATAAATCTGGATGGGATTGAATGGTGTCTGCCGCAGCTTAAATTCTAGCTATTAGATCTTGTTCAGATTCGATGATTGTTTCGTACACTAAGGACTTATATAGCCCCTTATGAAAAAATCGACAGGATATAATTCAGGTGATCTTGGAGGCAATAATTGTTCCACCCCGACCAATCCATTTTTCTCTAGAACGTCTGTAAGTAATTTCTTGCCACTGCAGCAAAATGAAAAGCCTCATCGTGTTGAAACCACATGTGTTGTCTAATATTTAAGGGTATATTCTCCAACAATTCATCCAAGATTTCTTCCAGAAAGCGCGTATAAATTTCTCCATTCAATTTATTTGGTGATCTGTAAGACCCGTCCAACCATACCTACCCACATATTAACGGAATATTTATGCTTCCACGAACAAAGTGCGGATTTCCAAACGTGACTATTTCTAGAGTTGAAAATTCCTTTACTAGTAAATCTAGCCTCGTTGGTATACAACACATATTTTGTAAAACTTTTGTAAAGACCAGTTTAAAAATTCCATACGTACCTGAAAATCTCTAGTGCTTGAACACTGACCAATTTGTATGGATGTAGCACTTGTTTTTTTTTAAACTTTCCATACAGTAGAAATGTCAACTCTTAAAGCGCGAGCTACAGTTCGAGTACTTAAAGATGGCCTTTCAAAATTATCATTTATTATTTTCTCTTCAACACGATAGGGCATTTATTCATTTTGCTGAAGCGACAAGAAATTACTAAAACAGACGTCTTAGAGAGAAATAGATTGGTCGGGGTGGACTCAATTGATGGCCTCCAAGATCACCTGAATTATATCCTATCGATTTTTTCACAAGGGTCTATATAAGTCCTTAGTGTACAAAACAATAATCCAATCTGAACAAGATCTAATAGCTAGAATTCAAGCTGCGGCAATTTGAACAATTGAGATTATGAATAATTTTAGCTCCATAAAAGGTTATTAGTTTTTTAACTAAAAATAATCAGGCAAATCAAAACAAAATTAACAAAAGAATTTGCTCTACTGGCGTAAAAAATAGGGGGATAAAAGTGACAACTAACCCTGACTGCGCGCCACTGGTTAAATTTCTCCAAAGTTTGAGTCAAAATATTACTTCAAAAAAGCATATTGGTCACCAAATTTGAAAAAAAAAATTAGAAGCGTTCTTGATTTATGGCAAATTTTCGATTTTGATTTAAAATTTTGAGCACCCTATATCTCAGCAACTAGGCGCCGTAGGGGTTGGTATTCCTATATCAAAATAAATCATTTAGTGAGAGGTAGAAAGTTGTCGGTTGAATATAAAAACACCCTCTAGATGGATATTTTGGATTGAGTTCCAAAATGAGTTCTTCTCGTTTGGCTTTTTTCGTATTGAATATACGAGTAGCGAAAATATCATCCACGTACCTGTACCATACCCTTGGAAAATACTGAAACAATAGATGCTAGAGATGGACGTGGATAGGCCACAGTAACATGTAAGATCGTAGGATAGGACAGAGTTGAAAATTTTTACAACTATTCTTTGTACTTATTCAACTTCTTTGATCCAATTACATTACATTTCTACTTTCATTCATCGTGAAATGAACTCACCTTGCTACCCTCGCTACAAGACCTGTATGTAAAATCGTGGTTATAAATAATACATGGAAAATAGGTAAACCTAAGTATAATTTATCATACACTTAACTGCAAAAAACCGGGCACTTCATATTTTTCTCTTTAAAAGCTAATTTTCAGCAATATGTTTGTTTTTGTGGGTATTCTAGTTATTACAGAGAATGTAGGGTCTAAGTCAAACTAATTCCCTCAGGATTAGTAAACAATTAGATAAAACTCAGATTGTTTTGAAATTGATTTACCTGTCGGACCTATTCTAAACTGTGAGTAGTTTTTCGCACATTTAATCATCTTTAATTTATCAACCAAACCTTTTTTGTTATTAAGACAGACATTTTATTTATTGTGGTCCAGAATAATGGTTTTTTGGCCCTGGCTGATGCCTTGGCCAAAGCTTCCGGTACATTGCTGAAACGCTTGGGGTAGCGAGGGTTCGGGAAAAACTTGAAGTAGAAATACAGGTGTGAGTGCATATACAGTGCAGCGGAGACCGAGGGAGCATGATATCGTATCAAGGCGACCCGCGACAGGGCCCCACTTTTAGAAAGGCATCGAAGAGACAGACGATTATTTACCGATCAGTATTCTAATTGGATTCTGGAGCAGTAGGGAAATGTTTTATTCATGGATAAGTCTTTATTCGGTCTTTACCACTCAGACGATCGAAACAGAGTGTCGAGACAACAAGGAGAATGATTTGCTCAATGTACCATACGTGAATCACGGCCTTTTGAAAGAAGATTAGTTATGGTTTGGAGTGCAATTAATTTCCACGCTCGGACAACTGATTTTCATAAATAATGGGGATCTGACTTCTCGGAGATACACTGAAGAAGTCCTCCTAGAGCCTGTGATCCCATTTGCTCCATTTATTGGTGAGCAATTCATTTTAATGCAGGATAATGCTCGTTCACATACCTCCAGAATTGTTCATGAATACTTGAAGCAAACACAGTTCTGGACTGGCCTGCACGAGCTCCAGATATCAATCCCATAGAGCATTTGTGGAACAAATTAGGGAGGCGTGTTAGACTTCGTCATCCTCCTCCTGGTAACTTAAATTAGCTCTTCGAGAAGAATGGGTTGTTATGCCGGTGGATTATGTTCAAAATTTAATTTCCTCGATAGCTGACACGATTAGAGCTCTTCGCCATAGTAGAGAGAGTAATAACCGCTATAAGAATTACATAAACTGTTAGAAAACCTAGTAAAAATGAAGAATAAGGTTCTTTCAAAAATTCATCGTTTTTTTCTTCATTTCGTATTTTCTCAAAATAATAAATAGGAATCATTTTGTCAGATTTTGTTTAAATAATCTATAAATCTACCAATTCGTACCATAAACTAGAAAGATTGATATATTTAACAAAATTATAAGACCAAATCCCAGTGTCCGGTCCTTTTTGCTAATGAGTTTATATATGATGTTTTGTAATATTTATAAACAAATACAGCTAATTCGCAATTTCTAATAACTTGTATCATTATATCATTGAAATATATATTTTGACATATGTGGAAAGTCTTCGATTATATATATATATATATATATATATATATATATATATACATATTACGTTCCATACATAAACGTAAGTGCCTAATATGTAAGTACCAAATGTTTGTTGATAATGGCCGAAATAGGTCAAGACTCAACTCCAAATTTTTAAACTATGTTTGTATGTAAATCATAACGATAAAGGCGCCAACCGAATATATTCACTATATACGATAGATTTATACTGATTAAACTTGCCCTTTTCACTACAGGAAAATGATCTGATTTGTTGCAGTTTCACTTTTTTTACAAAAAATAAAATAGAATTTTTGAATCAGAAATTTACTAGTTTTACTAAAAAATAAGAGACTAGACTCAAGCGTTAATACAGATAGAGTAGTTAGTGCCTTTTATCTTTTATGTATAAACTATATATACATAAATGCATGGAAAATGTATTTATTTCATTTGGATCGCATAAATAGGGGAAAGTGACCTTTTACGGCCCTGGGCACTGTTATTCTGTTTCCTGTTATGTATCCGTGGCAGTCTATTTTATTTACTGGGGTTCTTAATTACACTGGTCGCCAAAACAAATTTTTGTATTAACACAAGAATGAATAGCATATTGTAATAGAATGGACCTATACAAATACGAAAATATGAAAAAAATAATTGTAAGGTTCTTAAGTGACATTTGAACCATATTCATTGGTAAAATCGTATATATTGACAGTATTTATCGTTTAGATTCAATAAACATAATTCACATCTATTGGAAACAAAACTTTAACTATCAATTAGCTCTACTTTTTCCTTTTATGAGGAGTTGCACTTTCTCTTTTTAAAAACCAACAATAATCACCCATCATGGCCAAATCCCGTCGTCCTTAATATCTTGGTGGAACCTTTCACCCTGCTCATCACTGACACCTTTATAAAATTACCTACCTGCTAATGTGAACAGGGATAATTATGCTATTGAAAAGTGTTACGTGTTAGGGCTTATTAAATATTTTTTTATTATTGGACGGTATTTTCATTTTAAAAATAAGGGTCTGGCCTGTGTTACGAAAATTTTGTCGGCCAGTTAGTGTACCATCCAGCTTGCTAGTTATAAATGCGTTTAATTTTGATCCTTGTAACAAATGGATCCGGTAAGTAACTGATGTGAAAAATTATTATTCTAAAATGCAATTTGCGTTCGAATCAGTAGGGATTAAATTTGGAGAGAGGAAGTAGGGTTTTCGTTAAATATTCTATAGTAGTTTTGAGGTGATGTTTTCCTATGAAACATTTTTTTTGTTTATGCATCACATACTATTTTGCCTATGATGACCCTAGGCCATTTTTTCAATGATGACCCGGGGTTCCTGTGAATATGCACCATACGCACATTATTGGAAAAAACGTGATAAAAATAATTCCTCTTTGTTTCAGAATAAGTCAAAAATTAGGCAGCGGTGAGATGAGATAACATGGTTGAATCCTCATGAGGCATTTTGAAAAGCAAATGACTCAAGAGTTTCAGTATTTCACAAGTTATGGTACAGGTATGTGGATGATATTTCCGCTATATTCAATACGGAAAAGGAAAACGTAGAAGAATCCACTTTGGAGCTCAATTCAAAATATCTATGTAGGAACCTCACTCATACTGAATATATTGCTTACAGCATCACTACTCCAACATTAATAATTACACCGTTTTCAGTTTTCAGAACATCGCCAACGGTTCCAGAAATTCCAACTCACATCACTCATGAAATGAAAAATTATGGACTGTTACCATTTTTAGATACTTTAGTAATTGATGTAGTTAGAAAAAACATCATTACGTGCAGGTACATCCCGGCTGATTCTATCCAACATAAGATGACCAGTCTCCATTTCCTAGTACATCTTTCGATTCACTTTCCACTCAATATCAAGAGATACAATAAGAAAAAGACCTTTATCGAGGATGTTGCTGTACACAACGGTTATCATGAGATGATTGTAAATAGGATGATTAACCCCCATAGGCTTAAGAAATAGCCAACCAAAGCCACCTTTTCTCAAAATAAAAATGGAAACAAAAAAAATTTGCTCTGGAATAAGAGTAGTTAATATGTAATGTAATTAAATTGTTGGAATCATATAAGAACAAATTAGAATAATTATAAAAATGCCTTTTGTCGAAATTTTCATCTCTACTCTACCCCACATCCATCTCTAGCATTTTTTCAGGCTTCATTTCCTGGTACATTGATTCACTTGAAACTCAACATCGAGAGATACATAAAGGAAAGGACGTTTATCTAGGATGTAGCTGTACTCAACGGTTGTCTTGAGAAAATTGTAAATAGGTTATTTATCCCTTATGGGCTTAGGAATTAAATTTCTCCAAAATCGAAATTGAAAACAAAGAAAAATTGTTCTGGTACCTCTCAATTCTGTTTATACAAATGTATTGGAAGGAATTTTTAACAGATTGGTTTCAAAACTGGTTCATAAATCCAGCAATACATTGAAACAATTGTTGGGCGATCCCTGTGATGAAAACCCAAATCTGAAAAAGTGTGGTATATATGAAATTAGCAGTGATGATTGTGACATAAATTATATTGGACAGACTTAGAGTTAATGTCCGATTTGAAGATCACATAGTTCATTTAAAATATGTATGGACTGAAAAATCAAGTATTGCTGATCACGCTGCCAGTCATAATCATTAAACAAATATCAATAATTTAAAAATGTCTCCAATAATCATTTTGAATGAATTTGAAAGCATCGAAGTTGTTCAGTTTAAATAGGGACAGAGGCTCTCCGGCTGGAATTATTATTCGCAGTCTCTGAAGACAATAACTTGGTTATCGAAACGCGATTCAGACAGTGTAATTGTCAGTGTTGGTGTAGTGGTAGTGTGATCAGTGTGTTCAAGATGTCACCAATGGTTCTAAAAACTCCATTCGTTACAATTTGGTCAAAAGGCAGCGATATAGAAAGCTACATGGATAATTCATTCAATGAATGAAATTGTTAAATTTGGGAACTTTCGAGTAAAAATCGTCTCATTAGGAAGGACCTACTGAATAAAGCCCATCTCTCTTTCTCTCAATAGAAATACTAACGTTGGGAAAGAGGGAGATGTGACAATAGCACAGATTTCTTTACAACTGCTTAGTATATAAACTTATGATGGTTAGTTTCAATCTTCCCTTCACTTGGATCAAATATTTTGTGAGTACTAGGTATTTTCTTCAGATTTGGAAGGTAAACTTTTTTTATAGTATATAAATTCAACTTTTTCAACATTTTTTTGGTATAGTGGAAAACGTGTTAAGGATGATGGAAAATATACAACCAGCCGAGTTCTGGTTACTATTCTTGTGGTTTATATCAGATTTTGACGACAAGGACTACATACATATCTCACAATTCGGTCAGATAATCATGATAAATGAACTGGAAGCATTGCAGACAACACTGTTTGGTCCGAAAAATCACAAATTCAACATCAAATTATTATAAAGACGAGAAAGTCGAGTCAAACATACCGTTGCAAAACTTCTCCTGACAAATTTTGCTTCATTTGAGGAGAATTTAGAGTGAAATAGCAAGCCAGGCCATTCTCCGAAAATGTGAAAAAAGCCTATTTCAAATATTTTGGTACTTTAATTGGAGACCAAGACAGGCAATGCGCCCCTCACGTGTGTGATGTCAATTGTAGCGTTTCATTGGTGCAGTGGATGAATTCCAATGGTACTACTAACCATTTTGACGACTGCTATTTTGTCTAACAAAGACTGAAGGTTATTCTAAGAAAGAAGAGCACAAGATCGAGTATCCAAATTTGCCGTCTGCTATACGACCCGTAAAGCATAAGGAAATATATTTCAGCTTGTGTTGATATACAAAAATTTCAAACATTTTGAACGCTTAACATATACATTACTTTCAAGCCATTATTCTCTTCCCCTCTAAACAGATTGGATCAAAACCATAACCCGTAACCCATAATATACGAAATTACGAAATTATTCAACGTCCTAGAAAATACTTGGTATACTTTCAATCACATTTATCATATACAGAATAATTGTTCTTGCCAAACGCGAAAACAACTATGACATACTCTATAATATAAGCAACGGTCATGATTTGTGAACGCTATTAATATACAAAAGTACAAACTTTATGTCTCATAATAAATCATAAGCCCCAGGAAAATTACGCATAATTTTTCATCGATATATCGCCAAAATAATGAATTTGTTATATATAGCAATACATCACTCGGAGATATTGGTACCATATTTTAGTTGAGGATCTCGTGTAAAAGATATATCTTTTAGAATGTATTTGGGAACGGGCGGAAAGATACTATTTTATCGCGTATTAAGAAAATGGAGGTTTATATCTCAAACCGTCTCAGAGTGAAATACTGTAGGCTCGTTATTATCTTTCCCCGACGAAGCTAACTGTTGATATTATTTACTTTAATATATCCGTAAAACACATCCGATGCGTATTAAATCGTTATGTAGTATTATAAGTTATGTATATGTTCTCACTGGTGTACAAATTGATTATAAGATCTATTGATATTTTTAAAATACTAAGGCCGGGTGTCTTCACTTTCTAATAAAGTCCCTACTAACCCCTATCATTAACCAAGTAAACAAAAATTCGTTTTAACAAAAATTCGTTTCTCCACCTTCTTATAAATTAAACTTCCGAATAAATCGAGTTATTTGCCAAATAAGTTATTATGCAGTCACAAATGTCAATTAAAGTGTTTAGGAGAAACTTAACTATAATATACATCAAAAGCGGCTCATACCAATATTTGATTAATTCATTTTTTGAAATATTCATCATACAAATAATTGAATATTCAATATGGATGCTTTCCAAGATTTTGAAGATATATTTGATGAAAAAATACAGGAAATTCCAGAAGAACGAGCTTATTCCGTTCGTCATAAAATTGATCATTACAATTTTTGGTCCGATGACCGTTTTCTTTTTCCTTTCCTATCAGTTATCTCAATATAAACTATAATTTTCAGACCAACACATCTTTCTCCTACTAGCAGCTACTTCAATATTAACCTTAACAAAACACGTGCAAATTTAATTAAGCACAGATTGTTGTCACAAACAGAGATCATAGGAAACCGTCAATAGAAGAACGTTTTTTCGCTTATTTCGCTTGATTCAATACAAGGACGACTGATTTATAGGCATCTTTCATAGTGTTACCAACAGTACATAGTGAAGTGACAAATACTTATTGTTTACTTCGCATTCAAACCAAGAAAAGGTGAACATTTATTCGATTATTAAAAGTTCCTACTAAAGTTAAGTGGCTAATAATTATTTGGCATTAGAACGTGGAGAAACCGGCCAAAAAAAATGTAAATGTATCCGAAAATAGTCGACTTGTAATGTTCGTCGCGAATAAGGTCTATCACAGTACGGGAGATTTGGTAAATGTTGTCATTGATGGAGTTACGACTTTATACTAAGATTTCGAAAGCTGTAGCAATCTGTTCTCCGGCCCACAAGGCTTATTCTGACATGCCAGTGTACTCGGCCGAAAAAAATCCTGCGCATTACAAGCATACGAGTTCAGTTGAGGTTGTTTCAATGTAGCATGGAATTCTTTAGATCGATTTTAGAAATCAATAAAGGGTATTAAGTATTGTATAGAAAACTTAACAATGGCTTCAATTCACTAATTGGAGGACATATTGGAGGATATAATATTACGTGAACAGAAGCCGACCGGAAGAAAAAATAAAATGTGGATACCATATTTGGGAACCTCCAGCACCCTTCTGCAGGAACTGGAATATGAAGATATTTCGTCTTATAGAAACCATCTACTAATGAGAGAGGATGAATTTGATGAGTTACTTTTAAAAGTTCCAAACGATTTTCAGCGACAAGTGACCAACAGAAACTCAATTTCTGCTAGAATAAAATTGGAAGTTACGTGTTTTTATAATAATCACATTTCACATACCAAAAATATTCCTCATTTATGTGTAGTTCAATAAAATTAATAGTTTCTTTTCCATTTCCCTTGTGATGTGATGTTCATTTTTATTCAACACGACTCCCAAAACAAACGGAAGAAACGTGCTAGTATGTGTTCATACTGGCCAGTGTACTGGTGCTTTCGAAGCCCCACTCATTAGTAGCTTAAAAAAGTAGAGCTGTGTCCTGCATACGCTAAATGGCACATTCCAGTGGAAAATTTTGAATTTTGAACAAAACTTCAACCGTTTCAGCATTTTTCATTTAAATGAATATGAATAAAATTCAGTTATTCTTTATGGAATGTAACGTTAATGAGGGACTGAAAATAAATCAAAATTGTGATCAATTCACATTAAGAATTCACATATAAGTATGTGTCAATTGAATCACATATTATTTTAAATTAATTAATTTTCCTTCACACTTTTCCACGCATCGGTCTGACCCTGAAGAAATATATGTTATTAGCTGTCGTGTTTAATAATCATGTACTGGGTGTTGTTTTGGTGCCTTTATACTATGTGCTTTCTGAAAAAATATCATATTCAATTATGAAGTTATTGAAAAAATATATTATAACACTTGAAAACTAGCTTTTTATTTGGGTTATATGTTTGTATTATTGTAAAAACCCCAATCAATTTTTTAATATGCTCGATAAAACGTAGAAATGCTCTACTTGCACATTTCTAACCTACTACTTCAAATTTCCAATTTCTACAAATTCATTATAGTTTATTTTCAACTGTTAGAGATGAAGGCTTATCGTCACATTCTTCTTGAAATATTTAACATCATTTTGGTAGCGAATTGAAGACTCATCTATCCGTATATCTTATTCGTGAGTACATTACAACACCCTGGATACTTTTAACCACAAATTGCGTTGCAAGGAATTTTAAAATTATTTAAAATTCACCAATTACTACATTCGATTATACCTTACATACCACGATATCGATAATTTTTATATTGTCCTCAATATCTTCTGCTTTCTTTATCTGGTAATTGGTTTTTTGATAACACGTATCTTCTTCCTCACCTTGTCATCTATATAAGCAACCCTATAAAAACATAACGAATGTTTTTGGTTTGTATCTGATAAAATAAGCTTAATAACCAGAACTACGTTTTCCATTTAATTTATCATACTTCAAAAACATATTCCATATCCAAACTTTCTATTGAGATATTGGTATTGATAATTCTGCATGATGTCCGTTACTACGGGCCCATATTTTATTTCTCTGAAAATAACTACAGAAAAATAAAAAATGGATATTATCGAGATCATTTCGAAAGGAGTATTTAAATACTATATTACATATTTATTCAAATACTCACTGATCAAAATATTTTAAAAATATGAGTTCATTTTGCTCTTCTAAATTCCTATTTAGAATAATCGTCTTTCGGTTTCATAAATTTATTAATATTTCTTATTTCAATTCTTATATTATTTTATGTAATCGCGTACCTGATCTGCATATACCAATAATCTTGGTCCATGCATTGCAGTAGTGTCTTCAATGAAATTTTGATTTATCTTCCTAGTCTAATTTGGGGAACCCTCACTCCTCAAATCATTGTTATGTCCTACATGTGTTTCATTAATTGTCCCTTAACTGACCCTAATTGATAATGAGTAATAAAATAATAAATAAAACATAATATTTCTTTAATAATTTACAAATCCCCACTTGCCGTTTGCACCAACTTTAACAATAAACCAAAAAGGGCACTCCTCAAATATATATTAATAATGCCTGCAACGTTTGCATTTCATTTTTGAGCAGTTCTGGTATATCCTAAAAAATACCGTGTGCCGTTTTCCGGACTCAAATTAGTACTGTAAAGTTGACTTCACAGTACAGTTTGAAAAAAAAGCACAATGTGCATGTGTCGATAAGTACCTTAAAATTCTAATTCAGATTGAACCATTACGCTCTGTATATCATTTCAATGGTTAGTTAGTATATCTGTATATCATTTAACTGGTTAGTTAGTATAGTTAGAAATATATATTCGAGTCATTGGTGAACTCTTCAGATCTAAATAATTCAATGAAAATAAGTATAACAATAATATTTATTCAGATTTAGGAAATTTCATCATAATAAGTCAAATCCCAATGTATTAGTCAAATGCAGTGAATAATAAAATAACTAGTGTTAACTCAAGAACTCATGCTATCGACTGAACAAATGAAGCTAGCCGTTGTTATATTGTAAATAATCAATAATTTTTTTTTATAAGGGTTGAATAAAATCTTATTTTAATTTATTTAATTCACAGGTTGAACCACGTTGAAATTTCGAAAATTTTCGACGATTCGGCTTCCTCTTTGTTCTCATTATCAAGAGAAGGGTGGGATTTGGGTGAATATTCATTCATTGGTAAGAAGTGATTCGATTCCAAGGCATCAATCTGCATCAATGTGGCTTCTCTAATATTCAGTTGGATAAAATGTTCATTTATTCCATTTTTAGTGATTTTACTGGAATACAAATATATTCAGAATATTTGTAGTGCTCAACATCAACATTAACATCTGTCATGTAAGGGCTTATATACCCACGAACAACAATAGCTTTAAATTAAGTTACTGGATTGGATTTAATTTTGTAGCGAATTTACTTGTTATATGATGTTTCAGAAGCAACATAGATAACTAGGTCTTTAACATTATTTTATTACATTTATATGTAATTTTAATAATCCATTAATTTCGATCTAGTGTGGTAGTTAACGCTATGAATATATATTAATCATATTCTCAAAATTAACCTTTCAAAAAATATATAATCCGAATATATTTATCACCACTTCCCAACAGGCTATAACCATTGATTATTATGAACGTCTCACTTATATAATCGAAACTTTCTTGAACGACAAAATTATCATTACTGACACCTTTATCGTCTCTATTTTCCTGAAATAAAAGCCAATATCATACTCTATTAACTTTTATGTCATCTTTTCGTCTTCATTAACACACTAGAGAATTGCAATCATAACAATAAAGCATCGAAATAAAATGGCTATCGAACCCAAAATATAGCTATCAAGAAGATTTCTGTGAAAATATATTGTTAACAATAAAAACAAGTTGAGAATGAAACCAGATCCATATCGTTTGAAATAACAAGAAGAATGAAAATAGAATGCCAACTGTTAATTTTCTATATCTAAACTTATTTGGATGTCTATGGGAAATCAAATCACTTATCAAACATAAAAGACAAGTTGTATCGAGAAGGCTGAGAGGTTGTAGCTCTGAACTATGTGTTTGATTTGTGTATTCTTTGTATTTTATAATCATGACCTAACAGCTCAGAGCTTCCGAAAAAAAAAAAACAAAAATATAGAACGACTAAAACAGAGTTTATATCAAAAAATAATACCTTTCGACTTTTGACCTCACAAAAAGAATTCTAGTTGACTAAGATCTACTGACCTTAGCGATCACTAGATAAACTTCGTTCTCCCGATCCAATTACTTGGAAATATACTATTCATATAATTTCGCAAAGCTTCAAACTTTTCTGTGAATCGAGTATTTGTCTCCATTATTTAGTGGTTAGTTAAAGGTACCCATTATAGAATATCATCATCAATCTGCTCTTGGGATGAAAAAATATTATGGAAATCTACTAAGCAAAGTAGTTGTCTTTGCTGGCCTTAGTGGCTTTTTCTTAAACTTCAAATATAATTGGAATTGTATCTTGAGCAAGGCAAATATTTTTGTTATCTTACCCTTCTCAATATTTTGAAAATTTTCAACATTTTCTCTACAGTGCTTTCAAAGCTTCAATTACTCCTTGCCCGTGATACAAAGATTAGTTTTGATATATTTCATATTAGGATCAAAAGATTACCAAAACAGTTGTCTTACTTCCACGTTTTTCATTGAGGCCCCTAGGTGCCTAGGTGGTGGTTTGAATTAAATCATCACCACCACAACGTCCAGCTGGCACATTGCTTTTAGTAAAGACATGAGCTATAACTCCTCGAAGCATTATTAAAATAGTCGTATGTACATATCACGTCTCTTCTACTGTGGCATTTTCCCCTTCTATGGCCGTAATGCTTATTTAAACCGAATTGCTTTTTATCGCTGAATTCGTTAGTACATTTTTTCGTCTCCCAATGCTGCCGTTTTTTACACCAACTCAAATATGATGACTGCCCTTTTCTGTTATAAAGGACACAAACCGAGGCGTCGAAAAATACTAAAGGATGGAAAGGGGCTATATATTGCACTCACAACATTCTCTCTTCATGGAAGGAAATCAGAAAATTGTCTCATTTGTGAATGCATTCGATAAAATTTGAAACCAGTTATATGCCAACTGTAAACAAACATCCAACTCTTTCCTTCCGTTTATATTAGACTGACTGAGCAAACAATGAGAAATTTGACTGGATTATGATCAACAGATGAAGTTATATAGAGCTTATCAATTTCTGTAGAATTCATTTTTATTAAAAAAATGTGCATTTGAAGTGAGATAAAAATTGATATCTGCTGAATCGTAAAATAATTCAAATCGAACGAAAGCGTCAGGAATCATATAAGAATCAATTGTATGCTTGGCATCTAGCTTCGAAATTGTTTTTTGAATTAAAATCAATAACTACTTCCAAAATATACTAATAAATTCACCCTTTAACACTTTTTTTGTTGAGAGAAAAAGTTATCAGACTTTCTTTAGAAATCTTGATGTTTGCCTGGCTGCTTCGTTAATTTCATTAATTGCGATGGTTAGGTACTGATGGCAAAATTTAAAGTTCGTAAAGCAATTTACTTCTTCAATGGAGTTGAATGAAGTTCACTTCAACAAATTAACAAATGAGGGTACACGATATAATTAATAAAACTTTATGACTTGCAGTATTTATTTACTAATTAATGACGGGGAGTCCACAGACCGTGATAAAAATTGATTCTCCTCTTTTCAACATTCTTCATTTCGTATATCCTTGCGTACATACGACTACTGGAACCAAATAGGGGAGAGTTAGCCGAAACGGGATAGTCGGATAAAACGGGATACTGTCCAAAATTTAAAAATAAGTAGTGCCATCTGACGATTGGAGGTGTTAATCGCTATAAATATCGTTTGTTCAAATGTAGCAGGTGTTTAGGCAATTTATTTATCGATCTGTGGTGAGTAACAGTGACAGATTGAAAAATTTGGTTATGCTATTGTGTTGTAGCGGTGTTTAATTAAGAATTTTTTAGTTTTAACAAGCGAAATAAAAAATGGTGAGTATTTTTTATGACTTTGTAAATACCAAGCGGTCGGGTCAAAAACGCCATAGAATTTAAAGACGATTTTAAATTTTTACAGTCTTGGAATGAGGAAAGTATGCGCCAAGTAGTGGAAGAGGTTCTCAAAGGAAGAATGGGCTATCTTAAAGCTTCGAAACAATTTGAGGTACCTCGCACGATTGAAGTCGGAGTAAAAAAATTAACAATAGGTTTCTTGAACGAGAGGATTCGGGGAAAAAGGGCCTAGAGCGTTACGGACTGGTTTCCTTTGAGGAGCAAGAAGAAGAGTTGGTGCAACACATTTTGTCTATGGAATCCCGACTATTTGGTTTCACGTTGAATGTTTATCGAAGTTTGGCTTCTTAATTAGCTCAACTCAATGACTTAGCTAATAAATTTAACAAAGACGTACCCCTGATCCATTATCAATTGCTAAAGTCATGGGTTTTAATAGACCTGCTGTACAAAAATATTTTTCGTTGCTTTCTGAGGTGCTTGAAAAATATAAAATACCAGCCGAACGGATTTGGAACGTCCACGAGACGGATATAATGACAGTGCCCGGACTGTCTACTTTGGGCTCATGAAGCTTGCGCCGGGGTGGAGAACGATGGTGAGCGATACTCGTATGATTTCTGTCGGAATTAAATAACGAATAATAATGACGAAAACAATTTATGGAAGTGATTGGAAGGAATAACTGTACCATATAAAGTCTAAACAATATTATAAGTACAACAACCATAGAACATACTACTTGTAATATAACGGGTACAGAAAATCAACCTATACCTTTTGATATACTAATGAAAAACTCGCTAATCAAAAAATATACTATTTTCCAGGTCAGAAATAACAACAACAACATCAAATAACAGAAAATACATAATTAGTATACAGTTAGTATACAGATGAGAACTTTTCTGCTGATTAGCCGTCATTTCATCACCGAATTCTGTATAAATAAAATTCTGGCATTGCAGGCTACTGATTTTCAATTATAGAATCTCAAACCGATCTTTATGATGTTAGTATTTATATACCTCAATTCTTTAGTCTTTTTCGTTAATTCTTCAACTTCACACCTCTATATACTGAACTTCACCTAAAAAAACTGCACTGTTTTCCACGGTACCTGGTACTGATTATTTTTCTTTTATATAGATTTCTTACCACGTTATCATGATTCTATCAGTTTGATCATTTCGTCTAATTCATACTGTTGTACTAAACCCTTTTTAGCACGTTCTTTTAGTTCTTCTACAAATAATCCATGTTAGAATTTCAATATGTACTCCACAATCCATTATGCTTTGTCTAGAATATCTTCTTGCTGCCATAAGAATCTCATTTTACGAATGTTATCACCTCTTAGTGAATTAGTGCTAAATTGAAATTTGTTCGAACAATTTTCAATAGCTTCTGCAATCGAGTTCATTCTTACAGGTACCCGACATAAAAATTGAATCATATTCTGTTTCTGATCCATGTATATACACCATCATATACCTGATGTCATATCCATTAGACATCTGAATAATCAGAAAAGAAAATCGAATGTTAATTTGTCGTTCACGTAAATATTTCTAATATTCACTGCCCCAATACAGCAAAAGTTTTTCCAAATTTCCGTTTTTTTTCTTCTCCTAAAATAGTATGTAACACTTTAAAATTGGTCATAGTATAGCTACATTGTTCTCAGGTCTTTGCTTTTTCCGGATAAATAATCAACTTTGTTATTTCAAATAGATCACCCTATATATATGTTTTTAGACATTCTTAAGAAATACTGATCATTTTTTATTTGATATTCTCTATATCTGAATGCCATAATTTCCGAGTTATAGCTATATTTGTGTTATATCCGCCGAAGTTAAAATAATGATGATTGCTGACTGTATCTCCACCAAAGTACATTTAGATGGCTACATTGAATAAACTAGTTTAATTTGAATATTCTCCATCAATTCAAGTGCTAATACAAATCTCGTAACAAGGTATAGTGTCACTAAGTTTGTAGCAAGTTTAACGAAGCTGGTGCAGTAAAATATTTATCCAAATCATCATCATCAATTCTTTTTATCCCTGAGATAATGCCTATTTTTCAATTCCTGAATAATGGCAGGTTTTGTTTTATAAACGATTTTTTTTGAGTGAACCCACAGAAAATAGTCTAAAAGATTCATGTCAGGTGATCGCGGGGGCTATTCGATAAAACCTAACCAACACATTATTTAGGTATTGCCTCAACACACACGCATAGTGAGGTGGGGCATCATCTTGTTGTAGCCAAATATTGTCGTTGATATTGTTTTTGTCTGAATATTCCTAATATTAAAGTGTTTTTTTAATGTAATTGAAAATACTTAGATTTGGAAATATTTGAGCAAACTCGATTATAATACTATTTCCCAATAAATCTAAATTTAAGTTACCTTCAATGAAAAAGAGACCAACTATTTTGTCGCCTATTATTTCAGCCTATACATTCAGTTTTTCGAGATATTGGGTGTGGGAGTCACGGATCCAACGAGGATTGTGATCAGTATCTACAATTATGACGATTAACGTTTGCATTAATACAAAAAGCAGCCTTATCGTAAAACATAACATTACTTAAACATTTGGATTGTAACATTTTTTATCATTAGATCTGCAAATCAACGTTACTTTGTATGGATGGAATTTATTATCACGTAAAATTTTCATTATGGATGTTTGCGAAATATCAGTTCCCTGGATATTTGTCTAGTACTCAAGTGTGTATAGTCTTCTAACAGGACACAAACATCTTAAGATTTGTTTTCAGTTGATGAAGTTTTTCTGCGCCCTGATTTGGATAAATCTTCTACTGAACCAATTTCGTTAAACTTTTTTACTAATTTACACGTTTCTTATTGACTTCTACGCCTATCACCATATCCTAATATCATTAAAATGTCAATTGGTTCATTTTCATTGTGATTTTCAATAAACTTCAACGATAATAAATTATTGAGTTGTCTTCTTCTTCTTCTTATTTTAAGACTATGTCTTGTGTTTTCAAAGAGGCAGCCTAAGTTGTGACTCCGAGGACCAGCTCTCATACCAGCGCTTTGGTGATCTTCCAGGCGATCTACTTGTATTGGCTCTCTCTTCCTTTGCGATTTTCGTCAGTCGATCGTCGTCCATTCTATTGACATGATCTCTCCATGCTCTTTTTCTAGTTCTGGCCCATCTCACTATATCCGGAACGTCACACATTCTTCTAATTTCATTGCTCCTTATTCTGTCTCTTAGTGTTTTCCCTGTGATTGAGCGTAATGTCTTCATCTCGGTCGTTCTAAGAATCCGCTTAGTAGTTGCACTCTCCGCTCTCGTTTCTATGGTGTATGTCATTACTGTTCTGACACAAGTTTTATATATCCGTGTTTTGCTTTCGATACTTAAAAATTTATTCCTCCATTCCTGATATCCTAGATGCTGCTGTTGTTTGCGTTTTGACTTCTTGTTTCAAGTTCCTATTGCTCGTGATGTTAACTCCTAAATATTTGAAAGACATAACCTTCTCTACACTTTTGTTATAAATTGCCAGTTTGCATCTTCTTGGTTCTCTCGCTATTGTCAAGGATTGTGTCTTTTGTGTCGATATGATCATATTGAATTTTCCTGCTACTGTTTCAAATCTGTGTAGCAGTTTTTACAGATTATCCTTATCTTCGGATATCACAACCGCGTCATCAGCGTAGCAAACTATCTTAAACTCATGTTTTCCCATTCTGTAACCTCTGCCTGCCGTTTTGACTTCTTTTATGATTTCGTCCATTATAATGTTAAAGAGTATTAGGCTGAGACTATCTCCTTGTATGATCCCTGTTGATACTGGCATTTTACTGGAGAGTTCGTTGTTTACTCTTACATATGTGCTATTTCCGTTGTTCATGTCCCGAATGATGTCTATTGTCCTTTGGTTTACGCCTCGTTCTTTTAGTAGCTCAATGACGTCATGTAATCTCACTTTGTCAAATGCTTTTGTTAAGTCTGTGAAGCACATAAACGCGGTTTTATTGTACTCTATGGCCTTTGAATCGTCAAATTTGTTATTGTAGCAGTCAGCATTATTTTAACTTCGGCGGAGATAACACAAATGTAGCTATAACTCTAAAATTATGGCATTCAGGTATTGGGAACATTAAATGAAAAATAATAAGGATTTCGAAAAGCGGAAAATATACTTGAAGTAGCAAAGTTCATTATTTTTCCGGTAAAAGGAATGATCTGACAATAATGTAAATATAACCATAATACCGGCCGTATCATGAGACCCTTGTATAAAAAAATTCATAAAAATAGTACAAGCTGTTTCCGACATAATTGAGGCTTTGATATTTCACGAGTTATGTATTCTTACAAGTAATAAATCTGGACAAAGCTAAACTGCGCTAGCAATATTCCATGTTGACTTCTAGATGTAACATAAATATATATCTCGTCGTAAAAATTACAGATGAGTGGCTCAAAATAATGATTTTTTATAATTTCTTGATAGACTGTCGCAATAAATCAAATTTAATGAAGACTAGAATCTGACTTATGCTATATTTCTGTTTTCATTATAATGACCTTATAACTGCACACATATTATCACGTAAGTGTACTTATTGTTAACATTTAACATTATCATTTACTTACAATATAAAGAGATGAAGTGTATAAATTGTGTGCTCACTTATTTTTTCAGCTATTGATATCAGAGTTCAATTTAATCATCTGTTGAATGTTGATTAAGTTTTTAATAGACTATCAGTCTCTCATATATTTTTGGAATTAGTCATAAATTTTAATTCCAATAATATGAACAACTGGATAGAGAAAATAAGAGATTTTTTGCCGGCACAGTTGTATTTTTTGTTGCTGAAACTTGGGAAGATCTCAAATATTAGCAGAAACAAACCTTCGAATAATTGCGAAAATATTCCATTATAAACTTTCATTTGTGAATTATGAAAAAACATTCTCCATTCCTTCCACATGTAATAGTGAAAGCTCTTAAATTTCGACAATTTTAGTACCAATGACATTAATATAACATCCACTCGAAATATTGAATACTTAGAAGTCTACTTTGATGTCCATCTAAAACAAAATCATCACACCAAAACTTTTTCAAATACAATTAAAATCATATTATCCAGATTGAATATCTAAGAAGAATTTTACAGATCAATCAATGATAAATATTTCACTACGCTCTCGTGGAAAGTCGAATGTAGTAGCTTTTGGCTTACGGAGAGGATAAGGTACTCACATACAGAAGACCAAATGTTGTTCACAAAGAAATTGAGAAATAATGCACTTAAGGAACCATCAGTTTCTATTTTATCTATGCGAAGAATCCGAAATATTAGAAATAAGCATTTATACTTAGTCAGTGCAATCACATTAGCGGCTGGCGAGTGCCAGTGTTGGTTGTGGCCAATTTTAGTAAGGCTTCAGATAATAGCTACTCAAACGATGAAGTGAATAATTCTCTGTTATGTTGCACTTTCATGAAAATAAAAGTTCTCCAGCGATTTATAAAAAGCTGTCTCTGGGGGTTGTATGACTTGGTATATACAATAAAATTATGTCGTGTTCTCATGCAAATGCGAGCAATTCAATACAAATGTGCATATCACCAGGGGTTAAGTCTTTATAGCTGTCTAGGTGTAAAATCATCTGCCACAAATAGATAATAAACATGACTGTATTTTGCTCTTCGATTCTTTCCTTTGAAGATACATGCAGAGGAAGAAAAGTCTCTCATCCCTACAACCAAAATAGCTTCGCTTTTTCCATCTGATATAACATTCGATATAGTTTAGCTACTTTTCACTTGTATATGCACAGGTTTGTTGTTAAATTTTTGTTCACATTGGCCAGCTTTGAAGATATCTCAAAGTCTAGTAATAAAGTAGTTTTTCGATAAACAAAAAAGATGGCAATTATCTCTTTATCTAAAAATGACAACAAACTCTGAATTTCTACTCAAGAGTTGATAAATCCAAATTGGTCAAGTTATGACATAGCTTCAGACGTTCAGCTTCTTTTTAGTTTGCTCTATTAATACAGAAGTGGGCCCGGTTGCTTTCTCAATAACATAGCCTGGGGATATTCTTCGCTTGAGTGTAATCCAACAAGCATTGAAATGTTGGTTAGCTTGGTTGATACTTTGTTCTTCTTGTAATATACTCTTATCGCACTATTTAAATAATCTATGATCCAGCTATCTAAAGTTGAGATGTTACGATTGTAATTTATAAGCATTTTGCTATGAATTAGGAGGAGATAAAGAGCTCAAGAATAAGATCATTCATCATCTATTCCACATACACATGAGTTATTTGGTGAATGACCTAGGCGGTACATGATGGTGTTTATAAATTTATTGTATGTATGTATTATGCCCGTATAAAATAAATTATTACAGAAAAATGTTTAAGGCGAAGGCTACGCTTCAATATTCTATTATACCAAAAAAATACTAGGATAATAAAATAAAACAGGATTGGTAATACCTTCAGATTGAAGGTATTTTTAATCCTGTTAATTGAAATCATATAATTATAAGAATAAGGTATTGATAAAATAAATCTTCAGCAGTGAATGATGGTCAAAATTAGTGATGTTAATAAATATAATATAGAGAAGAATTCAACAAATATAGTATAATTCATATTTCTATTACCAATATAAAGCCGAAGGGAAAAAATCTTATATTATATCTCATGTTATGTCGACTTAATTTAGAGCTAGACGTAGTTAATATTAAATTATAAATAATTGACTAAATAAAATATATATACACTGGCGAGCAAAAAATTGAAGTCACTTTAAAATTTTCATGTTCTTTGAAATTTTACTTTTTCAGATAGTATTCGCAAACTCTACATGATTGCGTGTGGTTTTGTAAGCTGAATGTGATACTCTATACTATATACGCATTTTTTTTTCTTGGATTTAATGATTTATTCTGAAAAAGCAGCAAATTAACATTTTGGGCGAAATTGAACATTTTGTTGTTAGGGAAGATAAGGAACGAACAAAATAAAAAAACTTGACACTAATAACGTGTATTCCCTCCTCTTGCATTGATGACTACTTGAAGTCGGCGCATCATACTTTGTATTAAGTTATGGATCACAATCTGGTCGATGCAACAGCAATCTTCTCAGCTCCTGGGCAGTTCTTGGTGCTGGTGTGTGTCTGCGGATCAGTCGTCCCAACTCGTTCCAGACATATTCTGTGGGATTCATGTCTGGACTGCGGGCTGGCCAGTCAAACTGCCTAATTTCTATCTCATCCAGATACTCCCTAAAAATTTTGGCTGTATTATCTTGCATAAAAATACCACGTTCCCCCATAGTCACTATGAAAGGCGTAACATGGTCTTCTAGCACCTCCGTAATATACCTGTGAAAGGTTAGGGAACCATTTTCTATGAAAACCAACTCTATACGAGCTTGTGCAGTGATTCCCGCCCAAACCATAACTGACCCACCGCCAAATGGAAGACGCTCGTTAATGCAAACTTCAGCTTTTCTTTCTCCAGGTCTTCTCCACACTCGTCGACGTCCATCTGACCCAGTGAGGCAAAAAAGCGATTCATATGAGAACAATACCCAGCTCCAGTGATCATTATTCCAACGAACGTGATCTCTGGCAAATGCCAATCTTGCAGTCCTATACTGGCGTTGCAGCAGGGAACCTGTAGCCATTCTTCTGCATGACAATCCAGCAGCATGAAGTTTCCTTTTAACGGTCCATTCAATAACGTTGATATTTCTTACATCTTCCAACTGATTTCGCTGTGAAACCGTAGTAGCTGTCTTGTGGACACCAAAAAACGGTCTTCTAGTTTAGTGGTAACTCTTTTTCGCCCAGACCCTGGTCTTTTAGTGATCAGGTCAGTCTCCAGAAAACGCTGATACACCCTTTGCACACCACAGAGACTAGCACCAACAATTCTTGCAGTTCCACTTTGTCCCCGATCATCTTGTAACAGCGCAACAATTCTTGCCATAACAATCGGATCTAAAGGCATTATGGGCCTGTTAAATCACTACACATTGCAATCGTTAGGCTTTACACAAAGAATAAACAGTAAATTGGAAAGCAGAATGTTCAATTAGCTCAAAGGCATATTTTTCATCAAAGTCGTACTCCAATACATCGAATGATAGCTAATGACAGCTGTTAAGTCTCGGAGGAAATTTGCTTTAACGTCTACTAATCCTTACAAATATTGACGCTAAAATTATTCGCAATTCCTGAAGTGACCTCAATTGCTCGCCGGTGTATATATACAAGGGTTATATGAAATTTATTTGTAAATCATTTCAATATATATATATATATATATATATATATATATATATATATATATATATACATATGGTATTTGAATCAATTGTCATCAAGTTCAATCAATATGTCTTCTTGGGGGATACAAGAAAACTTCTACTCTATTGAAGAAGCGGCTATCGTACGTTTTTAGGTCTCTTTGATAACAAAAACTCATGAACCATATTTTAATTTTGTAAAACCTGCTAAGAGACTTCTTGTTCGCACTTTGTACCTGAATTGTTTTCGGCAACCACGTAAATTATTACTACATCGAGATTTTTATATATTAGATTTGGCCTTGTTTTTATATGAAGATTGTCTTTGGAACTTTTGGGACTTTTTATCGTATAATGGAGATTTCCACTCCCTTAACCTCCAATAGGCCCGATACTCCCTCATTGTGAAATGAAACTCGTAAAATTCATCTGAAGTAAAACGTGCGAAAAGGACTGCGAGAATCTTATTATGTCTATGCAAGCAATTAACATATCGACATACTTGATTTCACGTGTTTTTAAAGAACTGCTCAATTTGCATTTCCATATATATTCCACAAAACGTGAGGGAGAGAATTTCATATGAAAATTCAATTTTATTTTCAACGAAATACCAGCAAAGCATCACAAATCACGAATTATGGTGGAAGCCCAACAAGGGCCAGACGTCGGCATCCCATCGGCATTGCCGGCGGAAATCCCTTCACACACAATCGAGCGCTGTAATCCCGAAAATTATGATTTCAATTCAAACACATTCAAGACTATTAATATGTACTCACTGGCACTATGTTTGCATAATCCGTATGGAATATTTGTCCCAAGCTAGGAAATGTCTGCTGGATGGTTAAATTACAGAAAAGGTTAGTTAGTTCCTCTCAAACAGCTGCTTAAAGGCATTTTCGATTCTCAACATCATCAGTTCACAGATTTTTATATTTTGGGAGTGATGAGTAAAAAAGTTGAGTTTATTCTGTATGAGTGTGCAAATCTATCGTGAAGTTTGACATAATTAATGGTGAACATGTTCTCATACGAATGCTATTTGAGTTGTTTACAGATAATATAAGCATTCATCTTGATGAAAAAAGAAATTGAATCGAGTGATGATTTTCGACATGGATTCAACCAACAGCAGTGTACCAATCAACTTGCTTCGACTTTTGCTGATGAAGTATCATTTTCCGAATGCAATCGTGATTGCACTTCATTACAGCATCAAGTTCGTGATGGTTGTCCAAAATTGGCTGTTATGTCAGAAAACATCTATGCTGTGCGTAAACTGATACTACTTTCCGTGAGATTGAGCCATAGTTGGGCATTAGTTCCTCTCACATACATTTGAATTTCATGAGAATTTGAAGGCTGTCAAGAAGATTTATTCGTTTTGGATACCGTATAATTTGACATTTTCTCAAAAATGTTGGTATAGATGAATGCAAAGAAATGCTGAGAAAATTCAATCGTGGTACTTCCAAAGATGTCTATAAGATTGTGTTGTGACAAACGCCGAATCATGAATTTATCCAAATGAAGCCAAAAGTGAACAACAATCTGAATGAGACTTTCAAGATGAGCCAAATCGTACAACAGTTATTCGCGCACGGAGCACTTCGGAGCAAATGGTCGCCTGTTTTTTTGAAATAACTGGACATGTCCCCTCCTTTCCATTGGAACAACGTAGGAAAGCCTATTCTGAATGATTTAACAGCATTTGTTGTGCTGTGTTGTGAGTATTGGTGTGGTGGTAGTGTTAACAATATAATCAGTATCGCAGAGATAAACTTCACATAGTAACAAGTTTCGTTTTCATATTTCCCAACTTTTCTCCCCACTTATTTTCTGGCGGAGTGAGACTATAATGTGGAGGAACTTTTTTCTGGTCAGACAGAATTATTTTTCATTCCTTTGCACTTATCGTCTCATGAGTCAAAATGATGTGGCATATCCAATTCAATGTGCCCAGCGATATCACGATTAAGAACTTCCAGAACTCCACCACTTCATCAGTGAGACGTGAAGCGATTATGTCGATCTCGATATCTTCCGAGTATAAATTACCCACGGCTTCTTCCAATGTCTTGAAGGGTGTTCGATACATTTCACAGTCAAAAAATCTATTGATTAAAAATTTACAATACATCAAATTGGAAAATCTTTCATGCTCAGTGTCCTGGATTGGGGACACCAGATTTGAAGGAATTTTGCAAAAATTTGAATAGACTTTTGACAAAATTTGTGTCATGCAGATGAACATACATTTATTATCGTTACTAAATCCTTACATTCATTAATCGTCGTTACAAAAACCAAAAGGAGAAATTCCTACTCCACAAAAGAAATTTTTTGCAGTCAGTCCAAAATCTAACAGCGCGCAGACTCTAAATTTAGCACTAAGTAATAAATGACAGCTTGTTATATCACCGCCAAGTCGTCGAAAAAAACTCTTAAAAACTGTCTCCAGAAGAGGAAGCTGGACGCTTATGGTTTGAGGACAAAAATCAAAAAGGTGGCTCTGTAGTTGTTTTGGCTGGAGAATGAAGAATAATTCTTTCGACCATCGCGATCATGATCTGAGTGTTCGGAAACTAATCCAGGCACGATAATTCTTGTTCAAGTTAATCGGATCGGGTCATATTTATATGAGAAGATCCTTTTTAACCTTCTATACCGGTTGGTAAATGCGATCAGCTGACGGGTTGTGTTCCATTTGTCTATGGTTTCTGAAACTTTTTCAATAATTTATTCGCTTTAAATGGCTACCTACTATCAAGTTTCATAATCAACGTTATAGGTTGATGAGGCTTGCGGTTTTTATACTTTTAGGTATTTGAACATAGAGATAGCTTATTATGTAGTGTCAAATTTGAGTACAAAAACCGTGTCAATGGGTAATTAACGCACAAAAAGGTAGTAGAAATCTAAAGTTTTCGGCTATCTACTTAGGAACGCGAAGCACGACCTTTACCCAACTACTTCACGAACAGAATTATTTAAGGGCTCAATATTTAACAATGCAAAAAATGCACAATCACTTGCCAATTGAAATCAAATCGATATAATCTTTTCCTGTATTTTGCAATAATTTGAGGACATATTTACTGGAAAGTGCCTTCTATTCTGTAAACAACTTCTATTCTAATAATAATATTCAATTCCGGGCAAGCTGCACACTGGTTTAATTTTTGTTATGGACTACCATGTACTAATTATCACCTATTACTATTACCTATAATTTTTTTACTCATTGTGGTTTTCTTCTGTTTATCGTATTTTCATCTTATTCGCATTTCTCTCTCAGAATCATAGTTTTCATAGATGAATATTTCTATTAATTGCATAACACCTTCAATAAAAATATTTACCACTTTAGCAGCCTGTATGGTACACTTCGATTCTTAGGTTGAGCATCCTGTCAATACATATAACCCTGATAAAAGAAATGAGTACAAATTATTGAGTTTTTGTACAAATTTTTGAATCATTTGTATGGAATGAAATATAAAGTTCGAAGTTTCTGTTACTGCTGTCATGCTGATCCTGGCAAGAATAACGTTTATGTTTCATGAAATGATTCAATTGTACAATATTAAATAATATGAATGATCGCATAAATTATTTTATTGTCATGTGTCCTTGATAAGTGTGGGATTGATTCGATGAAGTACTCAGAAATTTCTTTCGATAGATACATATAAAACGAGTTTTGTCATACAGATGACCTACTGTTACTGTCATAGAGCAACAAATCAAGTTTATTCCAAAGTATCAAAAAAATTATAGTTCTTGATTTTTTATCATAATCAGTAATCTGAATTGCCACTTTCTCATAATGTATTTATTGAAACTCCAGATATTAATAAGTTCTGAGTGATCTCCGAGGTGAGCTTTGATTTCGCTACTTTAGCTTTTCATAAATAAACCTTTATAGAGAAAGTAATCCCAAGTTTCACATTCAAGCATTTCAGCAAGAATAAACTTTCACGAAATTATGAATATTTCATGAATTTTAATTCATATCTACAGTGACACAATAAAATATTTTCAGTTTGCTACATATCTGTGGTGGAGAGCTTCTATTTTCTCTATTTACTATGAACGGGACTGGAAATTATGCCGGCTTAGGAAGTTGCTCAACTTTCGAATAATTGTTCCACAACTCCAGATATATCAACTTTGAGAATACAGACAAATGAATTACTAGCTTGATGTCAGATTCTGTATATCTTAGCCTCCGAGGAACTTTAGTAATCAAAATAATGAATAATGTATAATTTACAATAAGGGTATTGATAATAATAATCAACAATAAGCTAGATTCCATTTGTTAGTAATACCTACAATTGGTATTTGATATAGTTTCCATACTAATGTTACGTGTGCGAAACACTTATTTTTAAGGGATACAGTTTTTAGACTGGTTGTTTGAAATTCATGAAAACTGAAATGAAATGATCCATAATCTTTTATACCTCCACAAAAATAGTGAATAATCGATCTTTTTTCTTAGTTAATGAACATTATGACGACTTTTTATCTATCTAATGTTTGGAAACTAAACCAAAGAAATAACTAATTCCATAAAATTTTCCAAATGTTCTCTATTTTCTATACAAAGATAAACTCTACTTTTCAACTTCTCTCCGATATTTCATCTTTTGTCTGAAGCTCGGTATAAGCTGCTGTTATTTTCCCCTTCCCATCGTCAGAGTCCTATTCCATCAAAGAACGAAGACTAGAGGCATTGTAGAACCCATTCTATTGCTCCTCTTCGACCAATCGATCTGTAATGGAATCTAACGGCCACAACGTAAAAGGAAGCTGCATGTGTTGGATGTGAAAAAATATTCCTGCAAATTTTTTTCCCGAAGCAAATCTCACTAACACTCATTACTTAGATTTCAACTGTATACTTTTTACAGCCCTGATTCGCCTGTACGGCAGCGCTTCAATCGCGTAAGTTAAAAACAAACTTTGAGCTGGCAGTAATTGTTTTCAAAAACAATATTCAAGTTATTATATTCTTATAGTATTATCAAAATTTGTTTTTCTAAGTGGTGTCTATTAATTCAAAATACAATAAAAATATAACAGGAGTTTTACATTGATCCTTCGAGACGAGTATTCGATGAAAAGCAAAAAGTCAAAACGTTAAGAGAAACATTCTTTTTTTAATTCATGGAAATCTATCAATTTCTAATATTCAGAAAAATAAAAAATTATATAAAAGGGGGAGGGCCAGCTGATCTATCTGACGGATACAAAATAGTCAGATGATAAGTTCATAATCACGCTGTTTCTCTTTTTAATTGAAAGCCTATTCATGAAGAATCGGCTTACAGTGGGATATTTAGACTAATTCTCTAAACATTTGAGGAAATAAGATAATTCGAAACAGCTTATGAAATCCTGGGATTCATGCTAATACACCAAGTAACAGTATAAGATAATACTACAAATAAGGAAGGGAAGCTAAAAAAATCTGGAAAGGAATTACCTATCATTGATGAGCTAGAAACTTTTATCAAAATCTTAGGAGTTTTTGGAAAGACTATAAGCAAAAAATTAAGAAGCTATTTCTTTTCATAAATGTCATTTTTAAGGCATCAACAAAAATAAGGGTAGTCTCTTTCGAAAATTTCAAATGTACTTACACCAAAAAAATCTCCTCATTTACAACTGTCCTTAATTAGGTGTCAATCAAAGATAACAATTTAAGGTTTGAAGTAAGATTTGTAAAAATTGTCTAAGAGGAGGTCATTCAATGGAAAGCTGCAAATTTGGTCATTGTCGTAGATGCAATCAATGTCCCTGATATGATTTGATTTCAATAATTTTGAGGCTCAAATTTTTCAAATACGATTATATAATTACGGTTGACGTCAGCAAAATGTACCAGCAAGTGCTCGTTAATGAGAAACATCGCAGTTTGCAAAGAATATCATCCCATATCAAGATCTAAGAGTAGACACAGTAGAGAATATGAATCATTTTAATGTTTCTCACAAAATGTTGGTAGAAATGAGAATGATGTAAATTTTACCTTGATTAGGAATTTATTCTAATATACTCTTATGTTTGAAATACATATATCTCAGGATAATATAAATGTTTTAATCCAGAAAATTCAAAATTCCACCAAAAACCACAAAAAAAATACAGAGAATTTTACCTAAAAAGGTAGAGCAAAGTGTCATATTTGTTTATTTATCAATTTTTTTTTTCAAAATACCAACATTTAGAGGCTATCACTGGATTCATTTCTCAAGGATTTTTTAATGGCTCTTCGTAGGTTTGTTTCCAACTCAAAATTATTTTGACCGAAGATGGCACTAATTTTAAACAAAGAGCTACAGAACTTAGGTCAATTTTTACGCAAAAACAAATCTCAGTTGGTGAATTATTTTTCCGAGGAAAAATTGGATTGGCGATTCATACCTCCTTTCAATCCACATTTTGGCGGCTCATGGGAAACAACATGCAAAATAGATATTCAAACAGTACTTAATTCCAGGCCACTTTTTCCTTTAAATAATCACCCATCAGACTTTAAAACTCTCACTCCGGCTCACTTTCTAATTAAAAGAAGTCTAACGTTGTTACCAGAATCACATTTTGATAACAGACTCAAAAATAGACTTGACATTCATCAAATAATTTATAAATGAATTGCAGCAACGCCAAAGGTGGAAAACGCATGAAGGAAGAAGAATGGTCAAGGTTGTGTGTTGCCACCATTAGAACCTGCATTGGGGAGATTAGCCCTTTACCTATTAACAAATATGGAAACAGCGTGCCTTCTGATAATCAGCCTTTCAGGTTCGGGGACATATTAAGGATACTTTCTTGTTACGGACCTGATTAGCCTGTGTGGCGGCGCTTTAATCAACTGGGAATATAACAGACGTTTAGTTGGTAGGAATTGTTTAGTTTTCAAAGAATAAGCATGTAGTTATCATATTTATATAACATTATTAATTTGTGTTTGCTTAAGTGGTAAGTATTCGTTTCAAATACAATAAAAAGTATCTTTGAACAATCGACATTTCACAATAATTATTCCCAATATTTCGCAGAGAGCAATGAAGATCCATAACATTACTGTTAAATATGATTGACTATTTCCTTCGAAAAATTTAAGCCAACCAAAAAGCTGCAATATTTTATGTTTACCTAGCAACGATCAAATTTCAGCGATAGTACTGCACTAGTGCAAATTATCGATAATTTGCACTAGTGTCAAATTTTCGTCTAGGATTAATAAACATCATTTGGTTTTAATTTTATATTTTAAGAAAAGGAACAATTATTGTTTATTTTAAATTAAATTTTTCTCAGGAAATAGTCTGCCAAAATGCCCTCTCGTGCATGTCAAATTGTCTCATAATTTCCTCGAGTGCGCATTCGCGCACTCGAGAAAATTAAATTATCAACAATTTGACATGCACTCGGGACATTAATATTGATAATATCCTCGAATCAAGTAAATAGAGCTAATCACCGTTTGGCTTGAGTGATTTCGTCATTATAATAAATCTGTATTGATGCAATATCTTAGTTATTCCCAAATGATTTTTTTCTACTTTCTGTTAATCTATTTATCTCTTATATATAGAACTTTCCAAAAACAAAGTAGATATACAATTGAATAATTAGATATAAGAAGGATATAGCAAAATTAATAATCATGATTCTCAACACAAACTAGTCATTTATTTTGATCGAACAACGCTTATATCTTAAATAACGAATATTATTTGAAATAAAGGAAACGATAATGGGTGTTCTTCATAGTTAGTCAAGCAACTATGAATAAACCTAACTAACAAATAGTTATTACGAACTACTTTTGTTAACAACTTTTATACCCTGTAACAGTTATCTGCTTTATTCTCTGTTACTTTCCGATGTACTTTTGATTCTGGTTTATAAACCGAATCAATCCTTCAGAAGTATAGCATATTATATCTTGATTCTGATCACAATTGAGTAATCTTAAAAAACATTGGAAAAATATCAAACCAATCAAAAGTTTCGAAATTTGGATTGAATTGCCTTGGGCACAGTTTCTTATTGTGGTATGCTCCATTTGATCTGGCAGCGCCAGTGAAGGAAATAAGACATTTTAGAGGTGAGTATGGTGATGATAAGTACGCTGAAACCAGTTGAACAAATTGGTAACCTGAGTATTTGCTGTTAGTGTTACTTATGAAGCTTTTGAGGTACGGAGTCGTATAAGAAAGAAGAACAATTGTTAAACACAATTTGCTTTATTCGAAATCGTCTTGTCTTCGCTGTATACTGCGTGGTGAACAGCTGCTAAATCTTTCAAATATTAAGACATCTACCGGTATTTCCCTTCTACTAATCAGCTGGACCTGCGCGGATTCCGGTCAAGACTTAGCAAAATATTTCTACTTACAACGATATTTCCTGGTTGGCTTGTTACAATAAAAACATTTTGCATCAAATTCAAATCCAAGAAAAAAACGTGTATGAGACAAGCAGTGAGAGATTTTTTACTGTTACTGTATTTTCAATAAAATTATTAGGAAATGACATTTAATAATAAGTAAAAATGAAAATGTGTACACTCGCTAAATAAATAGAAAAAAAGGCAAAAAAAACTATTAAGAAGTATAAAGTGGAAAATAGTAAGTTGTTCTTGTAGAATTATCTGATAGAGGTGAGAATTGTTATGGTTGAGGATGTTTATAAAGCACAAATAAATAGAAGTCATTTCAAAGTTACAGAAACTAGTGTTTGATGATAAATTATTATTAGTAGACAAACATTATAAGTATACCAGTAGATGAGGTTGGCCAAATGATAGAACTAAACAACAGTTTTAAGAAAATATATGGCTGATTCAAAATGCGAGTAGAAGTTATTGAAATATAAGAGCATGGAATTCTTTGAATTCATATACGAAAATTAACAACTTTATCATCCATATAACAGAAAAACTAGTTCTCAATTTGAAGAAAAATTGAAAGTTATTAATATCATTATTTCGAGCAATCATTTTTTTTATTTAGAAGCAAATAATTACAATTTGATATTATTATCAATAAGTGAATTCAATCTTAATTTGAAGCTCACGTGATATCACGAGAATTTAATATAAACCATCGCTTCGTGTATTTGGCAACAGTTAAGTATTTAAATAACAGTAAGATTCTATATTCAATAACATCATGAAGTTGGTATTATTATTTGTCTTCATTTTATTTATAGAAATTATCAGTGGTAAGCTTTATTATTTAATGAAAATTGTTTATGATTATGTTAGTCTATTAAAATACTTGTTTGTGTGATTTTGTTAAATTTGATTTGCTAAATTCTAATTTAACTATTTCTGATTACTATGAATACCATTAAAAGAATTCCAAACTTGCATTATCTTTGCAAATTATTCGTGATTGCTCCTGCATTCATTCATAAATTAGATATGTTTTTTTATAAATTAATTTTCAAACGGTTGGAGGCTAGATACACTGCTATGAGTAGTGTATTCTAACTCATTTCGAATATTTCGAAAACATGTGAAATTCTCAGATGTAGTTCGTGAAGTTGATTCTTCGTAGTTAAGGACACAAGAAAATATCAATTTATTAAAACAAATGTCAAATTAATAATGGAAAATAATAGTAGGAATCTGGATATAGGATTTTAAATTATCAGTAAACTTCAAATTACTCTATTCACGTGTGAAATGCAGTTATTTGATCAAAACACTTTATTGGTCAGTTTGAAACTGGTTTATGCTGTAAGAAAATAAGTTTATATGATAATTTTGTTTTCCACCAACTCATTCTGATCTTATTATTAACTCCAAAGCTGATTAGAACAGAACATAGCTACAAATGATAACAATATACTCAACATAATACTTACTATTGATCCTTATATGGATTGCTACAGATTGCTAGAAAATTATTTTGAATTCATATTTTCAGCTGGGACTATTGATTGCCCACCAAATTCAAATTGGAAGGATATAGGAGGATCCAACTGCTACTCTCCTGTCCCTACATGTCAAAATCCAAACCCAGAGTATGTAAATAATCCGAATGGATGTTTGGAGAATTTGATAAGAGCCTGTTGGTGTGATGAAGGATACTTAATGAATGATAACAAATGCGTACTCAAAGAAAACTGTCCTCAGAAATAAACTACGATGCAAATTCATTGTTTTTAGTATAAATGTATTCATTGACTTCAATAAATAATATAGTTTCTAATACCTCTCACTATTTTGAAAGTTTGTTATCCTTAATAAGGCGTTCTTTTGAATTACACTGAAGATATGACCCTGAAATATATGTCGATATTGTATCAACTTTCAGTGGACTCAAAATACTCTTATATTTTCACATTTCAGAAGAAGTTATTGTAATGTTTTTCTTACTGATTTAAACTATTTCTAACGGTGAAGTTACATACTTACACCAGACTTACTATTCATAATAGTCTATTTATAATAATTAACTGTTCACTTCTTATATTATTCATTTAGATTCACTTCTGTTTCGATCCATTCATGATGACATTGAATTATGTACTGACTCTTCTTTGATTAACAAGCACATATTTATACCTAAAAAAAGTTCTCGCATAATTCTCTAAATAGTAAACGAACGAATAAATGATTCTGGAATAATATGACCGCTATATATAGAAAGACTTGTAGGAAAAACATAATGAAACGCTTGCTGAGAATTTTTGTAACCCGCGAATTCAAAAAAGTTCACGTCCATCATAACAAACAGTATGACTTCACAGTCCACGTCATGGACGAATTAGTAACAGTATTCTTCTATAAACGGCAAAAGTAGTCACATTCAAAATTCTAAATCAGGAATTTCACATTGTATCAGCAGTTTGTCTGCCCATACCACTAAAATGTGGTAATTATTGAGTGAATTACAAAACTGATCACAATGGTTGTATATATTCGACCATGGTCGTTTCGAGACAATTCAGCATACGCGATTTTCCAATAAAAGTAACAAGAATCCATGAGATTTGAACAAATTGCATTCATTTATCGAAGTTTGACTAGAATAAATATTATTGACATGGTTAAAAAATATTCATCTATATTATATTTATAATATATAATCGGGTTTCGTAATGATTATCGTAGTTACTTACTGAAACACATGTCGTCATGGAGACGATATTTGTTTAAAATATCGGTCCAATAAATATAAGTGACAATAACAATTGCCAAATCTTTTTTGTTAAGAATTACGTAAAAACTTACTATTTAGTACCCCTATACGGGGCTCAAATATAAATCGGAATTTTTTAGTATAATGATAGTGACTGCAATGGATGTTGGATTGGTCTATCACGAAGCGTAGAGAACTGCTGGGATCAAGCAACTCCGCTTTTTAGTGTACTCATAGCCATGATCGAGAAGGATGTGCGCGCTTTCTGTTGCGCAACGCATCCTTATTCGTTTTTTTGGTCGAAGACAATTCATCGAAAATTTTGGGGATGAGTGCGTCTCCAAGACTCAAGTGTAGGAATTTTGTTCCGCTTTTAGGCAATTTTACTACATGCGGAGCGCCCCAGAATAAGTGTTACCGATGAGAACGGCAGCGCTGTAGAACAACTCATTTTGGAAGACCGAAGTAGTACTATACGTAATCTAAGAGCCAGCTTAAAGCTTTATTACGGTACCTGAAATTTCGTCCAGTGAAACTAATATTCACACTTTCTCGGGTTCAACCCATACCAGAAAAAACGGAACAAGCAAATCTTGAGATATTTTGAGTTTGCTAATACCATTGGCGACCATCAATACGGCTTTTGTAAACATAGATCAACCGGGAATCTCCTGGCCTATAACATGGTCAAGTACAACATTGGTGTTCTTCAGAGTTCCATCCTGTCACCTTCCTCCTGTACATCAAAGATCTACTCGATAAAACTGAAAACCCACACTGGTGTTATCGCTTGAATCAATCGCCCCAATAAACTTGGCTAACACCCACATCGGTACGCAGCAACAGATCACTACCATCAATACCAATGTTGAAAACATTCTAGAGTATGGTAGAAGTAATCTGATTGAGTTTTTACAAAAACGGCTAGCACCGCAGCTTAAGATTTGGTCTCATCTGAACATAAAATATCATCATCACCGCAAGTCCCAGATTCGTCTATCTTCAGAGTTTTTGGAGCAAACCCTGACAATACTTGATTCAATACAGAAGAGAGCGATTTGACTTATAGATGATCCATATTTAACAGAATCTTAGACTGACTGTTTCGCCGATACTACAAAGACAGATCTGACCAATATAATCCCACAATGAGCTGTATTTGCTAAACCTACTCGACAGGCAGACGTTGCTCATGAACGAGTTCGTCTGAAGACGCCCAGAACGTCAATTTAACGGGACTCCTACCTTTGGAGAAGTGCATGCCACGTCTTTTTCGAACATTACAGCCTACAGGACTTGAAGATCAATATCCGTCTCCAGACGCCAGGCACCACTTAAAATAATCGAGTGTAATAGGGTTTAACCTCTTATGCTTACTTTGGACATGAAGAAATACTTTCAATGCTCTCACTTGATAAAAAAACACCGTCAAAACATAGTACTTAACCGTTTTAATTGCAATATTCTCTCTACTCATCATACAACAATTTTATTGCATAGTTTTTGTCCTATCAACATATGAAATTGATGTAAACCGCAACATGACCTTTGGACAAAATAAAAATTTCCAATCAAACTTATAACTGCGGAAAAACTATCTCCGATCCAAAGTTTTATTATGTAAATAAGACACCAAATATAGAATTCAGAGAAATATAAGAAATGAACATGAGGCAAGTAGTGAGGAATTTAGTACCGCTGTATTTTCCACAATGACCATTCTTTTTTTTAATTGTTCTTATAATTTCTCTCTCCCTAAGAGGAATGAAATATAAATCATATATTTCCCTATATGTACCAGATAAATTTGATAACGGATTTTATTTTTCAATAGTTTCAAGACATTGGTATTGGTAATTAATTTGATGTACTATCTAACTCTTCCTACATAGGTGGAATCTCGAATAAAATCTTAAATACTCCAAAAAGAGAATAGTTTGAAAGTATGTTGTGAAACTTAATTTTCATGAATAATCAATTGTGAATTATTATCAATGTTTCCAATTAATTTTTATTGTATGCTCATTGTTATGCAAATTTACACCGTTTACAGTGTATTACAACTGCTTTCTATTTGCCTAGAAAAGATTAGAAAAACATAATTCAACCTTATCACTGCAAACTATAGGAATAGGAAAAATGAGACTAATATTCATACACCCTCCAAAACCACAATTCAATCATATGAAGTATAGTAACTGGTTGAATTAATTAGTTATTTTTGTGTCTCACAATCTATATATGTACTATATATAATACTGGACCACCTTGTATAACCACTATATAGAAACTTGTATGAAAAACAATTGTAATCGTTTAGTTTTTGATGGAAAAATGTAAAAAGTAATCGTTAATTCAATTGAACAATCAGTCGTTAAAAAATGTAGTTCATGGGTTAAAATAAGTTATTAGTGCAACCAATATTTTTTAATGTAATGCCATAAAATAGGGAAGTTTCAATAGCACTGATGATGAAATAATATAGATTTGTTTACTAAAATTGAGTGAGTGACCTTTATTTATTTTGTGTAATGTGTGATCAATGATATTTTCTGTTTTTCTCTCATAGCTTTATGGATATTAATTGAGAAAATCCAGATTTTTATCAATCATACAGGATGTTCCAAAAGTGAACAAACGGTTTCTCAAACAGTATGTCCCATATTTTATTTTCGAGTTCTACGTGGACAATCAGGTCAATTTTGAAATATATTTACTTCCCATATAAGATTTTACGATGGGCCCAGTATAGGCCCAAACTTGGGCTAAGTATGTACAACTCTGGCCCTAGCTTGGAAGCCATTATTGGCTCAAACAAGATAGGACTCTGGGACAATAACAATATCCCTCGCTTGGTTTGCAAGCCTGGACCAGGCCTCTGGCTGCGTAGATAAACCCAAGACTGCTCTGCAACCATGGACCAGAAATTTCTATTAATGCGCTCCACTAATTTTTGTACATAAAAATACCAGTTAAATACTTAAACAAATAAATAAATGATACTATTTTTCATTATCCTATTTTTTGGGTTTTTTATGCATGAAGGAATTTTATTCATATAAAATTACTTATTTCTTGTAATGTTCAGATATCTATTATAGATAAGATATTAGAACAAAACTTTATATAGTTATTGAAAGTTCTGACAAGATTGGCTAACTATAAGATAGCCGAGGTTGGGTTACCCAGAGTTCAGCCCAGATTGTGTTACTATAGGGTGGCCGACGTATGGTTATTCAGAATTCTGCCAAGCCTGGCAGACTATAGATGGCCGGAGCTATGTTACCCAGATTTCAGCCAGGCTTATGCCATTATTGGTTTGCCAAATCCGGGTTTCCCAGCGTTGCCAAAGCTAAGCCCCGTCGTTCAAGTCTGCTCCTACACGGCTTAGGTATTCCCCAGGTATTAAGTTCTTGAGATATTCCATTTTTTGCTGATATGAAGAGTTGGAATTGAAGATCAATACTATAAAATCTATTTAAGTTCATAACATTTATTAAGGATATTATGAACTATCAAGCGTAATATTTGTTGTTCCATAATTTCTACGAGTAATAGGGAAATGCATTGCTTATCACTCTTATTTTCCTATCATGGTGCACAAGTGTTTTCTATATCTATCTGCAACCATTTTTTTAACAATGGCATTTAAACGGAAAATGATATATTTTCCTTACTAGTAATGTTATATGAATTTACCTGACATCAATTCCTGACAAATCCTTTAAATGTAATAAGCAGAAATGGTGTTTGTGTATTATCCTGTGATCATAGTTACAATATTGCTTACATAATTTCAACTTTTAAATTTTTGTTCCAATGATAAGACTTTGTGGTAACATATCAAGAGATAAATAATATTATCTCCGAGATAATATTATTTATCTCTTTATAATAACATAAACATGCTCCTAATGATGGGCAAATGTTATGAAAACATCCTGGTTTATGCAACAAATTGAACTATCCCATCCGCAAAAGGAATACGGGTACTGTTGCAGGAAATTGGGAAAGACGGCAATTACCAACGACAAAGATAATGAATTCATGTTATGAAGATCAGTAGTTGAAAATTCTAAAGCAAGCATCAAAAAATTGGCATATATAGAAGTATAAATCATTTCAGTGTTTCTAGTTTTCTTAGAAATAACAAATACTATCGGTATCATATTCAGCTGCTTTCGCTTACGGGCCTTTCGTCGAGTCACAAAGGGGGAAAACTATTGCAATTGTGGTTACCTAAATTGTCAAAAGCCTCGAAGGTGTATTGCGTTTTAGGATCTCTTTTAGCATATAACTTCAAATATCAGAGTAAAGAATTAGGTGTAGATACCGCATCGACTTATTTCCAATTAGCTCTAAGGAGTTATTTAACTGATATAAATTATTTCTTTTCTTATTTATTCAACTATTTATTATTGGATAGATAATTTCCATTGTCATGCCACAGAAGTTAAATGGAATTCGTGATATTTAACACTAATTATATATAATTTGGTAGTTCAATTATGATATAGGGTGTTTCATTTGAAAACCGTATATTTTATTTGGTCAATTATTCTTGAGATATCCTATGGGGGTAGAAATAATTTTGAAAGGTAGCCGTACTTGTTGTTCATATGACTATACAATGGTAGCCTAATTATAATTTATTTGTATTAAACTTATATACCAATTATTCATTTCCGAAAAAAATAGAATGTATCAAAAACAGCATATCGTAGATACATGGAAGATCAATTATATTTGAGCTAATTTTCCATGAACACTCCTAATATGTTATTGAAGAGAAACTGTTTAATTCCAAAAAACTTTTGCTAGATTTGATTAACTATTCTTCCAATATCAATTTCAGAAGACAGTTATGCGATGAACAATCAATATTTCATAAATACGCTCGACTCATACCAAATTAAGGAATGAAAAATAATGTTAACTCTCCGTGAAAAACTCTGTAAACATCTATAGCAAACCGTCAGTCCACGTGAGCTCATCATCTCCACTGTTTACCAATGAAAACAAACAAGTTACAGGTCACTGGTCTCTTAGACTAATAGACTTTGCATTACAAACTTGAGATTAAAATTCTTTGTCTATATGATATAGTCAATTGATATTATGTTAATAAAAAATTAGAAAAGATACTGGCATTTGTATTATTTATTTAAATCAACAAATGTACTTATACAAAAATAAAATATTGAAGAAGCTTCATTTTTAAGGACAATTTTCTTTGAGTACACATTTCTCATCATTCATCAAGTATCCTTCATTACACCAACAATCCCTTATCAAATCCATTGTACATCCTTGCGGATCATTTATGAATTTTGGATTTGGATTTTGACAAGTAGGCACAGGATAATAGCAGGTAGACCCTCCCAACTCCTTCAATTTCGAATTAGGTGGACAAGTGGTTGGTCCAGCTGTGAATAGAGAAATAAAATCAAGATAAATTTCAATAAATATACGAAGATCTGTTCAACAAATAATATACAAAGATAAGTGTAAATTTCTCACAATGTACGACGGTAACGATACGAAAAAAAAAACAAGATTTTTTAGGAAAATGTTGATATGTGAAGTTCATAATTTTATTGACTGAGGTTTGCTTTATGTCCATTGTTGTTGTTGTATCCTAGTGAATCCATACATGTCTCTCCTATTGGAAAGGAATATCATAAATTTGTATGTAGTATTCAACGAGTAAGATGTATATGCATTTTTAATGTTCTTCGACCATAAGTATCATTTTCTCAAAGCTCCCAATATTAATTAAATGCACCCTGTAACCGTTCAAGATTTTGTTGTTAACTCAACCTAAACCTTGATTCAACTGTAGTCAGAGTTTACTACTCAATGATGGTGGTATTTAAAAACGCAATGATGCTTGGTACAATTTCCCTTATCACGTAGCATCTAAAAAATTTAGAATGGTCCCTGTGTTTGAATTAATTTAAGGAAGTATATCAACAATGTGTGGTATAATTATAATATATAATGTAATTACATTACACTTCCATTACATTACTTTCTGTTTTAATAAACTCTAGTTCCATAATCGGTCGAAGGAACTTCTTTATATTAATTGAATCAGTATATTTAAGAGCTAATATTTATAGATACTTTTTCCATGATTTCATGTTCAGACATTAAATTCAACCTAAAGAATTCTGTCAATATAATTTTTTGTACACTCAATATTCTTAGGATTCACGGCAAAGTTTTTGACTAGCTCATATTATGATGGAGGAAATTTGTGCTAATATATATGAATAAATGAACAGAAACAGAGACAATGGTAGAAATTTTTGAAGAACAATGCAATATCTTATGTCTTACAGGAACAAATCAACAAAACCAATGAAAAATAAATATCCCCAAAAATATGGTTTCTACAATTTGTTTCTGAACTTTGACTTTAGTAGAATGAGCAATCAGCGATGTTTACATATTATATTGATACACATTTATTATTATCACATGGCATTTCTATTTAATTATAAAATAAATAATAAAAATAAAATTTCTTATAACAATAATACATTTTAAACAAGAGTTTCAAAATACTGTAATCAATCACATTTTACTTACCACTAATCGTTCCTATGATGAAGATGAAGACAAATATAAATACAAACTTCATAATGTCACTGAATTTTGAATGTGTATATGTTTACTAAAGACTGTTGCCCGACAGACGAGCATTGGATTATATTAAATTCTCATTAGGTCACGTGAGCAACAATTAATTTATTGATAACAATTTCAATATGTAATTATTTGGTCCCAAGTCATAATTATTTGAAATGATATGATAAAATAAAACTCATATACCAAATGTCAAGCTCCAATGTTTCTGTGATTCAAATTATAATTATCCGATAACATCTACTGTATTTACTACTATCACTACATCATGTAGAGCATAAGTTCCCAAACATATTTTTCTGCTGCCCACTTTGGAAACAAATTATTTTTTAGCGCCCTCCTTTTTCCACCTACCTATACTATAACTTCAAATGAAATAAATCATTGTCAGCTATATTAGCGGAGATTAAACATTAATTTTGAAACGATACATTTATTATAGATAGACACAAGAGCGCTCAGGTCTCAAGTTAACTATAGCTGGTTATACCTTCCAATGAGAATGATTATTGAAATGCAACTTCATAGTATTCACACAGATTATCATTCATTCAAAATAACACAAATAATCCATTTTGATGTTTAATAAGTCTTTTAATATCAGTCAAAACAGCCGCAAATCGTCACGTTCAATAACATGCAAACGATTTCTCTTTTTAGTAAACAGTGTTGCCACAACACTAAATACACGTTCACACAAATATGACGATGGGAATGCTATAAACGATTTTCTCGTTCGTTGTCAATTCTATAAAATCTTTTACTAACTGAGGTGATATTGACTCTTGATAGCAAACGAACGATTGAAGTAGCCGTTCATCTAAATTCTTTACAACCAAATGTTATTAGTGATTAACGCATCCAATGTATTGAAGATGGTCTCAGAATGTCTTGCCAACAATAGTTCTTCACACATTTTCCCATATTTAATAAATCTCACCTATTTGAAAAATTTTGTAACAGATAATATGAGTTTCATTCGACATTCAAATGTCATTTGCAATAGCTAAAGAAACTTGAAAAACAGGGGTTCGATTTCAAAACAAACGATGCGCGTCAGTGCTCAAACGTAACCTTTATAAACTTTTTTTGGCGTTATAAGAATACTTATATCACAATTTTGTGTTAATAGGTTCCTTATTGAATATCCTTTGTAATAGTTTAGGAAAATAAGCGAAGTCGATAACAGCAGCCCTTTCTTGTGATTGGATTTCATTTTGTAGAAAAGTATGTAGGTTAAGTTAGGTTAGGTAAGGATAGGTTTCAACGATCAATTTAAATATTACAATCACTGAGAAATAATTACAATTATTTGATTCTTTAAACGCAAAAAAGAACCTGAAGGGATGATTTCCGTGTCCTTTGTTGGTCAAGAAATCGTTTAATACATTTATTTTTGCTATCTTTAGATTGATTGTTCAGGTGAAAGTTACGGATTCAAAACTATCGGACATAAGCCGTCCCTTACCTTCAGATAGAAGTGTAAAATATTTATTTCGTCAAACACACAGGCTGATTCAGACTATAGAAACTATTTCAATATAAAAGAATGAAGTTCCTCAAACTTGATATACGAAAATCTCATAATAATATTATCATTCATTTCGCAAAAACAATTAGTTCTCATTTCTAATTAGTAATTATTAGTGTCAATATTTCGAATAAACATGGGTTTTGTTTGCTAGCGAATAATCATGATTTAATATTGTTATCAATTACTAAATTCAATTTTAATTTGAGGCTCACGTGATATAATGAGAATTTAATATAAACCATCGCTTAGCGTACTTGGCAACAGTTTAGTATTATTTATCGTACTTTTAAGATTCCATATTCAATAACAATATGAAGTTGATATTATTATTTGCCTTGATTTTATTCATAGGAACGAACAGTGGTAAGTTTTATCATTTGTTAGAAATTGATTGATCTTTGAAAATACTTATTCGTAATAAGTGATTATGTTTATACACAAACTTGTAATTTGAGTTAGAGAATTATTTTATTCATTATTTCTTAATTAGGATGTCGAACAGCTATAGTCCATTCCAATGAAAGCAATGAAAATAGCAAACTTGCATTATCTTTGCAAAATACTCGCACACTGATCCTTTAAACATCGGTTTCTTCAATAAATAAGTTTTTATAAGTACATTATGGATCAGATTAAAGATAGATATATTGGTATTAGTATTATATCCTAACTCATTTCTCCACAGCTTAGTACACAATTGGAAAATAATAGTGAGAATATGAATTTGGAGTTCTGAATTATTAGTCACCAAATTTTTTTCAACCAATCACAGTACTTCTTTACATATGATTTGTACTTGCTGAACAAAACTTTGCTTTGCAAGAAAATAAGTATTTGAAATGATTGTGCTTATCATTGGCTCATTTTGATGATCTCATATTTACGTTCAAAGTGATAAAAGTATACTGCTTTATTTTTAGCCAGAGGAGATCTTAATTTTGATCTATATATGATTGCAAACAAAATACTGAGTACTAAATTATATTGACTTTCACATTTCGAACGATGATTCCACCAAATTTGCCCCGCTCATGAGAACTACCCTTTTTGATATCGAAAAGTTTAACAAAGATATCTTGGAAATTATATGGAATCCGTATTTTTATTTACAGCTGCGATAGTTGGATGCCCGCCAAATTCAAATTGGAAGGAAATAGGAGGATCTAACTGCTACACTCCTGTCCCTACGTGTCAAAATCCAAATCCAAAGCATGTGGTTGATCCGAATGGATGTTATTTGAATTTGATAAGAGCCTGTTGGTGTGATGAAGGATACTTGATGAATGATAACAAATGCGTTCTCAAAGAAAACTGTTCTCAATAATAAAATATAATGCTAATTCAATTTCTGCTTCTGTTTAAATATATTGATTAACTATTAATAAATAATATATAATTTATGATGATTCCTGATATTCGTCTCAATTGAGAAACTATGTCATTTGTAGACAAAAAGCATAACCTTTTGAACTTAGTACATTCAAGAAATGATACATAATAGATACACAAGAGGTTTTGTACCCTCAATAGATCCTGAAATGTACCTGAAATAAACAATTTTATAAATTAATTAATTAAAGAATCGATTTCATTTATTCTCCATTGAAATTTCAAAAAGTTGTGATGGAACAAGCATATAGAGTTGTGGTTACAGGAAAATTAATATTTTATATCCTTATACATCGAAAGATAGCAATAATACTGTAACGTTTTTGGGGGTGGTGAATTAATAAGCACTGCCACTTCAGTTCTTTACACACTTAAATAATTCCTACGATTACTTTCTCTAATTCGTTCTTTTCACTACGACTATTTATTTAAAACTTAACTTACTGCGTTACATAAACTTATTCACATACCACCAATAGACTTCTACAAAGTTCTAGAGCAAGAGAAAACACAAGAAATAAATAAATAGAATTTCCTAGAAATTATTTGATAAAAATACTGCGATGAACCGCCTTCTATAATAAAATGTTCATCAAAGGCGCGTTCTCCATTAATAAAAAACGTATTAAAGGCGCGACGTGAATTCGCCAAATTTTAAAATTCCATTCTAACTGGACAGGGCCGGCCTAAGGACCCATTTGGCAAGCTTGTCCGTAAAAATATTCATATTGACTCAATTAACGAGATATAAAATAGAAAAGTTTCACTTATTGAATAACGATTGGAATGCTATAAAGAATCAATAAACAATAAACCACAATCCAGGCTATAATTGCGATATCGATTTGAACTTGATTTTAATTTCCTCGTTTGTCGTCAATTTTATAAGGTCTTTCTCCAGCTGAGGTGATATTGCATGTTGATAGCCAACGAACTTCAGTATGAAACAGCAAATTGTTGAAATTTTCTTCACTAGTAACACAAATCTGATGAGATAATCAATCATTCAATGAGATATTACGGATTTTATTGATGCCTTAATGGCATGTTGGAATGAAGTAGTCGTTCACTTAGATTCCTGGCAACCAAATTCAATGGATAACGCAAATTAAAACAAGGACATGGCACCTTATCAAAGCAAGATCGCTATCTGTGGTAGCTGATATAATATTCTTCAAGAGAATTTTTTTCTTATCACAAATCTCTTCCAATATATTAAATATGGTCTCTCCTTCTGTATCCATCTCTAAATATCTTGCAAACAATAGTCCTTCACAAATTTTCTCATCTTTAATAAGCCTCACGTGAGACAGAAGTTTGAATTTGGATGAATTTAAAAAAATTAAAGTACCTACCTGACTGATGTAAAAGAGTTTTATCACTTAGTATACACTTGTTAAATTCGACATTACAAGGCGATCCTATTAAATATTTTCTCTAATTAGTTAATATTTTTTCTCTGAAAAAATAAAAAATATGAATGGTAAATTATTAAGTTAAATCACGAAAATATCGATTATTAAAATGGACCAAACGAAATCATAGAAACCAGAAGTGCAATAAAACAAACTCAAATATTATCCCGTGTGAAGTTATCCATGGATGACATTATTGTAAGCTACCAAATATTGAAGATTAGAAGAAGAAAAAAAATTAAACACGTGCTTTTGTACATATTCCAAAATTCTGAAACGAAGACCTAAAAAATTGTATAGAGTTCAACAAAGAGTACGTTTTAGTTAAGAAATCGATTGAAAAATTCATTTTTGCTTTCTTTAAATTATACATGTTGTCCCTGTGGAAGTTAAGGATTCATAACCATTTGGCATGAGCCGTCCGTGGCCTTCAGTGAGTAGTGTAGGATGTTTTTCAGTCAAACACACACATATGTGATCATCCATTAAAATTAATGGTGTTCGAATGTATAATTTATAGAGTATACTTAAATATGAGCTCTGATTTCTCTACATTGAAGGCCTATTACTTAGAAATGAGGTGTCTTGTCTTATGAGAAAATTTGTTTCATGTCACAGCATTATTTTCACGTCATCTACACACTCCCAGATTTTTTGCATCAAGTCCCGGGGCACCCTGTACATAAAAGTATAACATACGATATTGATTTGAATATATATCTTTCTCCTCCTTCTTCTAGTTTATTTTTGTTAATTAATAGTATAGGAAGCCCTTCACAAGTGGCCATAGTGAAGGTTATTTTATAATAGTATACAGTTTAATTGGAAATTATTATCAACACTCCTAATTATACTGTTTAACGTACGTTTAGATAATTGTATTCAAATATCTTCAAATATTAATCTATCCACATATACTGAATTTTCTTGCCAATCAGCTAACAAGGGAATCAACTCTATCCACTGAACTATAAAATGTACTGTAAAAGATAGGTCTTGGTCTCGATTAAAACTATTTGTCTTTACAATAATGTCGATATATCGCATGATTATAAATACATGTTCGACAATACCCGATTTTTTTGTTCCTCCATATTTTTAATGAACTTGCTCCTTATACATACCGGTCTCTAGCACATCTCCTAGTTTGTCCAACGTACTACATCACAGCTAAATATGTAAATACCTCTTTTCAAAGGTCAGTTTTTGATTTGGAAAAAATTATCCTAGAGGATTTCTTTCATTGTTTTACATTTCACAACTGGAAAGAAAAACAGTTTAAGAATAATATTATGAGACATTTTTTTCAAAGTTTTTCCATTCTAAATATTGAAAGTCAACTTAATAATGGACATTTTGTCTAAGTTTTTAGATAAAATCATTCCTATCATAGTAATATTGAGATGGTTGACATTGTATACTTTGAGATACCATGAGAAACAGAAAATGAAAACGGAGAAATTTGGGAACGTGAATGATCGCATTTCATTTTGGCGATGATAATTTCTACAAATCAATCACATCAATATCATAAAACTGCTGATATATCGTAAATGCAATAAATTTGAAAAAATAACCATAATAATGCTACCAAACATATTAGAAGCGATATTTAGATAATGGATATGAAATTAGAGTCTATCGAATAACAGCAATAACTCAAAAAAATGTTTGTATACTACAGAATCATTACTAAATAATATTGGAAAATAAATAAATGGAAAATGTATACATCCGATGGAAAAGTAGAAAAAAAAGCGATATAAAAGTTGTTCTAGTAGAATTACTTGATGGAGGTGAGGAAAGTAATGGCGATGTTTATAAAAGCGCAAATTAATAGAAGTCATTTCAAAGTTACAGAAACTTGTTATTAATGATAAATTATCATCAGTTGAAATTAATTTAATTATGATTATACCAGTAAATGACATTCTAACAAATTGTTAAACTGAACATGAGTTTCTAGGGATTGTGGAAAAATATGAGGCTGATTCAGACTGTTTATAGAAATTATTGCGATATGAGAGGATGGAGTTCTTGATACACGAAAATCTCAAAATAACATTGGCGCTCATAGTTCTCATTTCTAATAAGTAACTATTTCGAATAAACATTATATCTATTGGTAGCAAATGATTATAATTCAATATTATTATCAATAGTGAATTTAATTTTAATTTGAGGCACACGTGATATAATGAGAATTTAATATAAACCATCGCTTAGTGTATTTGGCAACAGTTTAGTATTATTTATCGTGATAGTAAGATTCTATATTCAGTAACAATATGAAGTTGATATTATTATTAGCCTTCATTATATTCATAGGAACGATCAGTGGTAAGTTTTATCATTTATAAAAAATTGATCGATATATCTTTGAAAATACTTAATCGTAATAAGTGATTATGTTCATAGACAAACTTGTGTTGTAATTTGAGATAGAGAGCGATTATATTAACTATGTCTTAATTAGGGATGTGGAACAGCTATAGTCCATACCAATAAAAGAAGAGCAAACATCCATTACCTTTGCAAATGATTCGCAACTGATCCTACAAGCATCGGTATCTTCCATAAATTAAATAAAAGTTTTTTCATAAGTACATTTTGAATCAGTTGAAAATTAGATATTTTGCTAAAGTGGTGTATCCTAACTCATTCTTTCACAGCTAATTGTACAAAAAAATATTGATGAAAACAAGTACTGAATTAGTACTCAAATGGTCAATGATGGTGAGAAAATGAATATGGAGTTCTGAATTATCTGTCAAGAAATTTTTGGCAATAAATAAGTATTTGAAATAATTGTACTCTTCATTGACTCATTTTGGAGGTCTTATAATTACGTCCAAAGCTGATTCATTCATGGGAATTACCCACTTTAATATAATATAAAGTTTCACAAAGATATAGATGAGGAAATTTTAATGAATTCATATTTTTATTTACAGCTGGCTGCCCACCAAATTCCAATTGGAAGGAAATTGGAGGATCTAACTGCTACACTCCTGTCCCTACATGTCAAAATCCAAACCCAAAGCGTGTGGTAAATCCGAATGGATGTGTTTTGGATTTGGTAAGAGCCTGTTGGTGTGATGAAGGTTATTTAATGAATGATAACAAATGTGTACTCAAAGAAAACTGTCCTCAATAATGAAATATAATGCTAATTCAGTTCCTACTTTTGTATATGTAAATATATTGATTAACTGCAATAAATAATTTAAGATGATTTCTGTTATTTTTCTCAATTAAGTACCTATATTATTTGCTGACAAAAGCATAACCTTCTGAAATTAGTACAGTTGCTTTTATGTATTTTCAAGAAATGATACATAATAGACACAAAAGAAATTTTGTACCCTCAATAGGTACTGAAATGAACATGGAAAAAATGTCGATATTAAATCATCTTCTAGTGGACTCAAAATACCTCACATATTTCCACAGTTTATTAGAAAGTATTGTTTGTAGACGGCATAAGTGATCAATACACAATTGGAACTTATGAATTATACAGTGCTTTTCAGATAAAAGTATCCACCTTTAATAACTTTTGTAATACTGGTATTTAGAAAAAATCCAAAAACACGTCAATTTATGTTGGAAGGGGCAAGCATTATGGCTTATTTAAACTTACTGGAAAAGCCACCCTCTCACCCCTAGCAGCATCCCCTTTATTTTTTTAAATTACTTTTCATATTTTTTATGTAAAATTTGGATACTCCTCTTTGAGCTGATTTCAAAAATGTATAATGCTTGTAGGTTAAAGTGGTTAGTTTATGAGATAAACAATTTTTCTTTTAAGAGCACAAATTTTACTTATTATTTACTTTCACCTTATTTGCCTGTACTAAAATGGGTTGTACAACAGTTCAAACTCTTTAATCTTTTTAACTGTGCTATTTATTCTACTTAAAAAATTGAAACAACAAAAAACTCTACTTTTTATTAAAGTTTGGCATTGTCAACTAGAATTTGTAGTCACTATTGATAGTGTAATTTATTTTGTTTCTGTGAAATAGTTTACTCTTTGCAAGAAAGAATTGAAATTGTAGGTTTATACTACCAAAATAAAAATTGTGCAAGAGCTGCTGCTAGAATATTTAACGAAATACATGACGGAAGACATGCAACTCATAAGTATGTAATTCAACTGATGGAGAAATTTACCACAACAGGGTCTGTTTGCAATAAAGTGCATAAGCGAGAGGGACTCGTAAATAACGAAGCAATCCAAGTGGCAATTTTAGGGCAAGTCAGCTTAGAGGCTCAACAACCCCAATCGTTGTCAACAATAAGTAGAGCGATCGGTGTTTCATCTTCTACAGTTTTCCGAGTTCTACATAAATTCAAGTACCACCCATACAAAGTTAAGTTGGTGCACGAGTTGAATGAAGATGATTTTGATCGTCGTCTACAGTTTTGCGAATCAATGACGCAAATTATCAATAACAATCCACAATAGTTAAACAATATTTGCTTTTCTGATGAATGCTCATGGTCATTAAATGGCTTAGTAAGTAGGCATAATTGTAGATATTGGGCTGAAAGTGATCCACATATTAAGCGAGAATTCCATACACAACATCCCCAAAAGTTAAACGTTTGGTGTGGTATCCTAGGTGACCACATTGTCGGACCTTCCTTCATCAACGGAAATTTAAATGGTGAATCATATCTTGAGTTACTCAGGGAAGGGGTTGACCCACCTATTACAGCAATAATAGAAAATGATGATAACCTTTCCGAAGATTTACTGGTATTTCAACAAGATGGAGCTCCCCCACACTATGCTATGCTTGTCCGACAATTTTTAAACGAAACATTCCCCGCTCGTTGGATAGGTAGAAGGGGGTAGATGATGGAGTGGCCACCTAGGTCACCGGATTTAACACCCTTAGACTTCTTTTTATGGGGGTATTTAAAAACAAAAGTTTATGCTACCCAACCAGAATCTCTGGATGATTTACGAGAGAGGATAGAAAATGAATGTCGACAATTAAATCCAGCCGTATTAAGCAATGTCAGAGAGGCATTTCAAAATAGATTATACCATTGTATGGAAGTGAATGGTACTCATTTTGAACACTTATTGTAACTTCATAATAAATAGCACAGTTGAAAAGATTAAATAGTTTGAACTGTTGTACAACCCATTTTAGTACAGGCAAATAAGGTGAAAGTAAATAATAAGTAAAATTTGTGCTCTTAAAAGAAAAATTGTTTATCTCATAAACTAACCACTTTAACCTACATTTTTGAAATCAGCTCAAAAAGGAGTATCCAAATTTTACATAAAAAATATGAAAAGTATTTTAAAAAAATAAAGGGGATGCTGCTAGTGGTGGAGGGGTGGCTTTTCCAGTAAGTTTAAATAAGCCATAATGCTTGCCCCTTCCAACATAAATTGACGTGTTTTTGGATTTTTTCTAAATACCAGTATTACAAAAGTTATTAAAGGTGGATACTTTTATCTGAAAAGCACTGTATATTTTATTGGCTGTTTGTCCACCGGTACAACTAAAATGTGATGATTATTAAGTACCTTACTAGACCTATCACAATACAAGGTTTCTCAAATCTCACTTCAGCAAATACTCGAGTTATTGGTTTGAAAAATGGAATTCCAATAACAGGAATTCATGAGATCCATTTGAAGTTGATTCAGCTATTAAAAGTTTGCTAGCATCATAAATATGATTGACACCAACATGATAAAAGAGTATTGATTATTTATTTCATATAGACCATCATAGATCCAACGTGAATAGACAATGGACCTTGAATAACAGTAGTAATAACGATTTCATTTATTTTCCATTCAAATTTCCAAAATATGTGATGTAATTGATGGAACAACCATACAGAGATGTAGTTACAGAAGATTTGAATAAATATAAGTAAGTTATTGAAGGTAATTGTTTATCAGAAAATTCACAATTTCAGTTGACAGGAATTTTCTATTAGTATCACGTAAAAACTTAATAATGGAATAGTTTGTACAAAGTCACGAAAATTTTTTACCCTTGTTCATTAAAAGAGAGCAATAATATTCATATTGACTTAATTGACGGGAGGTAAAAGGGATGAAGTTGAACTTATTAAAATGACATATCTCTTAAGCTATAATACCGCAGTCATGATAAATTTTTAGTAGAGGAAAAAACGTAATTTTTTCATATATTGCGATCATACTACATATTTATTTCTGGAAAATTTAGAAACATAGATCGATTTCAAGGTTTTTGTATCAATTGTCTATAGGTGCATCTTTTGATTTTTCGAGATCTGGCTATTAAATAACGAGACTGGATACGAAAAAGGGTTTTATTATAAAAATTATTCTACATTCGAATAATCCTCTTCAATATACTCCCCTCCTCTCGCGACACAACTTTCCAAACGTTTTTTCCATTGATAGAAGCAGTGCTGGAAGTCTTCTTTAGTGAGCCCCTTTAGGAGGTCAGCTGTTTTTTGCTTTACCGCTTCCATCGACTCAAATCAAGTCCCTTTTAGAGCAGGTCTTTTTCTAGCACTTTTCGCCTTTCAAGGAAATCTGAGCAGACCCGTTGACGTGAGAGCTTTTGGTCAAGATTCGGATTTTTTGGCACCAACTTCGCACAGACTTTTGTCATGTGTAATTCCTCGTGTAAAATTTTTCTTTATTGGCGTTTACACCCTTGGCAACCTTCCAGACGCTCATTCGACGATCTACAGGCACATTTTGGTTGATTTTAGTCAATGCTTTCGGAGTTTATAACAGTCACAAGGCGACCTGGGCACTGTTCATCTTCAGTGCTCTCTCGGCCCTTACTAACGCGCTTACTTACATCACTCAAAAACACGCACATGAGATAGAGAATTGTTCCCATAGGCCTCTATAACAATTTATAGCACTCGGTCGGAGTTTTTTTTCAAATTAACGAGAAATTCAAGATTGACACGTTGCTCCTGTTTTTTCGGGACGAGAAAAAACACGTTCGTCTTAAACCACTGCTGCACAAATACTATAATAGTGACGGAAACGTGTTTTGAGACGTGCATAGATATCTAGATACCCAATGCTCTACTCGTTTTTTACCACATCCGTCTAGGGCGACCTCAAGGCGCGCAGTCTCGTTATTTAATAGCCAGACCTCGTATATCGAATAGCATTCAAAAATGAAAGAATCATCTTTCGTTGTTAGAACTTAAACGATGCACATACGGCAAATTCACCAATTCAGGTGGACAAAAGTTGAGCCAAATTTTGTAATATCTGATTACTTCACTCCTTTATTTTTAGTTGTTGAGATGCTTACTACTAATATGTCACACCATAGTGTGTTTACAAATCAATAGTTATCAAGGAAATCATTCCTGTTTACGGAAAAACACAATAAACGGCAGTGGAATTATCTTTATACAATGGCCAAGTCTTTTCGCTTTTATTCAACAATCGACATTGCTAGGACCGGTGAGATATAATATTTCCACACTCGTTGTTAGATATACATTGCAATCTATCAGTAGAGTTAATTTAGCAATTTGTTTATGTATACCCCCATGCAATAACGCAAATTTATATAACACTGAAGTCACTTCAATTATTTGTATGTGGGATTTGTTCCATTAATCCGTCTAGTCGTCAAATGTTCCAAAGAATTTTTGCTATATATTTTTTCACCACTTGGTGAAATTTATTTACTTCCGTACATATCAATAATCAAGAGGATTTCGAGATTAAACCTTTGGAAAATTTCTCGTCTTACCGATAAAATTTCCAAACGGTGGGAGGAATTTTTAATAAACACTCTAGTTTTGTGGATTTTAGAATTTCAGTTATCCAACCTACTAATCAATGCTCAGAAAGCACTAAAAAAGGTTCGAATGATCTAGAGGGAAAACCAATACACGTCTGAAACTGAATGGTTTTACTTAGATTTGTATACTTGGTATGGGGTGACTCCCAAAATTCATAAAATCTTCCACTATAGCGATTGGATTAATGAAAATCAACGTCCTTCAATTGGAATATTGACTGAGGCTCACGAAGACAGAAACAAAGATTTTCGACGTTTTAGGGAAAAATTTCACGAATAGCGACAAATAGTGAGTAGTTGATAAGGTTCCTATTTTCATCGGACCCTATTGTTGCTTCACTACGAAAACCTGTCGAAAAAATAGTTTAATAACTTAAATCCTGATAAACCAAACGATGACATGTTATAGCCTGGGTTGCCAGGACAATCTGGCACGCCTAGTTTCTTTTGAAATATTTTGGAAACAAACTATGAAAAAAGTTGATTTATAGAAGAAGCGACCTAAAATCAAAAACATTCAGAAGCAGAAACATATCAAAATGTCTAAGAAATTGAAGAAATATATATTGATTTCAGGTTTCTTCTGTTTGAAAATTAGTTTTTTCAATAATTTTTTAAAGACAGATAAAAATTATTGGAAAATAATTAATTTTAAAGAAGAAGAGACCTAAGATCAATATCATTCACAAATATAAACATATCAAAAGGTTCAAGAAAAGAGAAATTAAAGAAATTTATTTATATATGTATATATTATTTTTCCCGTATTTTATAACTTCAAACGTTAAATGTAGAGATGTTTTAGCAAATAAATTTAATTTTATACTACTGTGCAATCACTATCGTGTTGAAAAATTAATTGAATTTTTTATATTTTCCTCCGTAATACTGGACTTCAAAGGTTACATATGAACAGGTTACAGAATTGTGTCCAGAATTGTATTTGTCAAACCAAAGAGAAATTAATCATTATTTCATTTATTTTAAAAACTTTGGCAACGGCGTATGTTTCGTGGAGTTTATGTATCAATTGAAATATTATAATTTTATTGATTTCACTTTGTTGCTTTTTTATTATCGAAGAAACAAGAAATTACAAAAAATAGTGAGAAAATTGCCTAGGTAAGTGAGAATTGTATCACATGAAATCCTAGTCATGTAATGTATCAACTATATAAAATAATGAACCACCTTATATAAGTAACGTAATTTTTAGTCACTATAAAACCGGTTGTGATAAGAGATGTTTCTTAGTAATCGATTGGTCGTTGATGGAAGGAAGGATGAAGTAATCATCGACTCAAATGAATAATCAGTTTGAAAAAATGAAGTTCAAGGGTTAAGATAAATTATCAGTTAAACTAATTTATTTTGGTAGAATTCAATAGAAATGGAAATTATCATTAGCACTGCTGATGAAATTATATAGATTCGGTTACTTCATGATGTATAGGGTGAGTAACCTGAATGTGTAGTGTGGAACAAAATCTTTTACTTGCCCCACGTGTAAAAACCTAAGCTAGGTCTAGAGATTTGGATGGCCAAACAAATTAACTTTCACGTCCAATCCACCTGTCCATGTATGTTTTATCTAACAAATATAGTCAAACCGTCATGTTCTGAGAACATGTTGCGACAAATGGCTAAGGATATGTCTTCTACAAGTAGTCTGAATATCATTTTGCATCAACTGTCTCATTACAAAAATAGCTCAATTATTAGTCTCCGTCTAGAATCCGATTCAGTTACAGATAAACTACCCTGACGTTGGATCCCCTGTATCCAATAGAGATTCCGTTCAACCCAGTAGTGCTTATTATGGCGATTTATTCTACCACGACTATGAAATGTTGCCTCATCTGTTCACAAAACTCTTGTAGCTTTATAATCATCGCTGTGTATCACATTTAATAGCCACTTGCAATATTCTCGCCTGACATCAAAATCTTGAACATTCAAACTCTACAATAGAACCATATTATATGAGTGCAATCTAAAATAGTATAATTAGTATGGTATTGATAGTAACAGGAGGAAGACAAAATCCTTCGTTACTATAAAACCAATCTGGAACTCAAACCTCAAACCTCGTGGTATTTTAGAGGATGTTCTTCGCTCGAACTCTTATTTTTTATCAGTTGATGCTACAATATTACTTCCTTCTGAATTTTCAATCTAATAGAATTGCATTTGAATACTAACTTATTTTAGATACATTTAGAGACATTTAGATAGCATGTTATTGAGAAAAATCTATTCTACTTTATAGCATAAGATAATTTCACTTGATAGTCTGGAGTTTTATTAACCCAGATATGCCTGAAATTTTTTTTTTGTTTTTATTTTGTTCTTTCTTATTGTAAGTAGTTGTTTTTATGTCTCTGAAACATAATCATTTGGAAATTTTCGATTCCCATCTGTAGTTTTTTTCAAAAATGACTGTCCTTTTAGAAGGACTGTAGGCACTTGAATACTATAATTTTATTTTCTATAAAAGTAAAATTTTATTTAAAACAAAGTAACATAAATTTATTCAAAAAATGAATAGAAAAAAAATGAAGTTTGATTAGATTTCTTTCACATGGTAAGGCTTAAAACATACAACATGTAATGCAGCATCACACTTCTCACACTTGGTGGAGACTTTTTTGTGGCACATGCGACACCTGGTTTGCTTCCCTTGTGTCACAATTAAGTGATCAATACGATCATATCTCATCTCACAGTTATGTGATTGTGACAACTTCGATCTCTTCGCAAATTTTCGTTGGTTTCCTTCTAAAATGGTCATGACTATTCTCCTTCGAAATGTTGCCATGCATTTTGAACCGCAAGATCTAACATGTGAAATATAAGAGGAATGTACCACTTCTTTCCTCTCAAACCTATTCTGTAGAGACTTATATTTTTATCTGCCCTGTCAACGCCTCCCATATATTTGTTATAAGTAAATATATTATGAGGTTGGTCTACCTTAATTTTCTTTTTTTCTTTGAGAGAATAACGACTAACTGAATGAGTAGGGTGAACAGGCAAGGCATTGGATGCTAAAGTGACAACGTTATTGTCATGCCATTTAACAACTACAGTGCTTTCTTCGTTAGTTTTGTATTCAATAAAACCTCTACTTTTTTTCTTGAACTGGGATTTATTTGCCAGTGGACATTTTGACGTGCGATTTTCTCTTATGGTTCCTGTTATCTTCAAATTTCTTCTAGTCATTTCACTCAGAAGTGGTATAGTCGTAAAGAAATTGTCGCAAAAAATGTGATAGGGAAAGCTTTGAATAGAATTGATTATGTCGGTATATTGCAGAATCACAGATGGTCCTAAACCCAGTTCCTTATAACAGGGCTTTATTTCTGATTTGGCACCTTGGTACGGCTCTACCCAAATAACATACCCTTTGCTGGTACAACCTGTCCATAATTTGTACCCATAACGTATGGGTTTACCACATATGAATTGCTTACAGCCATGGCGACCATAATAAGGCACCATGGCTTCATCCACACTGTGATTTTCAGTTACTGGTGCATACTGTTGGAATAAACTGTTCCTTTTATTTATCAATAATCGTACTTTGGCAAATCTGTCTGTCTTGTCTAAATTCGTGTTATCACAGCAATGTAAATTACTGAAAATATACTCAAAACGATCTCTAGATAACGAATTTATAACAAGCTGTTTTTGCGTGTCAGAAGAATTTTCCCAATACATTCTACGTCTGGGTAATTTTTGATAACCATACAGTAGTAGGATGGCGAAAAAATTTTTCATTTCTTCTTTTGTTATGTTTCCAACCCTATTTTTGCTTGTAGCGTACATATTAGAATAGTAGACAAATAAATCTATAACTTCGTCACCCCAAAATAACGAAAACAATTCAATAACCGAATTTTCATTTTGAACAATTTGTGGTTTTGGAACTTCTATATTATTAGGTGTTAAGTCTTGGTTTCTCCAAGCATAATTTTTCTTCACATATATATGTTGGGAGTTTTTCAGAAGACGTTTTACATCCGACAATGGCAGATTTTCTTCATTATCATCACTAACTGAATCGCTTGGTAAAGAAATATTAACATCTTCTTCAACATTAGGTTCAAAAATTTCTGCCTCGGCTAGAAGTTGCGATCCAGGCAAATTGTTAATATCTAAATGATCTTCATCGCCTGAATCTTCATCAGTAACTTCCTCGCAAGAATTTTTGGGCGGCATAATTGTAAGCGATATTTCGTCAACTTCATTGTGATCATCTTCTTCAATGATTTTTCTGATACTGATTGATTAAAAACGGTTCTTTTTATAAGCAAGCTGCATCAGCTAAAACCTGATACATACATTTACATGCATGTTCAACGAAAACTAAAAATAGAATAAAACAAAGTCCTCAAAAACTTACCCAACTAAGCGGAAAGGTAAAGGTTCGTCCATTACAAATTGTTTTACCACGTGCTCAATAGAACAATAAACTTCCACTGATTTTGTAAAAGAAATTTCAAGAATAATGTTTGGGGTGACATTTGGTCAAGCGACATCTAGATTCAAATAACTGTATCTCAAAAAATTTAACAAAGATTCCTGTAATATTCAGTGTCCTCTTGGTAGGACAGTAGGCAAATCTGAGTTAAATTAGATAATATGACGATATACTGAATTAACCTCCTCACCACAAATTACTTTCAATGTAATAACATTTTAGATATGATTGAAATGTGAGTAAACTATAGATAGGTACTGTTCTTGAAAACTGGACAAGCGACAAAAATTTCATATCATTCATATCATTTTGCTGTTATGAATAAATTATGTATTACACAATTAGAAACGAGTGTTCCCTTAAAATATTACGCGTGGAGGTTCGACATATTCCCAAGTCACAAGATCTGATATTAACAACATTTTCCTCCGTTCGACTTATTGACTGCATTGACAGAAGTGTCAAACTCAATTTTGCAGAGGGCCATATATTGAATTTTGAATTCGTAGGTGGGCCAGATTGAAAATAAAAAAAATTAATATATTTTAATATATTTTAGTTATAAAACATGGTAGGTAATTATGTTGAGTTCACAATTTTAATTATAGATTGCATGACATGGTCCAATAAATCCTGATAAATTATACAGTGAAATCCCACAAAATCCCTTGATGTTTTCTCTTTTAATTTAGTTACAACGCCCGAATGTTTGCCAGCCATGGCAGGAGCGCCATCCGTAGTTGTGCTGTATATTACAGTCGAGTTCATATTCTGCTATCAAATGCTCAATTGCAGAATAAATATCATTCGCTATTGTTGTACTTTTAAATGGAACGCACTTTAATAGTTCTTCAGTTATTTCAAAGTTATTGTTAATGCCTCGTATAAGAAAAGCAAGTTGAGCTTAATCAACAGTACCGGTGCTCTCGTGAACAGCCAGTGAAAAGTTTGTGAATTACTGAATTTTCTTCTTTAGTTGAAGAATCAAATTTTGAGATGTCATTTATTCTTGAAGCAACAGTGTTTCTTGAGAGCGAAATATTTTGAATTATTGACTTTTGAGATGGAATTGAAACATCGGCAACTTTCAACATACAATATTTGATAAAATCATCATCAGTGAATGGTTTTGATCTTTTTGTGATTCCTAATGCAATAATAAAACTTGATTTCAGGGCATCATTGCTCTCTGTATTAACTTAAGTACATTACAGATCGATTGTTGACCTTGATTTTGAAGATGACAATGTGTCGATTCTTCAATCGAATTTTCACTTATGATTCGTATCAAAGTATCTCTTCAAATTAAACTCCTTACAAACAGAAACTGTTCGATTACTGATCAAACAAAAAACGACAGAAAAAATAGGTATACAATTTTCCATTTAGAGTCAAATCTCTGCACTCACTATCAACTTTACGTTTTTCTGACATTAAGCCAAACCCGTAATAATCATCGAGCTCGATACAACAATTATGGATATCGCACGGGCAAGACACAAACAAATGCACAATACCTTCGCAATCACTACTTCGCAATACAATTAGAATCTTTCTCCAACTGTATCGCTTCATTTACTTGACTCAACTGATTCACGTCGCGCCGACTCACTCATTTTATATACGTAAGGAAGGTTGTAGTCTAGACTCGAAGCGTGTGGAAGAGTCTATCGTACTTGACAAAAATAATAGAATATTTTCACTTGCTGCTAGGAGATGGCAATACTTTCTTACTCTTTTGCTTGTCTAGGCACGCGCTGCCCTTAAAATTACTTATAGACATCCGTAGACTTGAGAGTACGAGTGTATAAAACATTCGTAGAGGAATCGAATGAAGTTTAAAAGCTCTAAAAATCATGATTCTTCTTTCTGTGACACATTGTGATCGTGGGCTTTATTGATACGGCCCAGGGGCCGGAAGCGGCCCGTGGGCCGTTAGTTTGACATGACTGCTCTAGCAGCAACAGCTGCATTTCCGATACTTCAAAATAAAGTGCGAATATGTAAAATACTTCTTTATTTATATAAATCATATTTTTTCAAGTCCTATAACTGCAGTAACAAACTAATAACTTTGACGCGAGGAGTAATTTTGACATGTGTGAAAGTCGAATCTCATTTGTTTTCAACAGAAATTGAAATTTGTCAAGAGATATCATAATATCTAAAACAGGTATATAAAACAACGCCAACGATAAATTTAATCTTGTAACATGGAAAAAGTAACAATTAGTTGAAGAATTCTATTATTGTATTTAGAGTGCTACTTAATTGGGTAAATTTACAAAAAATTTGCTCTTCAATTATGCCCTCTAGTGATTCATCTAGATTAGATTGATTTAGATTATTTTACCAAAACACTTCTTTGCTCTTTCAGTCAGTTATACTATTGATAGCGCTACAAAAAAGGAGTTTATATAATAATTCCGCCTTTCGTTGACTTATTCTGGTGACATCAAAATTACGTTCAAGAATAAGAGACCTACAGATAAAAAAAATATACTGTTTAATTTTGAAGCGAAGGAACACTTATAATTGACCTCTATACCTTACAAAACAAATTATTTCATGGTATACGGAATCATATTACCATTATTATCATTATTTAGAGAAAGACCTTTACACTACTTAATATATAGACCGTATCATTTACCTATCCCGGATGAAATTAGATTAGATGAACAACGGTGTAAGAGCCTGAATCTACCTCGCTAACACTTCGACCTATTGTGTACACCGGTTTAATTCTACCTTCGACTCAATTCCATAAAAGTCAAATGCTGCGCATATAAGGATAGCATATGTTTCTGGCTGGGAAAATGGTAGGTTCCGAGCCCATTGGAATAACGAAATTGGTTCATGGGCCATACATTCCTCCCCATTGTCCGTTTTCGAGCCATCAGCAATCGTGGGAACGCAATGTCTGCATTTCTCAATTGCTTATTGTTATAATTTCTCAATTTTTGGTAAGGCATAGTTTGGAAGACATGGTGCCAATCATCATATCTATGGGCACCTTACAATTCTTTAGAATACTGAGACGACTAGCCTTATGTTCTGTTCCTTGTATGCCTTTATTGGCCACTTGCTTCCCTTTCTATGAGAGTCGTCAAAGGAAGCCATTCTATAATAAGTTGAAGTGTGACTGTTATCGCCCTTAACAACTTAATCTAGGGTTGTTTCTCCAATTTTAGTTTTTGTTCGTGGCTACCTTATGAAAGCTTTATAGCTTAATATAGGTAACACAATTGATTTGTACATCCACTCCATCATTTTGGATTTTCAACCTCATGTTCCTCCGAACACTCTACAGTAGTTTTATACAGCATTTCGTGCTTAATGGCATGCTGCTTGAAGATGTTGTCTCCATGCTAGTCACTGATTGAAGGTCACACTGAGATATTTTATATCTGACTCAAGAGTTAATTCGACCAACTAGGGTGGTCTTTAAGTGGTTTATGCACAGATCGTCATTGACACACCCTCTCTGAGCTATTGCTAGAGCAGATTGCAGATGTTACCGTACGATACCACCGTATTACTCACGGCAGCTTCGTAAGACACCGAATAGTAAGAAGCAGAAAAAATTAAATAATTGCATTAATACCTGATAACAATATATCTTGGTGACTACTCGTAAGAGAGGACTAACGGATTTGATGAAACCAAAAATATAATCCAATAGGAAAATTTCAGGAAATTTCAGAACGGTAATGACCTGAGAAAATTTGGAAATATTGTATCCAACATGTTATTGAAAATAGAGACAGAATTGGCAATTTCAATTATACGAATGATGTATTCTTAGTTTGGGAGGGGACAACAGCATAACGAGTCAAATCTTAAAATCAAACTAGAAGATATCAGGAATATTAGGAAAGATCATATATATTGAATCAATGACCTTTAAGCTTGTTGTTTATTAATTCTTTGGTTTTATTTTCAATTATCCAGAATGATTTAATGATCCATCTTAACGTCCGCTCTTCTTATCTCATCCTCATTTTCTACATAAACATCCCGAGATTCAAGTTTATTGGTCATTTTCTCCCTAGTACTTCTAAATTAATACCATGCCAATGATAAATTTGCTTTTTTCTTCTGCGTAAGTGAGTATTCATCATTATATCTCTAATAATGATTCTAACTTGAGTAAATTTACTATGAATAGATATACATTACCAGTAAAAAGTTTTCAAAATAATACACTTCAACAACAACACTGAGTGCAACAAGTTAAAACTTGCCCTTACCTCCTGATTTGTTTATTCCCAGTTCAGTCTCAGCTAGACCTGTGACATGCTATCATTGATACTGTCATCTTTTCCTGTTCACATACCAGTTGTTTCAATTCTCGCTAATTCAGACCTCTAAGTTTTAAAATTGGTAAAACCGAAGAGCTATCCACTAAAACTCGTGCATTAATCCAGTCATCATAGCATAGTTGAAGGAAGCCGTACCATTTCCACCGTATCAGAAATACCTCGACGTACCGTGGACTACAATGTGAAAAAATATCTATCCACCAGGAGCTTTGGCGACAGAAAACGTTTACGGTGGCCTCGAAAAACCACAACCGCTGAAGTTAAACATATTGTATTGATCAGTGACCATAATCAACAGCTGAGATCGATGGATCTGGGATCTGCTTTTGAGTAGTTGTAGATTGAAAAATGACAAATCTGACCTTTTCAAAATATATAAAATTAAAAAGTTGTGTGTGGGCAGAAGAACATAAAAATTTGAGAAATGGAGAGTAGGAGAGAGTTTTATGGAGTAGTCGAAGTCAAAGTTTTGGATCTTAAATATAGTAAAACTTGATTTATTTTAAAGAAAGAAGGCTATAGAAAATATTGGAGGGAAATTTAGTACGTTCTGACCAGCGCCTAATCAGCAAACAATTTACCTTTCAGCATGACAACGATCCCAAGCATTACTCGAAAGTGAGCAAAGAGTATTTGAGAGAATTGGAGAGAAAAAATGTACTGAAAGTACTGATTTGACCGTCACAGTCGTGAACCCGATTCGGTTATTAAGGAATAAATAAAGAGCGAATGGAACCAAATGGAGATATAAGCTCTATTGTCACTAGAAAATTTTCATGGTTAAAGCTACATAATTTTATATTACATATTATGAAAATAAAAAATAATTATTGAATTCAATAGTAGTAATAGTAATAATGTATATAATATCTTACATCACAAATTGAATTATGCTAGTCACTGGAGTCTATGGTAAATTGTAGTACTCAACCAAAAAATAATAAGATCTTACAAGCAGAAACGCCTCGAAACTTATCAACAGTTTTTGCCATTTTTATTTCAGGAGGTAGTTGATTGAATAATTTCTTCGCAGTGAAGATAATGGAATTTTTCAACAGATCAGAATTAGGTATAGTCAAGTAGATGTCCAGCTTCTTTCTTCTAGTAGGGTAGGTATGCATGGGTTGCGGAAGTGTTAAGCCGCGTTTACACCGGAGTTATTAATAACACGAGTTTTTAACAAAAAGTTATTAACTTAGCTGAATCGCCAAGAAATTTCTCTTAACAAAAGATAATAACTCGTGTTTTCAACAGAAAATTCCATGTTATTAACAAGATTTATGTTATCCATCCAGAGTCGGTAAAGATCAAAGGATCAGTTAATAACAAAAATGTTATTAACTCCGGTGTAAACGCGGCTTTAGCGAACCAAACAAACAGATTCTAAAATGAAGATAGCGGAGAGAGTTAGAATTTTGGGTTTTCTAAAATAGATTTCGCAATGCGTTCTACTACTCAAACCATAAATATAACGAATAGATCGTTTTTGTAATTTGAAGATATGCGAACTACAAGACCCCCAGAAAGGCAAACCATACCGAAGATGCTATTCGAATAACGAGTTGTAAGTTGTTAAAGCAGTCTGTTCAGGTACATATTCCTATGTATAGATTATTGAAGGGCACCGTCAATATGTAGACCAAGAAATTTGAGGATCGTATTAAGCCATCGTTGAGTCTTAGAGTTTTTAAATCTCTTTTATAGAATAAAACTGAAGTAATTTTGTAATTATTTGTAACAATTGCAGATTGCAGTTTCATTATAACTATAATATTATCACCATACTAAATATCAAAATTATTATTTTAACCGGTAGAGTATGACTAAATTCTTGGGGCTGAATACCATTGTTAAAAAAATCGATTCAATTGAAATGGCATGACGATTTCTTATAACTTGATCGTTGATTTTAAGGAATTTTATAGAAAATATCAAGGAATTACAGGATTGTGATTGATATTACCATATACGAAATTTTCAGATTTTAGCCAACATTAGTATGAATAGCAAATGTTCAGATCACTGGGAAATACTTTGAATAATAAACGTTCTATAGAACAGAGATATAAGAAACCATTTCGTTATTATGAAATTGCCGTTCTATAGTCTCATACAATACATTACCAACCAAATATATATATCGTAGTTTGACCTTAGCGAAATTCAACGTGACCATAGAATTTCGTTATCTCAAAAAAAAATTCACAGTGAATGTATTCATGATATATCGTGTGGAAACCTTCCAAAGAATAATTTGTTTGTCTAGTAATTCTGGGAGATTACGCGCAACACTGGAATAGGTTGAACTTTGGATTCAATTATGTGCTTTTAAAACACTTCTACACTTTTAATGAATCAGGAAAGCTTTTAAAACCATTCTGTCAACGAATTTTAATGAATTCTATTTTATTTTAATTCACATCTATAAACAAATCAATTATTTATAACACTTAGAAAATTCTTGTTTAAGTGAATGAATAATAGTTTTCTCGTTACTTCAGTTTCACATTTCTGTTGAAATAGTATTGTGATTGTAAATTCATCTAAGACTTCGTTCGGAAGATCAATAAAAAATCCGCGATCATAAAGAAATATTTCTTATTTGGATGAAACATAAATAAATGAAGGATATTTTTTGAAAAAAGTTTGATAAGACAAATTGATTACACATTATTGTCATGTTTCCTTCCTTCAGTGGCTCAAAATTCAAAAATAGTGAGGGTCGCATTTGGTTATCCTTATTGGAGGATGTAAAAGATAGGTATGTTAGAAGCTTGATAGAATTTCTTCAAATTTCTTGAAATACAACAATGATAAAATTACTGCTAATCTCAGTTAAATGATTTTTTCCAACCAATTATATAATAGTTATGGACCATACTAATAACCATTCGAGATTAAATGAGCTTCACCTAATGCCGAGAAAAAGCAAAAACCTTCCGCTAATAACCAAAAAAATAGTGGCTAAAGATTTAATATTCAATAAGTGTTATTGCAGTCATGTTTGTTTATTCATGAGCTTGCTGAATTGTTCTATTCCTTATTCCAGGACAAGTGCTTTAAATGAGTCTAATACACTTTGCCAGATAAGTTAACATCTACTCTACTACTGATCTGAAAACCAATGGAATACTGTAATTGATTTTTTTTTCCAGAGACACTGGCTGAAGTACTCTACAGACTTCACTACCGCCAAAAGTTTTTTATATCTGATATAACAGTTTCGATCTAGTTCAGAATAAACTGAATCAATTATTTTCTGCCCAAAGAGGAAAAAAAAATGCATCTGTCTCAGTCCCAGTGAAGAGCTCTACCACCACCATTTAGAGAGTTGACTTGGTATTGTAATAATCTATCAGTTGAAAGTCATTTGAATACATTTTATAAATTCTTCAGCTGCTCCTCGGTCAAATTTTTGGATAATCTTTTCAGAACATTTTCCATGAATACTTGAAATCTTGAGAGTGGTACATTACAAAGCCAGAATGAGAGAGATAATATGAAAATATAAAAAGATGAAATTGTAGAATTCTGCCACAGAATAATAAGGTCTTTCAAGCAAAATGTCTTTGTCAATTTTTGGAAATTATTAAATGTTATTCAATCAACTCCTAGTAAGCAGTTTTATTGTTATCATCTGCTTTTAGCTCCAATTTTCAATGACCAGATTCTAGTTCCAACATATGAAACAGTATTTGCTTTTCAAACTATCTAGCATATCGTCAATGCAAGATAAAATACTCTCTTAGATTCCTCTTTCTTCTTTCGTGACCTTCGAGTTAATACTTATATTACATACTGAGATCACTTTCGTCGATGTAAGCAAAAATTTTGCATTTGGTACCCCTTTCATCATAACAGCGCTTTCTCAATAAGTTACTGTAACCGTGTTCTCATCATGTGTTCGCTTCCACTAATACCAAATTATTTAAAATCATGCTATTATATTTTATTATAACGTTTAGGATTAATTTAGAGCACTCAGTATGATTCCTCATTACAATTATTAATTTCGACATCCCAGATACCAAACAATTTATTTACATTACGCACTAGATCCGTGAATCGACTTGTTTTTATTGCCGTCCTAATTTCAATACTATTATGGATCGACTTTCGAGTATTTATACCCTGAAGCTCATTTCCTTCGACTTTTGAGAATTTACTCTTAAAAAGTTCCACTACCGTCAAAAATCCAAGCCTACAGAAGTATGTGATTTTACAAAAATCATAACTGAAATTCTTCTGCTTCTTGATTGATGAGGGTACTGGAAATACAAATTTTAAACTAATTGTCAGCTATTTAACGTTTATTTGAGTAAACATATCTATTTCCACAAAAACTAAATATTATATTACACTCATATCCTCTTAAGGACAATTTTCTTTGAGCACACATTTGTTATCATTCATTAAGTATCCGTCATTACACCAACACCCGCTTACTAAATCTGTGAAACAAATGCCATCCGGATTAGTAACATTCGATGGGTTTGGATTTTGACACGTAGGCACGGGAGTGTAGCAGTTAGATCCTCCAAGGCTCCTCAATTCTGAATTTGGTGGGCAATCTATTAGTCCGGCTGTAAAAAACAAGTAATTCAGAATATTCGAAAATAATCCACAAAACAGTGCTCGATATCAGAGCGGAGATAATTCATAGAATTGAAAACGTCTATTGCCTCTCTTACAATACTTAGAATGTCACTTAGAAATCGTAGTCCATCAATAAATTTCTGTAATGTTTTACTTATTTCCTAATTTATTTGAACTGTTTATCAACGGTGGGATGAATTTATATATACAAAATGTCTTACTTACTTAATTTACTTAAAAAATTACAGTACTTATCTAACTTATATAATAATAACTACATATAGAATTAACTATTCACTACTCTCATAACTAGTTCTCCAATTTATTTAAATTTACCGGATACCTTTCTATTTAATTCGTTCACCATGACTCTTGATTGTAAACTGACTCTCGCTGCTAAACAAGCTCGATTATATATCAGAAAGGAGTTTTTAAAATTCCAAGAAGTAAGAAAACAAACAGATAAATAAATAAAAAGGCCTTTCCAATGTAAACAAATTACCGCTATGATAAAAACATATAAAATCAAACATCAAACGAATTCCCCAAACCGACTTATTTGCCAAATTTCAGACTTAACTCAAACCAAATAGAACCGCAGTTCATTTTGTGGACGACTTCCTAATATTTCAATAGTTTCTACTGCGAGTTGAGAGGCTGCAAATTACTTGGAGTTACTTGAAGATCTACTACAGTTTTATGCATTCAAGGTGTAGTAATTAATTTCAGAAAGTTGTAGATAGGATAAGAATATGAGAACTGGAGATTAACCTCTTGAGTATTTCATCATCTGCTCCATTTACAGTATAGTTATGAGTTGTACGGTAACTAAAAATACATCTTCATATTGTTAAAAAAATGTGAGAAAATTATCCCTTGCAATAATATGCTTTCGCGTTATGAGTAAAGCCCCCCAAAAAAGATTGCATAATTGTTATGGATTTCAAATGTTAATTATAATTTGGCGAACGCGCCGAATGCCAAATTCTCAAAAAAGCTGTATACATGTTTTTATCACAGTGACGATTTGTTTATATTTTTTCAGAACTTATTTCTAAAAAGGCCTGTCTATTTATTTGTATACTTTCTACAATCATTCTTTAATTTTTTTTGGTATAAATTCGTGCTGGTTTGGCAGCGAGAGTCAGTATATAATTGAATGTCATAGTAAACGGATCGAAATAGGAAATAGTAGCCGTTTAAATTATATAAGTATTAAACAGTTGATTATTATGAATAGTATCTAGTATGAGAGACCGAATAAATGGAGAAGTAACAAATAGTGTGTCTAAATTCATCCCAAAGCTAGGATAAGTTTAAATAAATAAGAAAAATATTACTCTGATATCACACCGTCAATTTAGCATACAAAACTTGCTTTGATATAAGCTCCTTTGTATATACGGGCGCTCAAAAGTTTTGAATTTCGATCAAGAAAGAATAGGATTTTAAGGAATTATTCTATAAGCTTTTTCTAATTTTTATTTACTCACGCCAATGATATTTTAATATATGGATTCCATTCCTCGAACGCTATATAATGTTCTAAAGACTGCTATTACCTTTAATTCAATAGGATTCGTACCCGACGCATACATTTTGAGAAACGAAATCATAGAAAGCCAAGTCTGCGAACGAAGTGTATAATGCAAAAGTCAGTACTGCTGAAGGAGGAGGTGATCTTGAGAAAATCAGATTTTTTCTTGTCTAATACCCAAGAAATTTAGCATCCAGTTGATCTTATATATTGGAAAAATACAGAAAGTTAATGCTAACACCTTTGTGTCTGATTCCTTCTAATCCACTTTGTAACAAAATTATCGGCTTTGCAGACACAACATTATTTGTATCCATTCTAAAACACTGAAAAATTAGTAAGTGAATGCATTTTTTTCTGTTTTCAGATAATGGAGCACATATTTTGTACAGATCTCTCTGTTATCTAAGACTTCAGCCTAAATCTGTGATGTTATCCAATCAAATCATGTATTTTGACGTTTTGACATTTTTTCATGTGGATCGTCCTCAAGACTTATAAAATTGCCTTCAAATGCAGGACCCTAATTGACTTAAGTAAGGAACCCTAAACACTTAAAATAATCCGTCGTTAGTTTTATTTGTTGCCAGATCTGCCAAGAAACAATAAATCCGGAAGTCCATTGTAAGAAGTGTTATAAAGAAGAAGAGATAAACAAGTATATGCTCTACTATAACAAAGGATTGTTGTGGAATTTCGTATATGGCAGCAAATATTTGTTTAACGCATGGTATCCTTTAACTTTTTTGTTAGTTGCCTTTTTTGTTAAAGTGAACTATAAATATACATAAGAGTCACAAACACTATTTATCACACATTAAACAGATTGCTTCAATTCAATATATTATAATGTTTGTTATCAATAGAGATTATAAAATTTATGTTAAAGAACTCTTCTTTTTAACATTAAAAATGTATTCCCTATGTTCTGGAGTAAAATTTAGGTTTAGATGCCCAATTAAGACATATTTGATATGTCGTCGTCATCAACAGCCAAAATGTTCTTCGTTAAGATACTCTTCTGTCTATTATACAAAGCAACTCATCATCGGGAAGTTCATTTTCCTATGAAATTCGATCTGACGGATTTCCAGAAAAATCTCGAGGTTTAAAATGTGAACAGCTCGATAAGAACAAGAAATATCCCAAATTCGTTATGGTTAATAAGATAGCATAATAAAATACTTATTTTCTGTGATACACTTTGTCAATTTGATTTTGGTATCACAAACCATATTGTTTGAGAACCTGGCGATGTAAATTTATATCACAATTTACTTTAACAACATGTACCAAAATGTAATCGTTTACTCATCAATTCAATTAATAATTCACAGTTATTGGAAGAACTTTGGATTCAATACGATGCTGTTCCACCTCATTATGCTGTGAGGCTAGACAGTACCTGAACACTGTCTACAGGTGGGTGGACTAAAAATATTTTATTGGCGTCATGATGATCACTGGATTTATTTCTACTGTATATTTCTTTAGGACTATTTGAAATTTGGAAATTCACTTCAAACTCCACAAGAAATAAAAGATGAAATCAGAGCAGAGGTACAAAATATAACTCCTCAAATGATTCGCTAAGGTCATTTATTGACAGATTAGGATACTCTCATGCAGCCGTAGGTTATCACCTCAAATTTCAATTGTAAATAAATGGTGAATTTTCAACTATTTTTAATTTTGTATCAAATAAATATTCCATAAGTCAGAGACCTACTGAACCTGATATCAGTAATTTCATAAGTATCGTATTTACTGAAACAAATTATATATACATTTAAAATATTTCTGTTGCTTGATTGTCATGTTTTCATGTGTCTTTAAAATAAAAATTAGATTCTAAAATAGGTGAAAAGCTGCGCGTTTCTTCTCGTTCCAATTATCTTTGTTGATTTCTTTCAGCTCGCGCCTCTTGCGATTGTGGTTCACGTAACTGCGCTAGGCTCACACGCACATCCGCATTGTTTTGTTGCATCTTTTCGCCTGATCTTCGTGCTTTTATTTCTTGCATGACTATAGATTCAAATGGCCCCTTTTGCATCTTGCTGGCATTGCTGACTGTTCATAGAACATATACATAAATCAAGTTAAATTACTTATTGGTGAAAAACAGTAACTTAATATTGTATTCGTGTGCTTATTATTTGACTTACCTTTCACAATAATAGAACACGTATATTTATTAAACACTCACACGTTTCTATTAAGTACAACATGTACAGGTACGGTAATGGCCGTTGTTGGTGGGACACGGTACACGTGTTTATGAGATCACTGAGAGTTAAAACTGTCTTTATCAATTATTAATAAATTGATATTGTACTGGAAATTGATAAATTAACGATGAGAGTAAAATTAACATGAGAGTTGTACAGAAAAGTACGTATGAAATACATAATCACTGCTACGATCGATACACAAATAAAATCAAAACAAAAATTGCCAAAAACTTCAAAGGAAGACCGAAGACTGGCTTCTTCCTTATCCTACTCCGTGAAATGTGCTGGATGGTGACAAAGGTAGTTACAAGAGGGGGTAATTAATCGATTGATAGTTAATCAGTTATCGACCAGCGGAGGATCGATATCAAAATAGATTAAGAAAAATAGGGATTGATCGTAGAAGGGTGAAAAATTGAGAGTAATATAATTTTTTTTATTTTAAGACAAAATAAAAATTTTAACAAATGAATTTAAGTTTATGATTATAAAATAAAAAATAGGGGTTGATTGTAAAAAGGTGAACATTTGTGGTTGTATGTATTTTTGAATGCTGTATCATGAAAACATTGGAACAGAACATTTTGTATAAAAAATTTGAACAATAATTAATGGGAGAACCACCCTTAACATTTGTAGTTATGAAAAATAGATGTCGATCGATTCTCAGACTCACCCTGCACGCACACAAAATTTCATGAAAATCGGTCGAGCCATTTCGGAGGAGTTTGTTTACAAGCATCGCCACACAAGAATTTTATATATATAACATTTTCAGATTGGCTGATAGAACTCTCAAATCTTGAATTGATAGGCACTTCTATTTAACATATTGAAAAAAGAGAACTGATAAACTAATAAAACACATTCAGTGCATGACTGGGATTTTATTTATAGCTATTGTTATACATCTAGCCGAAAACAATCTTGAATATATTCAAAATATCTAATCACCAATCTAATTATCAATATATAGGTAACACTAGATGATTCGTTCCTCGGTCAAAGATTTGAACGTTTATATGATGAATTTTCATTAAAAAAAAGCTTACCATTAATCGTCTTGGTAGTGAAAAATAGAACAAAAAATAACAAGAAACTATTGTTCATGGTGCTATTCAATATGGAATTCTACTATTTCAATAATTCCTATGAACTGTTGACCAAAAGATATGCCAACGAATTATATATTATATTCTCAGTCACGTGAGCATTATGCGAAAAGTAAATTTATTCATTGTATACGGTGATAATTATATGAATACGTAATTAATTACACTGCTAAACCAAATACATGATATTCAAACATTTCGACTTATCATAAATTTTGTTGATTATTGGTGCAAAAATGACACACTTTCTAATGATGCAAAAAGTATTCAATAATACAGTTGATTAAAATAGAAAAAAGTACAATTGAAATTAGATACTCTATTTTCGCAATTTATTATATGAATTTTAGTCATAGACGTCGGAATTATGTCATTATTTAAGCTTTATTTTACATTTTCACTGTCCCTTATCTCTTCCAATAGCAATATATTCCTTTCTCAATTCCAAGTATAAACTCTCCAAAACATTTCTTTAATTTTGATTGTTTTGTAAAACTTGTCTTAAAAAGTATCTTTTCTTGTGAAAAATTATCATTATTTTTCTATTTATATCAGATTCAATCAAAATATAGAATTTCACATTAAATTAGAAATATATTTGATTTTTCGTTCACTACCATTCTTGGATAACTTAGACAGACGACTAAATTTTTGTAATATTTCTGTGAAAATTAATAATAATATGAATTAATTATGCATTATCTTGTTTTCAGCTGAATGTTCTGAAAAAATACGTAAATCGGCCTCACTTGTATGACGAAATACTTTTCATGGAATACAAACTAAATATACTGTCAAATGTAGGTAGACATTCATAAAGTTCGTATTTTTAAATTTTATTAATAAATAATAAACACTTCAAAACATATGATCGGATATCATGATGGATACTTATAAAATGATCTCTTTCTCCAATTTTTCCGTTACGGAAGAACTCTAAGGCAATATCTTAATTTTTATACAATGCATTGAAAGGAGAGAGATTATAAAGTTGCCTATGGGATCTCTGGATTTATTGTGGGGTGAATTGATTGGCAAAGTTTTTATCACAAATAGACAAATAATACATGAAAGAAGTCTTGAAATGCTTTGAAATGTTAAACGAAATTTCGAGCCTATCCTCTGAAATTGCAAAAATTATGAAAGTCTATGGGCTCCATTTTGAAAATGTAGTTCCCTCATTTCATGTTTAATAATTTCTAATTTGGTTGATTCAGGTAACATAAGTATCAATTATCATATAGTTTTTGCAAAGTTTGTTTGAATGACACAAATACGATACGTTCCATTTTCAAGAGCTATTGCAATTCAAGTGGAATGAAACTAAGGTTTTCTAAATATGAATAACGAAATCAAAAGCATTGACTACCATGAAAAATATTGTATATTCCTATTTTGAAAATAAGAGGTTTGGAAAGTACCTTCAATGAAAAAAATCGATGTGTTTCAGCATGTCTACGTCAAACTAGCGGCCATAGGGTGATTTTCTCAGACCCGTGTCAGCTTTCGTGGTTTTTCCGCTAGTGAGAGTTGTTTTGTATTGTTTTTTGTTTCATGTTGTTGAGAGGACTCCAAAGATACTTTTTATATCTGTTCCAGTGAAACTAAAACAACTGAAGTATTTTTATTGTTTGTTTAATGAGGACTCTGCAAGTAACCGTTCAAACAATGTACAAAATTTAGGACACTTGTATTTATTTTGTGCTCAAATTACGAGAAGTTTTCAGACATTAATTTCCACTGTTGCATTCATGTTTATCAATCATGAGCAGGTTGCAAAGTGATAACCTAGTAGCAGCTGTAATGTAAACAGAATAACTCAAAGCTTTGACAATTCGTTAGATTGCTCTAATATCATAATTGGAAATGTTCGAAAATTCAAAGGGAGCTGCTTTTTGTTACTGTAATTTATTTAATTCTCTCTCTCTATTTTTTATTTCTTATTTCTTCTCTAATTAGTATAGTCAGTTCTTCACATTGTATTATTGGTAATCAGAAAAGCTTCAGCTATTAATTGTTGTGTCCTGGTGGTTATTGAGTTTTATATTGTGCATTGTATTTTATTTGCAAGTCTCAATTGTTTCTCAATTATTATCCAAAATAACTGCTTGTTCATTTGAATCAACGATAATTGAAATAAGTCCGACAGACAAGATAAACTTCGTGACTTCAACCACCCGATAAATATTATTTTATTTTGAAAATATTATTGTTAATATTTATCATATGTTGCTGTAAGTACTGGACGAACCGTCTGCGATTTCAGAATATAGAATTTATTGAAGTGTAGTGGCTTCAAATATTATCTTTCCAAGGTGAATTTAAGGGTGAATTTAAGGCAGCTTGCTTTCCCAATTAACACACAGCTTTTCTCTTTTATAACCAAAATATTTCATGAATATATAACTGCTGTGTCAGGTTTTTGACGGTACTTATTATAATAATTAGCTTATTGTAGCTTTCGGTGTTCGATGTATACTTTATAAACGCTTATTCCACCAGCTTCAAGAAAAACGTTAAAATCATTTAATAGGTCCACAAGCCCCGTTGTTCGCATCGTTTATACACAGAAGCTTCGTTCTATTAAGAGATTAATGAGAAATAGGATTGCCAACTTTTTTCACAAGAAATAAAGTATATTGAGGTCCATGAAGAATATCAATTTGTATTTTAGAACAATGAACAGTATTTTATTCATTTATTGTTTCAAATACATATTTTTTAGAGCTTCTCGCCCAACTCACCTATTTACAATCTATTTTAAAACTTCTCACGCCTAACCGCAATTATAACTAAAATAAAAATGAATAAGGAGCTCATTTTTAATTAAATTGTAGTTATGTTTTCAAATTCTTGTGAAGTGTTTCCTAATAAATGACTCCACTTTTGGCCAATGAAGTCTTTGTCTTCTCACTTTTTCCTTAAATTACTTTGAAATTTGTTAATTCTGAATATAAATCATTCATATCAATATTGAGTCTATACAAATTTAGATTATCTACCTTATATATTAAAAAAATAGATGATTTCCATTCCGAGTCCGTTCAGGAGTCTTTTTTTTGAATGAAAGGTATTGATGCACAGATCAGCCATCAACCATCGGATTTCATCTAATTTTCACCATTCTCACGTTATACTCAAATGCAATTTCCCCCGGTACATTACTTATGGGAGTTTTTCACATACACACGTTCTATCCTCAATATATCAGGTTCTATTCAAGATAGAGACTTCGTTTTGATTTAAGAACACTCGCTGAAACACCTTCTTTCTTTTCAGTTTTTGAACACTTGAATCGGTTGAGTTGGAGAGGATTTAGGCGCGGACATTCAATGTGGAGTTATAGATTTTTGTAGGTTTTAGGCAATTTTTCTACATTCAAAGATCTATACAGTGCTTTTCAGATAAAAGTTTCCACCTTTAATAACTTTTGTAATACTGGTATTTAGAAAAAATCCAAAAACACGTCAATTTATATTGGAAGGGGCAAGCATTATGGCTTATTTAAACTTACTGGAAAAGCCACCCCCTCACCCCTAGCAGCATCCCCTTTATTTTTTTAAATTACATTTCATATTTTTTATGTAAAATTTGGATACTCCTCTTTGAGCTGATTTCAAAAATGTATAATACTTGTAGGTTAAAGTGGTTAGTTTATGAGATAAACAATTTTTCTTTTAAGAGCACAAATTTTACTTATTATTTACTTTCACCTTATTTGCCTGTACTAAAATGGGTTGTACAACAGGTCAAACTCTTTAATCTTTTTAACTGTGCTATTTATTATGAAGTTACAATAAGTGTTCAAAATGAGTACCATTCACTTCCATACAATGGTATAATCTATTTTGAAATGCCTCTCTGACATTGCTTGATACGGCTGGATTTAATTGTCGACATTCATTTTCTATCCTCTCTCGTAAATCATCCAGAGATTCTGGTTGGGTAGCATAAACTTTTGTTTTTAAATACCCCCATAAAAATAAGTCTAGGGATGTTAAATCCGATGACCTAGGTGGCCTCTCCATCATCTGCCCCCTTCTACCTATCCAACGAGCGGGGAATGTTTCGTTTAAAAATTGTCGGACAGGCATAGCATAGTGTGGGGGAGCTCCGTCTTGTTGAAATACCAGTAAATCTTCGGAAAGGTTATCATCATTTTCTATTATTGTTGTAATATGTGGGTCAACCCCTTCCCTGAGTAACTCAAGATATGATTCACCATTTAAATTTCCGTTGATGAAGAAAGGTCCGACAATGTGGTCACCTAGGATACCACATCAAACGTTTAACTTTTGGGGATGTTGTGTATGGAATTCACGCATAATATGTGGATCACTTTCAGCCCAATATCTACAATTATGCCTACTTACTAAGCCATTTAATGACCATGAGCATTCATCAGAAAAGCAAATATTGTTTAACAATTGTGGATTGTTATTGATAATTTGCGTCATTGATTCGCAAAACTCTAGACGACGATCAAAATCATCTTCATGCAACTCGTGCACCAACTTAACTTCGTATGGGTGGTACTTGAATTTATGTAGAACTCGGAAAACTGTAGAAGATGAAACACCGATCGCTCTACTTATTGTTGACAACGATTGGGGTTGTTGAGCCTCTAAGCTGACTTGCCCTAAAATTGCCACTTGGATTGTTACGATTCCCTCTCGCTTATGCACTTTATTGCAAACAGACCCTGTTGTGGTAAATTTCTCCATCAGTGGAATTACATACTTATGAGTTGCATGTCTTCCGTCATGTAATTCGTTAAATATTCTAGCAGCAGCTCTTGCACAATTATTATTTTGGTAGTATAAACCTACAATTTCAATTCTTTCTTGCAAAGAGTAAACCATTTCAGAGAAACAAAATAAATAATGTATCAAATTACACTATCAATAGTGATTACAAATTCTAGTTGACAATGCCAAACTTTAATAAAAAGTAGAGTTTTTTGTTGTTTTGATTTTTTAAGTGGAATAAATAGCACAGTTAAAAAGATTAAAGAGTTTGAACTGTTGTACAACCCATTTTAGTACAGGCAAATAAGGTGAAAGTAAATAATAAGTAAAATTTGTGCTCTTAAAAGAAAAATTGTTTATCTCATAAACTAACCACTTTAACCTACAAGTATTATACATTTTTGAAATCAGCTCAAAGAGGAGTATCCAAATTTTACATAAAAAATATGAAAAGTAATTTAAAAAAATAAAAGGGATGCTGCTAGGGGTGAGGGGGTGGCTTTTCCAGTAAGTTTAAATAAGCCATAATGCTTGCCCCTTCCAACATAAATTGACGTGTTTTTGGATTTTTTCTAAATACCAGTATTACAAAAGTTATTAAAGGTGGATACTTTTATCTGAAAAGCACTGTATATCAGGTTCTAATATATCTACAGAGTTCGTTCTTTTCTATTATAATGATTTCTGATACTTATTTAATGGATTCGATGCGAGCGCAGCCGCGGGTAAAAACTAGTAATTTTCTTGAAATGATCAAAAGTGACTGAAAACTTCAATGAAAAGAGAAAAAAGGTTATGTTCTGAGAACGCATGTCTGTCAGTGAGTGACAGTCTTGAATATTTGACATTGACAGATTCGTTCAGAAGCTCAGTGTGATTTGTTTTTGGCTGCGCTGCACTGATTAAATAAAAATAAATTTTTGTCAGCGTCTAAGTATAACTAATATCATTGTTTTTGCATTTTGATACCACTAACAGTATTTCGTATAAGGAAATAGTATAATACTGTTTAAAACAGTATAGTTAGTAACTCTAATAAGAAGACTGTTGTTATTTTCAGTGGGTTTTGGGTTCTTTGTTGTTAAATCATGAAGGAATGATACTTGTTTTGATTAACAAAACTCTTGCTGAACAATCGTAGGATTGTTACTTAACTTCACTTTCACTTGAACATATCTAAGAGTGCTTGCCCCCTGCCAACTTATCATGTCTACCAACTATATAAAACAAAATAGTGTGAGATAGGGATAGGTCGGATCAGCGGTTAATTTTATTATCAACAAAGTCTTATATCACCTATATTACTTTTCTTACAGTCTCCAAAACATTCGTAGGAATAGATGAATTAACGTAGTTATTGAAGTTTGTTAATATGTCATTTAAGCTTTATTATATCTTTTGTATGAAGCATCCATATACCAAACTTTTAGTATAAATGATATTTTCTATTTTCTAATCAGATGACTTATTCATAGGGCAATAAAATAGGCCTTTTAATGGTTTGCTCAGTGCACGCGCGTCTGCCATGTTTAAACGACGGCAATATGAAAGTTTCGGGCACTTTTTCCGAATATGACCGGGCAACAAGTTGTATCACCTTTGTCACCAATAAAATTGAATGAAAAATTAATTGATGGTGCATCATTAGTGCATCCAACGGTAGAAGCTCATAATTGTATTCAATTAAGAAGATGGTTAAAATGTCATGGACGTCCTCAAGGTGGAAATAAGGCAGAATTATTCGAGAGGTTAAAATCACAATTTTAATGACAAGTAAAACTGCATTCTTCTGTAAATATTTGAAAAAAATTTCTGGCCATTAAAATTAATGTAAAGAACACAATTCGCAACCGTGTCCCAGTAGATCCAAGTTTAGACAAAGGAAAGTGGTTGAAGCTAGAACAAGACAAGCAACGAAATCGTCAAGCAGTAAATAATGGTCCTTTGGTGAGTTTCCCAATTGTATGGCAAAAATTTCCATCAACAAGTTTGCCAAAATTATTTGATGAAGCTTCTATCTATGACTATCTGATTTCATCTTTCATAGTAGAGAAAGAAAACTATAATTCTTCTGATGACGATGACGAAAATGAGTGGAACATTTTAGATACAGTACAGCAAAAAAAGGAGGAAGCTATATGTTGACAGTAATCATATTACAGATTTTTGTGATTCCATCACGTCTCAATATTTATTGATTGAAAAGTTTTATTGTTATTGTTATATCTCGCAATGCTGTCATCTGTCAAATTACTATATAATTCTAAGAGATAGGTAACTTCCAATACTTACATAAAGAAAACTGTTGGTTGTATGGTAGACCTGTAATTAAATAAAAAATTTTTCTTCGAAATAACTATTGAAGAAACAAAACAGTTATCTGGATAATTTGTAAGCAGTTCTCTGTTCTCAAAATTCTTCATCTTAGCTAGTATAATGCTTAAGATATCTGATGAATTGAATATTCCAACCAAACACATAAGCAATGTTTCTAATGGAAGATTACATGTGAAAAGCTATTTGCAAGATATAGGAATGTTGCTACTTATGAATCATTATGAGAAGCTCACTTGCATTAAAAACAAATAAAAAATTTTCTCTCGCAGGATGAAAATTACGTTTTTCGTCCCTAGTATGCGGGACAAAAGTAGCATATTTTCTCCCGGAAAGAGCTTTCTTTTGCTCCCTGTATCAAAGACGAACTGTTTAGAGTATCCTCGCACACGATTTTTGATGCTTAATCATTTTTTCACCGTAGATGAAACTATTATACCCCATTAACAAAAATACCTTCTAAATCATGGACTTCAACCAAGGAACGTTCTTCCGTGGAAAGAAAGACGTTTTTTCCACCAATAAACCCACCGTAAGAAATGTGCTGTTGATTATATAGAAATAATGAAAATCACAATTGAACAATATAAAACAGATTCGCTGACACGTTATGATATCAAACTTGTTAAAAAAAAGAATTATGTTTTATCACGACGATGCGTGTGCTAATTTGTTCGCCATGTTTGGATAAACGCCGAAATCCGTTACGATTATTGACTAATTTACCATATTCACCTGATCTGGTTCCCCTGGCAACTTTCCCAAAGTTAAGCTGATGGTTTGGTGGAAAAAGACAATAGTTTGAATCAATTCTAAACTCGCAGGGCTAAGTGTAAATAAATAAAAGAATATTATGTTCAAAAAGATATACATCACAGTATAATGCATATTCTTTTCAAAATTCAACTTACTACCCATTCGCTCTCATACATACAGAGTATGATCAATGTCTTCATGATTCGAAAATGTCGTACACATTACCATTATTCACTCTAATGAGTTTACTATCACAATTAATCCACTTATAGCCGATAACCCTTTGTCAAATCGCTGTATATAGTCCCTCAGAAAGACCAAACCGACCAAAACGTTGGCTTAGAACATCAATTATGTAACAACGACTCCCTGTACACACTATCTGCGCTTCTCACACGACGTTACCGATACTAGGCATTGTCGCATCTCGCCTTCTATGTCCAATATCTCAAAGACTCGTTCCGAACACCTTAAATGGCCCATCAGGGAGACTACTTAATATATGACACTATTTCACCTACAAATAGGCAGCAGGTCGAGGGTTACGAGTTCTTTATTGGTGCCAAGGGGTAACAGCATATTTGAATAGTACAGTTTTTAGGAAATGTACCAGCCAGATAAAAGATGAAAATCATTTTGAAAATAAATTCCAATGACATATATGAATAAATGGAAATGTAGAAAAGAAAAAGGATTTTGTATTTCGTACTATGCAATGGATTATTCTCAAACAAAATGAAAATAACTTTATGAGTATAGTTATAAAAAAACCATAGAGTGACCTGCCATTTGCGTTATTGCAACAGATATTTGCTGAGCTAATACATAAAAAATGATAATTAAAAAAGCCCACTTTTACTATAAATCAAGCTTTGCTAGGTTTGAATCTTTGATTCGATTTGTTTTTTGAGAGAAAACATGTTTTTTGTTAGATTAGCAGCACCACAGGACGTTTTAGAAGAAATCACCCATTGATATATGTAGATATATGTTGCAGACAAAATAACAAATCCGGATATTATATATACTATTCATCCATTATTTATACGAGGGTTGCTACCTAAGTTTTGGGATGTAGCAAAACTGATGTGAATATCTAGAATCTGACATAGCCATTATAAAGTTTGACATTTTTAATAGTGAACGTACTCAGTACGTGTTGTCATGATTATGCTCTTTGAGTTGTCTACAGATATTTGTAATTGATTTATTTGATGATTTTCTATGACTTCAACGTAGGTCAAACCAATCCCATCAATTCGCTTCGAATTCTAATGATGAACTACTATCTCGAGCCACCGTGTTTTGCTGTTTTGCTGAATTTAATCGTAGTCACAAATCTCTACAGGATGAATTCCATGATAGTCATCTAAAATAGGTTGTTGTGCCAGAAAACTTCAATGCTATGCATAGAGTGATGTTGCAAGATCGTCATGTGACATATCGTTCAATATAGCATGATTATTTGGTTGTGACAAACGTTTATTCACGTTGGATACCGCATAATTTGACATTCGCTCTAAAAAATCTCGTGTCGAATTGTATAAAGAAAAACTTTTTTGAACAGTAAAATGGTGGAGTTGGTCATTCGCCGTACAGTCCTTGTTTGGCTCTTCTTATTCCTGCAAATAGAAATAAATTGCAAGGTCAACGTTTTTCTATTGTTGATTTAGAATCTCATGCAAAGTGCCTTCTGTTTCCTGAAAAATCATAACAACCATAATGTTTTTATCATCGGCTTTGGCACGATCATCAGGAATTTTGGTAACTAGCATTTATCTGCTTGCGTTAGATATTGTCCAACTACTTTCCTAATGTCTCCAATATCTTTCTTTTTTATTTAGGGGTATTACTATTTCTTATTCACTTTGCGTTATATTTGACGGAACTGTCTCTAATGACATGCTGGCCTGCTTTTGCCAGTTCTCTGGTGTCACCTTCTTAAAGGCTTGATCAAACAGTCTTTCATTTTGAATGTCATGTTTGTGTCTTGCTACAAATCCTTTCACTTGCGTCCTTTTAAGTTCTATAGGATTTACTTCGCAATGATATGGCGGTTTGCGCAGCACAGTTACACTATGTTTTTCTGCTATATCTTCCATGGTGTATTTCATAAAACGATGTTTGTGTAAATTTGTTATAGCTAATAGTTCTTTTTTTATCACATTATCTTCAAATTCAATACTTTTGGTGGTTAACTAGTCAATAATTTCTTGTTTTCTCCAAGATGAAGTTGGAGTCTTTTCTATGCGTCGATAATGATAACTTGCGTTATCCATAACTACTACTGAATCATCCAGAAGATATTTTATCACTTTACCAAAATAGTCTTGGTACTGTATAACCTTTATTAACCCACGTCTCATCAAGATAAAAGATTTTCTTCTGCTCGGTTCTGTACTACTTTATATTTTTTAAGTATTTTCGTCACCAGCAAACAATTTCATCGCTGTCCAGAAAAAGTGCTATACGGTTATGCTTTTCCTAGGCAAAATCCATATTCCTCAAAGTGGTCCATAAAAATTTTTTAGTTATCAACGGAATACTGTCATCCCGGCCAAGCTCCATTAAAATCTTATCTAGGGTGGGTATTTCTTTTTAAAAATAAAAAGAGTGAACTTCTCTTCGAATTACACTTTTGGTGTCTTCATCAAGGACTTTTACTGACCAGCTTGGACTTTTCTTGGGAGGTTCCACTCGGCCTGCTGTCTTTCTTCCCAGCAATAATTTAAATACGGTGAACTTTCCAACTCCAGTCATTCGGGAACATTGGTCGACAGTTTCTTGTACAGTAAATTTCGGATAATCGTATTTTATGCAATCGTGTACATTTGAAATAAAAAGTTTTTCATTCATTGATAGTGGAGAATTAATGGAACATCTTTTCGTTGGTGTAAATATCGCCATTTTATTACTAATCTTATAATACTGTGAACACTATTTACGGCTTTACAGCAAATACTGATGCTTTAAACTAAACAAATATACTTATAGAGGTTTAGAAATGTTGGGTAAGGCACCATTGTCTTTACGGCGCATGGTTAAGCCGAATCTGAAATAGGGTTGGAATTAGGCAGAGGCACTAATAGAAGGTTAAACAGTACTTGTTAAACGCAGAACGTAACTGTATAATCTACTAACTTAGTAATCCCTACACGATATTTCGATTTTCGATATTGACACTTCAGGCTAGAAAACATACTTTTCCTAATTCCCTTACGCAATTACTTGAAATTTTAATATTACAAACAATACCATTTCAAGACCTACACCTATGGTCGACACCGAAATTCAGCCGAACTGGTTGAAATTCCTCATTTTATTACTCTTTACTTTTCTGAAATAGACTATAGCTTCACAGCTCTAGATTGCTACGTAAGATATACGATCTTTTTCTGTGTGATACGCTCTGTTCTTCATAAATTGAATATGATCAATTTATTTTAATCGGGTACACAGTTTCTTCTCTACGTCATGGGTGACCATTTTAACAGACCCTTGCGGTTCAAGTGAAGAGGCTTTAATTTGGACCACATCGCACTTGTTTGACCACTTTGTTAGCAAATTCTTTGTGCCATCTTTAGATGCCGATACAAATGTAAAATATCCATTGCGTCAGCCAAAAGATCACCGCGATCAGGCCACGCAGTAACGAAATGAAATTCGGGAGTGGTAACAACACAGTTGAACCGAATTTATTATTTTGGCTAATTTTGACTCGAACTCGATATTATGAATAATATCCATATAATACGATCAATTTATCACATTATTTAGACCATTTTGTCTATTTATAATGACCAGTCATTATGTATAATAGCTGTTTAATCACAATGACTGTAACATATATAGGGTAACTTTTGTATTGAAGAGTGGATAATTGAAATTTTTTACATACTCTATACAGTTGCTCGAATGATACCCTTCAGATTCACTTCATATTTCTAGCAGATATTCAAATTCGTTTCACATTCGGCATCTTGAATGATCGATTCGATGGTTGCTCCAATACAATTCTTCAGCTCATCCCATGTTGTTGAAAGGTGAAGGATACAAATAGTTCACAAACCACCCTCAATAAAATCAATCACAAACAGTAACGGCCGGTGACCTTGGAGGCCAGTAATGAAACTAGGAATCATAAGGTCCAGTAGGACCGATCTATCTCTAATGAAGCTTACCATTTGAAAACTCTATCCCAGGAACATTTCAGTGTAGTGAGCGCCGTCCTGAAGATATATGAAGTTATTTCAATTTCCAGCTAAGGAAACAGATAGCTTCCTAGCATAATAAAATATATTATTTCCATAAAAATGTTGTCAGGAAAGAAAATAAAACAATAAAACTTCATATTGGATAAAAAAATTAATTTTTGGAGGGTATCGTTTATTCTGTACAATTTGCTAAGGTTGCTCGGTTCCTTTTATTTTCACATTATGGTGGGTAAGTTTCATACTCAAATGGAAAGATGCTTCGTTACTAAACACTATGCGTGATACAAAACCTTCATCACTTTCCATACCTTCGTCTAACATCTGGATTGGGAAAACTTACAAAGCTCAACAAAACTTGTAGTGATTTAAATCTGTACTGTTTCACACACATACGTCGGCATAAAACAAGCCAGACAGATATCGTAGGAATGATAAGGTACCTATCAACATGACGAGTGGATTTTTGTGGATTATGGGCGAAGCTTTTATGTGCTTTTCGCCTGATGATTTGCCTATACACTAAATTTCTCACATCTGTTCGTGCTCTAAACTGTAGAAAGAACGATACCATATATGGAACAAAATTAACACAGAAATCACAGAATCGCAAAGCTGGTATCTATCGGATTCCACAAAAAACTCTTAAGCTTCTGCTTTCTGACATTATATTGTTCGGTCTCGCCTGATTCATAGATTCATTCTGGAGCACACACAAATCTTGAAATCGTCTCATACAATATTAACGATTTATCTTGAATCTATAACCAATAACATATATACAGGTTCTCCATAGTTATCGTTTATAGGAAGAACCTCGCTTATTTGACAAAATAATTGGAAAATAGTAATTTGAATGGCATTTGATAATTTAAAAAGAGCCGCCGTTAAATGTTGAATATTTTGTTCTAAAAATAGAAATGATTCAAATATTTACAGAAAACTAAAATTATAGCAAAATCTTATGATGATAGTACCAAAGCTTCAAAAAATATTTTAACGTATTCGTTGCCAAATAAATAAAAGTTCATGTTTTCCAGGGAAGATAGCAGCTACGTCATCTAAAACAAACAAGAACCATCCATGTCCCAATTACATTTATAACAGAAAATATAGGTGCGAGTAGTTTTTTCAACAATTATTTGCTTATGTTTGAAATTTATACATGTGTACTTCAAACTTATGTGCCAGGTTTTTAAAAAATGTCACCGCTCTTGAGCTACAAAACCGCATGAGGCTCATCAGGTTCACAAACTTAGGTCTTGCAAGCGGGAAAGAATCTGTAAATTAACAAAAGATTTGAAAACTTTTGAATTTCGTTTTTGTAAATCTGATCGTATACAGCAGGAGGCAGAATAAATCCATTTTTCAAACCTGTGTTTGTGTTAAAACCTTTCCTTATTCTTCCAGATTGGGCTTGTCCGTTGTAAGTGGAACGATAGTAAATAAGACGGTCAAGTCCAGATTTAGCCACTATTTCCTTTAAGACTTGGATTTAAAAGACATTTTTGTATATTGAGTCTAAAAAAGATTTCCAATTAAAAATAATGTTTTTTGACACAATAACTACCATGAAAGGCGATGGTTTGCAGCGGGAATTTCTAATTTCTAAATTCTTCTGGGATCTCAAAAGGATTTGTCCAATTCCAAAGTCCTTTATTTTTATCACATTCCAAGTAGGAATGTCCTATTACAGGAAAAGTAATTTTAATTCTTATCAAGCAAAATTTTGTTATTAACAATAAAATGGATAGAACAGAAAATGACAGAATTTTTATTTTGTCCTCCTGCCAGAAGAAAGAACAAGAACGTTAAAAACATACATGGATTATTGCCGTTTTTAATATACTTAATTTGTGGCAATTTTCGGGATTGAGATATTTTTTTCAAAATTATTGCAGATGGCTTCCTTTTTGTCAGTTTTTTTGCAGCTCTTTTTGCTCCTCTCTTTCGACAATAGAACGCCTTAACCTTTTTCTTATGCAGATCATTAATTTTTTAATCTCATCCGTATCCTTTTCAGCAGACATGCTTTTAATCTTAATCTGAAATTCGTCACCTGTTGCGCAAGTATCAGTTCGAGGATAACCAAATGGTATATTAAACTATATTAAGGACGCTTGACAAAATGCAATACAATGTGCAAAGAAATTGCATGAAAATCTCTGTAAAAAGTAAAAGTAAACAAATTCCTAACCTCAAATTTTATGTAATATTCTGTACATAGTTTAACAATGAAAATCACAAAGCTAAGTTTTAAGAAAGTCAGCTAATCTCTTAAGCCAAAAGGAATTAGATTGCAACTTGCACGCAATAAAAATGACTCCAAATCGATATTGTCAGAATTTTGGATGAAACAATCAGATGAACAACATCTGTGCCTGATTTTAATCAAGAAATATTGCATCTTGCATTGTATTGCACGTTGTATTGCATCCTGGCAAGCGGCTTTTAAAATAGTTCTGTATATTTCGTACGGACTTAAAGATTGTTTGGATGGTTTTGCTCGAAGAGGTTTTTTAATTGTAAATTCTTCGGGTGGATATGTCTTTTTTTGTATTCTTTAAACTATAATAATAAACGACCCTTGAAACTTTTAATGGGATTCACAGACCAAACGCCTTGTTAATTCGTCCAGTTTTCTATGGATTGTATTATGCTTTCCTCGTTTATCTCTAGGAGCTTCACCGGTGCCTTTTAGACTTCCTTTTATGTGAAGCAGCTCATTTTTTGTTATTCCATGAATCGAACAAAATGCTTTGGATCATACAGGATTATCACGAGATAGGACGCGCACTCGGTACTACTTACTAGCATCATGAAGAGTAGCCGTAGATTCATGTTGACGCAGCCTTCTTTGTTTGACAGGGACCACACTAATTAGTCCAGCTAGATGTGAATTTTGTTCATCGTGAGAAAGCAGAGGATTGAAATATGCAGTCACTTTGCCCCCCTTCAATCACAACAAAGTCCATAATTTTGTGTTTGATGGACTCATCTGACTCACTGCTAGCCATAACCGTTAACTTTAATATTATCATAAAAACGCACAAAAACAACAACCCAAACGTTTACCGATCATCATAATATTGAATGAATTGTTGAAAAACAGTAAAAATAATGCGTCATTTTATTATCGCTGGTTTTTCACCTGAACACTTGGATAAAGCTGTTTCTTTCCCTGTACGCTATACATTCATATATAATTAATGAATAAAAAGTGACATGTCTAGTTTTCTCCCTGTACCTTTATATATATTTAAATAGCGATAATCAGCTTTTCACATCAAAGCGTTCATAACATTCAATATATTTTCAATCATCATCAAACGGTACTAGTGTAAGTAGTAGAAGAATTGATGGTTCGTGCTATCCACTATTCACAATTTCAAATGAAGAAATGATTGATCTTATAATAAGTATCTAGAATGGCATTCACGTTCAATTCAGATCAGCATAACGAAATGCTGTTCGGACTATAATTTTAGAATCGAATTGGTTCGCTAACCATATTCACACGTCTTCCTGTCAATTGCGTATGTTCGACACTTTCAAAACTATCCGTTTGGGACGTTAAGACCCCAGATACAAGTCTTTGGTTTGGTTTATCATAACCTTCATTTGGTATATATGCTGAATGTGGATTTAACGATTTAATGATTAGTAGAATAAAAGTGAAAATTACACCCTTCCACTAAGATCCTTTTATCAAAAGCTCAAAGTTATAAAGCTATTTTTGACATGAAAGGGAAACCTGAGCGGAAATCAGCTGGGACGTCTTATCAGTAAAATGCTAAAGACACTCAAAAACAAGTGCATACGATAAACACCAACTGACATATATTTATTCCAATATATTATGAGTTTGAGTTGCAGTTTCAAAAAGTTTCACATGAAATTTCACAATTTCTTTCTATATTTTTACAATTAATTATTATTTGATAGCATTTGCATTCATACCATTAGGTTTTACGATAACACCTATCGCTTGCTAGTGTTTAGTGGTTGCGCACTTCTTGTGATGAGTTAAGTACATTCTTCAAACTTTATGAAATAATTTGTATTTGGTTTCAATTTGGTATAACCGTAGCTTATTTTGCATATAATGTGGAAGTACAAAGTAGTATTTTTTTGTATGTCGCACCTTCCAGCTCATTTCTGGACTATTACGAGAAAAAAACTCCAATACCAGCGCCAACACGATAATATGGAACTTTTAAAGCATAATTGAAAAAAGGGCTGCTAATTTTAAACTCTATATTTTAACTAATATATTCAACAATAAAATTTAATTAGCACATTCCTGGTACGTTTACTATAGTCTTACAATCTTAATAATATCACAAAAATTGTGAAATATGTAGCAGTGAAACTAAAGGGGAGAATTTTTTATTAAAACTTCTGTACCGTATGAAATGTGGGGAAAATATTCATCAGTTAGTGTGAGTTTGAGAATAAAACGCTGTTGTATAACTTTAAATCATTTTAACATTCAAAATAGGGATATCAACTATAACGAAAAAATTAATAGCTGTGAAAGCTTCAGTTAATATTTCCGGAAAAGAGAATAACTCATGTTTATTAGGGTTCGGATTATGTGCAACCCTTCCACTATCCAGATTAGAAGTGATAGAAATATGTGTGGATTTATTTATTGATCCTACCTCATAATGTTAGAATCAAAGTTGCAACGAAATTTCCAAATAGCAAGACTTTGTAAACTGAAACACAAAACATTATTTGATTGTTATCTTTGTGTTTATTATTGGAAATTAATTTCAAACATGAAAGAATTATTGGTAACCAGTACGTCGTCTGTATTTAATAATTTTCATCAATCCAGATTGATCCCAATATTGTTCTTACGATCTCTCTATCCTATATTCTTAACTCCTCTTCTTCTCTTTTCGTCTTTGTCATTGTTTCTGTGCGGGAAATTAGTATCGGTCTTTTCACTATTTTGTAAATATTCATTTTGTTCTCCTCATTTGTTATTATGCTTCACAATACTTTCTTCTTTGCATAATATGCTCTATTAGTTGCTAGCATTTTATATTTTATTTTTGAACTTCTTTCCTCATCACTGTTAATCTATTTTTATTTATTTCTAGCCCCATTTCTTCTTTTATTTCTATTTTCAGTTAGTTCAACATACTTCATAATATATTATTTAATTTTCTAAACAGTACATTGGCGTTTGCTATTCTTTGACACGCGCTGTTTTAACCCTTAATTTGGCAGTGTAACTTGAAAAATTCATGACTTTCCTTGATTTTTTGTTCAAATTTAGCGCCTTCATTTTAGTGTCATCATCTACACTACAGCATTGTCTCTTTAGGCCTTGTACAATAATCTCTATAAGCTTACAACACACATATGGCGTGTAATGTTGCTTCCTTTTTTGAATTGGAACAGTGAAATCAGCTTCATCCTAAGAATTGGCTAAGAATTACCTTTTTAAAACTATTATTTACCTCTATTAGAATGTAAACATCTGCTTAAAAATAAAGAATCAATTCAATTGATATTGACTTTGTATTATTTCATTTTCTGTATCCTGAAGAATAGATTGAAAAATCGACTGATGGTTTGAGAATTACATATGATTTATTAAAAAAAAATCCTTGCCTTTTCTGATAGCATGTTTGTCTTCTCAACCTCATTTTATTGTTTTGTTTTCTTTTTCACGGCAAAGATTTCACTTCATGGCTATATTTTTTCTTCACTTCCTTAGCTAACAGCCGGACTCTTGAGATAAGGAAGAACATATACTATGTATTACTTTAGGCAGTGAGCAAATTTTTAGATGTAAAGTTTTTCAAGATGCAGAGGATGTATCACAAGTTTCAGAAGTGTCAAATAGTGGAACAATGATGAAAAACACCTGAAATCGCAGGGAAGGGAATCTTTTAATCAAGTTACAGTCGCTTATATCTAATCCAAGAATGACCCCAAATTTTTCAAACCTTAAAATTAGCTTATTAAGACCTTGAGAAATAATTTTAACTGAAAAAATTTCAAAATCAATAAATTGGATCGTTGGCAAATTGAGAGTAGTTTATCCATATTTCTTATCACGAGCTCTAGCGCCAGATTGAATAGCATTGCAGATAGTGAGCCAGCTTGCTTCACTTCTTTATTAATTTCTAATTCGTCAATTGCTCCTTTGCCGGTCAGTATACTTGCAGTTTTTTCAAAAAGCGTAATAACACTATCAGACGAACTGTTGTGGGGCGGGGATTTTTTACTCTTTACTGGTTGGAGCCACTCGCGGACCCCTTCCGCATCATTCGTGAAGCCCTGGTGCTCCGCGTATCACACTTTGAGAAACATTGACATATCATTCCTGCTATTATATATTATAATTGACCTTACCAGACCTTGACTTTCACGGTGACAAATTTTGTGTTCGCTGGCGAGCTGGCATGTATAATGTTGGAACATATAATACTCAGAAGATCTTCGGCCAGAATCCTTCCGAAGCACAAAAAATACCACAATTTCGAGCTTACACAAAATGTTGTGAGTAATTTCAACATACTGATTAACATACTTATGAAAACTGTCAATGTCACAATGAATTCTGATAAAGTCCGGAATAGGTCGAAACGTAAATATTCTTACATTGCACAGAACTTGAATACGGTAATCGAGAAAACCGTACAAAAACGCTAGGAGTACAGTATGCGTAAGGCCACACTTCAAAATCGCTACCTCAGGCTTTTGACTATACGAGAAACTTCACATATACAAGGTTTAGACTCACTTTATATTTTTATATTAATCGGGTTAAAACGTTCTTCGCCGTCTTCCGATTCCCAGTTTTCATTTTCCTCGATCTTCCCAAAGATCTTCTTTCAATCCTCTCTCTCGAATATCCTTCTCGATACCTTCTCTCCAACTTAATCTTGGTCTTCCTCTCTTTCTTCTTCCTTTTGGTGCCCAATTTAAGATTTGTTTGGGTATGCGGTCTTCAGGCATTCTTTGGACATGTCCATACCATCTTAACTGATTCACCCTAATATCTTCCGTAATCGTGTGTTGCTCCTTCATGATCTCCCTGATTCTGTCGTTTCTATTTTTTTCAGTCTTGATATTCCTGCCGCGCGTCTCCAATAATCCATTTCTGTGGCTTCAGGCATTTTGACTGTTTTTTCTTTTAGAGGCCAGACTTCTCTACTATATGTTATACTTTTTATTATGCTATTGTATATTCGATGTTTGTTTTCCTTGGATATTTGTTTGTCCCACAATACACTATTTAGTTGTCTTATTGCTTGTCTTCCTTGGTTATTTCTTTGTGCTATTGCTTCATCTAATCTTCCATCATTAGTGATGATCATGCCTAGGTATTTGTATTTTGTACAATGACTTATTTTTTGTTGTGTTTCTTTAAGTATTAAATTCTGTTGTTCTCCTCCAATACACATATATTCCGTTTTACTAAAATTTACTTCTAGACCCCATTTCCTGTATTCCTCTACTAGCTTTCTTGTTATATATTCTAAGTCTTCGAAGTCCTGTGCCAAGATTATTTGGTCATCTGCAAAACACAGGGTATATAGTGTGGAATCGATTAGTGGAATGCCCATGTTCTTACATTTCCTTTTCCAGTGTGCTAGTGCGTGTTCCAGGTATATCTTGAAGAGTGTGGGCGACAAACAGCATCCTTGTTTTAACCCCTTATTGATGGAGAATCCTTTTGAGACCTTGTTTCCTATTTTTACTTGTGATTTACTGTTTTCATAAAGATTTTGTACTGCTTTTATTAGGGCCGCATTTATATTTGTACTTTCCAAGGCATCTCATAGTTTTGTTTGAGGTACGCTGTCATATGCTTTTTTAAGGTCAACATACAAAAGGTGGAGTTCTTGATTTTTGACGGTTTTCTTATCAATTATTTGCGAAATCGTAAATAAATGATCAATAGTCGACCTCCCCGCTCTAAAGCCTGCCTGTTCTTCTGCCACCATGTTGCAATATTCCTGTTCGATTTTATTTTTTATGATTTTTCCATAAATTCTGGATTTTGTACACAGCACTGTAAGTCCCCGGTAGTTGTCGCAATTTTCTCTGTCCCCTTTTTTATATACGGTAGTCATATAAGATGTTTTCCACTCTTGGGGTAGCGCTTCACCATTTATACACTTCTGGAAAAGCATTTGCAGATGAGAAAAAAGTTTTTCAGTGCCATTTTTAATTAACTCTGGTGCTATTCGACCCGGGCCTGGAGATTTTCGATTCTTTAGTGACTGACAAACGTCTTTTACTTCTTTAATTGTAATTCGAAGCGGAGATGTGATGATGTTTATATTGTCCTGTTTTTGATTTTTGAACTCTGGTCTTGTTTCTGTAAACAATTTAGAGAAGTACTCATCCCATTTTTCTAATGTTATTGGCGATAAGATTATTTGATCTATCTTCTCGAAGAGATTTTAAGGTTTTCCAACTTTCTGTGTTTCTGCTGCCTCCTAGGTAGGTGTTTATTTGAGTGCAGGTCTTTTCCCATGTCTCGTTTTTCTTTTTTGTTATAGCTTTTCTTACTTTTGTCTGTGCTTCTTTGAAATTCCTTTTCTCATTATCATTTTTCGTGCATATAAACTTGGAGAACTTTACTTTCTTATCGTTTATGAGATCCTCAATTTCCTTGTCCCACCAGTACGTTCTTGGTCTTCTAGTGTTATCGGATCTTCCCAGGGCTTCTTCCGCTGCAGCAATCATGCTTCTTTTGATAAAGCTGTAGTGTTGTTCCGGATTGTCAAAATTTTCCTGTACCAGTTTTCCATCTAGACGTTTTTGATATAAGTTCTTTACACTTTCCTCTTGTAAGCTATTTAGATTGAATCTATTAATTTTTATTTCAAATGCTTTTTTTGTTGCTGTTTTTCTATTTTATTTATCTGCATAAAAGGTAAAATTTTTGTTCTAAGTAAGAAGTGGTCGCTGCCACAGTTTGCCCCTCTTTGTTCTTTAACATCCTGTATTCTAATTTTTGTGTTTTGTCTCGTTATTATATAGTCTATAATAGATCTTAAGTCCCGTGTATGCTGTACCCATGTGTATTTATGTATCATTTTGTGTTGGAAGAAGCCATTCAGTATTTTTAATGTATTTTGTTGGCATAATGTAATAAGTCTGTTTCCATTATCATTTGTTACTTCTTCCCCGAATCTTCCTACTATCTGATCGTCTATTTTCTTGCCTGTTCTTGCATTTAGGTCTCCTAGGATAATTACCTCTTTGAGGTGCCTACTTTAGAAATTTCTTCGGACAAACATTCAAAATAGTCATCTTTGTTATTTACTGTGTCGTCTTCATTTACCCCATATGTTCCTATGACTGTCGTTTTGTTTCCGCAAATAGCTATATTTATTTTGATAATTCGTTGATTGACTGCTTCCCACGATGACACGTATTTTCTTAAGCTTTTCTTAATCAATATAGATACTCCTTTCTGAGCTCGTTTGTACTTAGATATTCCCGAATAGAAGTGATCATAATGACCCAAATTTTCTGAACCTTGTCCTTTCTTCTTTGTTTCCGTTAGCACCACTATATCCATATTTAGTTGTCTTATTTCTCGTAGAACTTCATTGATTTTGGTGGAGAGGCCTTGTACGTTCCATGTTCCTAAATTTATTTTCCGTTTCCGTTGCTTTGGTCGTCTTAATTTTTTACTTTTCCTATTCCGAGGCTTTTGACTGGGATTTTTAACCTTTATTCGTTTTTACGAGTATCGAGGGGTTGGCCCGACGCCTCAACCCCCAACCTGGAGGACCGGGGTTTTAAATCGGAGTGCCTTCTCGTAGATAAATTGCTTTCTCTGCAGCCAAAAAGTTTTATCTACCCACTTTTCTCTTTTATTAACCCTAGAAGCAAGGTTTCCGCCGAGTTGAAGTTCTTCTTCTTCGCCTTCTCCGCCGTTGTGGTCTTCACCCGTATCCCTGGGTAGGGGGTTGCGTTATACCCCGCAACATTGGGTCCCCAGTAGAACTTAGCCACCGACTCTTTTGAGTCGGGCCCACCCCCGCGACTTGGACGCGCCTGCTGAGATTTGCCTAAGTGAGGTCAGAGACGACAGCTCTGGGTCTCCTTATACCGCGTTATACCCCGCAACATTGGGTCACCAGTAGAACTTAGCCACCGACTCTTTTGAGTCGGGCCCACCCCCGCGACTTGGACGCGCCTGCTGAGATTTGCCTAAGTGAGGTCAGAGACGACAGCTCTGGGTCTCCTTAAGCCGAGTTAATGCTCATATATGGTGCTATGAGCAAAGGCAGACTCACTTTATACTTTTCTAAATATGTGTTACGTATGACTCTCAAGTTTGAATAAAATCTTCAGTGCTAAATTAAGATTCTATTTCACCATTCATGATAAGCGTGCAAGAGTGAGAAGGAACGATGATAGAATACAAGATGCTCAAGGCGCAGTAAAATTATGGTCTAAGTGGCTATTACTCATGAAAGTAACTCATAATTACTATTCATCAAAAACCAGCATGACCGCCATACATGATATCTAAGAGGAGTTGAAACCACGTGCTCTGCCTTATATTCTTCTAATAAGATAATGCACGACTACACGTAGCTATAATTACATTGGTACATATTGAGGGCAAATCGATTTGTTACCTTGATCTCCTAGATCTTCCAATATTCCATCCACAGAACACATCTGGAGCATTATATTACATCCATCGTTCACATACTGTAGCAGTACTTCAATATAAGATACAAATCGCCTGGGATAGAGTACCTCAAGAGAAAATTGATTATCTTATTAGGAATCCCGACATGATTTTCAATGCTAAGCCATTGCGTGTGTTCAACAAATGATTAACCCCAAGACACACTGTTTTTTATATTATTCAGTACATTTATAGCTACTAAATCATTCGATTAGTTGTCATAAGTACTGGTGCTCAATTTTCTTTTATATTTTTTTATCGTGTTACTAGGTGTGGCTGGAAGGGCCAAATAGTTTTTACTCACAGGAAAAAACCTTGGTTTAGTCCTGACTTGCTCAATTTACAAACTTTTCTTCAATGCATCCACATTTCTTTATTTTCAACTCTCTCATCGTCATCAAATCGGTACATTTATTAAATCATCAAAATCGATCTGATCCAAATATTATGACTATATGAAGTAATAAACATCTTTAAATAATTTTGTATTTGAAGCTAATTAACTAATATAAGATAAAATTCTTCTCATTAAAATTTATATATTACCAACAAAATATTCCTTGTGTTTGGAAATAATCATCGTATAATGAATTATATAACTGTATGTATACAGGTAATTTTGATTATATTATCAATATCGTTGAATTTTTGATATAAGCTTAAAAGCCTCTTTCAATATAGATCGTTAAAAATTTATGACATTATTGTGTTAACTCTCAATAGTTTTGTGTCTATTATTAGTGCAATTATTTTTGTCAATCAAAGGTTATCATTATGTTTTAAAAAATTCCGAATACTAAACATGAACGATGCACATACATACATAAATTTATCGGACTGAAATTGATTTTCTCTATTTGAGTACCATTGTAACTTACTTAATACCAACCAATTGAAAGGAGAGAATGAATTTAAAGACAGAAAAAACCGAACTTGTTATTGTCGAGTGTAGATTGAAACGAAATATATTCTGAGATTCAAACAATATCCGTTACGTCCAATCAAATATAGGTACTTGAATATTTGACTGAAGACTTTTTACATTGAATTTGACTGTTCAATTCCTAGCGAAATCATAATTCGCATTCTACATTTCATGTTTTTCATACTGCACTATAAAATTAACATTGATATATATATATATATATATATATATATATATATATATATATATATATACATATATATATATATATATATATATATATATACAGAACCGGACTTAGGCATGGGCCAACCCGGGCGTGCGCCGAGGGCCCCCACTGCGGGGGGTCCTCGCGACGAGCCATATGATTGAATATAGCGTATTGTGTATTGAAAATGAGCTACTGAAATCGATTGACTGCACTAGTATTATTGAAGAATTTGTAGGTAGCAAAATAAGAAAAAAAAAATACTGTGTATTAATTTGTATAGCAGCAATCACGCTGTATCGATTTTATTATTTAAGCTCCATACCCATTAGTTTTGATTGAATTTTGTTAACAAGCTAAATCTCCTTCCGGATTGTCAGTCTCATACTATAGCCGCTATAGTAAGTTCGTGTATGCAGTGTCCGTCGTGAAACATAAATCTTGAACTGCATATCATAAGGATTTTGAATGTGATGGTTGCAGACACAGTATTTCATACAACGTTTTTATAAGTAGCAAATTGGTATTTGTTATAATGTGAACTAAACCCAGAATTATTAAGAATTATCAATTACATTATCGCTATTTTATCAATTGGTGAATGGCTTCAAGCTATACTACATTGTACATAATTTGCCACAACTTTCAACCCCATTTCCAAAGATTTATTACATTTCGATGTTTGTTGTTTGAATAATATTGAGATATCGCTGGATAGTGAACATTAACATTTATGGTTTGACTTTTCGATGGCAGTTGGACAAAAGAATAAATATTCTTAAACATTTTTTTAACATAATCTTCTTCTCAAGTGATAATTTTTTGAAAATTGTTCAAAAAATCATCTTCCACAAAATATACATTGTGTATGCCATCTCCTCTTCATTTGAGTGAAATCGTTAAGATTAAGTCTTTTTTTAGGGTTAAAGATCTAGTTCAAGTGAACATGACACGTTGGTTAATTTCAATCCAACCATAGCGGATTAAAAGACATACGCATTGTCGTGATGAAATGAAACTTTTGGGCCACAAATGCGATCTTTTTCAAATTACACAGCTTGTAACAACTATCTGCTCAACAGCTCACTTCATAGACTGTTCAGTTAGTTTTCAACATTTTTTCTCCCCAAATTTGATGAATATGATACAATGTTAACAGATCAGAGAGGCCGTAATTTGAAATGAGTTTCACGTAGTTCAAATATAAAGTTAACATGGAAAGGAAAAAGTGATTTGATTTTACAAATTCAATCTCAGCTCCTATGTTACCGTTGAACAAAACAACCGTTGGACAAAACCATTTCATTGAAAGTGTCACTACTTTGATGTCCACAGGATGACTGGTTTATATTAAAAACAGACATTACCTCTACTTTGTAAAATAATTTATTCAATACCATATTAGTAATTCTACTGCACTATCCCACCAAAAATTTCACAAAAATAATAAAATATTGTTACAAACTCATCTCTACCCTGGAGCCGGTACTGCTTGGGTATAGTAGAATTCTAAAATTAAGCGAAGGCACCACCTTTAATGAAATACACGCAATTCGTTTAATCTTTGTTTTTATATAGTTTTTATAGCAAGCGGTTTATTTACATTGTTTCTATTGAACAGTTTCTAGGAAGGTCTATCTATTTATTTGTTTTGTTTCTTCATTTTTCTAGAACTTTTGGAATTCTTTTGGGACACATATAATGAGTTTCTGTAGAGTAGTTTAGTTCAGTTTATAATAAATAGTTGTTGAGAACAGAACGAACTAGTGATAGTGATAAGTGAATTATATTATAAGCTGGTGTGGGGTGAAGTATTCAAACAAAATAAAGAATGTGAGGGATAGTATTTATTGATTCACCCAACTAATAGGAAGATTGTAAAAAATGATAAAATCATTACAATAATAATAAGAAAAACCGACAGTTATAAAAGAATACCCTGTATCAAAAAGTTGTCAATAGAAATTATGTTTATTTCATCATCAATATTAAATAGAAGATTGACACAATTTATAAACAATAAAATTGAAACAAAAATAGTTAAACTTCACATTCCTTCAAGGATTTATGCATATGCTAGTCGAATTCTTGTACAAACCTCGCTTCTAGGAACGAACTGATGTTATTGAGCTTTCGCCTAATGAACCAAACACCCATTTGGATGAAAAAGTATATTTAATGGATCGTTAATTCGTAACTTAAGAATGACTTACCACAGATAGTTATGAAGAAGCTCTACTTTTGATTGGAATTTCTTTAATTTGTATTCATCTCATTTATAAAGTAGTTTAAATAAATTTTCCAGCAATAGAAAGAATATTTATTAAGCTTTAGCATATACCGCTTTTCAATAGCTTGATTATCCCTATTTACATTAGCAGATAGGGGTTAAAAAGGGACGGTTAATGTTGGTAAATGTTATGGCTGAAAAAATACCTGAACTACTCACAATTATAAACATAAAAATAACATTAAAAATTAATATTCTGTTGAGTTTCATAGTTAGTGCAAAAAGTGATTATAAAGAAGAAAATGTCGAGTCAAACGGGCCGCAGTTGCAAAACTTCTCCTGATGAATTTTGTTATATTTGTGGAGAATTTATGGTGAAATCGCATGCCAGGCCATTTTCCGAAAATGTTAACAAAGACTATTCCAAATATTTTGGTACTTTTGACGACTGCTATTTTTGTCTAACAATGACTGAAGCTTATTCTAAGAAAGGAAAGCACAAGATCGAGTAATCAAATTTGCCGTCTGCTATACGACCTGTTCCCCATTTGATTGTTCAAATTGAGTTTAATGATTTAGCACGTGATTTGGGATGAACTTCTAGAGGCCCACAAATCCATTGGTGCTCAAATGTCATTGAAAATTAATTTCCTCCATTCCCATCTTACATTTTTTCCTGAAAATTTGGGAGCAGGCAGTGATGAGCAGGGTGAAAGTTTCCACCAAAATATTTGAACAATGGATATTAGGTTTCAAGGAAGATGGGATTCCGCCATGATGGGTAATTACTGTTGGTTTATACGATTTAAAAAACGTGAAATAATTTTTATAATAAATATTTCTATAAATGTAACTTAAAAACCTCACGTGTTACAATTATGTTTTTCATATTTTCGTATTTGTATAGGTCCATTTTATAACATTATGCTATTCATTCTTTTGTTACTACAAATTTTTTTGTTGACCAGTGATTTCTTATCAAAAATTCGCTTTTTCCGTCTACAAAACTGTGGAACGAAATAATTGGATAATATAATTTATGTAAATTACGAATAGTATAAAAAAATACTATTGTACTACTTCACTATTGCGTCTTTCTATCATTTTTACACATGAAAGTTAGTTGTATATGTTAGGTTGATTCGGCTAACATTGACCTACATTGATCGTGGTTCACTCGGAGGCATAAGGCTCATTGTGTTATCTTTCAGTTTTCACAATTTGGGAATTAAATAACTATTTAATCACCCCTCCATGTTTTTTCTTCTTTATTTGCAGCTAATGTTTCAGCAATTTTAACCCAGGGGACAATATCCTGTATCGTCTCCCAGCATTCTCCAGACAATAGAGAAAGCCGAGAAAGCAGACACTCGATCGTCTCTTTCTTAGTTACACTCTTAGCAGTACTTGTTCGTTGTCCTCCCCCTATTTTTGTAGTCTTGAGCCAACAGCTTAATAGTCCAAGAGCTGGCTGCAAAAAACCTGGCCTATCGAGTAACCGTAAAACTGATTTTAAAATTTAGTTTCGAGTGAGTAAAAAATAATTATGAACAAGTGCTGGTGCTAATCCCATGGCACCAAAATTTTTGAACTTTTTTATTGTTGTGTTACCGGACCTATCGAGTAACCGCTTAAAATTATAATCAAATTAAGTATAAACATTTCTTATTTAGAGCATACATTAGTGCAACTTCTATTCTAGTGACAAATACCTAGCACGATACTTTATATTCCGTCAAGCCCTATACTATTGCTCATACAACCTATAACAGAAACATTGGGGGATCAATGAATAAACATCTGATGAGCAGCAATTATAGTAATTTCTAAGTGATTTTTTATTCAAACGAGTATTTTATGAAGTATAAATATAACATACAATAAAAGTCTTCTCATATATTTTACTATAGAATCAATAAAAACTCAAATATCTAGAAATATATAGTAAAACATATATATGGAATTATTATTAAATGTTATCACTATCGTCCTGCTCATCGTCACTACTGTCATGATTATCATCATGGTCACCTTTATTTTTATAATGATTATCATCGTTATTATCGTCATGATCACTGTTATTATTTTTGTTGCAATTATCATTATCATAATAATCATCGTCACAATTATCAATTTCATCAAGTTCTACCATAAGAATGTCTTCAACTAAGAGATTTGTCGGATCACCTTCGAACCAAAGCGGTTTAGTTTTATCGTCATTAACTGTCCATCCTCATTGTTCTGGTGATAAATTGATGCTGTTAGCTTCTGTGGAATTTTGCCACATTCAAGTTACATAAATGGTTCGTAGAATTTTTTGTTTCATTGATTTCCAAGATGGTGGAAGTTGAGTTTAATTAAATCTTCTTACATTTTTCATAAAATATTCTGTTACAGACGTTGACGTGAATCGATTTTGGAACATTAATAATCTCGCATCAATCACATTATTACAACTTATTCCATAACTTTCACAATTATATTCTTGAAATATATATATATATATATATATATATATATATATATATATATATATATTCAAACTAGCAAATACTTGTTGAACTTGTGGATTTCTCAATAATTTTTTTTCTAAAAGGCTTAATTCTACCTTTTCTGAAAAAGCTATCTGTATAATCGCATCCAGTATGTACATTGAAACCGGGCAAAGAACGACACACAACCAACAACCAAATTTTTTAGCTAGTTTAGTGCAATTAATGAAATTTATAACATTATATTTCGATCCTATCCTAGTTAATTATATATCTAATGATGCTAATTTATGAATATCTCCAAGTATTATTACAAGAATGTCAGTGTTAGATTCTTTGATCATTACTTTACTGTCATTCTCCAATTCACTCATATGGTATATAATACGAGTATCGGCCTCTTCATGATTTCATGCAAAATCAATATATTTCAAAATAGAGTTAATTATTAATTGAAAGGAAAAACATTGATCATTATTTGTTAGATACACTTTCTTATGGCGCAAAAATGATGCCACACAATACTAATAGTATAGTGCTTGAAGGAATATAAGTATCGTGCCAGGCATTTTTCACTACAATAGAAGTGGCACTAATGTATTTTCTTAACGAGAAATGTTTAAACTTTAATTTTATTATAATTTTACGTTTACGGTTACTCGATAGGTACGGTAACGTAACAAAAAAAAGTTAAGAAAGTGAGGTGCCATGGGATTAGCACCGGATTTAACAAGGCACTTGTTCATAATTATTTTTTACTCACTCGAAACTAAATTTTAAAATCAGTTTCAAGCGGTTACTCGATAGGTACATTTTATGTCCAAAAAATGTACCGTAGAAAAAATATAGCAATGTTGTAGACCATGTTTGCCCTAGCACTAAATAATTAGAGTGAGTAGGCCAGGTTTCCCTATTTCCATTGTATTTTTAGCTTTAATGCGCTTTATTATCGCTTTCTACAAAAATAAAATCAATACGGATTCAAAGATAAATATCATCACTTAAGTTGTCAAAACTCATGCTTAATAATTTCCGGTTTTAATCATGGGTATTCTCTATTTAAATAATATCACGAGAAAAGTTTAAACTCCCTCAGATCACGCACAACGACATTATAAAATAAATTAATGTATTCTATAAAAATACCATAAGCATTCAAGTTGATTATGTAAATCTATTTTATGAATGTGTATTTGCGTGTGTTGTCTGTTAATTGCCTACTTCTCGCAAAATGATTTGAATAAAGAATTTTATCTATTGATAGTATAAATAGTAACAAGTGGTATTCGTGAATGTATATCATATAACTTTATAAAAAAATTGGAATTTCAAATAATATCAAAATGAATTTGAGGAATGCCTCTATTGCATTGTTGGTATAATTCAATATATAAAAAAACTCTTACTATAAATGTTAAATTTTTTGTTCGAATGTTCGTTAATAAACAATACAATAAAAATTGAATTCCTCTCACATACTTTTTTTTCTGTATAATTAAACGAAATAATTCCGCTCATAATAGATACAGAATTTCTGTTCAAAGAAATTAATCCTCTATGCGAACTAATATATCAGATTATAAGTATGAAATTACATACAACTCGATTGGGAATTCTATATGGACATTTTCTGTCAGATTCAAGTTTGAAAAGGATTTGAGGTGTTGAGGTATCTCAAAATTCAAATAAAAATTGTATCGCAAGCTTTCGGATTCACTCACAAATAAACAACGAAGCAAATTGAAGGAAATCATTCATTAATAAGGTGAAAACTGTTCAAAATGATCAAAATAGAATTCTATTAACTGATAGTTCATTATCTGGTTTGATAAGTAGTATACTTCTTATCCCGAAAAACTCTAAGGTTTGTTTAGAAGAAGTATAATCATCTGATAACAACATCTTCAATATATGTCTCTACATGGATAAGAGCTCCGAGCATTGACACAAGTTTGAGTATCTTCAACAACACGCTATAATATATCAGAACTGTCACTTGAAATTCTCCATGTATTCTAACTTCCATGAAAAATACACTGATGCATCCAAAACTCCAAATACAGTTGATGTTATCACTTCCGATGAACATCCATTAAAAATATAAATTACCTGACGTAAGCTCTTTATACACATCAGAAATATATGTTATTCCACAAGCTTTGGTCGAAATTTAATCGCCAAATAAAAAAAAAACTGTAATAATAACAGACACCTCAAATACCACCAATTTCTTAAAAAATACCCATACAAACAACTTGAATTACAAATCAAGATTTAATTGCATCTGCTAAAACAGGGGTCTCCAAACTTTCCAGCCTTACTGATTACTCCAGTACGTTCCGAGGGCCAAAATCATATTATCATTGTTGCCGGTGGTAAAAAGTGAAATAGTCCACTAATGAAAAAAAAAAAGTCCGAAAAAGTACGCAACGTACACAGCTTAAAAAAGGCTGCAAATCGGACTAAATTCTGCAAAACGGCAACACTGCATATTATTAATTTCCCTGTCATTATCTGTAATTTCTAGATTAGTCTTAGAGTACGAGCCATGAGGAGTAACGTGACACGACATCTGGTGGCACAAGCGGAAATGGGTAGTACCTTCTATCGCTAACAGATGGTGCTATGAACATGTAAGGAATAATTTCGTTGGTTCGAGTAAGTTCTGGTGTCTTCCACTCACTTCTAGATGACAGTAATTGGAATATATAAGAAGGCTAGTGGCGCAACCACAAATCAGTTCCTATGACATTGTTGTGAAATAAAATAGTGCGTACCTCCTTAAAACGTGTTTGTGCATGTTTAAGTTTAAGACATCTTTGTAACAGTATTTTGATTTGAATTGTTGCTTTTGTGTGTGATTTAGTAGTATGGAAAAGGAGCGAAAAATTGATAGTGAATGCAGAAAGTTCAAAGATCAGTGGAACATTCAGTATTTTCGTGATTGAGTCCAGTAACAAGGCAATATGTTTGATTGTCAATGAAAGCATAGCTATTCTCAAAGAATATAACATTAAACGACATTATGAAACAAAACATTTTCAAAATTACTCAAAATATACAAGAAGTTTGCGGACAGAAAAATTCGAGGCTATGAAGCGCGGGTAGAAATCGCAGCAATATTCATTTACAAAACTCAAAACTGAACAAAAGGCTGCAACTCGTGCCAGCTTTCGTGTGGCTCTTGAAATTACAGAACGTGGAAAACCATTCACCGATGGAGAAATGATCAAAGAATGCATAATTGCAGTAGCCGAAGAAATGTGCCCTGAAAAGGTAAATTTATTAAAAACTGTCAGTATGTCAGCAAACACTGTGGCTCGAAGGGTAGAAAACATCGCTGAAAATATATCCTCTCAACTGTTCGACAAAAATGGACATGTTGAGTTGTTTTATTTGTCCTTGGATGAGTCAACGCATGTGTCATATACTGCTCAGGTGTTGATTTATATTCGAGGAGTAGATAAAAGCTTTGAAGTGCATGAAGAACCTCTTGATATGTATAGTATTCATGGCACAACTACTGGTATATATATATATATATATATATATATATATATATATATATATATATATATATATATATTTATAAAGGAGTTGTAATGGCCATTAATCAAAAGAAGCTTCGATGGAAAAACTTGAAATGTATAACAACTGATAGAGGCAAAAACATGAGTGGGAAAGATACAGGAGTGGTCGCTCTTGTGTCAAAGGCCGTAGAAAATGACGGCGCCGGAAAAAGGCGCTTTTCTGAACTTCGAGCAGTGATCGAAATTTTTTTGAATGAAAAGCATCCCCCTCTTACTGAATTACAAAACAACGCATAGCTGTGGAAGCTAGCATTCTATGTTGATTTGACAAAACATGTGAACGAACTGAGTTTGAGATTGGAAGGAGAAAACCAGCCTGATTTATACACTAATATCAAATCATTCCAGAAGAAATTGATACTGTTTCAATCACAACTAGGAAGTAAATGTTTTTCACATTTTAAAACATATGAAATATTCAGCCACACCACTGAGACTGAGTTTCCTATCGATTTTGCAATCGAAACTTTGAGTGCTTTGAAAATAAATTTTAATACGCGTTTCTCGGTCTTTGATGCCATTGCGAATCAAATTAAGATTTTCAGAATCCTTTTGATACTGATATAGAAACCCTAGCCCCGAAACTTCGAATGGAAATGATTGATCTACAGTGCAGTGATATAATTAAGAACAAATATCAAAACTCATCTTTGTTGGAATTTTTTTAGACTCTTCCACTGACACAATTTGATAATTTGCATAAATTTGCTCATGGGCTGTTTTCTGTTTTTGATACTACTTATTTGTGTGAGAAGACTTTCTCAAAAATAAAGTACACAAAAAATGTTTACAGATCTTAATTAACTGATTAGCATCTTAAAACTCTTTTAATAATTGATACAAGTAAAATTAGTCCACAACTACAAACTATTGTCAGTGGAAAATTCTCATTAGTATTTCATATGTCATTATGCTTGTTATAAGTTATGTTTTTATTTAAAATATATAAAATGTTAGTTGTATTCATTTCCATATTTTTTTAGTTATTATATACTGAAGTTAAATTTTCTGCATATTATACATGTCTTTACTCATTACAATTCTGTGTTTCTTTATCCAACTTATCACAAAATCAATAACAATAAGCCTACAACAATGTTATGAGTAGTTAGCCCATGGCCATATCAATGTCGATGTCATATTTATAAGTATTCAACATAAAATTAGAATACTGCAGTAAACTAAATTTAATTTGCTATAAAAAATATGTTCTCTAAAAGGAGTTTTCTCTCCGCGGGCCGGATATGGCCCTCGGGCCGTAGTTTGGAGACCCATGTGCTAGAAAACAACAAGTTAGATATCAGATTTTTGTAGGTTTCCTCTCATCAAGGAATTCAAGGGAATTAAGATGATAATAAATACGCAAAAGACGCTACGGTATGCAATGATGTACATATAGTGAATAGTGAGGCTAGTGACAGGAAAGCTTATATCAGAAAGGAAATTTATGTTCAGTGGCAATCTGAGTATCAAGGATCAGTGCAAAAATTTATTATGTAGAAGTAACAAACCTATGAGTATAACTTGTAACAAAGAAATTACTGTGAATCATATACTCGTACTTTTAGAATGTACATTATACACATCGCAAAGGCAACAATGTAATTTTCCAAATGACATTAGAATCCTACTAGGAAATCATTGCGACGTGAGACAAAAAAAATATCATCAGTACTCGGATGTGAGAACTCACTCTCAAATTAAATATTTGTGAAGAATCGAGGACTGAACGAAATATATGTTTGTAAACCGAACGAAAAATTTCAATATAAACACTTCAAAAGTCCAATACTTTATGAAAGTTTAATTGAATAGCCGCACCTTGTTATTAGTAGGCGTGATTAGAATGAAAAGAATGGAGCGAATGCCATGAACAGAATAAAGTTCATTTTTATCAAAATTATAATGCATATTAGTATAACAGTCCTATTTAATGATAAAATTTCTAAAACTATCTTAACAAAATCAAAATCACGGCTCTTGTTAGCTAATCGTTGTTTGGATTTGAATTTTTATCGAAAAAATCAGCTCAGCATTGTACTATAGCATATTATAATTATAATTTTGTAGAGAATAAAAAAACGACAAAGAAAAATTAAATGACTTGGGTATTTTGGTACAAGTAAATTAGAATTATGTAACCTGTGAATTAAGTTCTATATCATCGTTTGCATTTAATAGTGGAAGCGTATATTTTAAGAGAAGAAGAAATAAAGGTTTCAATCGCTGAAATCTCAAAAGGAAGCGGCAGCTCAATGCTACAGCACAAAAGTAAGAGATGTTTTTTAGTACATCGCGAGTAATTTATAGGTGAGGAGACACATAAAGGAAGGGGGTTGATTCCAAAGATACTAACCACAAGTGGGGTCTGAGGGCACAGCCCCCCGTTTAGATTATAACTCTTCCCTTCTTCCACGAAATCTTATCTAAACATCCATCCGTTCATTATACAATCGCTTGAGAGTTAATCATACTTATAATTTCCTTGATCTTGATTCCGTTACATACGCCCAAAATATGAAGCAGATGTGACATAATGCACGTGATAATATGCCAAAATTTGGCCGCCGTGATTATAACATGGATGGTTGAGTAATTTTCATTAAATGTAATTGTTAATTATTTTGTAATTGTTGATAATTCATAATAAGAAATGAAATAGCGCTCTATCGATGTATAAAGAAATCATGAAACTGTAAACTAAAATTATGTTAAGAATGAAAAATAGTTTTTTTTTTTCGATCACCCCTTAAAAAATATTTCCCACGCATTAACATTACTTATTTTATCGTCAAAAAGAATCTGAAGTGGAGCAAAAAATTTTTGGTGTAAGTTTGGGGTCGAGCCCTACTTCTAAATATTTACCCAAAAATGTGTTCATATATCAAAATTCACAAAACTACACGCAGTTTCGAACGAAAATCGGCAAATTATTTTAATATTCCTCTGATTTATTTGCCAATGCCAAACATTCCATTTATTTGAAATCGTCATTCATTTTAATTATTTTCATCTCGATGTGTTCATTTTGACCTCAAATTGCTTACTCAATCTATCCGGCTGCTCAAGACTCGTATTATATACTCAATCATCACATTCTAGAATCTTCAGTTTCCTGGAAATCCTTAATTTGCTGTGAGGAAACAAAAAGGTTTCCCAAAATTTGTCTCGATAAAGTCACAAAAACAATATAAATAAATCATAATGAATCACAATGTGAATACAAATAGCTAGCACGTCTCCCAAACTTTAGCTTAGAAAACATAAAGAAACAGGACTGGCCGAGGTCTATATCAGTAATAAGCTGTTTCCAAGTAGTGAAAACTTCAACCCCTGAAGCAATTCAACAATTTATATAAAATGCGTTTTTTAAAAAGTCTTCACTAATAAATGTACTTTCAACAATGTTATGGAATATTGCATTTTTAGTTTGGTCTTCCGACTGCTTTAATCATTGGTCCCACTGATGAAACCGGAATATAAATATAATAACTTCCTAAGCTAAGCATCATTTGTACCCACTTTTTCGATTTAATAAGAATGCCACACATTAACAGAATTACTTTTGTTTGGTTGAAAAAACTGAGAAATAATTATTTTTGAAAACAAATGAAACAATATTAGGGGCAATTGACTACAAATTTGAAAGATCATGTTTGAGATATGAGGAAAAACATGAAAATTATGATTGAATGAAATAACAGTATAGTATACTTGTTAAAATTGTCTTGTTTGGAGCTAATATACCTACTGACCTCCACTGATAATATGTCACTCTAATGTGTATAGAAAAAGTCTATATTTCTGTGAAAAGTATAATATAAGTACAATTTAAATGAAAGCTTTTCTAATGCATACCAAATCTAAATTTTGTGATCAATAATAATTTCGGAAATTTTTAGAATTGCTTAACTTCTTTAAGTATCATTTTTATTTTTCAAAAACCGTATTAAGCTACAGTGGTTGCTACTCTTGACTTGAAATCAAATTAAAAAAAAAAGGAAAAAAACTTTTGTAATGTAATTAAAAATGAGTACACATACCAAAAAAAAAACGTCAATATCAAATAATAGTTACAGAAAAGTTTCCGTGAAATCAATATTCAAAAGGTAAGTCTATTGTTGTTTTGTTGTGACCAAGAACAAGGCAGGTGGCTCCAACAGCTTCCCTCAAACTCAAGATTTCCTATTAATTCAGAACGTAAGAGCAGGAAGACTCTTCGTGAACATATCGGCAAGTTGATGATGACTTGAAACGTGCTCCAGCTTGATTTGCTCATTTATGACTTTTTCCCATATGAAGTGGAAGCACATCTCAATGTGCTTAGTCCGACGATGAAACTCTGGGTTCCAGATTAGTCTTATAGTAGTCATATTGTCAACAAGGAACGTTATTAACCGAGACAGGCTTGTTATTTCGTTGAGCAGCCTACTCAGCCACTACTGTCCATACTGAGATAAATCGTATCTTTCAGCAGCAGCCAGATTCAACTCTCACTGTTTCAAATCGAGCACAGGGCTGAAGGTTTGCTCAAGATCCACATCTTCCTCCTTTGTGTACCCCTTTATATCTGTCGACATTGTTATTCGCTTTGAGTTTGTCTTCCAGTACCCATCTATTACCAACAACCTTCTGACCTTCGGGTAGGTTAACGAGATCCTAAGTATCATTTTCTGTCAATGAGTTGAGGCGGATTCACACCAACGGGCACAGTCAGATTAGGTTACGGTCAGAGACAGTCAAGTCAAGATCGCTGCCTCGGGATCTCAATGAGAGTGTTCTTACTGGCGGGAACGGAACGGTAGTGGCCGCCAATGAAAACACAATGCAATGAGCACATACTTATTAGCAAGGTATGAGGGTAACTTCCTGGTGCGGCCACTTTTGCGAAGCTGAGGTGACTGTTCAATTGGCAATGTACCCTCGACATTCCCTCCTTCAGCCTGATCAACTCCAGTTCCCGAAACAGAAATGCTGGGCCCAGCTGAGAATTTAGTTCGGAGAGTTCTACCACCGGCTCGACATTGGCAGACTTGAGTAATTTGATCAAAGGAATTTCTCTTTCAAAAATAACATCACGAGATATTATGATCTTAGACCGCATAACCTATTAAATTCAAGTTAAAGAAAGGATTAGGACTTCTGACAATGTAATAACAAACGACTACACATACAAATAAAAAATGTCAATGTCAAAAAAATAAAAATTTGCAGAAGCGTTTCCGTGAAATAAATATTCAAACTGTCAATTGTTGCTGTCTTGTGTTTGACCAAGTACCAGGTAGGTATCTCCGAGAGCTACAAATCATTTTCCTAGATGAGAGTAAGTAAAAATGATTATTCCATTGGAGTATTTGCTAAACTGAGTTGATGTTAGAATTGTATTGGCCATTGTTACGGTTAAGCCTTAGAACTTCAGCCATTGTTTCTGGTGCTGAGTTGAATGATCATCTTTGTTCATTCAACAATGAACGCTTACGCAGATTATGTGTTTGATATGTAGTTAATAACAATACAACTCAATTCAAAATAGCATGTCTAGTTTTCAGTAATTTGTTGATGCACGTGACTTACGAGAAATCAATTTTTTTGGAAACAAAGAGACATTATGCTGGAAAACAAAGAGTGTTGACGCCCAAAATCTTATAAACAGTTTTCGTATATATGTGTTTGCTCGAAAGGATTTTGTTATAAAATAAAAAGCAATATTGCTTATGAAAAATTTCAAACGAAAACGAAAAATAGTCTATGAAGCCACATCTCCCTATAGTCCAAATTATAATGACCAAATTATTAACAAATGTAAAACACACGGACAGTTTGTTAGAAAAGCAAACTGAAATTAAATCTTCATTTGATAGTGAACGCGGACCATCTACGATTATAAAATATATACAGTTACAAATAGAATATTGAATCAACTCTACTGAATACTCGAAGTAATTCTCCAGAATATATAGCACCTTGAATTTATTGCTGGAAAAAAGAACGACATACATTTCTAATTCTTCCCTGGTAATAGTTTTTTGTTTGTATCACTGCAGTGTCCAAATTTTTTATGCCACCTAGGTACAAAAAAATTAATGCATCTTCTGGGTTAAAACCAGCTAAGTTCTTTGGACCTAAAATTCCAATTCTTCATCAGACTCTCAAAAGTGAACTACTTATCTGCTTTTGATATCTGTCGTTATTTGTTGCAATTTTGATTGCCTAATCAGCCAGTTAATACATACTGCATACAATTACTACAACCAAGAATAAGATGACTTTCTGGGCTTTCATTGGCTAGGTAGTCTCTTGAAAGTTCTTTCAGTTTATCGCCCCCGCCTTAGCCCTAGGAGCTCTCAATAATTGGAGAATATCCACGGTATTTCTGACATTAATACATAAGAGCTCCATAATTGCAGAGAACTGGTATTGTAGTTTAACTATTATTAACTTATTAGAATGTTTCCCTGCACTTAGTTAGCTGTTTCATTTTCTCTGTCCAATTTGACTCACCTCACCTATGACGGATTCGGCTTGTATACAGTCTGATATTTTGTTTTCCTCCAACTTAATTTGAGGATATTCCTCCACAGATTCCGGCCCTGTCAGTGGTGGAAGGGCGTCAGATTAATACAGCGTCCTTTCTCCTGTTAGCTCATTGAGTGCGTTGTAGTATTCCAGAGAATCAGCTTTAATTCCGTGTAAATAGTTCACAATAGCATGAGTGCTGCTGCCCGAGAAATTGTTAATTGTTTAAATTCTGTAGAGAAAATCTCCCGATATTGTCATTCGGTTACCGTAATGTTTTTTTTTGTTTCTTATCCACCAATTATACAATCTTAACATTAATTATAGTCTAGTTCTCATTCTATCCTTTCTGATTAGCTGTGACGGTTTTGACTAAGATTCTTATAAGTAATTTTATTGTTACATTACGAGCACAAATACTGCCGATTTATAGAGGATCAGTTTTTTACACATAATATTTTCTTTATTATCTGTATAAAGATACTCGAAACTTTTCCTTCTTTGAAAACTTTGTAGAGTAGATTATTTCAACTAATTGAAGTAATATTTTATTTATATATTTATCATTCTCTCTCGAAACATTGTTTATTCCCATCTCCGACCCTACATATTCTCACCGCAACTGACTTTAAAAATTCATTATCCGAAAAAAAGTTTTGCATTGCTGCTTTCCAGATAGTTACTTGAATAGTTAAAAAGGATTGAGATTCCCTCTGAAAATCTATTTCAGGTTTATAGTCCCAGCTTCTTGGTTTTTACAGATATTAAAGACAAAACGATGAGAAATACAAAGTAGAATACGTACATTTATATATTAATGTTTGAGATTATTCCAGCAAATAGAACAGCTATCAAATTTCAATATATTGAATGGTTTTTTGTGAATCATTATTAAAATGAAAAGAAAATATTAATAAGTCTACTATTATAATTTGATGTATCAAATAACTCTCCAAAATACCTTTCCTCTGCTTGTACAGATTGGCCATAATACATTATATCTTGAAAACAATTGTTCGTAGACGAAGAAGATGGATAATATTCTTAAATTACTAATACTAGCGAGAGGAGCCGTATTCATCATCTTGAACTTTTGAACTATTGGATTGACGAGTCGGCAGGAACATGATAGAGTAGATATTCCGGAATAACGGTGTTCATATCTCAATTTGCAGCTATACACACCGTCATCAGCACCTAATTAAGACGGTGTCCTGTTATTTCATGTGATTGGAAAGTGCAGGAATTGGTCCAATTGCCGAGTTAAAGATCCCGGTTTTACATAAGTTTCAGGAGGAACGCCTTTCTAAGAACTCGTCCACGACAAGGACCGTGACGCCGATGATGAAAAAGTCTAATTTTTGGCCAATGCGGTAGCTCTTTTTTGAATTTTTTTCACCTGTTCTTATATATACAGCAGCGATTTATTGATATTCTTTTTCAAAACCAACTTCTAGAAAGGCCTTTCTATTCATTCAATTGTTTATTTTGTTTCTAGAATTATACGAGAAATTCTTTTTGGGATGAATTCTTGCTTGTTTATCAGCTGAGGAGTCAGTATATAATTGAATGTCACACTGATCACAGTAGTAAAAAACAGTGAATAGTCAATGGTTGTGAATAGTGATTAGTCTCGTGTAAGTGTGTAAATAAATTAATTATGTGAAAGACAGTATATATAAGTTCACAGCACCATTAAAAATAGTTTAAATAGATGGAAAACAGCATCCAAATGATATAACCGAATAGTGTAGACATTATATTACATTGAAATATATTCCATATATTATGTAGGTACAATACGTCCTATTTCCGTGCGAAGCCATGACGGTTAGTTGGTTAAAATTAACACTGAACCGAAGATTTATAAATTATTGGTTTTATGGTGATAAATTTGAAATAATAAACAACCATAAAGTTATAATGAATTTGAACAATTTAAATGTGTTTTAAACAATCAATAAACCGCAAAAATAAGAGAGAGATCGACGACTAGCCGAAAACTTTGTGCCCGCTATTGAAAAATTCATCCCTTCATACGGTAAAACGCCGGCAAATATCGATTATGGATGTAGCAGATGTGACCGGCATAATTTTCTTTACTCGAACCATTTCCGAACACCAAAACTTTTATTGGAAACGTAATCGCATAACTTGGAATGTGATTTAACGTTTGGCTATCGCCGATTCGCCTTTCCAGCTAACTTTTCGCGTCCCCCACTTGCCGCTAACTTGTGTTAACTGAATGACACACGGTACAGCTAAAAGCTTATCTACTTCGCTTTTAAAACACTTGTTAACTTTATTATCTGTTCTTTTGGATCGAACTATTTTGTAAGAAAACATGCCAATGATTTCGTAGAAGATTGAAAATCCACTTCTGAAACTGAGATTATGAAAGGAAGGAAAATAAATAATTATTATTCATAACTCATAATTATTCGGTTGAATCCTGAGAACAAATTAATACAAAATGTTAGGAAGAATCCATGAATCGTCTTTCACATGATGAATCTTATTTTATTTAATTACTCGTGACAATTAAGTTGAATTATTAGTAGGATTATAAACATAATCACGAAATATGAAGGTTCAGGAGTATATATTCAAGTTTGTGAATAGAGCTATGAATCACATTATACTTAATAAAATTACAAAATTATGATTCAAAATTCAAAAAATTGAATTAAAAGTTTACAACTACTTTTTATGCCATACCCTTCTAAAATTCTCATATCTATATGTTACATAGGATAACATATACATACACATATAACATATATATATATATATATATATATATATATATATATATATATATATACGTACTTCAATGATAGGTCAAGGCTGAAGTTACTAAGAAATTGTTAATCGGTAAATAAACCGGTTGTGGGATCCGCACAACTGCATCTAATGGATTTTGTTCTAAAGCTGGTTTTCATATTCATTGTTGATTTTCGCTACCGTCTTTTTGGCAGGGTACTTCCTAAAATAATATTTTATAAATAATTAAGGAAGCTGGTTTACTCACTTTATGTAGATAAACCTGTTTCCCGTAAACTGCGATCAACAAAAGTTATACAGTCGGGTATAATTCTGCCTGGAAAGCATTCAGTATACATCCTTCTGGCTTCAGACGAGTTACCAGAAGCCAAACCATATATCATATGCACAGTAAACTGACAATAACAATCTAAATCGCTTGAGTTTTAATTAAATATTAAGTAGTATATAATAATATTTTTCTCATGCTAGTAATATGATCTTCGATACTATGTACAAATGTTATTTGTTTCAACATCTTCTGTAGGTATTTACAAAAAATAATGTATGATAAGTTTCTTCAGAATGTCTCTTTATGGCTAACGATTTCCTTATTATGTCGATACAAAAACCTACATATCTCCTGAATTTTAAATCGATTGAAAAAATCTTTTTTTCTATCTTTAGATTGTACAGGTTAACATTGGGCATGAGCCGTCCCTGGCCTTCAAATAGTAGTGAAGAATTATTTATTTTGTCAAACACATGGACATACGTAATCATCCATTAAAAATTCATAATGTTCGAATTTATAACCTCGGAAATATGGTTGCATATACGTTCTGATTTCGCAACTTCAAAGGCCTATAACCCAGAAACAAGTTGTTTTTTGTCACAGCAATATTTTCACGTCATCTACTCACTCCCGAATTTTTTGCACCAAGTTCCGAAACATGCTGCATTAAATACAGTTTTAACTGACTCATCATTTTGCATCTAGGTGATTTCTTCATACTCAGATTTAGATGTGAAGAACTTCGTTGTTTAGCGTCCGGGTTTCGACGTGGAGCCAGCCGTGTGCCGCAGGAAGGTTAACTTGACGCCAAAAACCCAGTTGATATTTTGATCTCGTCAAACGACTTTATGATATTCATTGGCTGCAATTATTTACGATTTTTTTTTCCTCCTTTCCCCCTTTCATTTAAATAGCTCAAATAGAGGGTGTTCAAATCAAGTCGAATCTATTTTTAAATTGCCCTCCTTTACAAATTGCTCCCATGTGGAGCGTGAGAAACATGGATCTAGAAAGATGAGAAATTTATGAAATAGATATCACAAATTACTGATGATTAACCAAAGAACACATAATACAATCTTGATGTGTGTGTAATATATTTGCCAAAAGAATATATATTGACTATTTCAGAGATGTATAGAGCAATAAAATGGGGAATTTCGTCCAGTCCGGCTCAATTTCGGTGTCGGCCATAGGTGTAGGACTTGAAATATCGTGTACTTAGGTAGTAGGTTATACAGCTACGTTTTGCGTTTAACAGGTACCGTTTAACCTTCTATTAGTGCCTCAGCCTAATTCTAATCCTATTTCAGATTCGGATTAACCATGTGCCGTAAGGGCAATGGTGCCTTATCCAATAGTTTTTAGACCTTTATAAGTATATTTGTTTATAGTTTAACGCATCAGTATTTGCTGTTAAGCCGTAAATGGTGTTCTCAGTATTATAAGATTAGTAATAAAATGGCAACATTTACACCAACAAGATGTTCCAATAATTCTCCACTATTAGTGAGTGAAAAACTTATTATTTCAAATGTACACGATTGCATAAAATACAATTACCCGAAATTAACTGTCGACCGATGTTCCCGAATGACTGGAGTTGGAAAGTTCACCGTTTTTAAATTATTGCGGGGAAGAAAGACAGCAGGCCGAGTGGAACCTCCCAAGAAAAGTCCAGGTAGGTCAGTAAAAGTCCTTGATTAATACACTGAAATTGTAATTCGAGGAAAAGTTCACTCTTTTTATTTTAAAAAAGAAATACCCACCGAAGATAAGATTTTATTGGAGCTTGCGAGTAACAGTCCGTTGAAAACTAAAAAACTTTTATGGGCCACTTTGTGAAATATAGATTTTTCCTGGGGAAAGTACAACAGTAAAGCACTTTTACTGGAAAGCGATGAAATTGTTTGCTGGCGACGAAAATACTTAAGAAGTATAAAGCAGTACAGAACAGACAAGAAGAAAATCTTTTATCTTGATGAGACGTTGATTAATGAAGGTTATACATTACCAAAAATGTGGCAAGACAAAAATATAACCGGTACTCGCCAAGCTTTCATGGAAGGCCTGTAAACGGGTATTAAAGTGCCTTCAGGTAAAGGAAAAGGTCTAATAATCGTTGAAATCAACATTTTTTTTTTTTCAATTTTGTTTGTCTGATATTTTATTGGTAAACGAGAAGCGCTTACTTCACAACAAAAATAGACTTGCATGGGAAAATAAGAAAAAATTATGGTTTCCTAACCAAATTAACTCAATAAACTTATTGTGATAAAGCCACATTTGAAGTCTTGCCATAATAAAAGAAAGAATCATTTCAGAATTTCTGTTGAACAGAAGTTGCAGTTCCATCTTCTGTTATTATTTGAGGATCTGTGTTAGTTAGTGGTACTGGAAAATTATAAATAACGATATTAACTTGAAAACAAACGTTCAAATAATATTCTGTTTCCCAACAAGTTGGAGGTTGTCATTAAAAAAGCAAAAATTGCTTATTAGAAAACAATAGTTCAGTATTAAAATGAACGCTCAGTAGTTCAGATCACTTGACGATTAATGCATTTTGGCATAACACAAACAAAAAACACAGATCAAATCCTGAAGAACCGTTGCAGTATTGATAGTATGACAAAAGAATGAAATTAGTAATCAGTTGAAAGGGTTATTTAACATTCTAGTTATTTGATCTTAAGTTCACTTTAATTTACTATTTATAAGATATTTCTGTTACAAACAGGTTTTAGATTAATATTAAATAAATGTGTCATTTTCTATTAGAAATACATCAGATTTACTTTAAAAGGTGAAATCTTCCAAAATCTTTAGTTTAGTCAAGTTACTGAGACAGGGCTTTTAGTAGCACAAAATTTTTAAATTCTGCTGTTTCACTTAAATTCTCCACTTCAGTAATAATGACAAAATTAGAAAGTCTACAATAAAATATATCGCAAATGTAAATTTCCCATGATTATACTTTTTTTATGCACAATGGAAAATAGTTATTGTGATGGTGATAATTTTTACCAGTGGTGCGAAAACACAGCAATATAAGTTTCAATAATATATTTTTATTATTCTATATCTTCATATCTATGTCTTAAATATTATATAAATACTCTTAATAAACATTCAAACACTTCAAAACGTTTTTTATATTTGCGAAGAGAAACAGTATGCTAAAAATAGAATAAACATAATGGCAAATCGCAAATTTTATTTTGATAGAATTATATATTTATAATTCATAGAAAGAAAGCCGTCTTGTCATAGTGTTAAAGTTAAACAGCCAGCATTAAGAGATTATTTAGATTATATTCATGAGAGCGTGTAAATATTGTGTCAAATTCTAATAAGTTGCTACTTTTAAATACAAAAAATTTCATGAGCGCATAGCGAAAGTCGAATAACGATAATAACAAGTCCTGTAATTTTTTTAACGATACATGGTTTGACATGATGTAGTGAATTAAGACGGGGGAGAATATGATCGCATTCAATGAACGTAGCGCATAGCGCAACTATTACTACTGTTACTTATTGTAATTGCTCTAAGCTAAAATACTTGAGTGTATAGATTCGTTAGACTATACTTACTTGTAGATAAAAAAAATGGCAGCAAATAATTATCACTTCTACATGAGAGGTCATAGATTAATCATATGTCAAAAATAATACAATAATCTAAACAAGAAAAACCAAATATAGGTACAAGAAACCTAAAGAAATCAGATAATACACCAAAGAAAATTAACGATCTTTAGAGAATTTTTTTTGTCTTCCCAAACTGCGTAAAAACAATTACAAATGTCTTGTGTGGATCTGTTAACATTCGTGGTACCCTTCGTGCATTTTTCTGTGTTAAGTTCTGCAAGTAGTATATTATTTACCACTCTTTTTCAAATATTCATCCAATATCCATATGTTCATGAATGTCTGTCACATTTAAACTCATGACACTACATTTTCATCACAGTATGTGATACTGCAGATTACCCTAATGTATTTATTTACCCAACCTATACGAATTTTGATTTGAATCAACTCTTTTGAAAACGCAAGTATTTAATACATGCGCTTCGCTCAATATTGAACCTTTTGATGCTAATATTTTTCTTAAATTCGAGCTTCTAGTGTAGGCACGTTCAGACTTCTCGGTTCTTAGCGTAAGTTTATATTTAATAATGTGATGTGATGTGCACTCTCAAAAAAATATTTAGATACATAAATATAATCGAAAATCTTGGTTTATGCTGCTTTTAAACTTCTATCGTAGTAAGTAAAACTACTCTTCAGATTTTTGACTCCAAATAATGATGTTAAAAGTATTGATCCATTTTATGAAAATGATCATAATTGAAAAAAGTAAGATATTTCATGATATTTCCAAATTCCGATTGTTTGAGGATCTCTGTACTGTTCTTTACAGAATATTCTATACATCTGGCAACGGCGTACCTTCAATTTGTGTGTGTTGACTAAAAATTCAGTTTGAATACTCACCTAGTAGAGTGATTTGGTATTTTCATATTACATTGTTCAACAGGGAAATATAGATATATTAATTTATTCACAACTCTTGTTTTTCAGTGTGACAATTATTATGTGTAAATTTGTTATTGTATATTTGTACCTGTATTTCTTCGTGGTTCTGGGAGTGAGTTAAATATTTTCATAATTTAATTTGAGTATTAAACTAGTGATTATTTAAGATTGAATTAGGACCAGTATTGGAAATTTTAGATGGCCAAATACAAGGAAGAGTTGAGAAAAATTCAAACGGAAAAACATTTCATGCTTTCGAAGGTGTACCCTTTGCGGTTCCACCTATTGGTGAGGAGCGATTCACAGTGAGTATCTTCTTTTATTGCAAATTAAAATATTCATATTTCTATAATAAATAAATAATATAAATTTCTATCATAAATCAAATAATTCTCAATATGTTGTTTGATTAGTTCACAATTTTTATCATATTGATTTGGAAATGTTGATAAGAGTGAATTTTGATAGTTCAAATAATAAATTATAATATACATATCATTTATAAATGTATGTTACAAAATATATATTATGAGAAAGATAACATTTGCAGTAGGTATAAGCGTTACAACTTACAAAAAACTGTCATCAATCACATGGTCTTCAATTTACTACAGGCTTCTCTACGATTGACCAAACTAAGTGATATAAAAAATAATCTATTCTATTCATAGGCGTCACACAAACTGATTAATAAAAATTAATTTAATTTCTAGATTTCTTTATACTTGTTTTTGCTTGGGGTAAATCATATTTCGGCTCCCTTCTGTTTTAGCCACCCCTCACTAAAAATACTCAAAAGTTAGTGTTGGTGTTGTTTTAGTTTATCGATTATAGATATTTAGGTTTTCCTTAGTACATGTACTTAGAGCCGATGTTTATTGTGTGAATCAATTAAGTGACGCAATGTTCATAATTGGATTTTGAAATAGGATTTTGTTAATTATTGACTATTATCCTCCCAGAATTATCGTAAACAAGAAGTGTGGACGACGAAAAATTCAGTAGAATTCATTGACAGAAGTGGTATTATTCCAGAAGTAAAACGGTGCAAGATATTTGATATTACTAATTTTTCTGCACAGAAATGTTGATACATTCAATCAGATATTAAAGGAAAAAACTGCATTTGATATGAATTACTTAAATCATTATATTTAAGATAGGGAACGTGCTTCCAGACTTTTACGCCAACAAGTGGCAAGTATCCAAAACAGTTGGCATCATGTATTTAATGTAAACATACGAGATTTAGTTTTCAATACTTATACATAAAATAGATCTAATTTTTTTAATGATCCCAGCTTGAAGAAAAAATTATTGTTGGATGTAATGGTGCATCACGTCGAGAACGTGAATTCGGTGTGAAAGTGAAATTTTTCTAAATTTCCAAAGGGCGTGCTAGAAGCCTAATGGAAAATAGTAAAATTTAAACAGTGGATGAATGCAGTAAAAAATTACATGTAAGTACAATATTCATTAAAATAAAAAAGTCAATTGCACCATTCAATAAAATTATTGTATTTAAATGCGAAATATGTAAAAATTGATCATATAGTTATGCCTTTTACTTCTTTCCTTCGATTTCAGAGAAAATCCGAAATACTGAGTATCAAATAAATACAAACGGATTTGTAGTATCCATTTTGTAAATAATGAAAAATTAGAGCATCTGTAACATCCATCTTATGTTCCTTCGATTTTTCCTGGATGTGAAAATATAAAAAAGAACATTCAATCCTTAGAACGTTTCCAACGAGTCACAAAACTTGAAACACAGCCCACATTAATAAATATACTGTGCGTGACAAAAATAAATAAATAACATAAACATTAGTAAGACATTACACACAGTAATGAAGAACATGCAAGTAGTATTGAAGAACATAGATTGATATCCATGTTGAAACTCTTTCGGTGAAGCCTGTGCAAGGGAGCATGTGTTATCAAACAGAGATAGTCACAAACAGAGCTTATGAAGATTTGGAAATTTGTTTTGTGATCTTAACTACTATAACTATTTAAGAGTAGTACAGGTAGATGTTGCATCAAAAAAGAAAATTGCGCAGCTAAAGTACCACTTATAAAAAATGTTCAAGATTCGAGTTGTGATCTAATAACTATAGACCTTGGAAAATCTTGTCCAGGTTTTCATGAACTCTCTCCAATTACTACCGAAGAGGCAATGAGCAGTTTTACAGGTGACGAAATCAGCAATTTTTTCATGGCTTCTAACTGTGTTACCAGAATGTATAGCCTTAAAAGCAGACGAAAAAACAAGTTTCTTGATAACATCAATCAAATTGAAGACGGATTTATCATTTACTTCATTGACATTAATGTTCCTCTGCACTTAGGATATTTACGGAACACATGCAGCAGTTGAATATTTTGCTATAGAGTTTTATCGTTTGACCATCAAAATAGATGCATCTCTACCAGAATCTTTCAAGCGGCATTAGCCAGGCACGTGTGTGATAATTGATTGTACTGAAGTTTAAACTGACATACCAACAGAAGTTAATCAAGAAGTATTAACGTATTCTGAATATGAACATCGTGATTCTGTCAAGTTTTTGGTGGGTTGTGCGCCAGGTAGATTTATAACTGTCTCCAAATGTTATGGTTACCGTGATTCATTACAAACGACCGTGGTTTGGTGGATTTAATTAATCTCGGTGACGTTGTTATAGCTGACAAAGAATTTCTCAAGATCAAAACTCTAGTCCAAAATAAAAATGTTTTCCTTATCATGCCTCTTTTTAGTCACAAAGATTAATTCACCCCTGAAGAAGCTGACGAAACATATAACATTGTGTAAGGATACACATACAACGAGTAAATCAAGAAATTAAGGACTTAAGAATTCTATGGAAAGTGCCGAATTCATTATTTCCTCATATCGATAAAATTGTTATTTTTATTTGTGCTTTGGTGAATGTACAGAATCCCTTGTTCAAGGTAAAAAAAGAAGTTTTTCAATACAGTCAAATTTGTACTTAACTCTGATTATTAAATATAATTAACTATTCTCAAGATCAATGTAGTATTACATTTAGTCGATTGCAAAATTATAATGAGGTGATTTTATAATTTATATCTAAAAAGTAATATGTACCAATAAAAATCATAAATGTATTGTTACTTAGTAGAGTATTTAGCTTATAATTTTTGTATTGGTACATGTACCAATCACAAAACTTTATATTAGTCACATACTTTTGCAGTTGACCTGAATTTTAATGAATGCGTTGTAATCCAATGTAAATATTCAATTTCTAAAAGTCCCGTTTGCTATACTTCATACTCATGAACGAGGATTGCATCCGAAGAACAGCTTAGCAACGGTTATTGCAGACAAATAATCACACCAACTTTGGATAGAATAGCTGTTTATACACTTTAATGCTACGTCCTCATTGTTTTTTCAGAACGTTATCGCTGCATTTTTAGTTATTTTTGGCTATTACATTACAATTTTTTTCACATTAAAACGTTGTCCTTTCAAGCTGTATCCATTACTAGCAGTTATTCGTAGTGCTCGTTGTGCAAACCATTCACTGCTTTGATTGATGAATGGTGGAAAGACTTAAATTTAATGCTTTCCTAGAATCATAACATATTTGTTTTTGTAGAATGTATGTATTGCCTTGGTAACCATAGGTTCCTGACTAAATATTACATTCAAATTTTTGCAATTTAAATATATTATAATTTATTACTTTTTTTGTCCTGGAGGTTTCCTTTAGCCTTAGTATGTGTCATTTCTAACATTGATGCTGCTAGTGTTATTACTACATACTCTATATATATATATATATATATATATATATATATATATATATATATATATATATATATATATGCTAAAGATAGAAAATGCGACTTACCGGAGCGATGGTTGCAAATTTCAACTGTGATTGGTGGTATAACTATTGTTTTACCACAGTTTTCCTTCAGCCTCTGAAAACGATAACTTGGTTATCGAAACGCGCGTCAGACAGTATAATCGTGAGTGTTGGTGTAGTGGTGGTGTGAACAATGTAATCAGTATAAATATCGCTAACGGTCACAGAAATTTGAACTGTGTCGCATTGTTTCTTTTATGAAAGGGCTATGTGTAACATGCCTCATTGCCGGATGCCACATGTTTAAAAGTAGATTCAGTGGAATTGCATCTTTACAACTACTTAATAAAAAGTGAAGTCTGGTATATAAGGTTTATATAACAATCAAAGGTGCCAAATTCAGGTGAACATCTAGAAAACAAGAGAAGTACTTATTCATCGCAAAATTCGTCTGGAAGCTAGTTGTATATGTATGTCACCAAAATATGATTTCATATCATCATCGGTTACGGCTCAATTTTACCTGTCTGAGGGTTCGCAATTATTAGTAAGATTGCGCCAGATAGCACTGGAGAATGTTTATCCATGGGAACCAAATATAATCGCTGGCTTGAGTTGTCGTTATTTCGAGGTAGAGATTTCATATGAGAGGGTGCTGAAGGCTCTGATGATATGCAATAATATCGAAACCAGTCGGCGGATTACGACTCTCTCAAAGCAGTTGTGATGGAATATCGATATCAATAAAGAAGTCGTCGTCACTTTCTTCGCAAAAGATGTGATTCAACATTCGTCGCCGCATTAGCCACGAAAGTATTTATTTTCTTCTTCTAAAGGCACATTGAAATTCGAAACAATAAGATGTATTATGACATTCCAAAAAATTTCTATAATGGCTATTCGATTATATCTATAGCTAAAACAACTCTTTCGTCTATAATTATTATATGAACATCTTTCTTATCAAGTAAAACATTTATTCAGTATCGTCGTAAAGTTTCATGTGGATAAATTTCATCTTAGGTTTTCAGTGCTACCTTATCAAATAATACGATTATAAACTCTTAACTCTACACAAAATTCCATGATTATGTTCAGAATAAAATCATTATTATAGGTAGATGACGGTATATCAACTTTTTAAAATTAGTAAATACGCAGATTTATCGACTTGATTTTTCTAGTTTGAACCTAAAAGAAATAAGAATAATGTTGACTCAACTCACCAATAATTTTTGTCTGAATATTTGTTAGGTTAGTAACACAAACATTTCTCTACATAACTTTCTCAAACCCAGCAGGAGAAAAGACAATATCAATACTCATATAATGGAAGAATCAAAACTACAAAATTAGTACAAATCGTTCCAAATCAACGACTGCACTGTCTTGTTAGCTTACAAAATTACTAACCGCTCAGATAGAATGCGCAAAGGGATATAAATAGAAGGATATTCTTGTTTACCACAATAAAAACCGGATAGTAGTGTTCATTGAATACTGTTACAAACAGAGCGGTGGTGCCAGATCTAGGAATGTTTAAGTAAATGATGAGTGAGATATTTTATACTCCTATTTGTGATAGAGCTTCGAACGGAAAGGAGTTTTAACAAAGATTAAGCATTTTCATATATTTCTTCACCTTTTTAAGTACTCTATGAAAGGAATATTTATATCTAATGCTCCTTTAAGTGACTATAGAATTGAAAAAAGTGAATTGCCAACAAGGTAAAATGATGTCAAACTGTATGAATGAATTATAAGAGAATTACAGCTCTTATAGCGAAGAGATTTTTTGACACTAATATTGATGTGAATAATATGAAAAAAGCGCTTTCCCTATTATCACCAATTTTTTTCTTGATATATTTTGTGTTGGTTTTGTCACGAGATATTTTTGGACAGAAAAATCCGAAAAACAATACATAAACCCGTATCAAAAAAAGCAATTTTTGTGAACAATTTCTCTGCGATTTTCGAATCTTGATTTGAGTTAGAAGATTGCTATGGGAAGTCCAATCAAGAAACGCATATAGATAGACAAACAAAAATATGGAAGGCACGAAAATAACAACAACGTTAGTATAGTCATAAAAAGCAAATTAAGTACAAAACAAGCCAAATATAGTAGGAGGAATATCAGAAGAATCTCTTATAAAAAAGAATGGAATAATGATACCATTGCCATTTATATTTGTCATTGATAAGATAAATAACAATGAGGACGGATACAACCATACAGAAACGTAAGCACAGACTTCGAAATTTTTTGTACGCCAGATAATATAGTATTGATTGTGAATCCAACAAATGCAGAAATTAGAACGAAATAAGTAAAAAAATTGTAATAAATATAAACAAAGCTGAAAAAGAGAATCGTAAAAAAGTAAAGAACACTAATGCAAATATAAAAAAAAGAAGCATATTTTAGACCCAAATCCAATAAAGTAACAAAATTCCTCTATTAAATGAATAAAGCGATGATAAAGTGAAAACAACTAGATATTATAAAACGTTAAGAAAATACATAAAGTAATGAAAATTATACTCACAACATAGAAAATATAGAATAATGCAGGAAAACCGCAACAATGAAATTGAACGAAATAGAATGACACATTCAAGAAAAATATAATAATCTACATTTATTCAAGGAAAGTTGAATTAGTTGACCAACTGATCACCAATCATTCCACCATTACAGTTGGAGATTTGGAACTAAATATAGGAAGATTAGTTGTCCCAGCAAAACGATTAGTTATTCCAAATGTACGCCCATAAATTCCTGATGAACTAATTAATTCTGCATTGAAAAATCGTGGATTGCAGTTAACATTACTAATATTTTTCCTAAGAGCAGAAATTTCCGGAGATGAATACAATCATATTTTGGCACGAAGACAAGTTTACATCATATCAGTTTCTGAAAACTTTGAGATACAAACTTCAATAATAATACCTTTCAAGAACAATAATCATCGAATCTTTCTTACGGCTGATAAAAGGGAATGTTTTATATGCGAGCAGCCATCAGCACTAAACATGTAAACACCAGACCTCAACAGCACTAATATTAAACCTGAGATATTTAACTTTCAGAAATCAGACACACTACCTCTTCAATCTAGATTTAACACATACAGTACCCCAGATGTTACTAAAGTTGCTCTCTCTGCTGCAGATTGCTACATCGACTAGTAATTCCTACAAATAAAACACCCTTATCAACTTCAACTGACACTGAGTCCTTGTCTTCTAATACTATCAACATACGTCTCCCCTCCAATAGTCCTTTCAAAAATGGATCTGAAAACCCACTATGAAAAGCCCAGCAATTCACCAAAGGCATCTAACCATTGTTTGCTGACAATCATACCCTTGCCGATAGATCCCTCAAAAATCGATTCACAAGAATAACGAAAAAATTGAAAAGGTTATTAAAATTGGAAATACGGATATTGAAAATCTAACACCTCAGTCGTCCGTGGGTGATGGCTATGTGTCTGAGAGTTCTATCCTTCCAACCAAAATCACAAATGGGAGTTTTTTTGGATACCACTACCTTAGACCCAACTTCTTAAGAGCTAGTGCCGGTACCTCGATATTTGTTGCTATCTAGCTACAATATTTTGAAAATATCGAAGAATCGGTAGCAGCAATCACTAACCGTATAATGTAAGGTGTAGCAATGTGCAATTGTAGTTCGTGAATGTGAAACTGCACTAAATAAATTTACGAAGACTGGGACTACCGATAACTATATATATTTTAGAAACCTGAAAGTCGAAGCAGGATGGGTGATAAAGCAGAGTAAAAAAGCATCTTGGAATAACTATGCTTTCACACTTACCTCTGACACACCTCAAGAACAAATGAAAGGCATTAGAACGCAGAATAAAATTCCAGCGCTGATACTCAATGGTAACATTGTTAGGGATAATAAGAAAATCGCAAACTCAGTAGCTACTCGTTTTTAAGAGAAATGCAGTCCCAATAACCATAATAATCACAGCCATAATCAACGAAACGAATCTTCAATCCCCATTCCTTCAACTGAAATATTTGATCTTGAAATTCTGAATCTTCCATTCTCTTCCGAAAAACAAACCTATGCTCTCTCTTGCTGTGAAAATTTTGCCGCTTTTCTATAAATATCTGTCACCGATCTCTTCAACTAAATCACTGGAATTATATAGCATCATCTGGACTAAACATCAGTTCCCAACTCAATGGTGAGACTCAATATCAAATCCCGTGGTAAAATTATATAAACCATCAACAGATCTCAACTCTCATCGTCCCATCTCTTTAACATGTACAATGTATGTATGTATGTAACTAATGGAAAAGATGATTAATAAAAGAATACTTTGGCACTTAGAAAACTGTAAAATAATTAATTCAGCTCAGTCGGGATTCAGAACATACCGCAGTACTATTGAAATTCTTGCCTATCAACAGACATTCATTGCAGACTCTCTCTTCAAAATACAGGATGCTGTAGCTGATGCACTCGATATTGAAAGTGACTTTGATACCCTGTCAAAATAACAATACTTGACTAACTGAAGATAGTAAAATTTTCAATGTAACATTTTTCCTTTTATACAATATTGCCTAACTGATAGATCATTCCAGGTGTCCATTAACGACCAAATATTCTTGATACACTTCCAAGAGGCGTAGGTACCCCATATCGCTAATCAACTTTTGCAGTGGTAAAAATAACCAAACCACATGTAACTTAATTCTGGAAGCGGTGAATCAACTTTGTCAGGAATTCCTTTCAACTGGTTGTTACTTCTCAACCACCAAATAAGAAATATCTTCCGAAGTGTAAAACTCTACTTTATTTAGATGTCAGCTAGCAAATTCTGTTCAAAATACAGCTCTAAGAATTTGCCGTGGAGCTTTCAAATCCAGTCTTTCTGAAAGCATCTATCGTAAATACAATGAACCTTCCCTATGGCTGAGACGACAACTGCTTTTCATGTCGTAAAGTGAAAAAGTTCAAGCACAACCTAATAATCCCGTTTTTTCTTCTCATAAGTCGTTTATCTGACATCAGTATTTCTGCCTTTAAAATTCAATCACTTTCAGGAATCCTATCAACACTCATAACCAATATCAACTCATCTGAAATAGCCCCCATTCTTATCTTATCCTGTCCTCCTTGCAAAAAGCAATAACTTTAATTTGATACGTCTCTAAACATATCCCCTAACTATTAAACATTCAACGGAATGATGAACGGTTTCTGAAATTATCAATTCCACTCAATATATTAGAATTATCTATACTATATATCTAAATCTTTCGCTAGAGTCCACCCAAGAGAATTATACGCAATCCTCCAAGCCTTGTACTCCCTATCCCCTGGTGACAGACACCATCTAGCAACTCCATTACACAAATATATCTAGTACATCCTATTAGTGCAGATCAAGCTGGAAAAGAAGCTTCGACGTCGAAGCTCCACAGTGACTCGATACAAATTCACAATGATCTCATAACTAGCATAAAACGTTCCATACGCGACCGATGGACAAATCACTTGGCAAGTTGAAGCACTAAGCTACATAAAATTCAACGTTCCCTCGACTTCAAAAACCCACTTCCCATGAATCGTAGAATCTCAGTTGTTGTACTTCTGATCCTCTCAAATGTCAGTACCGCAAAATACCACTGACGGTTAATCACATACTAAAAATTTGTTCACAATTCTCCAATAAACGCCGTAGCAACCAGCTAGGAAATTCGCTTCAAGAAAGTCTAAATAATGTGGAACAGTTAACATGCCTAACTCCACACACCTTAATTTAAAAAAAAATGTAAATACTAGCGGCCACATTTGTATAGGCAACCTGGTAGATATATATATATATATATATATATATATATATATATATATATATATATATATTCTAATCATAAATATGCGTAAAAATTTGCATTTTAACAAACACTCAACTGCTCTGAGTGCTCTACTGTAAGAGTATTAACTATATGTTAGTTGCTAATGTTTTAAACAAGGCATCTATTTATTTTATAGATTTCAAGAAAACTAGACACTTGTTGGAGTGGTGTTCTTAAAGCTGATAATAACAGTCATAAATGTGTGCAATCGATACTATTGAAAGATTATTCGGATTTTCCAGGAAACCCTTCATTTCATATAATAGGTTCAGAAGACTGCTTATATCTGAATATTTATTCACCCGCGGTAAGTTAATGTATTATTCCATTGATAATAAAATTATTTTGAGACTTCGTCAAACAGAAGGTGACATTATTGCAAGATAAAGCGTAAATACGCTGAACCTTTGCTGCGGGTTATGACATTATTTTCTATTGTATCCAACTGGTTATAGCACGTCAAGTATTTAATAACCACGGAAGTATTTCCATCATTTAAATAAATGTGAAAAAATCATTGTTTGTATGAAAACAACAATTACAAAAATATTAGTCGAAAGTCAGTCGAAAAGGTTTTTCCAATTTGTAACACATTTATTGATTTGTTGACACGAATAATTGTAGACTAGGGCTAAAGCCTTTGAAAGTAGTAAAAAAAAGAAAATAGGATGGAACCAATTGAAAAACAAAGAGAATATGATAAAAATGGAAGGAAAAATAATTTACGGTGTGATGTGAAACTTTAATGGTTAGCTGAAAATTGTACATAATGATTGAAAAAGAACTTTAGAAATCCTTAAGAAATACTGATTAGTTTTCATGTAATAATATTCTCTGTACCTAAATGCAATAATTTCGGATTTATAGCTATATGTATAGAATCTCCACTAAAGTTACAATAAATATTTTATATTTAGATGGCTACGATTGAAAGAACTCATTTAATTGAAATATTCTTCGATAATTTAAGTGCTACTACAAATCTCGTAGCAAGATCTAGGGTCAGTAAGTTAGTAAAAAGTTTAACGAAACTAGTGCAGTAAATTATTTATTCAAATCATGGCGCAAGAAAACTCACAACAACTAAAGACTGTGTTATGTTAGAAGTAGATCCACATTTGTGAAGTAGAAACATTACGAATTCTAGAAAACATACAGTAAAGTCGATTAGAGCAGATGCTCAAAATGTTGTCCATTTACTTCAATACAACAAGCCATCCGATTTTTAAAACTTTGCAATACATTTTGCAACTTCCCTGACTGCAAAATTCTTCTTATCCCTGTGGTAATCCTATCTTTTGATTCCTGAGTATTGACAGGTTTTGTTTTATAAACGATGTTTTTAAGTTACCCCACAGGAAATAGTCTAAAGGATTCATGTCGAATAATCGCGGGGGCCATTCGATAAAACAACGCCTTCCAATCCATCTTCTGCGAAACACATTATTTAGGTATTGCCTTACCACACATGCATAGTGCAACACACCTTGTTGTAGCCAAATATTGTCGTTCGGGTTATTGTTAATGTCTGAAAATTCCTAATATGAAGTTTTTGTTAAATGTAATTGAAAATACTTACTTGGAGATCATTAGGTCTCAAACTCTTCACGTCTGTTAAAATCTGACAATACTTTGTATGAATGGATTTTATTATCACGTGAAAGTTTCATAACCGATGCTAGGACACAAATATCTAAAGATTTGTCAACAGTTTTTTTGCGCCTTGATTTGGATAAATCTTCTACTGAACCTGTTTCGTTAAACTTTTTTACTAATTCACTGTCAGTAGGGATTTAGGTTAGGATATAAATTATTGAAGATATTTCATGTTTCTTGTCGACTTCTACGCCTATCGCCATATTCTAATATCATTAAAATATTAATTCGTTCTTTTTCAGATAAACGATCCATTTTGACTTTCAATAAACGTTAGCAGTAGCAGTCATAGCCACCTAAATGTATTATTTTAACTTCGGCGGAGATAACGCCGAGATAGGTATAGGGAACATTAGATGAAAAAAATAAGTATTTTCAATCGCGAAAAATATACATTTGAAATAACAAAGTTCATTATAAGCTGCTTACGGGGTAATTGAGGCGTTCTGTACATAAAAATCACTCCGTATATTTTCCATACCAATAGAAAGCAGAGATTTGTCTTAAATAGCTGATCATTTGATTCCAATTGAAAGTTGGGGTACTTCTTCGATATTAAGTCAAAATAAGATAGAAAATTAAATATTTCAACACTAAAGCGAGTTATTGTTTTGATCGTAATTTTGCTATAAAATTTAGAAACTTCAAATAAATTAATCCATATAATATAAAAACATCACTGGGGACTGAACTTACTTAGGAAGTGCTAAGTATGATAATTGAACGCACTTGTAAATTGATCATGAAAAACGTGTTTAATAATAGAATAATAAAAATTTACAGTTTCAACAAGCTCTCTTCTAAACTGTAACTAACATATTCTACTAATTTTTTAATATTATATCCACGAATTCTGAAAAGCAGCATCGATAGTCCATGAAAAACCGGGCCACCATCATTTTTTTTACGTATTGCGATGTGATAACAGTTCATATTTTGGTCCATACGATCTGTACCAGCCTTACCTTGATTACCTATATCTATAAATCAGCTGTGGCCTGTGGACCACAATATTTTTCTTGTGTTCAGGAGAATATCTTTTCACATTAACTGCCGTTGTTAACCCATAGTAGATGGCATAGTTACCACTCCATTATTTATTTAGCGAATAAACATAATACCGTTATTTATATCTATTGCACTAGCCATTTCTCTGTTCGAAATTCTCTCAAAATCTGCCTTACTAGGAAAATGTGATGGAATAAGCTTGTATTTGTTCCTCTACTTCAGATTCTTTATATTGTGTATCTTATCTTCATGTTGTACCGGAATCTGTGCTCGAGAAATGTTCCCTTTTCTAAATATCCCATCTCTCTCAAGAACTAAAATAAACTGTTACTACAAAAAGTTGTCCAAAAAATATTTTAATGCATTCAATTTCATTCAGACGTTCGCACAGGATTCTCAACATTTAGTTTTTGGATCTTTCTTTGATAAACATCGACATTGATCAAATAGCCATCATACTTATATCATAATAATTGATGTCAGATTGTGGGACGAAGTTTTTCACACTATAATATTTCACAAGACTCAAAAGCTCTAAAGTTGGTGACTTTCCGTATTATATAGTGGTAAATCTATTTCGCCTCATGCCAGTACTGATAAGCTCATTTTAGTCCTAATAGTTTCGATTTGATGGATCAACGTTATATCCACTCTCACTATTTTGTTTGTTTCGTCTTCAATTTATTTCAGATTTTATTAAAATCTCTTTGTATGACATTTGCACGTAAGTTTTTTTGATATTTGTTTAGCTTCGTAACCAAATTTGTAGCTCCTCGTCCATACGATCCTCATTTACCGCTGATTCGATATCAACATCTTGCGTTGGATTGGTTTCAATCCTGGTACCTCTGAGAACTAATTCTGCAGGTTACCCGTTAAATGACGTATATCACCGTCATCTTCTTCATTTTCGCTTTCTTCGTTAGATAAACAGTAAAGACTGGTAGCTCCACGCAAATATAGACGGACACTTTGTCTGATTCTGTTGATTATAGAAGCATATCTAGTTCAGTCGAAAAGGAAAACCACCCCTGAAAAAAAAGCAACTATTCGATTTCCTTCAAATACTTTTAATTGTAGAAAACGAGCTTCACTAAAATCATTTTTTGATTGATATAATTATCATTATTTCGCATTTAAATTTTTTTTAAATTTTTTGTTATATTCTCTTCCTTTCCCAATGAGTTCCATCCTACTATTTTTTTTGTTTCAAATATTAACGAGTCTGGTCTATTAATATACTTCTTCATAATATTCTCAAGACGAACGAAAGTTTGTACCGATAGTCAAATGTCGAAATATCTGGGCAGAAATATTTTCTATACTTTTTCTATCTGACGCCAATTTCCTTGCTCTATGCAAAAGTGATGGTAGGTATGGAAGTGATATTCCCTCCATATCAAATCCACTCGACATATTGGCAAACTCTAATAGAAAGGGTTGAACCCATTTGTTTGAAATCTAGATTATGCATTGTGTTTATGTTGCTGTGACGTTATGATTGACTAAGCGTTTAAGAGACATTGAAATGAAGTTTGTGAGTTCAAATAAATTAATCAATGAAATTATCTATCCATCAATTATTTTATTTTTTCATACAGAATTTAGGACAAGACGAAAATAATGAATTGCCAGTACTTGTTTGGATACATGAAGGCGCTTTTCAATATAAATCGAAGCAACTTTATAAACCAAATTTTTTCATGGATTTTGATATAGTCTTAGTAACTATTAATTACAGATTGGGACCACTAGGTAAGAATTGATTTAATATAATCACCAATGTCCTGAAATGTTCGCTCAACTGTAGTATTCAAAAACTCAAAAAATATTGTTTATTCCAGTAGAGACATTTGATTGCCTTACCATGAGCAAACTTATTTGGAATGATCATTAAGTGATATGTATACGTTCTTAACAGGATGTCGATTCCTGGAAGATCTATGACGCTTCCTGTCCCGCTCTTGATATCTCTGATAGTAGTAGTTTTTCGATTCCTGACCTTTAGGACATTCGCCGGGACATATATTTAATCTGCATGCTCTATACAGTATGTCCCTAAGTCTGTGGTGCATTATATTAAATAATTATCTGTAATCATACTTACTGCCCATTTGAGAATTTGCTATATCTAAAGCATTTGTATACTCTCTTTTGGTTATGGTTTCTCAGAAGTGTATTCACTTGTTTAAGGTCTACTATATTGTCTCCGTAGGTGTAACTGAATGCATCTACTATCTACTTAAATCCCCATTTGGAATGTTCTTTGTTTGCAAGCCGTCTGTGTAAAATTTATTGATATTCTATGTCTAATTTCTACTTTTCATACTTCTGATTGATATTTAACTGAGTGTATCTTCAATTTGCTTGATTGTCCACTTGGAATTTGCTCCAGGTTTTACATTAGCAGACGCTTTGTTTTCTGTTTTCAAACCGCCTGTTTGGTATTTAGTGGTATTCTCTCTTTGTTATAAAATTATAGTGTTTTCATCGTTTTACTTTTTATTACTATATTCTATATTGAAATTATTTGAGAAGCTTTCTTTCTTTTTATAATACTGTGAAGTGTAGGGGAGGGGACTTTCTCCACAAAATTCTATATCTATATAGGCTGAGTCCCAATCTTTCTGATACACATTCTGATACTTCCATTGCCGCCGTTGGCCATGTTAATATCAAGCTGATATGAAGCAACAGCTGCGTTTGTTATGATAGATGCTTTGATCGCAGCTTACACCTTCCATAGGATGTTTGGGTTTCGGCCCCAATTTTTCCCTGCGAAATTTGTACACGACATTATAACTATTCCCTTGATGTGTTTTCCTATTTTCATCATTAATTAAAACAAACTCACTATACAGTATCATTCCTTCGTTTCAATTGAACTTATTTCTCATAAATTTTTTCAGATTTGAAATTGAGTTCATTTTTACTGATGAATAAAAATTATTTTCGTGTAGTTAATGTTGAGGTTACTGATTTAGAATCTGACAGAGAGTATTCTCAAGCTTTTCTTTAGGTATTTATGACTATGTCCTCGCAATAGCCCTGATAGCCAACTGTCATATTACCGGAGATGTCAACATACTCTGGTTGTACTAATACTCTATATATCATAAAAATATGAGAAGAATTTTCTAGCTCCAGCTAATAAATGAAAAATCTAGAATCAAAACTTCGAATCATCCTCATGAAATACAAATTTCCTGAAGTCTCGCTTAATTTCTTATCGTTTCTTTCATTTTTTCAAGATTTACTTGGAGCACTTGCATCAAGTTTCAGATTTTCAAGTAGAGAATCTAAGAATAGTTTCACTTCTTCTCAGTTTCATTTTCTGTCAGAAACACGGATAATAGTTTCAATTTCTGCCAGTTTCACTTTTCATTTGCTCTCTTCACATTTAGTTTCAGCATATAGTATGATTCTGGTATTTTCAATAATTTTATATAGGGAAGGTACTTACTAATAATAAACATTGGAAAATAATTTTAATAGCAGTAGGTAACTTTTTTGGTGAAACTATCCAATAATTGTAATAAGAAAATACATATCACTTGTACATCATTTCTGCATATACATATATTAACACACAAAAATTCAGTCCGATCTCGCGAAAACGCAATTGAACAGTTGAGTACTTCAGTTGGAAATATCGAATGACAGTTTATGAAAAAATTGTATATAGACTCACACTTTCTTGAGATTTTCATCTTTTTCGAACGAATATCAATTTTCTTCATCACTTTTGACTATCAGTTGTTTAGGTTCTACGCAAAAAATTAAATAGATTTTCAGCGTATGCTGTCTGTACGGATGTATCAAGAATATAGAAAAAGAAAAGAGTCAGTTGCGAACTAGCAAAAATAACCTTGAACTCCGTTTAATTAATTTTGATATTCTTTGAACATAATTTTTAAATACGTGTTAATAGTGAGAGTAATTTTATATTAAAATTTAGCTTTGTTAGATATTTCAATTTGAACTTGGTTCCTGAGACCCTTGGCATTTTGTCTTATGTGAATTGTCTTAAAATCACCCTGTTCATAAGAAGTTCTATAAAATAGTATGGGCTATTATTTTTCCACCCTCACAATCAACATTCTTCCACACATTTGTATTTTTTAGAAAATTCTTTCCCATCAAGGTACAATGCATTGAAATAAAAAATATAATTTTTACTAATCTCTGTTTATAGGAAGTACCACTTTTTTGCCAATCTCACAATGTTTGCCCAATGGACAGATGTATATATAAGACTACATTTGAGCATGCGTTTTTTCTCTTTTTCTATCGTGGTATGCATGTTGTCTCCTCCATTTTGGATAGTTTCAAATACCAAAATATTAATATCGGTTTCCTGGAATTTAGCTTTTGCTAGTTGCAACATAAAACTGTTATGCGTCTCACTGTGATTTTTACTTGCTTTATTAAAAGAAAAATCACTCATTTTGGTTGATTATGCAGAAGTAATAATAACAAAGTGCGGACATAAACAAATGAAGACGTAGTTCAATACTGTAACAAATCTACAATACAATCTCTCTAGTTCGACCACCTCGGGACCGGATTACCAGCCGAATGACAAAATGGCTGAACTAACCGGATGTAATACCAAAGTTTAAAATAACCCTATTAAACCTATTACCTACGTTAAAAAATCATTAAAAGACGTTGTTAAAATATTTTAACAGCATTTTGTAATTACCAACAAGAAGATTTGATGTGTCTTTGTTAAATTGCCTTGTTGTACAATTCGTAGATACGTTTTTGTAACACATTTAAAAAGTAAATACAGATATTGGTTCAGAGATAATCATGAAAATAAAAACATACTATACTCACTGAACAAAACCAACTCAAAATATATTTGCGGAAATCACTTTACAATACACATCACCTCAAAAAATTAAAAGAAATCTGTTATTTTCTTTTGCTTTTTTTGAACCATAGTGTTCTTGAAAGCATAGTCACCCCATTTTCTCATGAACATTACGTCAACAGCAGTAGCAGACGCTTGTTGCTTAACGTACATTGTTGCACGTTCAAGTGCGGCGCTACCCTCTTCATGCATTAAATTTCCTTCACTACGTTCTTCTTCCCCGTCCTCTTCCTCATCTATGTCATTAGCATCTTGATTTATTACAGCTTGAATATTTATCATTGCTTACAATCCATTCCATAACGTCACTCTCAACAAGGATCACCTGTTGTAGGCAGTCCTTGAAGGTCTGATAAAATTGGTTGGTTGTCATCTTGTTCCAATATCTGGGTACACCTGGGTGTAGTCATGGTGGTTTCATCAGGATTTGGGTTTTCTTGTTGGGCCTTGTCAACGATCTCTTCTACATCCGATCAGACCTTCCGCCAAGACTTTGTAAACGTAGATGAAGGAATCTCATCATATGCTTTAGCTGCCATATAAATGACGTCATTCAAGTTTATAGATTTCAGGGCCTGAATTAGGCCTGTCTCACCCTCATTGTCTAATTTACCTAAAATTTCGGAGAGAAGTTTCCTGCGATATTTTCGTTTAAAGCATTCAATCACTCCTTGGTCCATGGGTTGGGTAATGCTTGTGACATTAGGTGGTATATATAAAAGCTTGATGCCACTGTCACCCTGACATTCTAGGTCCTCTTCAGGATGTGTAGGTGCATTGTCAAGCACAAGCAGAACCTTAATTGGCAACTTCAAGGATGTTAAATGTTGTTTTACTTTAGGAACAAATTCGGTAACAAACCATTCTTTGAACAAATAAGATTTCTGTGCTCTGTAGTACACTGGGAGACAACTCATATTTAGATTCTTGAATGCTCTAGGTTTTACTGATTTTCCAATGACAAAGAGAGGTAGCTTATGTGACCCTGATGCGTTCGAACAACACAAAGTAACTGTTTGTTGATTTTAATCTCTGGCACTGACATTTCTTGTGGGGTCGCGAAAGTTTTTTGTGGCAACAATTTAAAATTTAGTTCTGTTTCGTCGATGCTATAAATTTGATTTCACTAGAAATGATTCTCTTAAAATTTTCTGAAAATTGACTTACTGCTGGCTGATCTGCTAACATTTTTCCCCACATACGCTGATAAAGTGAACTCCATGGCGTTTTTTTCATCTTGCCAGCCAGCCATCACTTGCAGTAAACGTACCTTCTCCTCCAAGTTTTACGTGAAGGATGATTGCCTTCTCTTTTAAAATTGGACCACTTAGTGGAGTACCACGCCTGCGTTCTTGCATAAACCACAGCCACAAAGCGTCATCAACTTGTTCAAGTTTAGGTTTTTTTAAAGTGCATCGAGTAGACAGAATTTTTTCAGTTTCAATTTGTTTACAAAAAGATTCAATGGATTTTCGGTTCCTACGCCAGTCATTCACAGTACTTTTACCGATATTGAATTTTCTACAAATACTGATTCACCCTTGTCTAGACGCTCTAGGATATCAAGTTTTTGTTGCATAGTCACAAACATATTCTTACGTTTTTCACTAATTTTAGAAAACATTTTTTCCCACGCGCACTCACTTACACAACACTTACTCAAACATACACTCACAAAATAACGTACGGCACAGTAAAATCTCACTTTATAACAATAACGAATGTCACAGGTAAAGTGCAACCGATCGAGAACGAAACCACCCACACACTAAACTGACATAAGAACTGTATGTAGTTTGTTTGTACGGCCGGAAACAAAACATTTCAGTAAAGACCTGTAGAAAGTCGCGGCGAGGATATGATTCATCCTCTTAGGACCGGCCGAACCATCCGGCGGCCGATCCAGCCGAGGCCGAACAAAAGGGCGTCTACTGTACTTGTTACGGTGTAGAACTCCCGTGCTTTTCGACTAGTGACATCTAGAGGTTAAATTGTTTCTGTATAGAAATATATTAAACTCAATGTCGAAATTTATAATATTGGTTCAATGCTGCAATATTGAAGTAAGGTATCGATATATAATCATTGATATTATATACACATCGCTTAGTTAGGTTAGGTTTTCTCCACGTGTTCCTGTCATTATCAGTAGCTTTTTAGGTGGTCTACTTGATACTTCTTTCTTTTCCTACAATATATCTCACCCATCATAGTCAAACTGCCACACCGAAACATCCAGTTTTTCTGCCTTAATTTTATATTCGCTCTTCTTCGTCTTGACCTCTTCAAATATTTTAGAATTAAGAGAAATATCTTACCCTTAGGTGATCAATGAAAATCTCCATATATTCCTCTCGACTATAGTGAAAACACAAAACTTTGCTTTGATTTTTATATATTTTATCCAATTCTCCAGATATTTGGTTACCTCCGTTTTGGTCTTTCCCTCATTAATATGCGTTGATTTTTTTAAGTACAGGTAAGGTCATTAGCAATTCTTTCCGCATGTTTACTGTGAGCATTACAAAATTTGGCTTTTATGTTATAAATTCTCCTTCTCGCCCTCATTTGTCTCTCTCGAAATATAGCTTCTGAAATGAATTTAATCAATACCGTTGATAAATAGATCACATTGTTCGACTATGACAGCGTTTGTTAGGGTCACCATCAGGGACACTGAACACAATAAGGCCCAGAGAATTCAGTATTAGAATAAATTTGTAACTGGTCTAGGATAATTTCCTACCAAAAATTATAAAAATGATGTATTCTCATTCGCAATAACCACCTCTTCGTAACCTCGCTAGTTAGAGGAATTGGGATTGATATTGATTTTTGTATGAAAGATATAAATTGTTAATTAGTTGATGTATTAATGTCTGAGATATGGCTTGAATATCAATTACTCCTATTTCTATCATGATAATTGGAACAAAAATATGTTCAATAGCTAAGAAAACGAAATTCCAAGGAAGACAATAATTCAACAATTATTAGTAATATACTCAAATTGTTATATTCTGAAATATATTATTAGTAGCACATATCTTATCAAACCGACATTTACATAGATAATTCGTACTTAATTTGAGAAAATAATTGTCAAAATTTCACAAATAGCCGTTGTTTACTTCTACTTTGTATGATTCTGATAACATACTAACATACTTGACAACCAACTAATTAGTATACTGATAAGAATTTTAGACTGAAAATGAAAGTCAAAATTTGTTACAATGTTGCCAGTAGAAAGATATACTAATCATCATATTGCTTTGTATTTATTCTTGTTATATATAGGTCGTTTCAAAAGGTAATCCTGTCTTTAGGATAGATATAAAACTGGAAAATATTTGGGGTTTGATAATTTAAAAATTTTCGTAACGCCATTTGTATTTAAGATAAAGAACGTTGAAGAGAAAAAATTGTAAACATTTTTTACGATTTTGCCGCAACTACTGACAAATTGTATTGAAATTCCATACGAATATGTTTTGGAACCTGATACATCCAATGAATTTGTATTTTGTCTGATTCTCATAGAGGGCACTTGTTACACGGTTCGTCCCTCGTATATTGAATATAACTTTTTCAATATTAGATTTATTGAGCTAAATTTCAAGTGAACTCAATCATCATTTAATTTTACACCAAAAACGTACTCTTGATAGAACTCGATGAATATTTTGATTTGAATATTATGAAGTAATAAACGATGCTAGTATAAAGTATTGATAAAGTCATTAATTATTATTAATTGGTAAGCATTATGTGAACTAAAAAATTTTTTGTCGCGTAAATGAGGCACCATAGACAAAACGGATACATTTAAAAAAATTGTAACGCTTCATAAAAATCCAGCCCAATTGGTATAGGATCTTGTATTTCAAAGTTGAATAAGTGTGAAACTGAGTTAGTGGAGGTCTAAGTATGAAACAAACAACAATTTGATAATCATGTATTGCGGTTCTGGGACTCATACTGTTGTTTTTTTCATATAAAGGCCCCCAATAGATGAGTACCAATAATTATTTAACTTTGAATTTTACACGGAAATAGCATTTCCATGTATTATTAGTTATATTGTTCAGTTACCTATATAACAACACAAAGTCCACCTTATTCTATTGTCATATTTGTGATTCTTGTTGATTTTTGTCGAGTAGAAACATTTTGGAACTATGGTAACAGGCAACAAACGGGATGCAAATCGTGGATAATCTATGAATTACTGTAAATTATTTATCAATCGCATAATGAATATCATCAACAATTCCCCTCAATAATTTATAATTTCTTCCTAAAAATTCAAAGTAACAAGAAGGGTGGAAAATTTTATAAGGTTAGCTGGACAATGGGAATTCGAACAATGAGATCCAACAATGATAAATGATCTTCTCTAAAGAGAGAAATGTACCCACACCGAAATAAAAGGAGAAGGCAGAATTGGTGTGTTGAAAATAAATGTAATAAAAAGACACTATACATCACAATTTTGTTCACATGACTGGTGTTTCTTATTCTAATACCATCTAGCTTAATGATGTCATTTTTTGTGTTCATAATAAATACCTTTTACTTTAAATGAAGTGATTCGTAAAAGTGACTAAATGTGTTTTTTGCATATACGACAAAATTTGGGTTATTTTAACAAATGCAAAAAATTTTATTACGCAAAATGTTTGATATCTTCCTGGTCCACATTTTGAAATTATCTCTATATAACTATACAGAGTGTTAGGTAACTTTGTTTTGTTACATTATACAGATTTTACAAATTTGACATAAACTTCAGTCGTTCTCTTTTTTGTCTGCTTTTAGTTTTAAGTTCCTGCAATAAATTAATAAATATCAAGATCAATATTGCGTTTTAACAAAAATTGTTGGCTTGTATCTTAAGTTTTTCTTACAATAGTAAGTAATACTACAAACAGAACGCAGAACTTCAGAAGGGGATTTCCTGTATGATGACTCATTTCTATAAAAATCGTGCAATATTTTAAGTGCCATCACCGATCCCTTACCTTATATCTAATGAAATCTTTCCAAAATTCATTTTTTTCAAATGAATATATTTCTACTTTCAATGCTTAGTTCATTATCTGTCAATAAATTGAATCTAGATATTTTAATACAAGGATAAAACTAAAGTTCACTCACAAACTTGTAGAACTGATATCTCTGTGATGGTAACGTAGCTATGTAAAGGGCATACTATTATTTATTGAGTTTATATTATTCTAGAATAGGTAACCAAAGACATCTCTCTATTGAATCGATTTCTATAGGTGTCGAAACAAATATAAATTGTCATCATAAGTATGTCCTAGTTTCAGTTATTGATTGGCAACAATAATGAAGCTGACACATTACCAGATAAATTAAACTGAAGATGTATCCCTCAATATCAAGGTTAATAATTTATAATAATAACTAGGTTAATAAATTGTTTTAATGGAATAAAAAATTTAGCGGCCCATTGTACTTCATCACAAATATATGTTATGGGTCAATATTTGCTTCGTTTTTGTTACTTGGTAAAACTAAGTCACCGGGTTTTGAGAACAATAATTTTCATCATAATCAAAATTCTTACATTTCCACTACGTGTGGATACATATATGAAATGATTTGAACATTTTCTGAAAATATTTCTGTCATTTTCTTAAAGTGGGTACAATATGAAATTATCATCATTAACTTTTAATTACAACCAAATAACATTGTGATCACCAGCAATACTACTTTTTAGCTCAGACAGTATTTTCTCTAAGGTAATATAGCGATTAGTGATCGTTCCCATAAATATGTGAGCTTAAGCTCCAATTAAATCATTTGAAAAACCCCTAGTAATAAACGTACTACTATACAGGGTCTTTCAAAACGTTCGTATGCGAGTTATATCAATGCATTAAGCGAAAAAAATCGATCGATTATAGGCATGGGATTGTTTGGTGATTTTTGATCGATTTTTTTCGATTAATGCAGTGAATGCAGAGAATTTGTTATATGCCTGTACTAATATCAAAGCTTCATGACTCGATGTCAAGCATTCTTTTTGTAAATGGGCTTATTCATAGACTCATGAAAGTACAGTGTTAAAGCTATATTATCACTTAATGGAAATAGAAAACGATCTACATCAGTTATGCATTCAGTAAAAATGCACGAAACCTTCTAAATAAAATAAGCTACAACCTCTACAGATGTCAGATGCGAGATGAATTAAAACTTTAAGATACTTTAAGGTACCTAATATAAGTCTTTCACTAGTTATGTGACGCCATGTTAATGGAGGGTACTTTTAATTGGCGCAACAAATTATGAGATTGCTTGGCGATATCAACTCTATAGAAGAGCAAACCATACAAGAACTTAAAACTTGGAACTCAGTCCTAAGTGTCGTGAGGGATTTTTGGGCAACAATATAGATTGAAACTTTGAACACCTAGGTTATGAACTATTAGATTCCCATAAAATCGCTTGGCTACCAAATGCCATTGAAAACTCATTTTCTTCATTCCCATTTATCATTATTTTTTGAGAACTGGGGTGCTGTTTCTTGCCAAGAGCGATTGGATACTATTTATTTGTAACATGCTAGTTTGATATAGATAATACAAAAGCTGTGAAATTTTTTTGGGTAAATATTAAACGTAATAATTGTATGTGATTTCTTAATGTAACATAAAACCTTACGTGTTGAGCTTCTTTTTGGTCATTTTCATATTTAAATAGGTTCATTCTAATATTAAATGCTATTCAACTCTATGTTACAACAGAAAAATTTTGTGTTCACTACTATGATTATGAGAAAGAATATAATTTACCTAAAAATTGGCCAGGTATAGCATTATTAAGATTTTTATTAAAATATTCTCTCTATCATTCCCGAATTCAGTTATTATTGCTTAGTTCTGAGAGATATATATTTTGGTTCATTAGTTTCTTTGAAATGGTGCACTCCAACAAAGAAATGGAATACTTCTCAATCACGGTGACTCTGGCAAATGCGCAAGAAGAATGTTAATTAAGGAATATCCGACTATTAAGTGAATGCATCACTAAATGAAATTGATTCGAGTTCTAAGGAAAAAGAATTTGACACAGTAGAAATACACACTACAGAACTTCCACGTCACTTTGGAGTGTCGCTTCAAGTGAGAATGACTTACTTTCTCCTAATTGGATAGATGAATGACAGATGGATTGGTCTTAGTGAAGCTATGAACTGGACACCAAGGTCTAAGCACTACTATTTCTGTTCTCATGGAGACATCTACAATCGATTAACTATGAAACAAAGCTTTAATATGCGAAAATTTTAAAAGGAATAACAGCTGCGTTCCAAGACCTTCAGGGAGAAGTTTCCCTCTGTTTGAGATCAGTTTAATCACTAATGAAAAATGATGGGCAACATTTCGAAAATTCAAACATGTAACTTCACATTAATTTTTCACAGTATAGTTTAAAATACTTGATATTTGAAAAGTTTTCATGAGGTTTCACTTGATTTCTAAATCCATAACTGTGTTATATTGAAAAATACGCTAATCTTTGAATTGAAATAACAGAAAATTATAAACTATCGCAAACACTAATTTCAGGTTTCCTCTCTACCCATGATGGTGTAATACCCAGTAACTTAGGTCTTAAAGATCAAAGGCAAGCTATTCGATGGGTATCCCAAAATATCAAATATTTTGGAGGAGATCCCACTAAAGTGACAGTAGCAGGACAAAGCGCTGGCTCAATTGGTATCAGTTATCTTCTTCTAGATGAAAAATGTCAAGGTAAATATATATTGAAAATTGTTCATTGTTCACCAGCTATTTTACTAGAACCATCTAAATAATCATCCACAAGATCAAGAGATATTATTTGTAATTGGATAAATATTTTCAAGTTCATTTGATTTCAGTTTTGTAGATGTCTGTGAAAACGAATTGATAAATCTTAAAAAAATTGGGAAAAATTATTCATCAACACAAAATGTTGAATTTTATTAAGGGGATGAAAAATAATCAAAAACCATCCTCAAAAACACTTTTTTGAAATATTTAGAGACTAAAAAATGTCTTGACGTATTTGTAATAGAAACCGAGATATTTGCAATAAACAATCGAAATTTATTGCTCAACCGGGTGGCATATTAAAAAATCGAAAAAAAATTTTCAAACTTTGTTTTCCAATTTACATTTGTATTTTTTTTAATGTACATTATTTTAACATTTTAATGAGAGACCCGACATTTATATCCCCATAAAAGTATACATGTACTTGAAATTTTACCTGTCCTATTCATCTATTGAAGAATAAATTGCCCTTGAGTTTATGCTTCTGGGTCTCCCGGTAGAAAGCGAGAGAAATATATGTAGTTTGTCTTTGTTACTGTTACACTCTGAGTAACCAATCATTTGCTCACACTTTTGCAGTCTGTGACACAACTAGCGCTATTTTTGTAAAAGTAAAAAAAATATCAAGATTTTAGAAAAAAATGAACAAGCACGAGCATTATCACAAGTGTTCAGTAATCCTGTTTGTACTGTAAAATATTTATATTTTATTCATATAGACATCATGAGGGAAAGTTAACACTAGGTTATAAAATTTTTGTTACTTTGACTACGCAAACTAAGACTGAAATTAAACTGGCAAGTTTACTACCTACATCTTCAGCATTACTTCAATATAGTAAACGGGTTTTCTATCAAATTTAAAAATGGCAGGGAAGCAATCTTCAGAATGAGGAATGGGGTGGAAATGACTTAATATGTTGATGATCCCAATCATGACAACTTATCAACCGGTGCCTGAAGATTTATTAGAACAGGTAATTTGCTATGTATTATTATTTTATTATTGAAACAGTACGTTTTAATTAAAATTTGTTTGTTAAGACTATATTTTCCAATATTCTTCAGCTGTAATACCCACAAAGCGACTCAACGATGTGGGTGTCGAAAATCTGGGTTGCGGTGTTGACAAGTCTGCAAGAATTACAGTGGAATTACTTTTGATAACGCACAACCAGTTTTAATTGAGAAGACATCAATGACTTATCAGCTAATACTTTGGTACATGATGATTGTACGACACTAGTTCAAAATTCTATTGATAATGATAGAAAATGTAAGCGACCTGATACTTGTTGAGAATGTTATGAGTGTTTGGTATAGCTACGTCGACAAGAAGGACTGAAGGACTGTATTATATAAGACACTACAAGCAAATGTTATATGTTGGATGGTCTTTGATGTGTGTTGGCACTATCTGCATTTATCAGATTGAGTGTTCAGATCCTTAATAATATTTTTCTTGTAGTTATTAGTGTTAATAATAAGCCATCATGAAGCCTTCGGTCTTTGGAAAGAAATTCTGTTTGAAGCTTCTTTGTCAACATGCGGTTGGTGAGGTTATGATGATGTCTACCGTGTGTAGTGCCTTTCGTGACCACTGTTCCAGCTTTTTAGGCTCCTCCGTTTTCCATCTCCTGTACTATATATCCGTCAAGAAGGTGCACATTTCCGTTCATGCCTTTCTCGATTTGTAGAGTCTTGCACTTATTATCAATAATATTATTATCAATTATGATATAATCACGGGAGGGGATTACTACGGCCCAAGTGCACATATATAGAAGTGTGTGAGTTGGTTTGAATCATGAACACTCATCTGGCTGGAGTATAAGAGTAACAAAGACAAGCTACATATACATCTCTCGTTTTCTACCGGGAGACTCAGAGGCATAAACTCAAGAGCAAAACAGGTGAAATATCATGTAAATGTATACTTTTATGGAACTATAATTCTATAATTGTCGAGTCTTTTATAAAAATGTAAAAATGTTATAAATTGAAAAAAATACATTAAAAATTACAAATGTTTATGAAATTTAGAAATTAAAAAAAATAAATATCTAAGATCATTTCTTAAGCATTGTAGGTGTAAATTTGGAAACAAAGTTGAAACATTCTTTTTTTTTTCGATTTTTTGTTATATTTTCAATATACCACCCGGCTGAGAAATAAATTTCGATCTTTAATTGCAAATATCTCAGTTTCTATTGCAAATATGTTAAAAGTGATTCTAGACGTTTTTATAGAAAATTTTAGTCCCTACATTTTTTGTTGGGACCTTTTTTTTATATTTTTCCACGTTCTTAAGATATTTTCAAAAAAGTTATTTTAGGGGTGGTTTTTAATAATTTTCTAATTCAACTATAACCTATTACTATAAATCCTTAAGATATATGCTAAGCTAAACTTATATTGAAAAATGCAGGCTTCCCTTTTAGATGGCAATTTCAATTCTCTTTTTATCAGACTACAAGATCAAATCACTTGTACAGGTTCGAGCAAAATGGTCACAACATTAATTTGTTCATAAAATATTTCTGTATATTTTGTATACTATCCAATGATGTTTGCAGGTTTATATGTATTCATATTTTTTTACTAGATATGTTATTGCTGAATTCACTGATAGCAGGTTAGTGAGTCTTTGATTTACAGATTATGGGTGTAAAGGGTGCGGGGAAACTCGCTCTCACACCAAGGCCATACGGAGGTGTCGTTACACACGGTCGTTGCGTCTGACAGTAACTGCTATGGAGTGGGCGGTTTGAGAACCTTGTACTATTGTGTGTTTTGTAGTTTTAAAAATGGTAGCCTTGTTTGATAAAGTTTACAACTTTAGTAAAACTTTACAAAAACAATCATGAAAACTTAGAAAGACTTTATTTCAAAGATTTGAGGAAATTATTTTTATAACTTTTTTATTTATTTATTTGGGTGTCACGCCCCCTGGACTTTCTCCATGACCCACAGTTTGGGAACCCCTGTTATAGATGGTCGTCCTGGTGATCGGGATGTATTCGATTTTTGTCCCTTTGCAATCTTTGCCAACCTTCTTCTGACATTCTGTCTTTCATCTCACTTCATTCTTGATTTCAGATATCTCCCTTATTTCATCGTTTCTTTTGTGGTCAAATAATATGTGTCCTGCTATTGATCTAAGCTCAAAAGAAATTATTGGAAACAATTTTTAATGAAAGTCATAATTAATTCACAAACCTGGTTTTCGCTTATTTTGGCCGGCCCTTTATATAAATTTATACTATGTATCTAGAAACAAAAAATTGATTTTTAATGTTTTTGCTAATAAGTATGTTTCATCTTTTATTTAACCTTTTGCTTTATTTTCTCAATGTAAAATTACTGTGAAATTACTTGTAGAGGAAATGCATTTTCGTATTACTCTTAATCTAAGATATTTATCGCAAAGATCTCAACCTTGATGGAGTACTTTTCAATATTTCATCATAAGTAATTGGGGAGCTGGATGTGTCGTATGTGGATACAGAAATGTGAAAACTTGTTCCAAAAGTCGTTAAAAGTGAATATAATCACCTGTACGTAGTCAATCTCTTTCAGAATGTTTTTGTGAAAGAGCAACGTTTTCCACAGAATAGCCAGAATTTCTGATAGCAAAATTCAGTTCAGTGAAGAGAATGGACAGATATAAACAAAAATTACCAGTCATATCTTTGTACGCTTTTTGGCATAAAATATTTTGAAGAATATACAATACACGATCCACTAATAAGGAATAAACTAAAATGTGGACGCCACTAATCTTTAGCTAATCAAAATATGAATTGCTAATTATCTACAAATTTTTAAAATAAATGAAGTAACAGCAATTAATAACTACGAACCCTACATGATATAAAGTATTTTTCATGAAAGCTTATATATAAAGAAGTTATCTCAAAGTACTAATCGAAGGCTCGCTCGCATTAAGAATTCAAATGGATATTAGATATGTCTAAACGTGATACAGTAAAATCTTTACTTAGATGACATAGTAGGTTTTTTTTTTAGAGAAAAAGCCAATATCATGCTGATTGGTTAACATCCTTTGATACCGTACTTGAAACAAATTGATACTCATTGCATAAGAAAAGAGATTGCATCACAATGCGTCAGCTTACTTTTCTGCAATTGTTGAAGAAGAAATAGCCAAACTGTTTCGACTTATAATCTCATCCGTCATATTCATTTGATCTCCTATCACTCTCTACTCTCTAAATGTAAGAGGTAGAAACTTATCTAGAGAAGGCTCGATTGTTGTGGTTATCAACTATGGCTTAATGATTTGGGTAATGGTAATTGTATTGGTAAAATGGAAGGAATATGAATTTCGTAGGTTAAGTTGATTCGCATTGGAATGAGAAATGACCAAATCAATTCCGTGTTTTGAAAGTGACCCACAATAATTATAGAAATAGGGATAATATTCCTCGGAAAAAGTAATAGAATATTGTACATGTACATGCTACAAGTAATAAGGTTTCAATGCTAAATTACACTATCTATCATAAAATTTCAAAAATTTATTCAGTATGACTTATTACACTGTGAAAATTAAATAAATGTACATGTATAATAATTAAATATATAAACGTTTTTGCAGGATTATTCAGAGGAGCAATATTGGAAAGTGGATCGGCTTTATGTCCACATGACTTTCAATCAGATCCAAAAACTCAGGCATATCGTTTAGGTCGTCTCATTAATCCTGACTTCAAAAATAACTCGATCGATTTATTGAAAACATTGAAGCAAATGCCTATCAACGAACTCATGGAATATGCTTACTCTCCATATTTCAGGGTAAGAATAAATGTTTGAAATACATTTTTAGATTCAATTCAAATCATAAATTAACGCCCAAAATGGGAATAGTTCCAAAATTCGTGATATACTCAATCCATATCTCCAAATCAGAAGGTTCGAATGACAAGATCCGACAATATAAGCGACAAGTATGATATTTACACTAGATAAATATCCAAACTTAAGTCTATCTTTTCTACAGGTATTTTTCGATTTGTCAATGTTAAATAATGTCTTTTTAAGGATTCCGCTCAATCCTCATAGAAAGTTCCGGTCAATTATTCTGAAACTTGGCACAGTTTGGAGAAAACAGATGAAAAGTCTCAATTGGCACGAAATTAAACCCCGTCAAACCCTTAAAACTACCCTCCAAAAGTCCAAGGGTACCATAAGAAGTAGAGATACGGCCAGGTTTTCTGAAACCTAGCACAATGAGAGTTCGAAGCAAGTCGATTAAAAGTCTCAATGGGCACGAAACTAAACTCCTTCAAAACCTAAAAACTACCCTTGAAAAGTCCAAGGGTACCATAAGAAGTTGACCAACGGCCACGTTTTCTGAAACCTAGCACAATGATATTTTAAAGCCAGCTGAATGAAAGTTTCAATGGACACGAAACCCTAAATCCTCAAAACTACCCCTGAAAGGGGGAAAGTCCAAAGGTACTATAAGAGGAAGAGCTACGTACAGGTTTTCTGAAACTTGGCACACTGATAGTTTGAAGCAAGCTGATTAAAAGTCTCAATGGGCACGAAACTACCCCTGAACTGTCCTACGAGTAAATCCTCAGGTATTTTCAGAAGCACAGATATTTTTTACTAAAAAAAATTTAACACATTTTCTCAATCTCAATAGAGTAGGTATTGGAAGATGTTTTCCGTAATACATTTAGACGAAATGCCAGTGGATCATCTTCAATAGCTTTGATTTCAATCGCTATGGGGATGTTACAATTATTACATAATCTAGTATCAGCATTCACAATAAGAGGATTTCTATTATTTTCTAGTATTTCTTCTAAATAAGACATTTTCCCATTTCTCAATATTCTCGTCACCATCGATTCTAGTCATTTGTTCTCACTTCATTTATCTACTGCAAGTGATACACGCTAAGCAATTCCTTATTTCTAATATTCAACTGATTATCAAAAATGTAAAAAATCTCAGATAAAGATACTGTTAATAATGCGATCACTTTTTAAATAATTCATATATATTTAATTTTACAATGTACATACCTATTTATACGTATACCTACATGTGTCTACTCGCCTGCATGAATCAAGTAAGATGTGTGTAGAAATACAAAGTAACTAACACCTACAATACCTATTTGCCTTACATGATCTACTTCATAGGTTATTTTCTGTAGTAGCATGTGGTTTTGGAATTTCGTATCTTTCAAGACTTTTTAACAGCTTTCTTTGAATTATCATTGTGCCGAGCTTAAAAAAAATTGGCCCTTTCTTCCAGAGAAATCTCGGGGTAGTTATAAGGCGGTTAAAGAGATTTGGGACTTATCAGGGATGGATTTTAGGGTTTGGGAGGCTTTAGGGCTGCGTGCCCATTGAGACTTCTAATCAGCTTACTTCAAACTATCACTATGCTAGGTTGGCCAAAACCTAATTTCAGAATTGGAAAATCTGAAAGATTTGTTGATTGAACCTGATTTCAAAATTCAATGAAAGTAAAAAAAATGGTAGGAGAAAAATGTAACAATGAAAGAGTTTCTTCATCTCCTGAAAATGATTTTAGGATAAATGTCTTCAACTGTATTGTAGACAACACAAATCGAACAATGGAAAACCTTTTTGCCAAGCATAAACTGCTGTATTTAGACTCGGCTGTCATCGACATAATTATTGTACTGATAAGATTGGAAATCTGATAGTTCTGGAAACATTTAGAGAATTGAAAGTATAGATGACGATTACTTAAAGATGACGATGAACAAATCGTGGGTAAGAAGGATGAAGACTTCTTAACTTGCACAGTAAAACGTAAATATGTAATTTGTGTATCAATTTTGAAGTGATAGTGGATGAAACATGTACTGGAGAACTGTAAAAAGTGTACAAATATTTTCTAAAGATTCCACTAACACAGGTTACATGCGAACGAGTTTTTTCAAAAATAATACACACCAGACTAAGAGCAACAATGACTGATCAAAATTTAGAAGCATTTATCCTGATGCAGACGAAATAAGACCTATTGATGAACATTGACTCAAGTTTAGTTATTCATAAACTGTGTGAATCAATTTCAAGATTTTTTATGAATTTTTGAACAATTGAACAGGTTTTAAAATCATTTCAACAGTTCCAACAATTTTCCTTTATGCTCATTAAGTTGAGGTAAAAATTAGTTAAAATTGTTATTTTACATGTAATGGCGATTTAATTCATGAGAAATCGTACGTTTAGGTTTAGAAGTACAGAAACTACCTATTATGTATTATACACACATATATAAAAAATACTAAAATGTCATCATCTATCATTACTATACATCCCTCACTCTTTTTATTGTAAAAATAAAATTCAGACACGATATTCACCATGCATCGAAAGCTTTAAAATACTGACTTTGGATTTGGGTTCTAAAATTTTTTCTCATGTTAGTATTAGTCGAAAAACGAATAGTAATCTACAAATGCAAAGTTTTTCAAGCTCTCTTTTTTCAAAAGCTATGCTCCGATCTTTCGACGTACCAAGCACATGCCTGACTGTAGCGTTCTCAAAGTGAGGATATTGATAGATGGAATGAATTAAGTTGATACAATGATATATATATATATATATATATATATATATATATATATATATATATATATATATATATATATATATATATATATATATAATTTTCTAAATGAATCTTAGGCATGAGAATTTCTATTGCAACTCATATTGGTAAAACAAAAAGCAAAATAATAGTGAGGTAAATAATTCACATTGAATTTCTTCCAGTTAAATAATAAAAATGACGTTTGGCAAATAAATATCTTAAATAATGTGTGGCTACCAGTCGTAGAGAATTCTAAGGATGAAGATATCGTGATTCCTATGCCTATGCATCAAGCATTTTTAGACGGGCAATTCATAAAAATTCCCATGATTGCAGGATTTACATCAGACGAAGCTGTAGGTGTTCCAGGTAAGTTACAAAAACCAAATTTCATTGTTTGAAAGACTAGTTCGTTAAGTTTACATATGCAAGGGTACGAACATTCAGATAAAACAAAAAATTGATATGAATGTTTCGATCATCATCATAGAAATGTTTGAATGTGTACATCAGGGGTGCTCAAACTTGAACTGCTGGCGATCTACCTCAATATTTTTAGACTACTTACGATCGACTCTGAGAGGCTGCAAGTATGTGTGATGCAGGGTTGTCGTACATACACGATACACCCTACCTACCTAGGTAGGGTGTACCGTAGCATATATAGATATTAGCTTTCTGCACAATATAGGTACATTATTTTAGTCAAGGTTTGGGTTAGGTTTAGTAAGGTTCTTCTCTACAATAAATAAATAACTCATAGTTATTCAAAATTGCGAGTTTATTGGTTGTTACAAAACAAAAGAGTTACATATGGTGTTACACCTAACTAAAGAGTGGCTTTGGATGTTGCATGTCCTCAGCATACTTTTCATAAGATGGTACGTAACCACTGAGTGCTAATCGCAAGCATGATGACATATGATCGTCAGTTAGTCGATTGCGATATTTTGACTTAATTATCTTCATTTCAGAAAATGCAGACTCGCACAAGTAAGTTGAGCCAAACAATGCCGTCAGTTGAAGGGCGATTTGCCTTAGATTCGGATATTTATCTTCAGATATAAAACGCTTTGAGATGTATATCTGATATAATCTGCACCAACTCATTTTCAACAGAACATGAGTTCATATTAAACTGACTTGCTATTTCAGTAGCTAATTCCTCAATGTTTTTACATGAAAAAGGATAACTCATAAATGATGCTATATTTTCCAATTTACTGCAATCATAAAAACGCATTTAGAATTGTCCCAAAATATTTGATAATTCAGCCTCATACGTATCATAATTAAACTGAGGAATCCTTGCTTTCAAAGACGGAAAATGTTTCAGATCCTTTTTTTTCAGTTGATCTATCATAAGCTGCAATTTACTTTTGAATTCGTTTACTGCGCTAATAATAGTTTTTCCTTTACCTTGAAGCTCCAAGTTAACGATGTTTAAGTGGATTGTGATGTCAGTCAAAAATGCCAAATCAGTCAGCCATTTTTCGTTTTTCAAAATCTGAGTGTCATCACCTCTTTCGTCTAGAAAAGCTGTTATTTCGGGCAATAATTCTTGAAACCTTTGTAGGAACTTTCCGCGACTCAACCACCTGACGTCTGTGTGAAGAACTAAATCAGTGTTTTCAGCTGACTCCCTATCTTCCAACTGCAACTGAAAGAGCCGCCGTTGCAAGCTACGTGCACGGATGGAATTCACAATTTTTGTTGCAATGCCCATAATTTCCTCCGTGTTTAAAACTTTGGAACACAAAACTTGTTGATGTATAAAGCAATGGAATGAAAAAAAATGAAGGGAATTCTTCATTAGCTCGACACAATGCCACAAAACCGTTTTTGTTTCCAGTCTTTGCTGGTGCTCCATCGGTTGTAATGCACACTAATTTATATATTGGTAGCTCGTAGTTTTTTACAAAATTAAAGAAAGCTTCATATATATCTTCGCCACGGGTTTTCTCCTTCAGAGGAATGATTGTCAAAAATTCTTCCTTATCCGACATGTCATTGAATACCATCCGAATAAAAATACACAGCTGGGCAGTGTCTGTCATGATATCATGTTTTAGTTTATCTGCGATGTCCTGACTCATTACTTCAATACGCCTTGTGACAGTCGGACGAGATAACTGAAGTTCTCTAATAGCAGACATGATTTCTGTTTTATTTTTAAAATCTCCAAATAAAGTCTCACCCGCTTCAATAAATGCTTCCTTCACCACCGATCCATCTTCGAATGGTTTCTTGTGTTTCGCCAATATATGAGATATTTTAAATGACGCGATCGTAGCAGCTTTTGATTGTTTGGCTGGTCTTGTGAACATGGTTTGTTCTTTTTTCAAACAAGATATAAAATCACTTACTTTTCGTTTTCTTAATTCACTCTGTGGCGGAAAATCCTTTTGATAGTTTTTATGAACCGTTTTATGATGCCTCTCTAAGTCACCACGCTTAGGTATTGCAACTGACGCACGACAAATAACACAAATGCACTTATCCTTCACCATACAAAAAAAAATTCTTCCTCCCAATCCTTATTAAAATGATACGTTTTAGATTTCTTCACTGCACGCATTTTCCACTATTTAATAATAAACTTTGTATCGACGTAGTATCGCTATCAAGTTACAATTCAGAATGACTCCAATTCATGCAGGCGCAACATTTATATCGGCGTGAAAGAAAGTCTCGAATGTTCCCGTCAAACGCGCCGCCCGAAACTAGACAGTACAGTCTAGTCTAGAAACAACGTGGCTTTTCTTTGACAAGTGCCGCGCGTTCCTTTGATAAAGCCGCCTTTTGCCGCAAGCAGTGTTATTTTATTACGTAATACATTTTTGTAGTTTAGTTACCTACCTACTTATTAAAAATTTTTTTCTTCTCGAGATCTACTCAAAAAGCACTCGATCGACCGTTTGAGCACCCCTGGTGTACATTGATCAGCGTCAAAGGTGTTCTACTTCTTTTTGGCTGCAGATAAATTACTTCAATAGCGATGCATCACATCTCTATTCGTTTAATATAAAAAAATCCTTTTTTTTTGGTGATTGGATATTGGAGCACAACCAATAGATGGAGGAGAATGGAAGAATGGAAGAATTTGTTTTGTAGTCACATTCAATACTACATTCCTAAAAATGACGAAAAAATCTTAACTACCTTCAATTCAACAGATTCCAGTTTCAAAATCAAAAGAAATTTGAAATATATAACAAAATCAGTGCATTGTACGAGGGTGTTACTAAAGTTTTGAGATATGGAAGCATTGATGTCATTGTGTCAAATATGACATTGCCATCTTAAAGTTTAACATTTTTAATGGTCAACGTACTCAGAAGATGTTGTCATACGAGTGCTATTTGAGTTGTTCACTGATACTTCGAACATTCATGTTAGTCAAAGTGGAATTAAATCGTGAACATTTTCGTGCGATGATTTTATATGACTTTTGACGTACGTGGACTCAACTGCAGTGTGACGATCACCTCGCATCGATTTGGGTGATGAAGTACAATCTCAAGCCACTGTGTTTCGCTGAATTTCTAAATTCAATAGTGGTCGCACTTCGCTACAGGAGGAATTTCGTGCAAGTAATAATAAATCGGCTGTTGTGCCAGAAAACATCAATGTTGTACGGAACTAATATTTCAAGATCGTCATGTGACATATCATGAAATTGAAGCATATTTGGACATGAGGTCCACTGGTATACATACCATATTATCATGAACATTGAACTGTGAAAAATATGGTCGCCTGTTTTTTCGAAATAACTTCACATTTCGCCACTGTTCGATTATCTATAACAACGTAAAATAGTCGATTCTGAATGGTCAGGTCAGTTGAAACAAAAATGTAACGGTTAAAACATGGAATTAATGTGTCATTAACAGTCCACAATAATTTCTTTTTGTTCTCACAGAAATCAATTGCGAGTTCAACGTTTCTACACATCTGAAGAAGCAGTTGATGCGTTCAAATCATATTGGTTCAAATCCAAGCAATAATGTGCTGATTTTTATGGAGAATATCTAATTATAATTATTTGTTCTTATTTATCTATCTTAAAACTTACGTAGCAATCCTTAATATTTTATTATAATATTGTATCTTCGACTCGATTCTCAATTAATGAATGGGAGTAATTTTGAATTTTTTATACATAATAATGATCAGTTTCTCTTTCATATTTATGGAAATGATTTTAGTTCCCAATAAATATGTAAATATCCTTCAATTATATATTAAAAAAAGTATATATTGGTATTTAATTACCACAATCCCACAATAATTTCGAACTTCAATATCCTTCTACTAGTAGAATCGAATAGTTCTTTCAATTTTATATGCTAATTTGTTATCTATTTTCTTGGTATATGTGATGGATAGAAATTTTCAGCATATAAAAAGATTCGTTTGAATAAATGAATATTATAAACACGGAAAAAATTAAAATTTCTCATATAGGGATAATGGAGAATAGAAAATATTTTCCTGGTATTTTTTATAAACTAATTGCTTTTTTTGTTGTTAATTATGGGCCGAGTCTGGCATTTTCAGAAGTGTAAAATTGACAGATGTTCCAAATATTTGGATGTCTACGGCAATATTTTTTTATTACTATTATTTACCTTTAAACAACTTCACTTATCAGTAGGAGCTGCAACATATTAGCAGTTGAAATTGACGATGAATACCATGGTCCTATCTAGGCAATGAATGGCAATTTTCATTTTTTTCCTCTATTTGTTCTTGTTTTATATAGACATGTTTTAGGCAAATAACTTCCACTATTTTAGTCCAGCTCCGTATAAGTGATTGACTTTAAAGACATAATTAAATCAAGCCGCGTCAATAGTAAAACTTATTATGAACATATATTATAGCTTTATTTTTGCAAAATTTGAGTGTAGCTTAGAAATTCAGCACGAACTTTTATTTGACCTACCATTCAAAGTGAGAACAGATGTGCTGATGAAATCAGCTAAATGTGAATCAAATAAGATCATTTGCAAAAGAAAAGTGTCCATTATTAGCCACTTCAAACTTACAGTCGATTACCTGATGACATTAGGCTTTAGCAAGATACTGCATCACTGTTTCAAATTACTTAGAGGAAGTGAACAGGTGACATCATAATTCATGGTACTAATGAATTCTTCATTGAAATAGCTTTGAGAACTCATACAATTAACGATTAAGCTGTGGAAGACAATGGACAACATTCATCCATCCATTCGTTATGAAAGCTTATATAATAGTAACATAATATAACAGTATAAAATATAAATAAAATTATATATGTATTTCTTTTTAGGATATGAAGAATCTTTCAAAGATGCTCGTGAAGCGGATGACAATCCTGGCTTTCTAATAGACCCAAATTTGAATATTAAAAATAAACATGAAGCTGGAAAAAAGCTTAAAGCTGTGTATACGGAAGATTTTACAACGAATCTTAATGCTGTAGTAAAAGTTAGTATTCCATTATGAATGAAATTTAACAAACTCTCTTACTAACTTTTCTCATAAAGCCGCAGAGTCTCACACGATATTTGTTCCTATTTGAGTGAGCTCAAAAATACTTGCAAAAAAAATTATACGGGATCTTAAATATGAATAATCATAAGTAACAATTTGTATATACTAGACTCCAATATTATAATATTCAAAACCATTGTCACTCTCCTGATATTTATTTTTGTGTGGAAGATAATTGTAATGATTTATTGTTTGCCTTAATATACCTTTCAAAATGTAAGTGAACTATACAGAGAACTATATTATTTTGGAATTCCGTGAAAATAAGAATCTCTACGAGCTAATGTGGCCAGATGCAAAGTGTCTACCGTAATTATACTTGAATTGAACTACATCAGTACATTTGAAGGGCTGTATGAGATCAGTTAGTGAGCTTAAATTAGTAGACAAAATTAAGGGTACGTCCGCATTCCCTAATTTTCCTATTTGCTGCGAAATGACCATATAATTTTAAGGCTATGTCAAACAAACACACTCACTTAACCCTCATGATCTATCATTTCATGTGTCTGAGACAGAGCATTTGTCATAATTCTCTCCATTTCTTCTGGTCATTTATTTGATGTAGTTTATTTTGCCTGTTTCCAACAGCATGTTTGTATCTAATCATCAATATGTTCCGTGGTATATTTATATGTTGTTATGTATTATATTTTTTTCAAGTATTTAAGTATCAGAACCAGTTCAGTTGGTATTCTTTTAAATATTTATCTGAGGTTTTAAAGTTCAATGTGTACATATCTGATTTCCTTCGGTTCCATCTCCACTTTGTTTTCCACGAAATTAACGATCTGCTCACGAATATCATCGTACCATTTGTCTTGGGTTTGTTGCTACCCGAACCTTCGTGATTGCTTCATATTCACGAGCAGCAGTCAATGTAATGACAAGTGTCTTGAGATAGTTCTAATCAAAGGATGCCATAAGTCCAAACATTCCATGATACTCTCTGGTACTAAAATAATAAGTGAAATAAAGTAATTAGGCAATATCCATATGCACTTGTATCTATATTTCCTCCTATTTTTTGTTGAGGTTGATTGTATTGTGTGATGGACATTCAAAGCATATCCTTGAAGTGCGATGGTTATGTTTGATGTGATGATTTCGTTTGTTCGTTATTATTTTCTTCTTCTGGCTTTTGAAGATGTGTCAATTTTTTTTCATTTCTTCAGATTTTCCATCGTTGTCATATTTTTCTCAATAAAGGCACACATCTTATACATATCAACAGAAATATCATTCCACATAAATCAAATCTCGTTCATAGTAAAAATTATCTAGTTATATTAGTAAAAATGTCGTTCTTCATAGCTGGAATCTCCTTTCTTATTAGCAGAAATTGTCGTCTCTTTCCATTCTTTCTACAATTTTTTTTTTAGATATTCCTAATCTTCCTAATCTCATAACCATATTAACATACCTCTCTTTCACCAGTATCCCATATCTGATATGCTTATTTATTGAAAATTTAATTCACTTCTCATTTTATGGGATTCGATTAATTTCAAATAAACAGTAGATTTTATCATTTTATTGTATAGTATATTTCAATATCAGAGTACAGTTTGTTTTCTACTGACTGTCGCGTTTATGAATGCTAATATCCAATCGGGAATTTTGTTTCCAAAAAACCCCCCCACGGCAGAAGCGTCCTACAAGCCTATACAGGTACCTGAATTCATAACAAAACTTTGTTTGTCGACTTATTTTAGCTTAATGGAGACGCCTAGATGGTTCTCAATGAAATCCTTGTTCTATGTCACTATAGATGTCCAAATCAGTTATCTTCGAACTTGGTTTATTAAGTATGCATTATTTTTGATCTGCGGGAAAAAGAAGAATTCATTGGTTGCCAAACAAAAACTGTATGGCGAATGACCATCATTTGGATGTTTTGACTAATCAAAAACGTTTTTGTGCTCATGCTGTCGTGGTGGAGAATAATTCGTCTTCTGCGATTGGTTTCCTTGATTTTTTCCAACAAATCTAGCACAAATATGCTGATATACAATTTAGGATAGACCATTCTACGGTACTTCAATGCAACGGTGACGATATCCAGTTATTCCAAAAAAAACAGGCCAGCATTTGCTGTGAAGTGCTTGGTGCGCGAAATTTAACTCGTTCTTAAAACATCCATACAGTCGACACGAGCTTTTTTTGAGCTATGATCAAATTATCTAACGCGAATAAATATTTTTGACAGCAGCATGTTCATGTTGAATGTATGCGAGTATACAACTCAAATAGCACTCGTATGACACCACGTTCTGAGTTCCTATATCTCAAAACTAAAGTAGTAAACTTCATGATTGTGTTACAGCAATAACTAATTGTCAATTATCGATCAATAATGGAAACAAGTATTTTATTGAAACATTTTCCATTATTTACAAATTACACGCATTCAAAGTAAAAATGTTAAGTTCTGGGTAAAAATGATGCTTTTGGTACACTTGTATTTATGGGTGATCAAAGTAGTATAATAAAGTTTTTTTACTCCTAATAAAGCACACTATTTTCATGACATCTATTATTTTTTTTATTTAATATATTACTATCTTAGTTTTTTAGTGATTATTACTATATCACGCCTATTTTACGTCAAGCTGATTTAATTAGAAGGCATGTACCAGTTTTCCTTTACCAGTTTTCATACCAGCATTCTACGAAGATCCAGACGGACTTACCAGGTGAACTCAATAATTTATTATTTATTAAAATAAGATTCGCATATATTTTCTATAATCAGTAGTACAATTTTTTTGATAGTTCCATAATAACTCAATATCATTAGCGATAGTAGTCAATCAATTGTAGTGTAGATATTCAAAATCACCACTCACAAACATATAACTATCAATTATTTAAGTCGATGGCATAACGTCAAAAGTTTCTTAAATTCGTACCTGAAGATCGTGTAAGTTATACAGAGGATGTGGTCGTACATTCCCGACGATTATCTTGTGTCAACAAGCAAAATCTGAAGTATTCACGTAGGAAGTTTGATTCAATTCTTGCCCTAATTCGCTTTATATTGAGTTCATCCAAACCAGCAAGGACAATAGATTCATGTGAAAGGAAGATATGAACGTATTCCATAAGACGCTATCGGATGATAAATAGATGATACGAATACCTGTCAAGTAATTATTCGCAAGTTATCGAGGTTTTAAAAACCGATCGTATCTTAATTTGAGGTTAGGTTAAGTAGCTTTGAGCAACGTTCTTCGTGATCTCAAGGCTTCCAGCTTCTGATCCAGAGCACCTCTGTTGAACAAGTTGAACAAATTTTTAAAAGATATCATGGGGTACATACTGCGATAGATGAATATTTGAGACCAATAATAATATATTAAGCAATCATGTCGCAGAGAAAACTGAAACAACAGTCGATGAGGTGATGAAATTACTTACAACTCCACCGCATACTATCAAACAAAGACAAGTCAACGCGTCTTTTATCAGGATGGTCCAGGCAGATTATAGAAATGGAGTATGAAAAAATCAAAATAATTGATAGCACTTGTAAAAAAAATACCCCTCCCAGTAGATGCTGTACAAAAAAGAGGTAATTTCGAGTAGAGCTTCCCATATAGTTGGGTAGCAAAGAGGATTGGAAAGACGACTTATAGGTATAGTTATATGTATGAACAAACTACTTATACCTATACAGGTACACTGCAATACATTATACATACAAGGAAATAATTAACCTCTCCGAAGTTCTTTTAAATAGGAATAATCATCAATACTTTGGATCTGTATTCATAACATGCGACTCCCGCCTCGTTCTACCTAATAGGAGACACAATAGTTTTAGGCAGCAGTGCATGTACCTTGGATTTAGTGTTTCTATCTATCTATCTTACTACACTTCAATAACTATAACTATAAAATGTACAATAGAGAGCTACAATTGTGAATATTTAAGTTAAAAACTTTCATAGAAAACGTAGGAGACAAGCGACCATCTATCTGCATATATTTGTCACTTTTATGAGAGGTTATCCGATTAATGAAGGTCATTCTATGGATTATGAATATGCCAAAGTTTTTGATTTAAATAACTTTAGCGTAATCCATACAAATCTTTGAAATATTGAACAAAACAATTATATAAAAAATTCAACATCATCAGTTATCTAACCTATAAAATTCAACGACCTAACCTATGAAAATTTAATATAATCTAACCTATAAGAGGCTCCTACGTTATTGATGGTCGAACCAATGAAAATTCACATACATAGCTTCAATTTAAATAGAAACAGGAATCATTGAAGCTACATATTTATTTTAAGTATCAATTTGAATATTGATTTATAAATCGAATGAAATTCATATTTTTTAAACCAGAAACACCACAAATCTCAATCGAAGTAATTAATGTAAGTAATTTTTAACATTGTTATCAAATTGTACTTTGATTATAATTTCAATCTCCTATTATGAATACATACGTATTGGAAAGCTCGGAATGCATATTAAATAGAGGGCGCTTCGGTGTTTTATTTGCTGCAATCCCAAAACGTGAACGTTCATTAACTAGCTGGCGCATACCACCAATTTCTAAAACAGAACCAAACCTCTTAATAAAGATTGATGAATGTTGTTGAATGTGTTAAAAACTTTATCACACAATCCGTCCTGACGGAATAGTGCACGGAGAAGTTGCAATAATTATAAGGAATAAAATATCACATCAATAACTATCAAATAAATATACTTCGATAGTACAAATAAATGCCCACCCGAGACCAATCCCTATAGAATCAACCTACAATCCACCAAGACACAATGTCAGCACATAAAAATACCCAGAATAGTTGAGGATGAAATTGTAATTAAATTTTCTTAATAACAAAATCACAAAAATGATAATAAATTGCTTAAACACAATGAGATTCCCTAGAGAGTGACAAGCATCACAAATCATAATTTATTTGCTTTTTCTCGCGATTGACTTTGTCCGAATTCAAGTTTCTTTGAAGCACCTCTATTGAATTTTCTCAGCATTCCTTTGCATCAATCAAAACGAGCTTTTTTGGGTGATTGTCAAATTATGCGGTATCCAACGCGAACAAATATTTCTGACAGCCAAATGTTCTTGCAATATTGAATATATACTAGTTTAATGCTCAAGTATGCTTCAATCTTAAGGTATGTCTCATAAAAATCTTGCAATATCAGTTTTCGTACAGCATCGAAGTTTTCTGGTACAACAACCGATTTTGGACGACTTTCACAAAATTCATCCCGTAGCGAAGTACAACCACCATTGTGCTTCATCACCATAAGTCGATGCGCGCTGATCATCACACTAATGTTTTAATCCACGTCGAAAATGATAGAAAATTATCGCACGAAATTTTTTTTTAACCAAGATGAACGTTTCAAGAATCTCAAATAGCATTCGTAAGACAACACATTCTGAGTACGTTCACTATTAACAATCTCAAACTTCATTAAAGCAATATCAGATTTCACATATTCACATCAGTGTTGTCATTTCTAAAACTTAAGTAGCAACCCTGGTAAGACTCTTTAATTAGATCTGTTCAAAGGGATAAAATGTTGTCAAAGTAATACAATTGCAATCCTTTAAACGCGTTCTCTTCGGAAACTTGTATTATATAATTTTTTTTTGCGAATAACACAGATAAGAAAATTGCTAAGTATCTTGTCACATATTTTCTCTTTCTTACACATTCCTAGCGGATACCGTATCTTCCAAAACCATCGAAAAGGCAAATCATACCTAAGATATGCATAATATTGAAACAGTAACTCAGTTCATATGGCCGAGCCAATCGTTTTTGCTTAGAAAAAAAATTAAATATCTCTTTGTGTTTATGTTGGGCAGAAAATTGTTCAAATACAAATGTTGCGACTTTTGTATGCTCACCAGTGAGCCAAGTTTGTTATTGGTAGGATTAAGAATCTCCATTCTTTTTTGGTTATCACACTTTCTTATTTGGCGTAAATCTTTCGACTTTCCTTTTCATACATAATAAAACATGTAGTTTGGTTATTAGATAACCTCATGCTTGTATCATACTTTATTATGTATAATACGAGTAATAAACGAAGAACTCAATATTTTCCTATATGAACACTGTGGGATATTTATTGAGACATATTTAATCGAAAAATTTCAGGAGCAGAAAAAGTTGGACATAGCAGTGAATTGCGATACATATTTCGTGACAACGAATTTCCAAATGAACAAGACCGATTAACGCATGAAAGAATTATGAAAATGTGGACTAATTTCATCAAATTCCTGTAAGTATTACGCAACTGTGCGATTCACTTGATTTTCTTCTTTACTGATCTTAGTGTACTTTCAAAAGATTGAAAGAATGATCATTTTGGCGAAACTGTGAATTTCATTGATCAGAAAAAATTAAACTATCGCTCATTTTGATGGAAATTTATTTTATAGAAATAAAGGGATCCATTTTACTCATCATTGTGGACAATTATTTTCAAATAGCTCTAATAATTATTTCTCATTGTTTATTACAAAATTTTTCAGTAGTTTATGCCGAATATGCCTAAAGTTCAACAAACATTATACATAAAATTAATAAAATGAAAACAAAAAATAAATAGGAGCGGACACCAATCACAAATCGGTGAAAACACATAGCTATGTATGAATTTGAAAACAGAAAGAATAGAGGGTTGTTAAACGAAGAATTTCAAACGAGAGGATGAAAAGAAAGAACAGAATTTGGAAGAAAGGAGAGATGATGAATATCTTAAAAAGCAGTAACATTCTCAGCAGAGAAAGTATTTCAAAAAAGATACTCGTAAGATTGTTGAGAGAATAAAATAATGGTCCAAAGAAATAATCGTTCCGTGCTAGTCTGCCATTTCTAGTACATTCTATAGTGTTGCTCCCATTGCTGTTTCTATTCACCTACTTGTTATTATTTTTCATGCTTTTTAGTCGAATTCCAACCCTTCCACATGTAATTCAAAATATGCTGCATATACATACGAGGGCAGACCATTGAGAGACTATTTGAATTCAACACAAGTTTCCTAAGGTCTGTAGAATAGGTTTATGTTGAGAAGATGATTTCATAGTAGGAGTAATTATCTTCCCGCCGAGCTAGTATTTCAGGTTTGAAAATAAGAATCAGCCACTTGGTGCTAAATCTGGATAATAGGATGATAAGGGAATACTACGTAGCTCAATGAATTTAGTGTTTCTTTACATCCTCAATAAATCCACCCTGTAAGTTGGTATTATATTCGCCATTACTGGTTTGACCCTTTTTAGTACGGTCAATGTGGATTATATTACGTGAAAAAAAAATATTCGTTATAATTATATTGGTTGACAAACCCACATGATCTCATTTGATATCGATTTGCCCCAATAAAACACTGTTTTGACAGCTGTTGGGCTCTGGTGTGTTGTAGTGTTACACATTTTGTTCACTGTTTCGGAAAAGTCTCGTCCATATTGCGATTGAAAATTTCGAACACACCTGCGAAGTAACGATTTTACTCATTTGTGAGCACACATCATTCGAAAAACAATGAGGGAGTGAGATATTTGTGGTCACAATCTCCGATCAACGAACACCACAACATGAACTTTTTCACTTAGTTTCAGCGTCCGACATTGTGCTCAGTGACCAAACGAAATTTTTATTTTCAATTTTCTCCTCTTTGTAAAACAACAACTGAATAGATTTCATCTGAAATATTTTGTTGATGTTAGCATTTATTTTTCGTATTAATGTCTAAGTACAGGAATAGCATTTCACTACATAATCTTTTTCTAATTTCAGACATCCAACACCGGATGCACATGATGACACTCTCATCAAATGGCCAAAAACTACTCACAACTTAGAGTACTTGAACATAAATCGATCATTATCGATATTAAATCACCCTAGGAGATATGAAGCTTGGAGGCAAATCTTAAATGAATATATAGATAAACCTTACTGGATATACTGAGTTAATTGACTGTTATATTATTTAGATAGCTGCAATCAAATTACCTATAAATTCCTCATTCATGTGTAGTAATTAAACCTGAATCAATCTTGTCATATTGGAGAATTAATCAATCAAAATAGAGCTAGCTATCATTAAATTGATTATTTGAATAATGTCTTTAATCTATAGAAAGTGTTATTTTCTTATTTCCACTCTTTATTTTTTATATTAAGTACATATGTATCATCATTATCCTTGACCTTATATTATTTGCCGGGTATTTTATAATTCTATTGGTATAAAACTTTTTAGCCACCAACAAAAATGAAATTTAAGCAAAAGCCCAACCAGATAATAAACGATCTTAGAATATCTGAGCAATATTTCCAGAAAGTGCATTCAAGCTTCCCATCAATTTCAGTTAACTTTTGATGAATCATCAGATATTTATGTGGCTTGTTACATTGACCAACTCCCGCTGCTACTTTAGAATATCCTCATGAAATATGTTGACAGTTGACATTGTAGTACTGGAACGCCGATTTCATAGTGTACCGATTGTTTGAATCTTGAGAAATGGCTCCATTTGTTTGCGTTTTCACAAAATGTCTCAGATTGCGATATGTTGTTCTTTATGTATCCAGCCTTTTTAAAATGATTCCAAACTGTTTTATGGTCAAATACCAATCCATCAGCTATTTTTAAACAGCTCACTTTTATCAGTTGCAAAATTACACCGGCTTTTGCAGTGAAATATAAATTTAAAAGCGGGTTTGTGAAGCGTTATAGTGAAAAATCACCAATTTTTCAATCAAATGTTCACAACTTTCAACAGAGACTTTTCATCGAGTTGGCTCAATGGGTTCTCAATGGAAATAGAAAAAAATATTTTGTCACGACTCTATAAGAAAGTGTCTAAAAGTATTGATTCTATTACCTACGATAGTTGGAGATTTCGAATCCACGGCTTCAATTCCTACCGGACACTTATGTTAGATATAAAGAACGACATCGTAGAGGTATCTGGCGATCATATGCCATTGACTGTAGGGTTGTAGAGGTTTGTGGGAAATAACCGGCAATTAGTCGCTCTTTGGAGCAACAATGGAAAATTCAAACATATATTATATTATATATTATAATCAAATTTTCAATATTTGATTCTCAATTCTCTCCTAGTGTATTATTTCGCAGATCCCAAACTGAGATAATTAGGTAAATACTTAGTATTATTATATATTGAGTTTATTTTTGTCAAATTTTGAGGGGCTATAATATATCAAAATAAGGATAGCGCTGATATCTCTTCAATAAATTATTAGTAGAATGCAAGGCGTAAAATATCGAACAAGAGGCCAAAGATACTACTTTGAATCTATCTATTTAATCTACCGAGAAAGTCTCGGGAGAGGTATTAAATCTGCTTTTAGTTCATTAAATGTTGAAAAGACAAAAAATCTAAAACAAAATGTTATTTGAAAAAAAATCATTGTGCTGTGGGAAAATATTGTACATAACTCATTGGAAACTAATAAACACTCTCGGACTGAAGCCTCGTGTGTAAATATTTCCACTAGTGAATTAAATGTCACTTTCTGTGCTCTTTATGCAATATTACTATTTAGAGAACTTTTGGTTTGAAATATTTTCACAACTACAAATTTACTCTAAACATTTATTGTAATTTTTGTATACCAAATATTATTTAGAAAGTGTGGAGAGCTCTATTTAGGTTTAGTCTTGTTTATTCAGTTATCAAGTAAGCGTCATTAGATTTGAGTTGAATAGTAATATATTGTAGTAAAAAAATTATCGAAAATTCTACGAAAAAATATAATTGCGTGCAATTGCGCACAAAATAATCTTAGCGTAGTTAAATTTCATAGTCGTTCACAGGAAAACTCACCTAAACTTGGCGTTTAAAAATACCACAAAGACCAGATTAATATTCTTTATTCAGCACAGAATCAATTTGCAAATCAAGTATAAATACATTCTTATATTATTTGGAATTATTATCAACATTTATTTGTTTGTATTATCAGAACAAAGAATAAATGCTCCATAATGTTCCCTTTGGATTTCTGTATCTAAAAAGATGACAAATTGTTTCCAAACGTATTGCCAGTTAGATATTTCATGAATAGGCTAGACAAAATTTGGAAATTAGTATAAAACTATAGCTTAGCATTTATTTCACCATAAAAATATATTATTTTAAGAAAAATAGGTTTTTTACGTTAGTATTGGGATAAATCACGTCAAGTGAGCACCCCAATTTCCAACCCAAGCGAATGTCATAAAATAATTATTTCAATCGAATCTACCCGCAAACATAAAGACAGAAAAGATAGTATTTTAACGTAATTATTTGTTTAAATATTTTTTTATATACAACAAAGATTTATGACTTTTTTTAGACAATAATCAATTGTTCTCGAACTACTGAATGTTTTGACATGAAAATTGATGTGCATACCTATGAAATATCGCCCTCTCAGATAAAAAATATTGCGATGTGTTATTAACAATTTTTCAGTATTTTTAATATATTTTTTATAAACAATTGATATTTTTATTAGCTTCTCAATGCTCTAATCGCCCAGGCTTTCGGTGATATGTAGAATAATTATTTAAGAACGAGAATATGAAAAAAAAATTCACTGCCCGCAATAAGTTTGCTCGGAAAATAAATAATTGCAAAGCCGCCCGGCCGTCCGGCTACGCGGCGAGTGTTCGTTACTTTATTTTTTGCGTGCGCTTTCGATTAAAACAACTTCTATTTTGAAGATTGAAGAGTATTTAGCAATCAAACAACGCAGTATTCATTATATTATTTATTCAATTCATAATATGCACACATATCGATCGTACATTGAATAAAGTAAAAAGATCAAGCGCGCCAATTCAAGTGACTTACGCAGATTCGCGTGATTTTTTGTTTTTCTTATCAATTTTCACGACTACATTATTCGTAGTTTTATTGTCATCCGAAAACACTTTGCACGCTAGCTTTCCTGCATCTATGGGCTTGTAGCAGTGATATTGGCGCGTATTCTTGATTGTTACGGCTTCTTCATATCTTGACTTCATCTTTTCATCATGACTGTCATGCTCTTGTTGAGTACAAAAATCGAAACTGATTTTTTTGAAAAAAGTACAATCCCATTCATACAAAGCTTTTGGAGTTGTTATATGTCTACTGTTATCGCGCTGCAAGCTACATGTATACGCATTTTTTTTCACGGATCCTCCTATACCGATCCGTGAAAAAACATGCGTATACATGTAGCTTGCAGCGCGATAACAGTAGACATATAACAACTCCAAAAGCTCTTCAATCTTCAAAATAGAAGTTGTTTTAATCGAAAGCGCATGCAAAAAATAAAGTAACGAACACTCGCCGCGTAGCCGGACGGCCGGGCGGCTTTGCAATTATTTATTTTCCGAGCAAACTTATGGCGGGCAGTGGAATTTTTTTTCATATTCTCGTTCTTAAATAGTTATTCTACATATCACCGAAAGCCTGGGCGATTAGAGCATTGAAAAGCTAATAAAAATATCAATTGTTTATAAAAAAGTTATTAAAAATATTGAAAAATTGTTAATAACACATCGCAATATTTTTTATCTGAGAGGGCGATATTTCATAGGTATGCACATCAATTTTCATGTCAAAACATTCAGTAGTTCGAGAACAATTGATTATTGTCTAAAAAAAGGCATAAATCTTTGTTGTATATAAAAAAATATTTAAACAAATAATTAGGTTAAAATACTATCTTTTCTATCTTTGTGTTTGCGGGTAGATTCGATTGAAATAATTATTTTATGGCATTTGCTTGGGTTGGAAATTGGGGTGCTCACTTGACGTGATTTATCCCATTTTGAGTGTTTAGAAATGAACTTGAAATTGACCGCGAAAAAGGCCAAGACTGTCATGGCGTCTTGAATGACGTCACACCTCGCGAAACAGCTGTGTTTGTTTATTACAGTCAATTGTGTTTTTTAATAAATAATGAATTAATCGTATTATAAATACTGCATAGGGCCTCAATGTGAAAGTAAAACGGTAAAAACGCCAGACAAATTATTCATACACGTTCAAAACAATAAAGAAATACGAAGAAATTGGTTAAAAATGGCAAGGAGACAAGATGCTCTTACTTTATCAACTAATTCCACAAATTATTTCTGTGAAGATCATTTTGATGTAAGGATCAAACAAAATTTGATGTATCTATTTATAAATGTACAAAATCTACCATAATATACTACACATAACATAAAAAACGTTATGACTTAATTAAGTTAAAGTTATTGAAACTTGTATTCGCTAACCTCAAAATTAGTTCCAAATTTCTGACGGGTAACTGCTAACTAAATAAGACTTTGTTTGTTTTTCACATAATACTTACATATAAGTCTTAACACTGCGGATTTTCGATGAACAAATTAGGTGTTCAATGCAAAAAATTTGTCAAGTATAACTGCGTCAATTTTGGGCAAATTACTGCTTTGTTAAATCCTGATTCCATGGCAAATTATACCTGTCTTTCAAGATTAAACTAAAATCGAACTTCATTAATTTAACAATAATTGCTGAAAACTCGAAATAACCTGGTTACTTTATAGGAAAATAACAGCTACAGCTTTTCTGATTGGTGTTTAATGCCACGTGATTAAACGCCTCATTTTGTCGATTCTATTTTTCAAAAATATTATTAATCTTTTATTAATTTCATAGAAATTTTTTTTTAATTACTACTTATCATGATTAATCATTAGAAACTCAAAGCCATCCGATTTATTCTTAGTAGAAACAAGCCTATTGAACTTAAAAATGCTCATAATACTTATCAACACTGAAGAGGTAAAAGCTATTGAATTAACACTCAGTGTTTGGCGAACTAGCAATTGATTTATAAGCAATATACTCGGTAATAATCAGAGGATTACTCTGATGTTTGGTTGTAGTACTTTATTTCAAGTAACCCTGTGAATTTACTGCGTCAGCGTCTGTGATTGGTCAAAGTGTAGTGCAAATATTTCCTCTCCAACATATTTATGTTTCGATATTTTGCGAAAAATAGTATTTAATCTCTTTCAAGTTTTTCCTTATGCCAGTAATATTATCTTCGACAGTATGAAGGACAAATGTTTATTTATCTATTCATTAGTACTTTTATGGCGAACGGTTTTTTTGGCATGTATAACTCTGAATCGAAGGGTCGTATGAGAAAATTTGTTCAATGTCACAGCATTATTTTCACGTTATTACTCATTCCCGAATTTTTAGCCTGAAATCCTGGAACACTCTGAATACTTACAAAATATATTCACCATCTAGGTAGAATATATATTCATTGAACTTGCTCCATATTTCTCCTATATTACAAATACATTATAGAAATATATATCATACATTTGTATAAAATAAAAAACTATCTTAGGAGGAGAATTTATTTCATTTTGATTTTCATTTCTAATAAAATATAAAATTGAACTGAATTCAATTAATACTAAGAGACCAAAATGTTCTAGACTCGAAGATTAATGCAGACGGCATATTTAGCACCATCTATCATTCACTGAACATTCCAGTGGGTATCAGAAATAAAGGATATTTTATAATCAAAACCAAATACATACTTAGAGTAACATTCATTCTCTGTATATAAATGTATAAGTTATAGATATACATGAATGCATCACAAAGTTATCTATATTTTATGTTGGAAAGAAATACACCTGAAATAACATATTTTCTATTGACATGTCCCGTATACACTATGAATATTCATGGGGGTATCAGTATTTTATAAATATTTTATGTATATAACGAGTATATATGTTACCGGCAGCTCCCGACCCCAGGCAGTCCCTGGGACTGCCGGCAGTTTTGGTCTAGACCACAACGGCCAGCAATTCCCGGCGTATGTTGCAAACTGCCGGCAGTTCTGATCTAAGGCAGAACTGCCGGCAAAAGTGTACTATTACTCGCAATCATTTGAAAAGCACCGTAAATTCGACTAGGGGCAGAAAGTGTGTAAATATTATTGTATAGAGTAGAATTTGATTCGCCAGTGTATAATGTACACAGTCTACGACGAGACGCAAGTAAAGCTGACAGTACCTGTAAAAACAAATCTGAGTAATATTTTATTTTTAATTCAATTTAGCCAGCAATGACGACGCTGTTGAAATTTTTAGATTAGTTGACGATTTTTTTGTTGATCACAAGATTGCTAAGAAATTAGCAAGATGTTCTTAGTTCGTTGCACTTTACGAGGCTTTTTCGATAGTTCAATTAACTATTCCCTACTACGTATAAAAGTAGATATGTACATATGATGTAATTAAATAGCCAAACTATAATAAATATTTCACTACATGTTATTATTGTCATATTAGGTCATACACAGGTAAATATATATATTACACATACCATAAACGTGGTTATATGTGGAATATATAAGGGCCTCACGGTATATTCTTTGCATATTGAGAAATACATTTCTACATACATGTTTGTTCTTTGTTATCTGGGTATAAGCACACCTAATATCGCATCGTTCTCCACGACGACTTCGAACGTTTCTATGGCTGCCATGCTCACTAAAATATACTAATAAATAATCATTTACTCACCAATTATTAATTTTCAGCGTGTTTTTTTTTCGTAGCGATTACGACATAAATATGATCGTTACTTTTTTGACACCCTATACGTTTTATTAAAATTCAACTTTGTAAGATCGGAGATAAAAATAGGAATCAAAATATTAGATGCATAAAAATATATTTTGATAAAGACTTAAAGAAAAGTCGAAACTTCAAAATTTATCTTCACAAAATTAACTAATTTTAAAACAGAAGAGACCTAAAATCAAGAACATTTAGATGCATTAATATATCAAAAAGTCTAAGAAATTGAAGAAATATTAGAAAATATACAGGATGTTGCATTTGCTTTTTTCCGCTGTTATGACTCGACTTGTAATTTTCAACATTTTAATAGCGGTATATTTATAGTATATAGATAAGTCCGTACTGACCACTTTCGTTTTTAGACAATTTCCATAATAACGAAGTTATCAACCATAGAAAGACCAAAAACTTACTTACTACTTTGTTAATTGAGTCTAGGTATAGAAAATTAACCGAGGAGACTAAATTTGGCGAATATATAGAAATGAGATAGAAATTCAAACTTTAATTCATTAATTTTGGCCATTGCAATAACGGATGTGTCAGCTTGTGGATTGTCTTGATGAAATTACACTTTCTTCTTAGCCAAATGCAGCTGTTAATAGTTTCCTCTCAAAGATAGTTGAAGAAAATGATCCCAAATGCATCCCCACAAACCGACGCCATGACCTTACCTGCTGACGGAACGGTCTTCGCCTTTTTTGAAGCCGGTTCTCCCTTTTCAGTCCATTGTTTTGATTGTTTTTTTTTTTTATTTTGGGTGTGAAGTTATGGAGCCACGTTTTATCCATGGTTATGACACGCCGCAAAAAATTCGACTTTATTTCTGTGAAACATTACCAAACACTCCATGGAAATATATCACGACTCTGTATTTGTTCCATCGTGAGCAAACGCAGCATTCTTCTTGCGCACAGCTTTCTCATATCCAAATGTTCAGTTAATATTTGGTGTACTGCACTTTTTGAAAAGCTTACTATATCTGCTAGTTAACGCACTCTCAATCGACTATTATCTAGTACCGCTTAGTGGATCCTTGGTCCCGTTCCAAAACCATATGTGTAAAATTGACTGTTTTGACCTAAGTGTATCCTAAGTCTTAAAATGACCCATAGTAGCCAAAATAACATTAAACAATTCACACAATAGAGTAATAGTTGGAAAAAATTGTACAAGATACAAACAACGGGGCCTTATTTATCATCACAAACTTCAAATAATTGCATATGCAGAGAAGTTAGCTCCATGGAAATATATCACGACTCTGTATTTGTTCCATCGTGAGCAAACGCAGCATTCTTCTTGCGCACAGCTTTCTCATATCCAAATGTTCAGTTAATATTTGGTGTACTGCACTTTTTGAAAAGCTTACTGTGTCTGCTAGTTTACGCACTTTCAATCGACTATTATCTAGTACCGCTTAGTGGATCCTCGGTCCCGTGCCAAAACCATGAATGTGTAAAATTAACTGTTTTGACCTAAGTGTATCCTAAGTCTTAAAATGACCCATAGTAGCCAAAATAACATTAAACAATTCACACAATAGAGTAATAGTTGGAAAAAATTGTACAAGATACAAACAACGGGGCCTTATTTATCATCACAAACTTCAAATAATTGCATATGCAGAGAAGTTAGCTCCATGGAAATATATCACGACTCTGTATTTGTTCCATCGCGAGCAAACGCAGCATTCTTCTTGCGCACAGCTTTCTCATATCCAAATGTTCAGTTAATATTTGGTGTACTGCACTTTTTGAAAAGCTTACTGTGTCTGCTAGTTTACGCACTTTCAATCGACTATTATCTAGTACCGCTTAGTGGATCCTCGGTCCCGTGCCAAAACCATGAATGTGTAAAATTAACTGTTTTGACCTAAGTGTATCCTAAGTCTTAAAATGACCCATAGTAGCCAAAATAACATTAAACAATTCACACAATAGAGTAATAGTTGGAAAAAATTGTACAAGATACAAACAACGGAGCCTTATTTATCATCACAAACTTCAAATAATTGCATATGCAGAGAAGTTAGCTCCGGTAACCAAAACAAAAAATATAAATAAAACTTATGGATTAAGAATAAAACGACAGAAAACCAAGTGTATAGTGCTAATACAGAATGTGGTTGACGGAAAGGAATACAAAGAGATTAAAGAGAGAGAGGACAGAAAATAATAGATAGAAAATGTCCACGAATTCGAATACCTAGAAGCAACTCTCAACTAAATTGAAATATAAATAAATAGCAGCCTTTTCTAGAATTCTAATTACCACGTGTTTAGAATTCCACTTCATCATCATAAACAAAATGAACAATTCTAAGTATACCAGTCCTGTTTTTTCATTAGCCGTTAATCTCTAAATTCTAAATATCGTTCCGTTGATTGGGGTCGGAAATCAAATTTTCTCTCTTTTGACATAAACATATATCCATCCAATTAATACTAGCAATCGTCTCGAAAAAAAAATCATCATAACTCTAATGGTTTTAGCGAAATTCAATATCACAGAATAAGAGCCAAAGCAAAAGTGTTTTGTTACTTGTCAGAAATCTCATTTAAATCTTGTTAAAAATTGCTAACTTTTGGCAATACATCAACTGTCTGCTGGAAAATAAAATTAAGAGAGCCATAGATCTAAAGATAAAATGGCGGAAATTCTAAACGACCCTAGCCCATTTCCAATTAAAATCTTTATTTAAGTCCAGAGTAGGATTATTATAGAGAGTATTGTTGGAGAACAATTTTTAATTAGCACAGTTTCACCCTTTCTGTTAATATTTTTCAATTTCCCTTAATTAGATTCATAAAATAAGTTTGTAATAATGGAAATTTGAAAACTAGTTAAGTCCCAATGTCATGAACGTATCCAGGAAAAGGGTTTGCAATTAATCTCTAACTAAATCAATTAAAATTTGATCATCCAATTTATTTATAAGGAATGTGTAGAGAAATATTGAATCTATAATTATATTTCTTCTTTCCCTTGTGCTAATACCATGATAGGATTTAAGCAATGTCTTTCTCACTTTTACCTCTTACGTAAAACAAAAATTCCAATAACATCATAAATGTAAGATCATCAACTACCTATGAACATAATAAACATTTGTTAGGATAGAAGCTTTTCTTTTTTATAAATTACCAGCTGACTCGGCAAACTTCGAACCGCCTAACAGTCGATTCTCTAGTTTTCAGTTTCTTTCAATACTTATTCTGCTGTTAGAGACGCTGGATCTGCTAATAAGATAATAAAAGTCACTAATTGCAATATGTCAAAGAATTAAAATTATAAAACAAGGAAAATCCTCTAATAGTCAATAAAAAATTACAATTTCATAATTTCAATTATTTATGAAGCCTATTTATTATATTTGATTTTATTCTCATTTAGTCTAAATTAAGTTTCATTTTATTTGTTATACTTTATGATACACTTCATTTCTTGTTTGATTACCTGGCGCGTAAACAAACAGAGCACGTGGTTTTCCAACACAGGAATAGGCAACATAGAATTGACCATGTGAGAAACATGGGTTTTCTAGATTAATATCACAAACATACAATACAAATGATAAAAATTGGATAGATTCAACTAAAATATATCGAAAAAAAGTACATTCAAATGAAGGAAAAAACCTTACAATATTTCATGTTGAATCAAAAGAAGTTTAAACTCTAAATGCGTCGTCCATTAAAGATTGAAGTTTGGTACTTCATTAAGATAGCATTTGTAAAAATAGGACCAATAATAAATAGAATCTATGTTAGATGTTATTATTTAGTTTAGTGTTCGTGCTCAGGAAAGAAATACACCATAATAATAATAATTCATCAAAAACTTTCTTAGTTCCCTGAAGGGAAGATTTTTCTAGGTTAATATCATAAACACTTATTGACTAGTCCTGGGATTTGTTTATAGTAATAGCGATGCAAACCGTACTGGAAACTGCAGTTGGTACGTCAGTCGGAATCATTGGAAGGCAGGGTATCAAAACGTCTTCTTCTTTATACTTTTAATATTATTGCTTCTATTACATTATTCAGTCGGCCGCATTTTGGGAGGCATATCGAGTATAAATGAGTCACAAACATATGATACTTTTTTAATTTTATAGAAATTTTTATCTTTTGATTTAGTAATATTATAGATGAACATCAAAGAGACGTTTGCATTTCAAGTGTTTTACCTTCCCTGAACCTCTCTTTTCTCACTTGATTATAATATAGAAGAAAGAAAATGTTGATTTTGGACTTTTTCATGAAATTTTTTGAATTTATCTCTGCGTAAGAACGATTCTCGTACTTGGAGGAATATTATAAAAAAAGAATTAGTGAAATCGGTCCAGGTGTGCTTGAGATTTGCTCTTAGCAACACATTCAGCGATTCTTTTCCATATTAGAGATGAAAATTCTTTTCAGACACATGTTGAATCAAATTCAAGAGCATGAATATTGTATAATACAATGTATTTTTTATAAAATAATTGTTGAAGAATAAACATAAACTCTAACAAAAATAAAAAAAAAAACATAGTTCTCATTCAAGTTAAATTCCATCAAGTACTCAACATTCACTGAAATCAGTCCTGGGATCACAATCAACCAAAAAAAGCAGTAATTCATTGCGTATTAACAAGAGATAATTCACAGTTAAAAAATAAAAAAAATCAGCCGGTTCTTGCAAGTTTTAACTAGTCACATTCACCGACAAAATATAACGCTTGTATAAAGTTAACAAATAACGTACAATTTTTAGTTTGTAAGACACCTTTCGACCTTCATTTGTCAATATGATAGAGAAATTTGTTAAAGCGGATTATTTCGAAATTTAATTAATGGTTTATTGGCTGGACAAAAAGTTTTGACCAGTAGGTAGGAAGGATATACTGGAAGTAACGATTTGGCCGTAACAAATTGGACAAGGAAAGTCAGAAAGCGATGTCCTACTTCCAATTTACATCTTTAGAGTATGCTGGAAAACGAGTAGAACCAAATAGTCGACGATTATTTGTCGAAATTGCTACTGCGAATGCCAAAATAAAAGCAGAAAGATGAGTCGATAAATCAAAAATTCAAATGTGTAAGAATTACAGATTGTAGTTTTGTTAATACTATATTCCTATCTATATATGTTTTCAAAATATAAATATCAAGATCGATCGTATTATTTTTCTTTGTTGTGTACCACGCTAACTATGGGGAAGACAGATATTTTTTATCGGTAGTGTATATATATTTGAACATGAAGACTGAAGACTTTCTAAGTTTCAAATACCTAGATAAGCCTCGCACTGAACACTGTGGTTCATATATTGTCGACAACATTTGCATGCGCGCAAGATTATTTGCATTAAGTTGTAGGTCTACCTTTAAATGCTAAATCTCTAACAAGTCCTAATCCTGTACATTTATTTTCAGTAGATGAGAAAATACGTCCATTATCTGTCTGATTCTATGGTCAACACCAATCATAATTGGAATTTGAATTCTATCACTTTAAGTTCGAGGTAAATTCGGATAAATAATAATTTAGATCAATATTACTGAATAATTGTGTCTGAATATTAATTTTTTTTTAAAAAAATGCTTCATAATTGTCAAATCTGAGTATTTCAGAATTTATTTCTTGAGGGAATCGTCCGGACGATATGATAATGGCTGCGTTTTTGTAACGAACACGTCTTTTGAAATTTGCCATACAACTGAATTTAAGATTTTAATAACTGTCCCCACGAATTAAATCATAAGCCATGAAGCAAAATTTGCACGTACGCTTGTTTAAGACGTATTGGATGTGTGCATAGGAGGAAAATCTTGCTAGAACTCTACTTATGACTAGGAAAAACTTTACAAATGTTAATAATACCTCGCACCAGAGTCGCACACCATACATTTAGTTTTGTATTGTATTCAATCGAAAAGGAGATATAGAGAAGCACTTAAGTACCTTACGTACATAATACAAAGTGAAACCTATGACCAGCATCCTATGCTACAGCTCTTGCACCAATTGAATCTTGAACGAGTGGAGATTTGATGTTCAATCTCATTTTTGATTGAGAGGGATGTTGGTGAATGATTTTAATGAGGAAAGAATACGTTTCACGTTGGACCAACGTTTTTGTGAGCAAACCAATAGTCTGTTACTGATCAACGCTCCATTGCTTGCAACTAAATTCACAATAGCCAGTCTACCTACCGGGATACTTAAATCGACTTCCAAATTCATTGCATTCACGCACGAACAAAGATGAGCTGATGAGTTTTAAATCCGATGTGATCTATAGAAGATATGAAATGTTACAAATAAATAGTATAGAAGTCAAACAAATGATGAAAATTGAGTAGATGCAACTTAAATATATCGAAGAAAAGCACTTTCAAATGTAGGAAAAGGATTTCCAATAATTTATGTTGAATCCAAAGAAGTTTAAATTCCAAATGAGTCGATCATTAAAGATTCAAGTTTGGTCCAAGCTTGGCTGGAATTTGTAGAAATAAAACTAATAATAAAAAATCTATGTTATTTTTTATTATATAGTGTAGCATTTAGTTCAGTGTTCGTGTGCACTCTTAGCTACTTCATCAAATGTCTTATTTCTTACCCCAGAAGCGTTTAGCGCTTGGTGATACGGCATGATTATTATCATTATTTGTATTGAACAGGAAAGAAATTCACCATAATAACAATTCAACAAAAACTTTCCAATATAAGTAAGAACGCTGAAGATTTCCAAAAAAAAAACATAATCGCCGGACCATTGTGTTAGGTATTGAACATTTCGGCGTTTCCGTAACTTTTCTAGATTAATTCCACAAACACTTAATGACTGCCCCTGGGATTTGTTTATTATAGTCATAACCAAAGCAAGCCTTTATACTTTCCTTTCAATAATATTGCTTCTGTTACGTTAGTCAGCAATTTTTTTACCCCTTATCATGTGCCGTTACAAAGTCGCGGTTGGTTAATATTTCGCAACACTTCGTTGTATTTCAGGTTCTTCTACATAAATTTGTCCGCTGCCTTATAGAAAGCATGTCGAGTATAAATGAGTCACAAACATACAACACTTTTTCAATTTCATAGAAATTTGTGGCTTTTAGATTCAGTACCATTATAGATGCACATCAAAGAGACGTTTCCATCAAAGAGACGTTTCCATTTTGAGTGATCGATCATTTCGGCGTTTCAGTAACTGTTATAAATCTAGTAATCAACAAATCCTCACAGGATTCTGACTACTTTATAGTTGGAAAAATAAACAACAGTACACTCTTTAGGTATCAATAGTTACGGCCAGGAAACAGCTTCCATGTGTATTATTAATTACATGTTTATATTTGAGGTTTTTGTCAATAATTTAAAGTTATTATAATCAAAAATCAGCTTTACTCCTTCTATTCTGAGACCTAATTACAGTAATTATCATGCCTGAGGATATTTATCTTTTTTTGGTTAACTCTCTGTTACGCTTGTGATGTCTGCTTTTGCCGGTCTTAATTGCAATTCAGGTTCATTAAAATCATTAAAAGGGATGCTAATGAAAGAACTTTTATGAATAATTAACGAGTTTATTGGGCATTTTCAATCTTTGAAAAACTGAAAATAAGCATATAATTACTTTTATCTCATTCTAACCAACTGTTTTATATTAAAACGATCTTTTAATAAGATATTTGCAAATCTAGATTCATGGAATTAAAAAATAAAATCATTTTAATGTCAATGGATATAAACTAATATAGAGAATATAGAATACATAATTATACATAGATGCGCGAATTTAATGCTACCATCGGATAAATTAACTTGTACATGTACTGAGAATCTTTCACCTTTTATTTAGCAGGCTTCTGGAAGATGGTAAAACCGTTGACAGTCAGTGAACCAAATTTTATAGCATCAACATTTATTGCAATTTATTATGTTTGAAAAATTGAGGCAAGAAAACTATCTGTAGTGAGAACTATATATATTATTAGATGTGACCTTTATAGTTTTGGTCAGGGTATTGAGAAAAAAAATAAGTCCATTCTATAACCAAGGTGTTGGTGAATATCAAGGAGGATTTAAGATGCAGCCGAGCACAGCAATCCAGATTTTTACTTTAAAAACAATACCGAACTAAAAGCAAGACAACATCAATCTAGAACTAAATCTACTGGTTATAGATAATAAGTAAGCTTACGATAGAAAGAACAAAAGTGTTCGAGACTATAGTGATCCCAAAAAATTAATAAGAATAATAATGCTGACTCCGAAGGAAACTGAATATCTGAGTATCACAAGATGTTCAAGAGAAAAGAGGGCTAAAGCTACTTGACGGTTCTCCTATTCTCATTCATGTAATTTCGAATGGTGTTGCGGGTTGAGGATTCAACATTGTCCAAGGCTTTATTAAAATGCCAATGTTTTGATCTTTTATTTGATCTTTTTCAAGTCTAAAAATATATGGTACATTATAACTCAAACATTAATGAAGATAAACAAATAAATAAAAAATTGTAAAATTAGAAAAAAACAATAATCAGATAATGTAGCAATATAAACATCTATACATGTATATATAAATGAATAGGACACACTGCATCTAAGACGAACTACATAAAATAAACAAATAAGAACATTGTTGTATAAAACAGAAGGATAATGAGAAAGCTATTTAAAGAAACCAACATACCTTTTTAAATTATCTACTTAAGTTGGAACCACATGGAAAACTTTCTTATTAGTGGTTTTAGGAAAAAAAGTTATTCTTGATAAAAAGGTCCAAAGTTGAACTGCAACCATCAAATATCAATTTTTCAAAGCAGTATACGAGGTTTGTCAAAAAATTTGAGTGAAGTTTCTTTATTTTTTAAAATTCGGGAAAATGTTATAAAGTAAAATTGTTTCAAATTAAAAGTTACATTCAAATATGCAATTACATTAATTATTCAGGTTTAGTGATTATTTACTAATAATTCCGTATTATTCTGGCGGGATAAAATTAAACGCAATCTAGGATGCCCTGACTGAAGTATGTGACAGTGTCATAGTGAGCTGTTTTTATAACATTACAATAAAAATGGTAAATTTACTAAATACAGAACTTGTGTTAATTGCTGGAGATAATTACAAAACACATAGAGAGGTCACAAATATTTTTAATAATAGACATCCGCATAGAAACATTAGACATTCAACAGTTACAAAAATTTTAAATAAATTTAAAGCTAGTGAAAGCATAGAAAATAAATTTGAGAATAAACGCTGAAAACGGGTTGCGAATGAATTTGAAGTGTTGCTTTCTGTCGTAGAAGACCTAAAAATTTCATTGAGAAGAAGTGCCTCTACAATCCAAACCACTTCAGTAAGTAAAGATACAGTGGCAAATATTTTGAAAGGTAATAAATATCATGCATACAAACCTCAATTTTTACCCACGTTACTACCAAGGTATTATGATATGAGTATTATGAATTCTGCGCTCTGATCCAAGGAAAGTTGGATGAAGATCCGTTTTTTACAAGAACTATCATATTTTTATGTAATATTCTCTTAAAACGAACTTAATACTTACAATTATTAAAAAATCAAGCAAGTAATTTTTCGCACGATCTTCCGTTACAAGAGCGTATTGGTTCCAACAAGACGTTTCATCCATAATACATTGAAAATATGTTTAATGTAAAGGTGATTAACAGATATTTTTTGACCTCCTAGGTCTGCTGATTTGACTCTCCTTGAGTTTTTTATGGGATTACTTGAAACAGCAGGTTTATCAGCGAGGACCACTTAATGATATAGAGCCGTCATACTCAAAGTGTGTTCCGCGGAACCCTAGGGTTCCACAAGAATTTATAACTCAGTCGCCACCCAACACAGTAAAGTAATTTCATTCTAACTTGAAACAGTGCATTTTACGAGGAGAGTTTAACATCGCCGCTCTTCAATAAAACTTTATGGCAAACCTATTGCAAATTCTTCACTTACACCGATCCCTGTACAAAATACGAGAGTCAGAAGATTAAAAAAATATATCTCTACAGTAGCCCAAATATTTATTCAGGACGGCACGCGCCTAGATAAAAAGAATAGACTTAATACTTAAGTTCAAGGTGATTTATTTATGCTTTATGTCTCACCGATGAAATCCGCAAGCCGCTTTAGCCTTTGTCTTGATGAAAACCAACCGCCGATATCTACTTGTGAGCGCGCAGTCACTGATAAAAGCCGCCGCTGAGATTAGACGCTATAGTTGTAAACAAGCGACTTTCGGCTATATAACTTTTTGTACATATCTTCTTTGGACCAAACTCTTCTACTCAGTAACGATCGTTAATTTGACCCCACCACCCTAACAAGTAATTATTAATAAAGAAGAATGGAACGTTGGCTTAAAGGCGTTAAACGTGTTGCAACAACATCTTCTAACGAAGCCGAATGTTCAAAAGCAGTACGCGCGGAGTGTACAGCAATTATCGATGATAATGATGCAACGACGTCAAGTTCCACGGTTTCAAAGGCGAAAAAAAGGAAGTATGATGAATCATATATCAGTTTCGGATTTGTTGATTCCAATGGCTCACCTCTCTGCATGTTATGTAATAAACTGCTTCCTAATAGTTCCATGGCACCTGCCAAGTTGCGCCGACATCTAGAAACTGTACACCCCGAGTCTAAAGACCAGAATAGAGAATTTTTTGTATGTAAAAAAGAACAGTTATTGGAAAGTCAAAAAACTATGATGCAAGTAACCCAAACTATCAATGAAAAGGTCACAAAGGCATCATATTTAGTTAGCTATCGCATTGCACAAGAAGGTGAAGCGCACACTATCGCTGAGATTTTAATAAAACCATGTGTGTTAGACATAACAAAATGTATGCTCGATGAAAAATCTGCAAAGCATCTTTTTACTGTGCCATTATCAAACGATACTGTTTCACGTCGAATTCATGATCTGGCAAGATACGTCAAACAAGAGCTAGTTACACGTCTACAAAAAACACGATTCGTCTTGCAAATGGATGAGTCTACTGATGTCGCTGGTTATCGTGAGATATCCATATGAAAGTTCTTTTGAAGAAGACATGCTTATGTGTTCACCGTTGCCCACAAACACTACCGGAGAAGAAATTTTTACTAAAATAAATATATTTTTTGAAGAAAATAATCTCAATTGGAACGATTGCATTGACAGATGGGGCCAAGGCGATGACGGGTAAAACAGCAGGAGTCGTGTCACGAATACAAAAAAACACCTAATTGTGGTTCCAGTCATTGTCTTCTGCATAGAAGACAAACACTAGCAATGAAGGAAATGCCGTCAAACCTAAAATTAGTAATGGATGAAGCGGTAAAAATTCTTAATTTTATTGTGTGAATATTATGGTAGCAAACATAAAATAATGCTGCTCCATACAGAAGTGCGATGGCTGTCTCGGGGTAAAACTTTAACAAGGCTATTTGAACTTAAAGCCGAGTTGCGAATGTTTCTTTCAGATACTTCTTTTAATTTGAAAGACCGTTTGTATGATAAAACTTGGTTGTTCCGACTGTCTTTCATGGCGGATATATTTCAAAAACTGAACGAATTAAATTTATCATTGCAAGGTAAACAGACAACAGTGTTCCAGGCCTGTAACAAAATAACTGCCTTTAAAAGAAAATTAGATTTTTGGATTATTTGCGTTAGTAAGAGAGAAATAGAAAGCTTTACGTTACTCAGTGAGTTTGTTAGCGATAACGACTCAGAAATGTTTCAAGATGATGTATTTGAAGAATTGGTCCAATATTTCACTTCGATGCGCGCATCTTTTGAGAAGTATTTTCCCGAAGAACAGAATACAAAATTGAAACGGAATTCATGGATTCATAATTCTTTTTTACCCACCTTACAAAAGCCCGAAAGTATGTCAAATGAGATATATGAATCTCTTTTAGAAATGCCATCAGACACAAGTATGGAGTCATTGTTCAAAACGACATCTCTCAACGATTATTGGTGCAGAACCCGTGATGAATACCCAATGCTTGCTAAAATGGCTCTGAATATTCTTCTTCCATTTCCAACAACATATTTGTGCGAAACAGGATTCTCAACCTATGCAGCCACGAAAACAAAATACCGGAATAGACTGGACGCCGAACCTGATATGAGACTTCAACTGTCTTCTATCAAACCTGATATCAACCAATTAATGAAAAATAAAAAACAGTTTCATACCTCCCATTAGTTATTTTTTTTTCTTTTTTAATATCTTCTATTTCTATTATTATACTTGTTATGTAAGTAAGTAATAAGTATATGTTACATTCTACGTTTATTATGCTTATTAATAAAGAATATACTTTTAGAGACTATTGTTTTATTGTAGGGTTCCGTCAAGTATTCCGCTTTCCAAAAGGGTTCCGTCACTAAAAAAATTTGAGAACCGCTGATATAGAGTATATAGACCATTTGGAGACAATTATTTCCGAAGAATGCCAAAAAATTACACCAAATATGATACAGTATTACAATACAATTAAATGTTTACAAATAGAAGGTGGATATGTCAAAGCTGTAGGACATTGAATTAAAATTTAATTATGTTTGTTTGTGTTCAATAAATATTCTTTGTATGCATTTTTGAAATTCTACAATGAATAATTATTATGTTTTCATTAAGTATGTAAATTGCAAGGTTGTTCAAAAACAGTAATAAATAAAAGGTTATCATATTTTTAACAGGTAAGAGAGATAAATTGTATCCAGCCAGAATAATAAATACGGAATTATTAGTAAATAATCACAAAACCTGAATTTTCATAATAAATGGCTGTAATTACATATTTTAATATAACTTCCAATTCAAAACAACTTTAATTCATAAGATTTTTCTGAATTGTGAAAAATAAGGATACTTTACTCTTGCACAGAAATCAAATTTTTTGACAAACCTTGTATAATGCTTAAAAAAATTGATTTTTACTTTTGGACCATGCAGAACTTTTTATCAAGAATAATTCTCCTATTAAGATACATCTATCAGAGAATGAATTCTTCCAAACTTTCCAATACTAACAAAAACATGAGTGTTGACTTATAACCATTCAAAAGATGGTTATATTGAACCCCAAGATTGGCCACATCCTTACGGTTATCAATAAAAATTAAAGTTGTGCCCATCAGTGAAATGATGTTGGGCCAGAGCTATTTTATCTTTTTTGCTCTTATTATGTTCCCGACAATCATATTTATACTGGTATATTCTGGATTTCAGGTACTGATTAGTCATACCAGTATAACTCTTATTGCAGTCTAAACTATTTTCTAAATCATATTGGAATGCTGGGTGGTGTTTTATCTTTTATTTGTGTGAATTAGTTACCAACTTCGTTTATTGGGTAGAATGCCAGCTCACAATTATTTGAAGAGCGCGTTTTGAAACAATTTCCAAGTTTCTCCGACAATCCTCTAGTCTAAAGGAATTTATAATACATTTTAGTTTCCTTTCGAAGTACCTATGATTGATATCATTTATAATTTTATCAACCAGCTCACTTGGGTAACCATTTGTCTGAATTTATTATTATTATCGGTATAAAATTCAGGGCTACTTAGACGTTGATCCCTGTGTATAAGCCCTTTTATTATTATTTTATTAATTTATGTCTTCAAGAATGGTTTGAATAAAAGTTGAGTAGTGAACATGATACTGAGGGTTTGGAAAACCAATTTGTTAATAATTTACCATTAGGTCGCCTAATTAACAAAGTATGCTAAAAAGTGAAAGTTTTATATTGAGTCCTCAACCCGCAAATTACATACTAATAAGGACAATAATGTCAATAATGACATTCTTATTTATATTAATTATTTCTAAAAACTCACTTGTATTTAACTTAACATTTCAATTTTTAGAACTGATTCTATGGTCTCATACTATTTTAAATTTCTTCATCTACAGGCTGCTTCAAAAAAAGTTGATCCTGACTTTAGGATAGATAGAAAACTGAAAAATATTTGGGGCTTGCTCAGTAAAAAATTTTCACAACTCCATCCGTATTGAAGGTAAAGGTCGATGAAGTACAAAAAATAATACACATTTTTTCACTATTTTGAAGCAACTACTGGCAACATTGTATTTAAATCATACGATTTTATTTTGTAAACTGGTACACCCAATGAATTTATATTTATGTCTGACTCTCATATAGAGCGCTATTACACGGTTCGTACCAAGTAGTTTGAACATAACTTTTCCAATTTTAGATTTATCTAACAAAATTCAAAATAAACTTAAATTTTAATTTAATTTTAAACCAAGAAAGTACTCTTCATAAAAGTCGATACTGTGTACAGTTTTCGGAATATTTTGATTTAAAAATATTGAAATAATAGCTTATGCCGGTAAGTATTGATAAAGTTATAAATTATCATTAATAATTAGTAAGCATTATGTGAATTGAAAACTTTTTGTCGCGAAAATGGGACTCCATCGATAAAACAGATAAATTTAAAAAAATTGGGACTGAGGGCTTTCGTTTCTTGTAAATTTTTACAGAAATCCAGTATAATCAGTAAGAATTTGAAGTCAATGTTTGGGCAGCAACTTTAGGTAACAAATTAATAGGTTATCACATTCTACCTGAAAAAATAAATGATATTCACCTAGATTTTTAAGCAATCACTTATTCAAGATACTAGAAGATTTAACGCTAAGTTAGCAAACCCCAAATATTTTTCAGTTATCTATCTATTCTAGAGACGGGATCACGTTTTTTGAAACTCCCCAAATCACCCAAATATTAGGATAGCTATTGGGATAGTTTTCTAGATAGTTTTTCTGGTTAGTAAACAATTTGAACCAAGTTTCAAATTTCTTTTCTAGATAAATCTCATCTGAAAATACCAATAATGCTGGCTGTAAATGCGAAAATCAGATAGTCAATACAGATTCAGTTGAATAATAATGCGAAGTTTAAGAGAAAAATTTTTCTAAATTGCAAAATTACTCTCTCGTTAAGACGAATATTATCTGTATGTAACCAAATTAGACATTAAGGACTTTGAGGCGAAGTTAACTATGTTTTTAATATGGAAACGAAGATCCTCAAGCATTCAAGCATAATCTCTTACAAAACGGAGGGTAGAAAACTTGAACTATATTTTGGACAACATTAAAAATGTGGGCACACCCAAAAATTAGTAGAGTTTATCTTGACAAGGTAAGTAGTAGAATTCAATCGATAACTTCAACCTTTATCATAATATTGATATACAGATATCAGTATTATAATCAGTATGGAGGATCAGCAGTATTGATTTAAATCTATGATGCCAATCTCCACCTTGTCTAATTGAAATTACCTATTCTATAATTAATGATGTCCTATCAGGAATATGGGAATATTATATGATGTCAAACGTAATTATTTTCTAATAATCTCCTATATCGTACCTCTTGAGATACTTTATAGATATCATTCCTCTTTTTTTTTTCTCCTTTCAAATAAATTTTTTCTTACATATATACACTATTACGAAAAATCTCGCGAAATGGGTCCTTATACCAGCCCTGTCCAGCTACAATGGAATTTCAAAATTCGGCGGATTCGCAGGGCGTCTTCAACATTTTTTATAAATGGCGGAAGCCCTTTGATGTGTCCTTTTAAAACTTTTTATCATAGCGGACAGGTTATTTACAGTATTTCTTGTAAATAATTTCTAGGAAAGTCTATTGATTTTTTTTTTGTTCTGGAACTTTATAGAATTCTATTTCTGGTATGTGAATAAGTTTATGTAATGAAGTAAGTTCAGTTTTTAAATAAATAGTCGTAGTGAAAACAACGAACTAGTGAAAGTAATCGCAGATATTATCTAAGTGATAATTATGAATATATTATTATATTGTATAGTGTGTGAATATATTGAGAATATATTAATTCAACCCACGAATAGAAAGAGTGTAAATGAATACGAAAAACGTTATAGCACATTGTATTTTCCATGAGCTATTTAATAAAATTTGAGTTAACATTTTCTTGCAATATGTAAAACAAAGATGACTATACTTCAAAGTTTAGTAATTATATATATTAGATTGATAAGAAGCTAGAATTTATAAAACAGTTTCTAAAACAGTTGCTGACATGTATTCTGAATACACTATTTACTAATATTACACCAACGCTCACAATTACATTATCTGACACGCGTTTCGGTAACAAGTAACCAAGATCGAAGGTAAACGCATTCGTATGAAATATTCAGTGCTTCAGATATCCGTTTTAGCTGCATCGATATTTTCGGGGACTGACACAGAAACTGGCCTTCCCGATCGGTCATCATCTTCAATCGAAAATTTATCTCTTTTGAAGCTTGCAGTCCAATTGTTCACGATCGCATACGAAGAACATTGATCACCAAGGGTATTAAGCATATCTTCGTAAATCTGCTTAACCAGTGTAAGTTGGATCTGATTATGAAAAAGTAACACTATGTACTTTCTATTTCCAGAAAATACATACATACTACGTTGAAGCTTTTATTGATAGATTTGGAAAGGAAAGGTTTAGAGTTAAGTATTGTGAAGTAAGTGGCATATTATGGAATAAAAATATGATTGGTATCGATTAATTAGTCTTTGTTCATCATTATAATTATTATTAAATTTAATATAGTTACAGTAGGATTGAAAATGGTTTTCTTTGAAAATTAAACGAGTTACTCAAATTCTTCGTTAGAGTTCAATGAAATGACCATCATTCTCAATTATAATATTCCACTTCCGGTTATAAATAAAATAACAAAAAAAAACAAATAGGTGATCAGTAATCAAATTATGAAAACAAAATTATTTATCATGAAGCAAGTTATCCTGAAATAAGTAACATCAGCTGGTAATGCCAGTTTCAATTCTTGAGAATAATAAAATTTTGAAGATCATATTCAGCGTCTATCTGAACTTGGGTTTGTGTGGGAGATTTCTCCATTCCTCCTGTTTGATAGTAGAATCTGGGTCGCGGGTCTACAAGTGTCGCATCACTAGCTCGTCATCAATAATGAATGCTTTTATAAACCCAACTGTATTCTGCTTGTATAACATTTCAGGCATTTCTGAGCGCCTTGTTTGTGGAACCTATATAATTACGTTGTGCGATTAAGTGGCCTTTATTATATCAACGTATATTATCTGTGATAATATATAACAAATTGATTATCGACATTAAGGTGATAGAGCTCTCAGTCTTCAATGAAGGTAATAAATAATTCAATTTCGTAGTAAAAATAGTTGAGATAATTGAAAGATTTGATACTATCTCTGATATATGTTTAGCTGGAATAAAAATATTATTTGACCTACCTCTATGAAATTTTCTTTACTATTGTTTTTTAACTTCATTCTCATTTTACAAATTGTTATATTTATATACACTATCCCATTATGACATAACCTAAAATTGAAATTAATTGTGATATGTCTTGTCTCAAATAATTTATACCATTCATTGTTTTGATACTGATGGCTTTCGGTAGTACAAAACAATGGAGAACAATTGTGTTTATTAAAATATGTCGCGATATTCTGTGGTAATATATGCTGGTAGATAAAAATTAGGTTGGTTCAAGCGTTGAAATGGAAATTCCTATATTTGTAACAATATTTACAATATCGTTAGTCGAATTACTTATATATAGCACAAGAGTAAATGTGTATATGATAGTACCTCAAATTCGTTAAAATATAAAGCTAAATCACGTCCTACACCACCAGACACTTAGTAAAGCAACCATTTGCTAAACATTCCTCAACTTTGATAAATTAACTTTCTTTACAGTATGGGAATTAACTTTTATACACATTACTTTGAACTCTAAAACATGTTACTTTAATAGCTGGAGGGTTTTGATGATTTTCGTGCCAGGCACACATAGAAAGTTTGCTGTAGGTGCGAGCGCGAGAAGGTGCATGCTTATGTGAGTCAGATTGAGCATTAGTCTATAGAAATCTTTTACTACGCATTTCCATGATCGTGGATATTTGTATAGTTTTTTTGTGAAAACCAAAAACCAGAATGCTGTTGTTGAGAAACTCGACAGACACTCGGCAAAGTATACGGTGTGTACAAACCATAGACAAACACAAAAAATACACGCTGGCGACGTCGAATCTTCGTTACTGCTGCAATTAAGCCTAACTACAGTATCATTAGATAACCAAAGTACAGAGTATGTTAATATTTTTCTCAGGATGCAAATATGACCATCAAATGTTTTGTATCTTCCGGAACAGAAAACATGCTTGTATTACCCAACGTCGACGGTCAATAAGAGTATGCAGAATTATTGAGTGAATTAACGAAATTTTTTTGTATAAAAACACCTCTTCGTACGGGATGAGTTAGTTTCAATAATAGAGATCCATTGATTCAATGGAAAAAATCTTTAAAGCAAATTTGAAAGAAATAAATTAAATTTTCATGCCACATCACCTGGAAGAAAAAAATGTTCTACATTCATTAATCATTAATTATCATTTGACTTCATAAACGAACGCAACAGACTAAACACTCTATCTCACTCGTACCAACTTGATTAGTTGTCTCCGGCTCACATCTGCAGCAGACTTTCATATGAAAAGATTGAGAAAACATTAAATGTATGAGGACAATATTTTATTCAATGTATATAAAAATAAAATATGAAAAAAAAATTCGAAGTTGTCTGCTCGGCTATGGATGGACATGATTACTTCTATAATTTGAGGTACCTACCTATTACCTGGTTCTTGTTCAAATATAACTGTAAAGTTGTTTGACAAGATTTCCTAGAATTCATATTTTTTTCAAAATATCTATGTTTTTATTATCTCCTGTAAACAAAATCGCCACAAATCCCCTTTTCTTTTCTAAATATATATAAATCCGATCCAATCATGAAATCGACTTTGTACTGCTTTTCTAAAACAGCCAAGAGCTTAAGAATCCATAGCAATCCATATAATGCAATCACTTGATACAGAAAAAATTACGAGATCGGTCTTGGAATATTGAATTTTGATTGTAAATGATAAATAATGATTTCATATAGTTCAACTTATAACTTCATGCGCTCAACTTATTATAAAAGTGAGCTGAACTACATCTAAATTGGTTACACATCTGCGGAATATCAGGCGGTTCGGATACAATATAAATTACTTACAAGTGTTACATGTCTAGGTATGTGTAGATAATATTTTACTAACCATTTTCAATTTAATCGATGAATATGACAATGGAAGGAAAGCATTGTAGATAGTAGTTAATAACGATTAACAAAATGAACACTATTCTCAAATCATAGTATAATTCAGTTAGGTAGCTGAAATTGAAGAGGGAAATGATGATTAACGTCTCAAGTTAAATAGATCCAATCATTTTAGAGCTTGTAAAATTATATATTTCTGGACATATGATTCAAATGTGAAAACAGCTAGTCAATTTGATAGAAAATAATTGCTTGAATGAAGATGAAATATAATAGTAGTTTTCGCAATTAACGTGTTGAACAGTGTATTTTTTCAACGATTTATTTAAAAAATCCGAAAATACCCATTTCATCAAACCAATATATCATATAAATTAATCACTTCCTTATTTCAAATTGAACTAATTGAATTTTATATTATCACTGATTTTTATACTTACATTAAATGTACAATGTTGTTATAAGATAATTCTATTGAGTTCCGATGAATATTTTACATCAAAGTTGAATGCCACCGAATTTATTTAATTGTTCAAGCAGCATCATCTCCTGCATCTACAAAGTTATTGGATTATAAACGATGGATACGATGTCACGTACAAGAAGTTAAATTTGAAAATTCTAGAAAATTTCTATTTATCGTTCAGTGACTATTAAAAAAAGCCGTGAGCAGCAGAGCTCCATCCCGAAAGTCGAATTTTTCGTCGAATGTAGAATTCAAATAATACACAAACAAGTCTTTCCATAAAAGGAATTTCTTGGAAATGATATCAATTCTCAATCTTATTTCTTTATATGGAAAATTTGCTATTCCTCAATAACTTTCATTTCACAAGTTAACTCTCTCGAATAAAAATTCATAATTTCAATAGACCCGGTGGTCTCGAACCCTCTTGTTCAATTCCAATTGACAACAAAAAAAATTGTCATAATGACAAGAAATTTCGAAAATGAGAAGTAAAAAAAATCACTCTAGCAACGATCATACTCGTATTATTCATTAAATAGGAGGCGGTCCAGTTCAACAATTACAACGATCAAAATGATTTCGGGAGTTTTGTGCTAGAAGAACTGAAGAAGATAACTTTGAACTTGAGAAAGACAATTCTTCAATATCACCCCTACTTGCATGCGAAATTCGAGCCCTCTAGTTAAACTTTTTCTGGCCAAAAAATAAGAAAATATAACAAAAATTACCATAAAATGGAGAGGGGTGGAGATGGAAAGTTTCGACCTTAGACAGGAAATCATCTCGCAACTAATTCAACCTACAAGTGAAATTTCATTTTTCAGTCGCTTTTCGTTTGACCTGCGGAGGTGAGCAAAGGTCAAAAACCACTTTTTTGCACTGGGACCATTTGTTTTCAACCAAACTCTAATAACATCAATTCGCCGCCAAAAAAGCCATGTATGGTAATTTTGAACCAAATCGGACACATAGCAATTGCTCGAGAGACGAAAATAAGAATTGTAGCTATATATATATATATATATATATATATATATATATATATATATATATATATATATATATATATATATATACATATACATGTAAACTACATTCGAAAAACCATCATAATGGTGTTATATATATATACATGTAAACTACATTCGAAAAACCATCATAATGGTGTTAAGGAGGTCTCAAAACTTGATGTGCCGCCCATTTTTCTTCTAGTCATGCCTACCGTAATAGTCTAATTTTTACTTGAAAAATTCTACTAAAAATGTCTGTGTAACTAATGATTTGAAAAGAAATATTCAGCACATCGTCAAGTCAAACACACCACTCTTTAGGATAGGCTAGATAAAAGTGGCGGGCTCTCAATAAGCCACTACATTTAGGTGAAGATGGGCCTATTACGATACCACGAAAATATCTCTATAGATCTGTAGTGACCTTTTCCTGCACCTATCGAAAAGGTTGATGAACTTGATATTTCTAGACAAGAGATTTCCACAATTCCAATATAGAGAAGATGATCGAGAGTGTTATTTTTCATTTTACTCATTACCGGGCACTCATATCGGAAGTGTTGTCTGTTTCATCTTTTCACTACATTTTATAACTTTTACAGTTGTCTGAGATGGAAGCTAACCGATAAGCCTGAGTTCTCAATAGACAATGTCCATCAGGGTGGTACGTTTCATATTGTAGGAATGCCAAATGAGTTTCGCAGTCCCACTTGCTGCAATATTCTCCCATCGCTCATGTGCAAAGCAAAGTGTGTTTTTCCTACATTTTAGCCCATAGGTTGATTTGGGCATACCCCACGTAGAAGAATTTTAGAGGTCGTACATTGTCTGACAAGGTGATCTACTACATCGTTACCCTCGATTCCAGCATGAACTGGAAGTGAAGAAATGAAACTCCTGAAATCTTGATCACTTCATCATTCTGAATTATCTTTATAATAATCTATCGCTTCAAGTGCAGCCTGACTTTTACAGAAAATAATTATATTTACTCGACAAAGTATTTCAAAGAATTCATTAATAGCCATTACTTCTACTTAGTGTATGCTAGAAAAATTTGAGGTGAGACATCTCCTCTCACATATTCCGAAGTATCTTGAATCTATCGGTGAAAATCTTGACCTCAGTGAATCTGAGCGAAGCTTTATATGCCCTGTACTGTAGCATTGTGATGGAAACTTCATGTAGTTTTCTGATCTGTTTTTATTTTGGAACTGATAAATATAATGAAGTAGTGTGACCTTGTTCTAAATTAATTCAGGAGCCTAAGTAATGTTAGCACATATTCTTGAATAAGTATCTAGAGTTGGGTGATATAGAATTGTGTTTAGAATATTAGACGAGGTTATGGATAGTGTCCGTTTAATACATAAACTGAAATTTTTTATTCACAACAATATATGAATTGCTGTCATTACTAACGTCATTGAAGGCTATAAAGTGTCATTTTACACACCTCTACTAATCGCCCTTATTTCTCGCCCTCACTTCTCGCCCTCTAAAATATTGTGATCGTTAACACTTTTTATATTTGAAAATATAACACATTGACAAATATTATAAATACCTATATAATGGCAAACAATGAAAACCAACAAAGAACTAAAATTCAACAAAATACTTTTTGAAATGAAGTCCACATTTTTCCGTTTTAGGAAGGCCAACATTTGCCCATGTTTCGAAATATCAGTTTTATATAACAGCCTGTCGTATTTCTGGAGGGGTACAGTCCATCAATTCTTCAACGGAGGACATTTTTCTCAATTTATTATTCGCCAACTTAATATCGAATTCATAGCTAACTTCGACGCTTCGCGTCTTGGTTAACTATCTCTAATCTCTCAACAGTAATGAAATTCTTCCCACCTTGGTTTGTAATATACTATTTCAACCCTCATTAAAAATTGTAGATTCGTCAAATTTTCTCCACCATACCAAAGAAGTTAGTATGGGTGTAATAAGATCCAGCATAAAACATGTTTTCTTTCAAAACGCGCTCCTTTGTATTTTTATTCAGAGGAGTTTTTTTCTAGGATAGACTCTAGATACTCATTAGTGCTCTCGCTAAAGTAAAGTTTTATAGTACTTAACCGAGAAGGAAGAAGGTTTGGAATCTATCATCTAGACCGCATGAAGACAACAATACCAAGAATTACTAAGGATCTTTTTTTGTTTTTGCATATGTAAATTCAACCAGAAATTCGAATATTTCACTTCTTGATGACAACAGTCAAAACAACGACAAAAGTGGCTACGTTTTTACATGTCAATTGATATTCTAGTATTCAAACCTATTCTGAACAAACACCTGTATATAGGGTAACCTAACAATGAATATGATCTCCATTTTTATGTATTTTATCCATAGTTTCAAATTTTCATTTGATATGTCTTTTTATTTTGTATTTCTATCCTAAACTTACTACTTTTCAATAGTAAATATTAGTGATATTAATTTAAAGTTTAGTAGTTATTCATCAATTCACCTGAACATTCATAACAGTATTAAATTAACATGATTTCAAACTAAATATCGCCAACAAACACAACGTAAAAAATCTATCTGTTGATTTTTATTGTAAGTGAATATTATGGGGATGTATTGCTGATATATATATATATATACATATATATATATATATATATATATATATATATATATATATATAAATATATATATATATATATATATATATATATATATATATAAATATATATATATATATATATATATATATACAATAGTTTACCGATAATTTCAATAGAAATACTTTTCTCTACGCCCATGCCAGTAAACGTCAACAATCACATTGAAGACATTACTTATGAATGAAATTCAACTCAACTGATATTTTCTTGGTTTAATCAAATGGTAAATAAACTTTTATGTACGTACGACTTTATTTGGTATATTTACATAAATTTTGTTGAATGAGAAACATAAAAGCTTTGAGCATAAGCCAGATATATTTTCAATCAATAAGGGTTATGCTTTAATGGCAGCAATACATTATATATAATTTACACGTTACACGAGTAAACCATTAAGTACTCGTAAACTTTTTCACTTTGTTTAAATTTGAATTGAAAATTCCAAGAAAAATGATAATATTTCTAAAAATAATGAATGTATCCAGTTAAAACTACTAGTTATTGGTGAATTAATTCTTGTAATTTCTTACAATTATTACTTTTAACCCTACTTTGGTTAAAATTCTTGATGATTCCACGAGTAGTAAATTCAATTCAAAATCGCATCGTGATTCAGAGTAACTATTTTGATATTATTTTGGAATTTTACCGTTATTCTTAACATTGTACATGTATATATAAGATTCAAACAATTGCCTACCAATATTCCGACCACAACCCCATATTAACACAACTTGAATTCAAACATGACTATCATTCCACGAGACCAATAGACCTTTATTCAAGGCCACAATAATTGAAAACTTGAGGTAAAATCTTGAGCATAAATACCAGAACACGTTCTTTCAAATACCGATTAAATACAGCTACTGTTCCCTCGCAACATCACACAACTTGCATTAGATTACTTTGTTTTAACTTCTAAAGAGAGAGGTCTAAATAAACAAGTTCCAAATATTAACTCGTGTATTTCTGTTTTCCTAAAATGTGTTTTCTTTTTGATCAATTTCAACACAGCGTCGGTTCCAGAGCTATACTTTTAAAAAAACTCATTCCTTCAGATTCAGCCCCGTTTCTTCGGGAAACTCACAAATATCAAATAAAAATTGTACAACAAATCCACTTCATTTTTTTATATTAACTATTTTTACTTGTACTATATAATGTTCATCACTCATTTTCAATTGAGTCGCTTGAATTTGAGACAAAATTGTGATTAATTTGAAGAGCTACAAGGAATAGGACGTTTTTAATTAGTATCTGCTCATCATAATTAATAAAGATTACACATTAGTAGTCCCATAATACTATGATCATTAATTATCTATCGACTTTATTTTTGTTTCTAGACTATAGTCATTTTAACATCTAACTGTTCATGAAAAATATTGTGTAATACATTAATTGATTGGTTCCGGACGCTCAGCATCGTCCATGTTCAAATGCTTACTTTTGTTAAGAAAACTACTTATAAATCATGCAATGAGATGAAGCACTTCTAGGATAATATTTATTTCTTTGTTTCTGTATTTGCTTTGCCCCATAAAAAATCATGTTTAATTTAGACTTGAGATTATTTTTACTCCATATTCACCAAACAACGGGAACCGTTTTCTTTCTATGGTTATTAAAACTAATCTATATGTTAAATTCACGTAAAACTCATACATATGAAATAAGATACAGCGGAAAATAATAAATAAATAAACGTAACGTGAATGTGACCAGCCTCTAAAAAATGACTACTCCATAATTCTAAATATGGTGATAGATTACTATATTTTCACTAACTCATCTCCGCTCTGGAGCCGGTCCTTCATGGATATAGTGGAATTCTATAATTCAGTGATTCGCCTTGGATGAAATACCCGGAATTCGTTTGATTTCCCTTTTTATAAAAGTTTTCATAGCAAGCGGATTATTCACATTGTTTCTTTCATATAATTTCTGTAAAGGTCAATTTATTCATTTGTTTCGTTTCTTCATTTTTCTAGAACTTTTGAGATTCGTTTGGGATATATAAAAGAAGCTTCTGTAGCGCAATTTGGTTCAGTCTATAATCAATAGTCGTAGTAAACAGACCAAAATAGAGAGTAATCGAAAAATTTGAATAAATTATTGAAGTTGATCAAGTGATAGGGATAAGTGAATTATTATGAGTTTGTAGTGTATAGTGTTAAAATTAATCATGAACGTAAGAGATAGTGTCTTTTAATTCACCCACGAATAGAAACCGTGTAAATAAAATATGAAAAACAATATATTAGTGCATGAGAGGGTCCGTATGCGGATTTAAACATTCAGTTTCGGCTATCCATAAGTTCCAGGAGATACTTCCATCTAAGGAAGGGGTAATATTACGAACTCAACCCCACAGATAACATCAATGTAATGTAATCTTATGATATCCACGAAAAGAAATCGTACAAATAAATTAGAAAAACATTACGTATAATTTCACCTCTAAAACTATTTTTGATTATAGTGTTCTGTTTCAACTCTACAAAAATAACTTATTTCTTTTCGATCAGAATAAGTTACAAGCATTTATTTTCCTTTTTTGGAAAACGATTGAAAACATAATTTAGATATACTTTCTATATTTTCCCATTGTGGATAATTAAACAATCACTGACAAAATAAAAGTGCCCGGGGTAGTTGATTTCCCCAGTAATTTCATGAATCTTTCTAACACAGTTTTTCAAATATTCCATATAATAAACATCGATTTATTGTCACTATACATCTTGCTGAAGATATATATTCGCCTAATTCAGCAAATTATACAGAAAGTTAAAACAGAACATATATAATAAATTATTGTCGTCAGCAGGAAAGGGAGAAACGCCATGAAATGAATGAATTGTAGGTAGAATTGCTTCTTTTACGTTGGTCTATTTGACCTCATCTGAACTGGGAATAAATGAACTGCGGGGTCACTATAATATATTTTACTTGTCCATTACACTGATAAAATCTTCAATATTTCCAATGATTACAGTGAATTAAATTGGTATAGATGAAATGCTGCACAGTATACCATTTCTACTTTAACTTATTTTTTTAACCAAGTCTTCTAGGGTTTACTGTTTAACACGATAAATCTCTAATCTGGTCGTTTTTACTAGACTATTTTTATATACGCGATAATTTTAGACGCTAAAATCAACTAAACCTATTGGTGTGCATTAGAAATTTGAAAATAAAAATAAACTCAATCTTGGTATATCAGAAAACGTCACTGAGAATTTGCTCTTGTTTTCATTCATTCATGTAAGTCATATATTCTCCAGTTAAGGACCGTGAAGAAAAAATAAGCAGAGGTATTCAGTAATTTTATCTTTACTTGACAGTCTATATATTAATATACTTTTTAACGCAATGTCCACCGCTATGAAAGCACTAGTCCGTGAGCCAGGGGAAAATTTGGTTAATGATTTCCTTTCGAAATATAATTGGTGATATGCATCAGAGAGTTATGTAATAAAGTGAATATAGTGAACGTCAGCTGCGGCTCGGTGGGTGGTAGAAGCGGCAGTAGCCTCCCACGCACGACAAAGAAATGAAATTCAGTCATTCCTCCCAGCTGAAAATTTGTAAGCTGATTGTAATATATAAAAAAAAAATTAACTAGCAGTGATTCGAGGGAAACCTGGTCAGCTGATGCAATAGATGCTTCCGCTTAACTCCTACGTAATAACTTCCAAAGTATCGGCTGACGTTTTTTCCACCGAGATATAGCTAGATGACTTATATATTCATCTACATCTACATTGAAATTTATATTTGAGAGGAAACCAATGAAAATATTTTTTTTCATGTTCGAGGCGCCAACTGACGTATAATACACTATAGTATAGTCAGTTGATCATTTTGTTTCCTCGAGATATTGGGGTAAATACAGTTTCACAATTTTTTTTTTTTTGGGAGGAAATGACTAAATTTCTTTTTTTTTTCTTCTCATCCCACCCATCGAGCCGCACCTGACGTTCTCTTAGCTTTATTATACAACTTTCTAATGCATTCTACTAATTATCTCTCAAGAGGAACTTGATCGTACATTTCTGTTGCTGGCTCTCGGACTATTTTCATAGAATCAGCTTTCCAATTATATAGTCAAAGAATTATGTTTTGTGTTGACAAACATTCCAACTTAATGGCGTAGTTCCTCACAGAGAAACATTTTATAGTGTCGAAAGATGGGCTAGAAAAACAATCGTCGTACTTTGCGATCTCTTCACACTGCTCTATGTCGGCTCTTATGCTCGACACCCTGTATATTTCCATTCATATTCTGATTGTTCATAAAAACTTGTTATAAAAAAAATTTCTTACGAATATTCACAATTGGTAAGAAAGTGTTTCTAATAAATACTTATACAAACTCTTATTTGTCAATATATATTTTTGGTAATAGACCTCAATATACGTACAATATATGTTAATGATTAAGTAATGCACAATAAAAAGTAGAATGTTCATTTGAAAGCACGTCAAAGCCGCGTTTTTTGATATGAGACAGAGAGATGAAACGTGAAATTTCTCATGTTATAACGTCATGAATAGTTTTTTCTACATAGGTTCTTTCACATTATTTGATAAAGCTTGTTTTACTTATTATTGTGAATTATTTTAAAAAGGAAAAACAATATATTGAAGAATAACACTGTCAAACAGTTGATTCATTGCATCAATTGAGAAAATTGGTAAACAAAGTTTAAATTCTTCTGATTTTATAGTTTTTTTCATACATTCAAAAGAAGGTTTTCTTTATTCTATCTCTCAATTTTTTGTTATTGGATGTGTTTTGAATTCATTTTTTTTTAAATGAACATTGGATTTAATTTGTGCATTACTTTATAATAACTCTGACATATTCATTTTTAAAGGCTTCAAGGTATCTTATCCATTATTCTTTGGAATATTGATAATAATCATATTGTATGCCTGTTTTGCAAAGTATTTTCCGATCAATTATATATGATGGACAGTGCTGGAATTTCTGGAACCGCTGGCGATATTCATACTAAATACACTGTTTATATTATTATTCCATGACTACACCAACACTCACGATTATACTGTCTGACGCGCGTTTCGATAACCAGTCTTTAGAGACTGGAGGTAAATTTAAAACTAATCACTTGAATTACCTGTTTTATAATGAATCTTCCCACCAATAAACCTTCTCCCGCGAGAATTATTTCCAGCGGGAAAACCTCCTTGGCAGGAATCTTCAGATTCATTCCTTGACCACTGAACTATAGAGTAGTCATTCATCAATTTCAATACTTTCGAATGCATACAACAATTTATTATTTGGATAATTTTTTTAAAAATTTGACATTATTAATATTTATGTGATGATTGTGACTGATAGTAAATGTTGGAATGGATTTTGTGCATTACTTAATATAACTCTGTATAGTGAAATTGATATGTTTACTAAATGAGTTTGCAGTCGAGCGGATTATCATCTCCTGCAAGACATATTCATTCTTGAAGCCTTCAAGGATTCTTATCCATTATTCTTTGGAATATTGATAATAATAATATTGTATGGCTTTAAATGCATCCAACAATTTATTATTGGAGACATTTTTCAACAATTTTATATTATAAATATTTATGCCATGATTGTGACTGGCAGAGTGATTGATAATACCCGATTTTCCGGTCCACAATTAATTTCATATATACCACTCTTTTCCAAATTTGGTATTCTATCCTTAGGATTGCCAAGAACTGTTTTAATGTATTCTTAGATTTATAAACCAATTTAAAACCTATTCTGCTAAATATCCATTCCAATCCTTTTGTATAAACAGGATTAGAAGGTATCAGAGATAATTTTCTTCATTTTGGGTTTGGAAAAAAGTGATTCCAAATTCCTTAAACCGATGACGATTGATTGACCTATTTAAAATTCTTCAACATAACCATTGAGTACAACTACATCCTTAATAAAGGTCTTTTCTTTCATTGTATTTCTTGATGGTAAGTGGAAATGGAATTAACCGATGTACCAGGAAATGGAGGCTGGCCATCTTATGTTGGATTCTAGCATACTACTATTCGTAATCCCTAAAGTATCTAAAAATGGTAACTGTCCATATTTTTTCCATTTCATAAGTGAACTTAATAGATGGATATTTTGCGTATAGTTCCAAAATGAATTCTTCCACGTTTGCCTTCTTCTTAATGTATATGGCGAAAATATCATCCACATACCTGTACCTTAGGAAAATACCAATTTGGGTGTCTTATTGGCATCCGATTAATTTGGTCACTTAATCATAATAGGAGTATATATCTAATATGATATGTCATATGATGTATAACCAAAAAATATCGTAAGAGATTTTTTATACATAGCAGCAATTATTTAGGCTGAATCTATTCCAAATAAGTTGTCCATCCATCTGTTAAGACAAACAGTGACAAGTTGCTTCGCTTTCAGCTTGTCGATGTGCTATAACTACCTCTGTGTGGCATCGAGTTTGCAGTGTCTCTCAATAAAATTGCGTTATTAACAACGTTGAGAAAAAGTGCTGAACAAGCTCTCGTGTCAAAATCTGTTGTAGCGATAATATACTAACTTTCAGATCGATTTACAAATCGTACAAGCAAAAAATGGGAATGAGCCAGCTTAAGATGAGGTAATTGACTATTAGAGATTTTATTTAATTACATTAAATCCCATATGGTTACGCAGGAAATGGAAAATTTCAACAAATACTATGTAAATATAGTGACTGAACAACAACTAAAATCAATTGCATGGAATTGAAAGATCGCTTCCACGTAGATTCCGATTCCATTGCCAAAATTGTTACTATACATGAAAGTTGAGTATATGAATGTGACACTAAAACTCAAATGGATCATTTGTGAAATTATTTTGAAGCAAAGAGGCATAAAATGGGTCCATATCTTTCTTTTCTATCATGTAATGCCTCAAATCGCATTTTCTACGTGAGGTTGTAGTTTTTGAATTGTTATAACTTTAATTTGAATTTCTTTCTTGGTAGATTTAGCACCATACGTATTCCGGCTACTAAAATCACAAAATTCAATAGAATATGTACATTTGAACGCCATTTCTAATATTGAGAATATCACGACAGAGCCGATGAAAGCAACTCCGGAAGTGATGGATCCACCCTTAGAATTTGTGCAGTTCTAGCCAAAGATACTATACAAAATACGATTTCCGTGAAATAATTTGCGAAAAATTGTATGTACTAGAAAATTATCGTTTCCCACTTTTTTCTTAACAGTTGCTATGAGCAGGAAATCTTCCATACCTATATTTTCATAGCGTATTTTGAGGATGATTAAGAACAAAGTTCATTTTCTCTAAAAATTGTTTCTGTAATTTCGTATCTCTCAAACATTTCTACTTCCATTCATTCCTTCACTATCCATTACTTTCAGCCCTGCACTCTTTCACATATAGGCTTATTCCACATGACTGAGTCCCACCCTCATATTGAAAAATGTTAGAGTAATCGCCATTGGGTAATTTCATTTGAGGTATATTGTTGCGATCTAATTGGATTGGATTCTTGGATAAACATTTACAAATCGATGCTACGACGTTGTAGTAAGAAACTCATTCAATCTTGCTTTTTTGTTCATTTATTTATGTTTTCGTGATTCTTGAAGAAAACTCGAAGCCGACAAAAGTGCAACAAAAAAATGACTACATATATTTCGTCAGTAAACATTTATGAGTAGATGCCTATTTTACAGTGGGATAACCAAAAATAATATGTATTCTTTGCTTTGGATATATCGCAAATACATAAGCCTTTAAAGATGAGAGAGGTGAGGAATTTTAATGGTTCTAGTGCATCGAGATCTTATTTATTCAAGACAAAAGTCAGGAAGTAAAATTGGAAAATCTGCAAATTAGTCCTATATCATAAAGATTAAACATAGTAAGTAGTTAATATAGTTAACATCAAAAAGATCTATAGCCTTACGTTTGAAAAAAATACAGATAACATTTTCTCATTAGTAAAAAACGATAAATTGATCAGTATGCATAAATTGCATTGTGAAAAGTATTATCGTTAAGGAAATCCAAATGGAGAAACCACAATTTGTTGATTCGCTTTGAAATAAACTGACTTTCAATTGAAATAATTGAATACGCAAATTGTCCTTAGTTATAAAAACAGTAAACCACTAATAGTTTTTCAAAGTTTTTCAAATAAAAAAAATTGTCTCCTGTCTGAAAATAAAAATCTATAAATGGAAAAACTTCCTTTCAAATCAACTGACGCCACCACGTTTTTATAATTTATATAATCAATGATTCACTAAATTATCCCTCTAAAATATTAGCTAAGAAATTGAAATTGACAATTTTTTTTTCAATCACATTCTTGAATTTTTGAGAAATTATGCCTTCCGTTTTGCCTGTGACATTTTGAAAAGCTGCAACATATTGTTTAATTATTTTTACACTCCGGGTTAATGGCAAATTACATGCCTCTATTAGTTAACATCAGTGAGTGATTGAGATTATTCGTCAGACGATTTTGAAATTAAATTATTTAGTAAACACAGAATTCTCTTCTTTCTCTATTCTTGCAATGAAAATAGTTACTTCCAAACAAGTGATCCATCTTATAATAATAGGTTTAGTGCTCGGTAATCTTTATAAATTATTCACAGAAAAATGTTTCTTAATCTCTTGAACAATCTTATACAAAGCATGGACAAGACATATTACATGTATTATAAAATATTTTCAAAAGATATCGGTATATACCTGTTATTATTCGACATTAAAATATAGATAGAAAAACAAATCTGAAACACCCTGTACAAATAACTTGTTCTCACTTGTTTCTGAAATTCTCAGAAACATAATACCGATTTTGCATCATACTTTGTATTGAGTTTACAAAAATTATTTTCACTATTTCATGCAGGCAGAACAGTACACTTTAAAAATTGATATAATACTTCAAAACTATAAAGCACAAATCGATGCGCTAGCCCGTCCGAACTTAATTTAGAGAAACCCAGGTTAGCCCATATCTCACTCACTCAATTGTGAGAGGAAGATCATTAATAATATCTGCAACAACCTCCAAAGACCACACTGGACCTCTCAATTCAAAAACCGCCGATGTTTAGGTTTCGCGGGTTGAAGAAATCACCACTGATGGCGCGAGTGAAATTTGGTCTGTTATCAATGATTTGAGAAACAAAACGCGATTATCGACACTATTGACCTCGACCAAACGAACTTAACAATTAACTCGTGAACATTAGTAAGAATATTAGCTCCAAAATATCTCCAAGTCGTGATGCTCCTTCTTTCCTCGTACCTTCTAATGTGGCATCGATGAGTTATCAGCTAAGGTATTGGGTGGGTGGGTCAGAAGAATAACACCAGTACCTATTGTCCTATTGCATTATTACCAATCTTATCGAAGATAATTGAAAGACCGATTAAAATCCATCTAAAGCCTTTCATTTTCAAAAATAAAATTGTGAAAGCTGAACAATTTGGTCTCCTACCTAACAAAAGTACTGATGATGCTGTGTATACTGTTTTCAAAGAAATATATAGTTCACTTAATAGTAAATTTTACACGGGTTCGATTTTTCGTGATTTCGCATTTTTCGTGATTTTTTATTTTTAGTATTCATTGATGATGTCACAGACTTACAAATCAATAGTGAATTCACTTTATTTGCGGATAACACCAGTGTAACCTGCAATGATCCAGATATACAAGATTCACATTCTACCATGGGTCTCATTACTAAGTTCTGGTCTGACGCGAACCGACTTTGTTTGAATACTGAGAAAACAGTTTTATCCTACAAAGAAGTTTTCAAACCTCTAAAACTTAATAATGACTTAACTCTGATTTGCCTACTGTCCTACCAAAAGGACACTGAATATTACAGGAATCTTAAATTTTTTGAGATACAGTTATTTGAATCTAGATGTCGCTTGACCAAATGTCACCCCAAACATTATTCTTGAAATTTCTTTTACAAAATCAGTGGAAGTTTATTGTTTTATTGAGCACGTGGTAAAACAATTTGTGATGGACGAACCTTTACCTTTCCGCTTAGTTGGGTAAGTTTTTGAGGACTTTGTTTTATTCTATTTTTAGTTTTCGTTGAACATGCATGTAAATGTATGTATCAGGTTTCAGCTGATGCAGCTTGCTTATAAAAAGAACCGTTTTTAATCAATCAGTATCAGAAAAATCATGTGTCCTTCTAGAAGGACAGTAGGCAAACCGATATTCTTTTACAGGGGTCTCACTCTGAATGAACTATTGCAAATCATGGAAGAAGATGATCACAATGAAGTTGATGACAAAATATCGCTTACAATTATGCCGCCCAAAAATTCTTGCGAGGAAGTTACTGATGAAGATTCAGGCGATGAAGATCATTTAGATATTAATAATTTGCCTGGATCGCAACTTCTAGCCGAGGCAGAAATTTTTGAACCTAATGTTGAAGAAGATGTTAATATTTCTTTACCAAGCGATTCAGGTAGTGATGATAATGAAGAAAATCTGCCATTGTCGGATGTAAAACGTCTTCTGAAAAACTCCCAACATATATATGTGAAGAAAAATTATGCTTGGAGAAACCAAGACTTAACACCTAATAATATAGAAGTTCCAAAACCACAAATTGTTCAAAATGAAAATTCGGTTATTGAATTGTTTTCGTTATTTTGGGGTGACGAAGTTATAGATTTATTTGTCTACCATTCTAATATGTACGCTACAAGCAAAAATAGGGTTGGAAACATAACAAAAGAAGAAATGAAAAATTTTTTCGCCATCCTACTACTGTCTGGTTATCAAAAATTACCCAGACGTAGAATGTATTGGGAAAATTCTTCTGACACGCAAAATCAGCTTGTTATCTAGAGATCGTTTTGAGTATATTTTCAGTAATTTACATTGCTTTGATAACACGAATTTAGACAAGACAGACAGTTTTGCCAAAGTACGATTATTGATAAATAAAATGAACAGTTTATTCCAACAGTATGCACCAGTAACTGAAAATCACAGTGTGGATGAAGCCATGGTGCCTTATTATGGTCGCCATGGCTGTAAGCAATTCATACGTGGTAAACCCATACGTTATGGGTACAAATTATGGACAGGTTGTACCAGCAAAGGGTATGTTATTTGGGTAGAGCCGTACCAAGGTGCCAAATCAGAAATAAAGCCCTGTTATAAGGAACTGGGTTTAGGACCATCTGTGATTCTGCAATATACCGACATAATCAATTCTATTCAAAGCTTTCCCTATCACATTTTTTTGCGACAATTTCTTTACGACTATACCACTTCTTAGTGAAATGACTAGAAGAAATTTGAAGATAACAGGAACCATAAGAGAAAATCGCACGTCAAAATGTCCACTGGCAAATAAATCCCAGTTCAAGAAAAAAAGTAGAGGTTTTATTGAATACAAAACTAACGAAGAAAACACTGTAGTTGTTAAATGGCATGACAATAACGTTGTCACTTTAGCATCCAATGCCTTGCCTGTTCACCCTACTCATTCAGTTAGTCGTTATTCTCTCAAAGAAAAAAAGAAAATTAAGGTAGACCAACCTCATAATATATTTACTTATAACAAATATATGGGAGGCGTTGACAGAGCAGATCAAAATATAAGTCTCTACAGAATAGGTTTGAGAGGAAAGAAGTGGTACATTCCTCTTATATTTCACATGTTAGATCTTGCGGTTCAAAATGCATGGCAACTTCACCGGGAACAAAATGGAAAACTGGATCATCTAGGATTTCGAAGGAGAATAGTCATGACCATTTTAGAAGGAAACCAACGAAAATTTGCGAAGAGATCGAAGTTGTCACAATCACATAACTGTGAGATGAGATATGATCGTATTGATCACTTAATTGTGACACAAGGGAAGCAAACCAGGTGTCGCATGTGCCACAAAAAAGTCTCCGCCAAGTGTGAAAAGTGTGATGCTGCATTACATGTTGTATGTTTTAAGCCTTACCATGTGAAAGAAATCTAATCAAACTTTATTTTTTTTCTATACATTTTTTGAATAAATTTATGTTACTTTGTTTTAAATAAAATTTTACTTTTATAGAAAATAAAATTATAGTATTCAAGTGCCTACAGTCCTTCTAAAAGGACAGTCATTTTTGAAAAAACTACAGATGGGAATCGAAAATTTCCAAATGATTATGTTTCAGAGACATAAAAACAACTACTTACAATAAGAAAGAACAAAATAAAAACAAAAAAAAATTTCAGGCATATCTGGGTTAATACGGATTCTTTTTCTATATATCTGTGCCCTTCAATGTTCTGTGCATAGAGAAAGTTTGTCGAAAAAATTATAGTTTGTTTTATCATTGAATATATTGAATGTGTTTAATATATAGGGTATAGTAGTGAATGTAGTGTCTAAACAGCTCGATTCTCGTACTGCTTTTCTCCGTTGTAAGAGTATTGTTTTTTGCACCTCTCTTACCGAATTTATCTCCAAATTACAAAAAAGGGCTATTCGTTACATTTATGGTTTATGTAGTAGAACGTGTTGCGAATCCTATTTTGAAAAATACAAGATTTTTATTCTCTCTCTAATGCCAAAAATTATTCAATCAACTACCTTCAGAATTAAAGATGGCAAATACATTTAATGGATTCCGGAGATTGAGAAAGGAATTTCTGCTTGAAAGACATCTTTATTCTGTGGCAGAATACTATAATCTACCATAGACTGACATAAGTGAGTATAAGTAAGATATTAATAATTTATTAGGAATATTTTTAAACCAAAATGATATTATATTATCTGAATAAACAATAAATACGGCGTGAACGGCATGAACTGCGCTGAAATTTTGAAAATTCTCGACATTTCGGCTCCCACTGTGGAGCCATTATCAAGAGAAGGGATGAGTATATTGTGGTTATTCGTTCATTGGTAAGAAGTGATCTCAATCTGCCTACTCCGTTGAATTTAACCGCAGAAATAAAAAGCATCGATAGCTTAATTGACCCTAATACAGTCTTGAGCTAACTGATAATCCAAACTCATACTTCGAGAAAAATCATCGCGCATTCCTCGTATATACTCTCTTCCAAAAATTCACAAACCTGATCTTCCACTACGTCACATTGTTAGTGCATTTAATTGCGTCATCCTATGTCCTAACCTATGTTCAAAACTCTCACCATTTCGTTAACCTTCTCAATGGTATGTATATTTCCCCACAGATATTCTTAACGGTTTTGATATTATTTCCTCATTTACCAACATCCCTATCGATGAAACTTTGTCTATCTTATACACTAGTAACATGTACTTCATATTCTGAGGCCAGAAACTCAAAGGTGCCCCCACTCTCTGCTGTCAATGCCAGCATTTTCATGTATCATTTTGAAAATAAAACACAATCATTCTTTCCTCTCCGACCAAGCTGTTGGTTACGATATGTTGATGACACTTTTGTCATTTGGCTCCATAGAAGGATACTTCAGATTCCCTAAATGGCGTACACCTTTGTAAACAGGTCACGATGAACTTGGAGCAAGAATTAACTCTGACTTAACGTCATGATCAACAATACTCCATCTATTGCAAATCAACTCGTTGTCTCATCGCTCAATCTCATCATTATCCGGCTTAACTTACGCCTGTGATTGATACCCTCGTATCACGATCCATCTCGTTATACTTCTCACCAGCGCCAAAAACCCAGAACTTGCCAATAGGCTCCCTATAATTACAAAGTCCAGACAACTAGCTCACCAGTTAGCTCAAGACGAACAGTGATTGAGTTAGTGTCGGTATTCTCGATGCTTTTTATTTCCTCGGTGAAATTGCAAGGAGTAGGCAGATTGAAGCATTGGGATCAATCGAGAAAAAGCAAGATTAGATGCGTGGAGTAGGATTATTGAGACTACGGAATTGGATCACTTTACACAAATAAAAGAATAATGACCCTTTCCCCACTCTTCCTTCATAATGGTTTCAAAGTAGTAGCCGAAACGTTGATAATTCTCAAAAATTCAACGCGATTCAAACCGCCGATATAGTTCTTTTGTACATATTATAATTATATATTCCGTCACATTTTTTATGTGATGATTTTTCAAGGAATATGAATTCCCTTCTATGTCATACTAGGAAAAATATATTACCCCGATGTATAACAAACACAACAATCAACTGCAGTTTAGCGTCAACTTTAGTTCTTAACTTCAACACTTCTTGAGAAAAATAAGAGATTAATTTATTGTTCGAATCATAACTCCTCGATTTATATGTTTTCTACTTCCTCTATCCCGAAAACATAATAAATTTTCGAAAATGTACATCTTTATGAAGTTATAGAAGCCCAACTGGTGTCAATTTTGAAGGAAGATTGCTTTTTAGATAGAATAACGATGTTCAAGAGAATAAAATATATAAATAAACACTATCTCTCACTTCCTTAATTTATTTAAATACTATTCACTACACTAACTTATAATAATTCACTCATCACTATTTCGGACTGTTCACTACGACTATTTATTATAAACTGAAATAAACTGCGCTACAGAAACTTCTCATATATATCTGAAACGATTTCCAAAAGTTCTAGAAAAATAGAGAAACAAAACAAATAAATAAATAGACCTTCCAAGAAATTATTCCAAAAAAAAATGTAAGTAAACTGCTATAAAAACGAATTCCAGGTATTTCATCGAGGGCGGCGCCTTCACCGAATTTCAGAATTCCAGTATATCCAAGCAGGAGCGACTCTAGAGCGGAGATGTCAATTTTTTCATATGTATGAATTTCAAATGAATTTGACATATAGATTAGTTTTAACACACGTTTTAACACCCGTTGTTATAATAATTCACTTATCACTATCACTTAACTTACTCAAATAATTCTTTCAAATTCCTGGATTACACTCTATTTCGGTCTGTTCACTACGAGTATTTATTATAAACTAATTAAACTGAGCTATAGAAATTACATATATTTATCCCAGAAGAATTCTGAAAACTTCTAGGAAATAAAGGAATAAAACAAGTAATTATATGAACCTTCCATAAAACAAAGTAAAAAAAACGCATGCTATAATATAAAACAATTTCCGCGGTTTATAAAAAGCATTAACAGTATTATCAATATTAATGTCCCGAGTGCATGTCAAATTGTCGATAATTTAATTTATGTTAGTTATGAGACAATTTGACATGCACGAGAGGGCATTTTGGCAGACTATTTCCTGAGAAAAATTTAATTTAAAATAAACAATAATTGTTCCTTTTCTTAAAATATAAAATTAAAACCAAATGATGTTTATTAATCCTAGAAGAAAATTTGGCACTAGTGCAAATTATCGATAATTTGCACTAGTGCAGTATTATCGCTGAAATTTGATCGTTGCTAGGTAAACATAAAATATTACAGCTTTTTGGTTGGCTTAAATTTTTCGAAGGAAATAGTCACGTCAATGTGATTTAGAAATAGGAAAATGATACATCCAGTACTAAATATGCGATGTGAAGCAATTTTATTTACTATTAGATATTTACAAAAATGTGAGAAAGAAAACATCATAATAACTGACCTAACCTAACCAACTATTGCACATTTTATTATTTCTTCATATTATGATCTTATTATTACGTGAATTATAGAAAAAATATTTCGATATCAGGAAAACAGCGTTGTGATAAAAAAAAACAAATATTTATCATTGAACAAGTTCTTTAATTACACTGCGCCTGGTTAAAATAACGTTGAATTAGCTGCAGACGAAAGGGGCCCTACTCTTTCATACAGTAAACCAAAATCAAAGTTTTCGTTTAATCGATTGTGTCTGATTGTTGAATCAAAAGATATTTGACCCAAAATTTTCTTGTTCATGTACAAAGTCCTTTCTGAACAAACAAAAAATAATTTTCTTGGAAAATTTTCAGAAACAACTTAACTTAAATTTCTTAATATAACAACCCTTTTCCTCTTGGTCTTCTTCCATTGGTTGTTCAACGTAAGTGAAACAAATTTATGTTGTTTGAACATGTTTTTTACACGAAATTCGTTTGCCTGTAGAACATTGAGTGGTTGTGGTTCTGTTCTTTTCCCGAGCATACAAAACACACCTTCTTCGTAGTTGAACTGCAGCCTTTTCCTTTGCTTCTTTATCGGTAGGTCTATACCTAGACAAAAAATACTTCATGTCTATTGGAAAGTCCTACTATCAGAATTTTCAGGAAAAATTCCGCCAATCTTGAGAAGTTGAAAGAAAATTACTGGTGGTCATCTCCTAGTTATTTTTTGTAGAAAATAATTTGAACATTTTGGATCAAAAGTATTCATCCCCCTTTTCGTATAGTTATAAAATAATATAAGGTCAGGTTTCTGGCTTTCCTCATCAACGTTTCCATCGGAATGCATAGTGGATAAAAGTAGAAAAGTTTCTGGCAATAGGACACAAGAGTTTATCATCTTGAGATGTAAATATGGATAAGTTTATTGGTCTTGCTTTGCTTAGCAAAAATTCGACTAGAAGTATTTTTTTTTAAATTACCCTACCGTGAATTTATCTTTTTTTTATTGCGTTGTTAAAGTGTAACTAGTATACCAATTATTTGTTGTCATTTTTTTTTATTTCAGTTTAACGTGCCTTACAGTTAAATACAGTTACATACAAAACATAAAATCTATTATAATGCATAAATTAAATTATATTTTCTTATATAGCTTGGTGCCTTCGAAGAACTGTACGATTTTCCTTATTTCCGTCGGGCAGTTAAGTGTCTCCTTGAGGTTGGTTTTCATATCAAACTGTTGATATGCGGTAGAATATTCTCTGCAGTCAGTGAGGATGTGCTTAACAGTCACAGGAACTTGACAAGTGCGGCAGACAGGACGACTTTCTGTCGACATCAAATAGCCGTGAGTAAGTTTCGTGTGGTTGATGCGAAGTCTTCTTATTGTCACAGCTTCTCTCCTATCCAAAAAGTTTAGGGAAATGTGAGAAGTAGTTGGGTGGATTTGATGTAGTGCTGTAGTACTCTTGCTCCATGTATCGTGCCAAGATTTTTTAATGAGGTGTTTGAAGTTAATCTTCAGATCATTGGCCAGCTGTACTGGGATTTCAAGATGATTTTCTGTGGCTTCTTTTGCATGGCGATCGGCACATTCGTTTCCAGCAATTCCAGTGTGCGATGGAAGCCAGATGAGAGGAGAGACTGTTATATCAAGAGCAATGAGAGTTTGGTAGATGTCATGAAATTTGGACTATTGGATGGTCGGTGAATATGGTTGTAATTGACTGTATGGTTGAAAGAGAGTCAGTACATATGGCGATATTTTTATGGGGAGAAGAAATATATTTGAAAGCTTGAAGGATACTGTATAGTTCATCAGTGTAAACACTACACGTCGCGAGTAAGCGGAAAGAACTTATGAGTTCGTGTTTTGTAGTGACTGCGCAACCCACACCGGATTCAGCTATGGAGGCATCCGTCTAGAGAATTAGGTCGAAGGATTTTTTATGCAGAATTTCCAAGAATGCTTTCTCTACAAGAACGCTAGGGGATTCGTGTTTATTGTAGATGGTTAGTGAGGAATCTATTATGGGAATATTTTTTATCCAAGATTGTCCAATTTCTATCCTTTGAGGGACTGTATTAATCTGTGAACAATGTCAGTTGGAGTATTGGATACTAAATAGGGTTATTTTCCGCAGTAAATTTCAAAATTTGCTGTATAAAACATCTCAGAATCAGAAAGTGCAAAAATTTTAAGGTCGTATCTAGTCAGCTTATTGACAATGTTTTGTATAAAGCTATAACGAATCCGATATGGAATTAGCACATCATCAATAGAAATTGAATTACCATTGCACTAAATTATCCTGCAATTTTCCACAAATCTCTTAAATATACTTCTAGTGACTGCTAACTTATCTATTGCTTGACGTTGTAGTCGATCAGCTTTATTATCGAATCTTATTGACTTCAATAATACATAAATTAAAAGTGAAAAACTATGAATGTTTAGGTGCAATGATTGGAAAAACAATAGAAGAAGTTGGTGAATAGTTTAATGTAATAGAAACATCAATTTCTGAGAGTAACGAAAACAAATTTTTTGAGAAGTAGTAATACTTGGACATTGAATCAAAACCGCATAGTACGTATAACTGCCATAAAAAAAGAGAATAAAACAAAAACGGTAGGATAAGGCACACCCAAAGAGAAAATCTGGAAGATGGAACAATTTAGTGATAGAATATAGCTGGTTTGGAACGGATGCATCAAAACAGAAAAAGAACTTCCAAATACAAGAAAGCCGGTAAAGACTATGGAGCAAGAAAAATATGTATTGAAAATGTGGCATAAACAGTTGAGACAAAATGTGAAGAAATGAAGAATAAAACAAAAGGTAGAAAGGCATAGATGAAAAAGTATGTGTGATAACTGCCAATCAAATACCTTGTATCTCAAGATATTAAAACATATTAAAAAAAACAAAATGGGAGGATAAAATTCAAAGGCCTGCACAACATTAATATCAACATCGTCATGAAAGACATTGCTCCGATTATTGTCTCGTGGCGATATGATAGATATTTTTGTTATAATTTTCTTCATTATTATTTGATTCTTTTCGTGTGAGATGTTCGATTTGGTTAATGGATCCAGGTTTTGGAAAAGAAAATTTCCAAGACATACCATCACGGCTTCCTTCATAGAGCTGCATAGGAACCATCCATTACGTCACACTGATGTGGGAGGGGGTCGACGAAGTGTGAAATCTAGCTACTGGATTATCACTGGAAGATAATTTAATTCTAAGATTAAAGGTATTCTAGCCACGGTTTCACAGCACTGCAATTCATCTTTTGTAGAAACGCGATTGGCTATATATCTTTATCAAGTTTTGTTTTAACATGCTAATCGGCTTGTTACGTTTTTTTTCAAACATTTTGAATATTCCTTTATTCACCTATTTCGGCACAGTAGTCACATCTGATCAAAATGCCAGTTATCTCCAACCAACTTCCTTTTGTTTAAAGCAAATTTTGGATTTATATTTTCATATGAATTCGTATTTTCTATTTATTTGGGAAACAGAACGATTAGAAAAGATTTATGTTTGATTAGGTTGTGAAAAAAATATGAATTCAGTTTTAATATGCTGGAGCATATGCTTCTTTTTATTCAAATTTGTTCTACACACTTGTTCTTTTATCATTCTATTCATTTTTCCGCATTTTTACAACTACCAGGTTGGAGTTCAACCCATTTGGTACAACACCATCTCATTAAATTCAACTCCAGCAACTGGAAATTCAGTTGAGGGCTGCAACCATCCCGGCTTTCCATATATAGAAATTTGAGTTATTTTTGTTTCTCGTTGTGCTCTTTTGGAAACGCGGTTGATGAGAATTTATTGTCTTTTAATGAATTCATTTGTTGGGGAATCGTGTTTGGGGATAGTTTGTTTTTTTTGGACGTAATGTTACATTGTAAATAAATTATGCTGTGAAAATCACTCATTGCTATTTTATATAAATTTTGAATAGTGAGTAAACTTTGATGCCTATATATTCCACTGACCAACTAACATGGAGTGGAAATCAAAATAATATCTATTTTCAAGTGCAACTGTCATGATCTCAAATTCATATATGTGGTATGATTATCTAACAAAACCAAGGCAAGATTTCTTGAAACGGTGATGTACTCTGACTCGTGATAGTTTACGAGTATATATCATCATTTGTATTTCTGAAAAATCATTCCTTTGGAAGTGGTCGCTCTGGATAAAGATGTGTTTGCCGTTCATAAAGCTTATCATTCAGTCTGAATTAGTACTTATGTTAAATACACATTTTTAGAGAACAGATGTTGCGTATAATCGAGTATCGGTTTCTCACCTTGATCTCAACTTAATCTGTGACAGATTTTGCAAATCAATGGGGATTTTTGCTGATCAGCAGAAAATATTCGTCCATTTTCTTTATTAGGTGATTACTGTTTTGAGTTTACTCACTTTTTTCTACCTTCAACCTTCACCCTGAACTGCAGTTTACTGATCTAGTCTTTTTTCCCAATTTTCTGTTGATACTTGATGTTCACATTATTTCTTACTTTATAAAAGAGCACAAGGGCTAAAAATTGTCGGATATTTCATAGCAACTCTCAAACTATTTCAATGCTAATGTATTTTTATTAAGCATCATTCTGGCTTAAAAGTTCATGCATGCAAAAATATCAATGATAATGATTACAGAAAATACCAGAAATGGTTGTCACAAATCAATGATATTAAAAAACTGACTAATACAGGCAACGAATTAGTCGAAACAAATAATATTATGGGCTCTCTACATCGTAAAACGCCTCAATTAATTTGACATCTTTGTATGTATGTCAACCATTACAGTTCTCCCAATATCAATTGCAGTTTATTAAAACTGAACTAGAGTCATCATTTGATTGAATTGTAATGGGTTGTAGAGAGGGTGATACCACATACTCATCTTCTTCTTTGATAACATGTTCAACACAGTTTTTCCAAAGCTCTTGGCAGTCTGCTGCTAGAACTTTCTTTACGGGTTCTACAACCTCTTCATTCAGCTTTGTTACTACTACTATTTGGTATCTTAAGGAGTTGCTGCGAGGGATAGGATGCATTGTCCATAACGATTACTGACTGCGGTGAAATGTTAGGTGAAAACTTTTCATTAAATCTGCACAGTTTTTAATTTTTTTAGCAGATATTAATAAAGCTTGAGGCACGAAACCGTCTTTGCTTCCAGCGTGTACTAAAGAACGCAATATTTATTTAAAGAAATTTAAGAATTAAATGAATCTCACCAAACGACCTCACTGCTTATCGCAGAGTGTCTTGCAAGAATTTTTCAAAGAACTTGTGTACCGACAACTTCGGCCAATGAAAATGCATTACATTATTTTTCATTCCTTAATTTGATATGAATCCCGTACGTATTCATGAAATATTGATTGTTCCTCGCATAACTGTCTTCTACAATTGATTTTGGAAGAACTATACCAGAGTTGCTATGAAACAATAATTTTACTCAGTTAAAATTTGCAATCACAAGCGGCTACTTCATAGCACGACACTTTCATGGACAATATTTCCTTCCTAATAAGTCAAAGTTGAAAAACAACACTTTTTGACTGATCTATTACTACATTCAAAACACAGTAACTTGTAAAAAATGAAGTTATATCCAAAGATGTATATTTCTATTCATTTCTCTTACAATTACAAGTCCTGTTGCTTTTAAGTAGCTTCATAAATAGCAATGTGACCTAGATAGGTAGTATATAACAACCAATTCCGCTAATTAGAGACTTTGAATGTAAATGAAAAGTTTGTAGCATGAATTGTCTATGAATATCACAGATGTATGTAATATATGTAAATTCAGGTGAAACGTTAACAAGGGGTTAGAAAGCGCTCAGTTCTCTTAAGAATTATTACGGCAAGATTAAAGTGGGAGCAGGAATAAAAAGTGGTTTCGTATCTTGCATCGTTGGAACTTATGGTAATTTGAACATGCAAAAATTTACATATGTTTTAGAAAACTGAGGAAGTTTTTACCAATGGACACTGTGTGAGAATATAATGAAGGTTTCTAGTTATTGAATTGTTTCTATTTTCAATTTGATTTTGATTTTATTAAGAATTGCAATCACCTGCCACAGGGCTCAGTCGACATAAGATTTCCAATAGCGTCTTGATGCAGTTTTTAGTTACTTAGTAAAGTTTATTCTTATACTTTTATGTTCGGTCATATGTTAGCTATATGTTAGTAACACTTCATAATGTCACAACGGGTCATTTTTAAAGTATGAAGATGGAATCAAATACCTGACGAACAGAAACAGGGAAGTATTGGACACTATCAGAGAATGATAGATCATAGATATGTGAAGCCGAAATTAATTCTCGAAATCAATATTCACATTTGGAGAAATTAAAATTTTGAACGTTGGTGTATGGACGTGAAAATTTAAATACTTAGAAAAATTGAGGAATTGAGGACAGAAGATGGAGACGAATATAAAGCAGAGAACTACGGGAAGCTTATACAGTGTGATGCAAATGAAAGGAATAAATATTTTAAGAATTGGTATGATAACTAAAAACAAAATTTTGTAAGGGCCTTTTTTTCAAATTTAATTTTTTTATTTCTAATTTAATCTAATCAAACCTTACTTAAACTTAGCTAAAGAAATGAAAACGTGGCAACAAAGTAATGAAAATAATACAACATATATAATTTTTTTAAAATAAACTGGATGAAACTGGTAACTTTGGTTGCGTTCAACGTTGAAAGCATTGGACGCATCGTGTGGTACCGGCTTTAATATTTTTTCTTCTTTGGTGTTTGTTGTTAATGTATCGAAATCGTATCTAAAAAAATATTATACAGGGAGAAATATTTGATACTAATCTCATATTTCCAAAGCTAGTCCTGGAAGTTAAGTTGATATCAATCGAATGCTTGATAGTAATGTGTTGTATCATAAAACAGTGGACAATCAAATAAGATATGTAAACACCATACACAATTGAAATTTATGCCCAATTTCGCAAATCACTTTGTAATTTAATTATTAAGACGAATTAACACATTTCAGTAGCTTCATGATATTCTCCCCGACGAACTTTAAACATGACTGTGAAAGTAGAATCATCAAATAATGATATAAGAAAGCATCTCATGCTATTTATTTTCAAATTAAGGTGTGATTCCATATTTTTTCCATATTTTCAAGCTATTATTCATTCGATTACTATGTATTAGACAACACACAACAAAAAACTTAAATTCATACAAGCAATTTATATTATTAGCGTTAGTGTTGTTTGTACGTCTAAAAAGTGCTGAGTATGTCCCATACAAAACATTTTTCACAAGCTACGACCTTTAAAACTTCTTATTCTATCGTTTTCATTTACACAGATAGTTTTATAGCTTTCATAAATATTTACAACACAAGATTTAACTCCTTTGAACTTAAAGCCACTCTGAATTTTTCATGAGATTCTCAGTGGTATATCACGAGGATTTTGCAGCGTTATGTTACGTATAAGTTCTTATATTATTTCATTTCCTCGATGCACAAAATACTGCTATAATGTTCAATAGTTTGTTGCATTGTATAGAAATTTAACAAATTTCATTGGATGAATATTCGGATAACAACTTTTATCTATCTATGATAGTAAAACAAAAAATGTGGAAAGAAACTTTTTTTTCATACTATACTGAAAAGTTAACTTTACAGTATCGATTTGAGTCCGGAAAATGGCACTTTACAGTACTCTTAAATTCTCCCAATCCCGTTTGAAATAATAATAATTATTTACAATGTTGCCTTAGTGACTTCTGTTAGTTTTTATTTTTTTAAATAATAAGGGAATAACCAAAGGAGCTATTTTTCAATAAAATTTTCAAATATGACATTTCATATTTATCATTTCAATATAATTTTGCTTTTTATTTAAAACCGAAAACATATTACGATCTACGTCCGTGAAGTTATTATTACGGTACTCGATTAGATATTCTTGACTCGGCTCTTTCATCCCCTCTTCCATAAACATCTCGTACCGTACTATATTACTTCCCGGAGTTATATTTCAAATAACTGTTTTCAAATAATTTGGGCCACCTGTATAAATTGATTAGAAGTATTTAACTACTTTGGGTGGGTTAGGTAGTAGCAACTTTGCTTGTCGACTATGTCGACGTGTTCATTAAGATGAAAATGAAGTTCATCCGAGAATGTCTGGTCTACGAACCCAAGGCTAAGTACAAACAGACACAGTAACATTGTCAACATTTCCGATCGTTCTAGAAGTCCTTGGATGCATGGATTTTTATCATCATTACAAACATGACTATCAAGAGTGCAAAGATCTAATTTTATTTATTCCAATTTAATTATTGAAAAGTTTTTCTCTAAAAAGTATGTAATCAACAAGAACATATAGCTTATTAATATCATTTAATCAGATTTCCAAATTGTCTTTCTTCTTCTTTTCAATTATTCTATTATATAAAACTTATATTATAGTATAGCGCACGGCTTATGAATGCAACATTTTCATAATATATATTAAAAGCTCTATAGATCTTATAGGCCCAAAGCTTGGAGTCGCTCTACTACTTTCCTCCGTCTATTTTTGTTAATGGCTGCTTCACGCCAGTTCTCTATTCCTATTCTTTCTAAATTTCCTCTACATGCTTTTATCCATTTTTCCATTGACGCCCTCTTTTCCTTTTCGCTCCTTCTACCCTTAACAGGGATCTTTTCACTCAACTGTCTTCGTCCATTCTGGCGGATTTTTTGTTGCTCTTACCACATATCCCATATTAGCTTAACCATACAGTATTTTGATCTCTGCGGTCGTTCTTTTTCTCCACTCGTTTTGCTCTCGCACTACTCAGAAAATCCTCCTTAGTACCTTTCTCTCCTATTTTGTTCATGATCCAACACTCACTAATATACAGTACCGTTGGTTGTATAACTGTCTTGTAAATGCGTAGCTTCGCGGCTATTGAAATCTCTTTTGACTTCCTAGGACTCCCTACATTTTGCCAGTATTTTGTCGATTTTCCTGATATCACCTCTTTCGTTTATCACCGCCACTCCCAGATATTCGAAATCTTGGACTTGATTAAATCTATAATCCTTGTTTTGCTCTGTCGTCACTTTCAATTGGTTGTAGCTATTCAGATCCCTTCTGTTTGTTTAGTTAAGAAAAGGATTTTTACTCTATACTTTCCCTTCAGACATCTGTATTTTCGATCAATAATTATATATTTTATTCAATATTCAGTTCATTCTTTTGTATTTTTAAACATAAATCAATTTTTTGTTGTGTAAAAACCAAGCCCAAGAGAGTAAACCCTATTACAGTCGAGTAGTTCGAGTAGTGCCGGTCGTGTGTATATACCTGTGGATATTGATCTTGAATTTCTGTAGGTTGTAGTATTTGGGAAAGGTGTGTCTTGGCAACTGATCCCACAGACTTGCACTTATATATAAACGATATCCTGGACGAATAGGTTTTGCGAATACTACTCTAGGTGGGATTATGCTGGACAGCTCGGAAGAGCCTCTGCTATAAATAGTAGTATCTATGTAAGTCTGGATCACCTATAAGTCAAATTGCTCTCTTCCGTATTGAGCATCAAATTTGCGTGCAATGTCCAAATATGGATGAATCTGGACCTGTAGATGATTAGAAGCTGATTAACAGGTTTTTCCATGTACCGATTGACCCAATTCTCTCGAAACTATTGTAATACAGCTGTGTAAAAAGTTTTATAACACATATGCCTTCTAGAAAATTATGGAAATTATTTTTAGGTTGTGTATCTACTAATCGTGACGGTATCAGGGAATTGTCTGAAAGTTTAGATTTTACAAATACAACTGATTAACAACATAACAAGAACAAATCTTGTTATAAAAATTCTATAATTCGAAATCTAGCTATCTTTGTAACAGAGTAGATGCAGTTTTGATGAGGGATTACAAAAGTGGACCCAACTAGTATTAGAGCAAATGAATATTTTCCTTCTTCGAATGTAGATTACCTATTTTTATTTAGGCACAAAACAGATTTTAAATGCTTTAAGCTAATTAAAATCCACTTGTCTCCCCTATCAATAATAATTTGAATGATTAATCCATTATTACCTATTATGTTACTGAGAAACATCGTCAAGTATGTTAAAGTGCCAAGATTCACAGCAGTATCAATTCATATTCTTGAAAATCGATAAAATTGACCCGAGTAGTTTGTTAGTTGCCAAAAAATTAGATTATACGTTCTATTCTTCCTTCGGGATCTACACAATCCAAATATTTTCTAACATCTCTGGGTCCAATTATCTGACCAGCTAGGGAACCGTACCATACATCCACTGACTAAAGACTATGTTGATATATCTCACCACAAAATACGTGTCAGTAATTGAGAGTCGTCAGTTATCATATTTAGCAGCGAATTGCAAAAACTTGACCTTTTATCATATTCACTATTATTTCAAGCTAACAGTTTACCTCCAGTCTCTGAAGAATATAACTAGGCTATGAGTAGAGGTAGTGCTCAGTATAATCCGTTACTACAAGCATAATAATGTAAATTCAGAGGAAAATGAAGATTTTTGAAGGTATCACGGTATAAGATATATTCTTATAATCCCTCATTAACACTGTATGGTAGTAGTTCATGTAAATAAATCAAAAAGCGTCCACTAGCTTACATAATACTGATTAGTTTAAGCTCAAACTTTTATCATTATATCGATGTGAAAAAGAGAATTTCATGAAAATCAAGTTTTTCTTATTAGGACATTCGGTACACAAAGTTTTTAGATATCTTCAGAAAGATTCTCTAGATAAATTGGGAGATCTAGCTGGTTACTCCATTTTGCTCCTTCTTCAAATCCACTACTGTTACTTTATGCAGATGAACACTACAACATAATATTTTAATGCAGTTTTCCGAATTAATTTTCCAAAATAACATTGCATTACGTCCAAAGCTATTTCATTATCAGTTAATTATGGCCAGTTTTACAGCAATTTTCAGTTGAACTACTTTTCCAAAAAGTTTCACAATCCTTCTAACTACTAGTTACATTGTTAGAATTTGATATACCTAGATTATAAATTGTTATATTGTTGTAGGAAATAGTTCATTGTTTTCAGAAGTCGCTGACTATGTAAAGTGTGGTTTTATAGTATAAAATCAATATCCCTGTGAGGTATGAAATAGGATCTGATACAGAATTTATTTCACAGTTTATATTGTATTGCTAGTTTTTCACTTGTTGAATTGATTTGTTTTTGAATATTCTATTTTAAAAAACGGAAATATAATTTACATCTTTGGTAATTGGATTGCGAGTCATCTCACGATTATGGTCACCTCTCATAAGACTTTTTTCCATTCTCTAAATATTTTTGATCAATTCATGATGATGACCTGAATTATTTGGAAAAAAATACCAGAGAACGGTGTTAAGTAAAGTCTACCAGTTAATCAACCCACCTACCTTCCGATTATCGCTTTTGCAGCATTATTATTTATCTGAGATAGTTGAATGTGTATCCCTCTTTCTCTGATCTACGATGATTTTATAATTCCTTTTGACTGAATAACAGTACATTCTAATATAGTATATTCTCAACTTAATTCTTGGAAGTAACTAGTAAATGCAATATATTGTTTTCCCTGCTTAATTTTGTTGGAAATAAAGCTTAAACGCAAGTAGGAGTCACTGATCTAGGGCACTGCTCTTGAAAAATGGAAAGATGCAATGACTCCAAAAATTATCTTGATAATTGCAAGAAACATGGTTTATTAAAATGCAATCACTTATTCCACATTTACTTAAGATTCCGAAGTGAACTGTCTTTTATTTATTCAAAAGATGTTTGAATTCAATACTACTGATTCTAAAATTTTGAATGAAAAAACATCTAGCAGATACACTGAAAGATTGAGAAATTATAGTAATATCAAGGACAGTATCAAAGGCCAAATGATGTTTTTAAACCCTAAATCGTATCACATAGAAATTTATTGAAGAACGATCGGTAAATATAACAATTGATTAAATTGACAGCTGATCCGACCTATCCCAACCTGCACCCTATCCTTACCTTACACCATTTTGTTTTATCTAGAGTCAAAGTTGGTAACCGTGTTCATGTTAATTTTTAATTTAGTTAAGTTGGCACGCGACAGCGAAAAAACGAAATGAAATGGCGACAGGCAAACGTGCTCCTATTTGTAATCTCAAGAATTGTTAAGTATTGAGCAATTATTCGACGATTGTTTAGCAAGAGTTTTGTTAATCAAAACAAGTATTGTCAAACAATCAAAATCTTGTATTCAAATCTTGTCGTTACATCCCAAAACTTTTTATTAACTTTCTTTCACAGAATTGTGAGAATTGTAAACAAACAAATGAGTTGCTGTTATATAAAGTCCTGAATATTTTTCTTATTAAAATTGTGAAAGTTAGATACTGATTTTTGAGTACATTGACAGGTACCTTTTGAAACTCTGTTCAATAAACTGAACATTTTGTCAACTTTGGACGACTTCATCATTTCTCAACAAAGAACCCAAAGCCAATGAAAATGATAAAATTTAACAACTCTTTCCATGCTATCTAATAAGTAAGAGTTCATATTAGGAACATATAATTACAATGAGAAAAAAAAAGTAAGATAGACTCGATACGAATAGGTAGTAATATCGCTTCAGAGGTTCTGTCCTGCGTCCCTCAGTTTAGTGAACAATCTTTCAACTTGGTTAAGTTATTGCAAATATTCAGTCTGTTATTTATAATATTGTTGGAACATGTAAGGTGAATTAGTAATATATTTATAGAGACCTCGGTTAAGAGGTAAAGTAGTTCTTGGTAATTCATATTTTCCTTGAGAGGCAACGGTTCACCACAGTAGCCCATAAATGAAAATTAGAAAAAGACATAAATAACCACGTTGTACTGCACAAAATACTCAAACGTTGTACAACTATGAATCTGAAATTATACCGGAGATTTTTTGCCATTAAAGGCTTTCTCCATTAACAGTGAAGTTTTTTGACATAGCTCTGGTAAAAATTTTATCTACATACGCCTAATTTTCTAGTTGTGCTATTGATAATATTCTACACTTTTTCTTGATAGATAGGAAATTCTGCATATATTGAGATTTTTCGTAAATACTTAAATATTTCTGTAGTCATTATACATGTGAACTCTGCGAGGTAGAAGATCTAGAGTTTTCGACCTATGTAATTTATATCTTGAAAACCGAAAACCGGTTATTTAGATTGTAACTTACTAAACATGAAGCATCGAGTCCTATTATGCGGTAGGTCGTATTATAGAAATTGTCACCAGAGGAATTGGTGATAAATGGGAGACACAGTTTTCATAGAAAACAAAGACTCCATAGGTAAATAGAAAAATGGTACTCCGGAGATCTCTTCGCAGAATGAGAAATTTGCAATAACATTGACATATTGATACAATGAGAATAGAAGAAAAAATACTTGCAGATAGAAATAAGTCATTAAGAAGTGGAAGGATTTATTTGGTATTTGGAAAACAGTCTGTTATTAATTCATTACTAGTTTGAAAATTTCCTCTATAAAAATCTCTAATAATAAATTATTTGAATTCAAAAATAGTGTCACGTAATTAAGCTTATATAGCCTTCTTCTACAGCAATGTTTATAATACCTGGCAAAATTTTTTAAAATTCTCACCGAAAATCAATACATGTTGGGATCCGTACCTGCAAAATGGCCTTTAGAAAAGAATCCTTGAAAACGATGATGGTTTTAATGAGAGAAGACAGCTATTTAGTGCGAAAACGAGAGTAGCCAAGTGAAGATGTTACACGACTTGTGTAATAGACCACATCGCAAAAAAAGTCATCCATGAAACATTAAAAATGTTGGAAGCTTCTCCGAAAATATTGCTTCAGATATCAGATCTATGCGCCCGAGACCACCTCTTTATCAAATCACATTTAAAATACGAAAACTTCTTTTTTATCATATTTTTATGTTCTTCTGTGTCCCCGTAACATACGTGTAAATAATTTTCTAAATATTTAATTTTTTCATTTATCGATAATGAATGTTGCTCGTTCATTTTATCGAAGAGGTATTTACGAGTCAACATTTTCAACCCCGAGCAGCCAGGTGAACCTATAACAATAAAAAAATAATATTAACACAAAAACATAAAATCCGATTTTTTCCTATTTTTGTCAAAAAAATTTCAAACTCGTTTATTTTTAAAACTAGCAAAAACTAGCAGCTGATTTTAAGCAGTTTTCTTTATAAGACTTTATACTATATAATGAAATCAAAAATGTAACTCGGAAAGGTGCGTAAGTAAAGTTTTTTTTTCAATTAAAGTTGAAAAATAAAGAAAAGACATTTCTAAAGAAGGGTATCATTGACGGCTCATTAAGTCATTTATTGACAATATATTTAATACAATTTTATATTAATTTAATAAAGGCTTACCTGTATTATTGGTATCCATCACTTAAACAAGCAAATATGACACGACACATAAAATATACGAAAAGGGCTTCGAGAACTTTCAGGTACAGTAAGTTCGACAATCAAGTTTCGACTAGTAATGCTCGCGCAGTCTAGGGATGTGGGTGGGGTTGGTTATTGTTCGTCAGGTAGTCTACTATTCCAGGAAAAAAATTGTTTGTCATTAGTCGATTATTGGAATTTCGACTTATGGCCGCCTAATTCCTAGAAATCTACTTATGTGCGACGGTTAAATGTTATTGAAATGCGCACTATAATATTTGGTGATAAAACAAATATTTGAATTATAAAACAAATGTACACAAACAAGAATTATCACATTACAACACTAGTCTGCAAAAAAATATTTTGCACGTCTTATCATTGTGCAAGATTTATATAGATGTGGTTCTTTTCAACAGAAACTTTGTTATAAAAAATATGTAACACGTATATATTTTTGTGAGGGTTTTAATCATTAGGACAAAATATTACATATTTGTTTTTATTTCACTTCGTAGATTTTGTTTATTTTCTAATGAAGTTTCGTGACGAATCGAACAACAAAAATCGGCAAGCATAGCTTCCGACTATTTTCCGTTGCGTTGCAGCACCTCTCAATGTGCGATATTTCCTGATGCAACCTTGTTCATCGAATACCGCTCGAAAATTTTCGGAATTAAACGAGTATCTAAGAAATTAATTTTAGGTGACTTGTTCTTTGATAATTTCTTTGTAGATTTAAGATTTATTTTTCATAATCTCTCGTATTTTGGACCCCACAAATATAGCCGCTTTTAATTTCCATGTAGCTGATTCGAGGATATTGAGAGCCTTTTTAAGCTTTAGACATGACTATTACAAAGTTTTTCATTGGATCCTCGTATTCTTGCTTACCAAATTCAATTGTTTTAATCTTGATCCGAAAAGCTAAGCTTTAGATTTTAAAGTCTCATATACTAAATAACATTCAAAACAAACTGATTAAGAAAATGAGATTTTGGATAAAATTGGAGAAGCTCAGAAATTATTCAATTGACTAACTTGCTGATATTATTTATTTATATATTCATTTTGATACTTTATTTTGATGATATTTTCATCATCATGCTACTGTTAATACGCAATGGAAGTACGGGATTGCTATCTTTGTAGATTTTTGTGTTTATTCACCACTTTCTTTGATTTTCCGCTTGGATGTCACACCTTTTTTTAGTCTGTATGACTATTAGATTTTCAATTTTGAAAACACACCAGTTCCTGTTGCATTTCTTGTTACAAGTCATCTGTGAATATTGAGATTTCTTTTACTTTCATGATGTATACCGCATCCTATTCTTCGCCGGTAGATACGTTTATTCTTATCCTTAATATGAAATCCGCTTTAGTGAATATATAGTCTGAGTTCTGAACTGATAGATCCTCTATTTCTTTTCCTCTTATTTGACCTCTGCAGGATAGTTGTATGTGTACAATTCTTCTGACTCCAACAGTTATTCTCTCTCAATCAAAGAGCTCTATTTGAGGCTACTCTTTTTATGAACAATTCTTCAGTTTGCACTCTCTTTAAGAACAATTTTTCAGTTTGCTGGTTTGGGATTGCTTCTGTACACTTGATTCACATTTTTTTAAAAATGAGGCTCTATAGCTGACGAATAGTTGGAACCTTCCATCATCTACGTCATTTGAGTTTTTGGCATTATATAACTGGCAAGTGAACTGTTTCATATTGTTAAATAGCTCTTGTAGCTGGTCCTCTGGTTTTCTTCGCCAACAGTAGCAAATCCTTGTTGATAGCCATAATTTGTTTAACAAAGTAAAAGGTTTTTTTCTTCCCTCTATTAAAGGATGTGGAATTAAAATCACACCCATTAAATACATGGAAGCGGATAACAATTCACTAAGTCATCTACAAATTTTAACTATGTCTATGTATCTTTCATTATTTCCTTCGACTATTTCCAATATGCATCCAAATATAAGATTGAGAATTCTTCAACTGTGCCATATTACCCACCATTATAATAATGGTATCAGAGGCTCTGATTGCAATAGTTTACTGTTCTGCGATACTACAAACATAATAGATATTTTTGTATCTGCCTATGAAATACAACTTATATTTTCAACAAGACTCGATTGTATCTTGTTATCAACGACGTTTTTATCTCAAAACTGTGAACGCTTTGTAACAAGTACTAGACTCAATCGAAAGTTTTGTATATAAAATATTATCATTTAGTCCACGGGCCCACATATAAGGGATTTCAGTGATTAATAACAGGCTGGAAGTTAATATACAGCTTCGCTTTTATAAGACTCACAACTTTTATCATTGTGCCAAATTTTGATAGTGGGAGGAAAAAGCGCGATAACGAGCGAAACAGCTTATAAAAATCAATACTTCCATGAAATCCTATAGAAAACTGAGAAATACTTGTAGCATACAAAGTGAGTGGTGCCTTCCGAATAACCCCCACCATCATGTCAGAATGATGTCTTGAAAGAATTTATCGATTATTTTGTGGCTTGTAAAAAATATATTTCCTATAAAAAATGCCTTGGCATACAAATGTTTGTGAAACCTACACTCGAAAGTTGTTAAGATTATGTTAATTTTTTTATTAATATGTGTATATCACGAAGAACTTATGATTATTCACTTAATTTTTAATCTAAATATCAAAGTGACCTACAAAAAAATGAATTTTCTTAGTTTACCTACAAAAACAAAAAATCGAAATGAATCAATATGATTGGAAGCTTCTTTTTTGCTTAAAAATTGCTCAGACAATAAAGTTTTTAAAGGCTCTTCTGGTTCGTCAAATAATGAAAGTGAAACTTCACCTCTGGAACAGCACATTCCAACAGTTGCATCTTTCCATTTGAATGCATCGCAATAGTGACAATAACAATCAAAGGATCATTATGATAGCAAATTAAGAATCATATTGAAACCTAGTACCATTAAATACCGACCAATAGGTACTACGACGGCGCTTCGTCTGCATTTCTGCATTATGAATTCTTCTAACCTGCGATTGTGCTGGCGTTTCTATCCCTCTGCCAGCAGCGTAGCCTTGTCTTTCTGAACGAAATCGTACCTGAAGAGGAGTTTCAGCTACTCTAAAAACACTTTGTCGCTCTGCTTACTGTTATCTTCTCATCTTTGCGTGAACCGCAAAGATTATTTATTTCGTACAACTTTCACTGCACGGGACTTTTGCTTCCGACGCATTTTTATAGAAGAACAGTATAAGAATTAAAACCAAAGAGTGAAATCTTAAATGAAGAATAGCATTTAACCACAAAAATGACACTTAACCTCAAAAATTCAAACAGTTCTATACTGCTACTAGTACATTTTAAACTATAGTCAATTGGATTGGATATTGACATGATGGTTATTAATACAGTGGAACGGGTTGGAGCTCCATTACTGAAATACTAGATAGCGTTTAAGGAGGTAAATTTTCAGATTTTTGACAAAAAATTGTTTTATATCTCGTAAAAAATATTTTTTTCAATAAAAAGTATCCCATGTTATTTCTAATCCCTCCAACAATATGTGTACAAAGTTTTATGATGATCGGTTAAGTAGTTGTCGCGTTAAAGCATATCAAACAAACTTATTTTCACTTTTATAATATTAGTAAGGATAGCCACTGGTTTCATTTGTATTAAACTGACGTTATAAAAATAGAAGCTTGTGTTCTTAACGTATTATCAGACCTTTAATAATTATTGAATTAAATAATGCATGAGAAAAATGAATCGTTACATCAGACTTGACAATGGACTTTGTGGTCGTTCAAACTAATAATTATTATTATTATTATTATTATCAATTAATACCTATCCATAACCCTCTGGCGTTTTATCAGTTGGACTCCTCATATCTGCATTGCACCATATACTGTTAATATACTGAGTTCGCCTCACTTGTTTTGTTGGTAGTAAATTTGAGGGTTTGTAGCCAACTATTTTTTTTAATTTCTCTCGACTTTCGTTCTCGAAACGATAATTTTCATTGAACATCTCGGCTCTACCTTTATTAACATCATTTTTCGTTTTTAAAAAATACATTCTGCACATATATTCTTCGATCTTTCTAAAATATCACTCGAAAACGATAAATTATTGCAAGGCGAATGTAGTAAATCAATAAATGCATCTTGAAAATTATTGTTTTTATTTAATTAATGTTAATAGGTCTCAATTCACGATAAAAAACAGAGCTGTAATCATTGCCTGTAAAAATCAAGCAAACTGCAGGAGATACCAATATTTTTGTATATTTCGTTTCTTGCTTGGGCATCGATTCACTATAACGTCAACGTCATTTCTCAGATACTTAAAATTAGCTCAATGTTATAACTAATATTTCGGATTCCGAACAGTGCACTTGAAAAAGAAAATTAGCATTAAGATGACAAATATGAAACATTATTTTTGTGTCTACTTCTTTGAAGAAACACTAGAGATTATAATCAACTGTTTTTTTTTTTATTTTCATATAACTTGTGACGTCGTAGGTATAGCAATTATCATAGTCGACTTTTAATAGTTTATTATTCAATATTGTAATATACTCGTCGCTTTGCTCACGTGATACTATATATATATATATATATATATATATATATATATATATATATATATATATATATAACCTCATCGTCCCAAGAGTCTGGCAAAACCACATCACTAAACTTATGCTTGAAATGAATTATAGCAATCAAGTAACTTCTGCACGAAGTATAAATTTCTTTTGTAAATTTTTTTATACTTTCTGTCTTTAGATGAAAATGTCCGCTCTTACTTAAAGAATTGCACAAAAAGTATTCATGATGACGACCACTTTACAGCTTCGAAAAGAGAGCTCGACTAAGCTTACATTGGACAATTTGAATTGTGTTTTTAAAAATAGTAGTTACAGATGATGCTTAAAGAAAGTTGATAGGGAATAGTGGCTCTTCAAATTTCAAAATAAGATTTTCCTTGCTTGACTATCCCTTAAAAAGGGTTTCCAAATGAACAATAAAATAAATTACAAATTAGTTCAATAGCTCAATCACTCGTTACAAGAAATTTCAACATGCAATTCACTTGTTTCTATTGCTGTAATTTTTATATAATTAAGTAATTTGGAAAATAATATTAATTCTAATAAAATAAGCTGTAACATTTTATAGGAATTTTCCATTACAGCAATTTCAAACGAAAATTATATCCGGGACATCAACATGAATTCAAGATTTAATTTGTCTTAATATTTTGAAAAGTTCGATTTAAATCAATCGCTTCTATTTTTTGTCTGCCAGTAGTTACATGGTGTTATACATTTGATTCTTAACAAAAAAATTGAAAAAATAAGTTGTTATTAATCAAAAAAAGATCGACACTACCTTAACAACATTCGAGTGTAGGTTTCAAAACCATTACTAAAACATTTGTATGCCAAAGCATTTTTTATGAAAAATATATTTTCTACAAGCCACGAAACAAAAATCAAATTGTTATTAATAATTTCATTCACCATTCTGACATGATAGAGGTGGGAGTCGCTCGGAAGGTACTCACTCTGTATGCCACAAAATTTTCTTAGTTTCCTAAAGTATTTTATCGAAATATTGATTTTAATAAGCTGACACTCATCAAATCGACGTGTTTCGCTCCTTATCGCGTTTTTTCTGGCCACTATAAAAATTTGGCGCAATGGTACAAGGTGGGTGTCTCGTCAAAACGAAGCTGTATATTAACTTTCAGCCTGTTATTAATCACTGAAATCCCTTATATGTGTGCCCGTGGACTATTTATATTATATAAAATATGAATTGTCGGTACTTTCTAACATTTTCCTATTGTCTCTTCCGAATATTTGAATAATTTCTCAGTTTCTACCTTAGCACAAAAAATACACTTTCCTCTTTCTCTTTCATTTAACATCCTATTAAATACCTATATTAGATAAATAATGGATAAATTAGTGAGATAAAACCAAATAACATGACGTAAATGAATTCACGAAACACGAGATATCTGTGTGAACTCATAAATAAATTGACACATGAGAAAAGTCGTTACATTGGAATTATAATAAGACCCTTTCGGGTAAAAACCTCACATTATTTGAATAGCAGTGATCATAAGAGAACATACGATAGGCTCGAATGAGTACAACTTTTATAGGATAAAGAAGAGAATACTCGTATCTAGCTATAGGAAATCTGTGCTTACTACCCGACCGGATAATATCTAAGATTTTATTATCTATTGATCTGTATCCGCCATGTAGACTTGTGCCGTGATAAATTTAGGTTATAAAGAGTATGAGGAATAAAATATATCAATGGCAGATTGGCAGAACCATTTTTAAAATTGTCTACCACAATATTAACCGCGCTATAATGGTCTGCCATTGTTATTTTCCGATAATAATATATTTTCAAATTTCAAAGCGGCAGACGTGACCAAATGGATTTAGAATTTACCAAAAATTGATACATGTCTTACCTGATCACGCGTCACGTCCACCACTTTGGGCTTAGTGAGTCCCCACTTCGTATATGATAGGTTAAAGGCCTCTATATACATAAATTCAGATCTAGTCAAATACATATACTATACCTAAAACATACAGATTTAAGTCCGTTACAATTAACTCTTATTCTAATAACCTTCCACTAATGTAGTAAAGCAATCACAATGTGGAAAGAATCAAATATAAACAAAAATGGATATCAAAAGAGAGTTATTGAGATCAAATAACAAAATAAAGATAAACAAATGTTATATCAATGATTTAATCCTATTAGTAATGTAAATGATATATCCTTCAATAGAAAAAATTCAATTCAATACTAAAATCTAGCAATAACACTAATGGAATTAATGAAATGAAACTTTCTCATGTATATTTCAAAAAGGAATAAATGAAACTTTCATCTTCTAAATTACTTCGAATTTTACAAATATTACAAACTTAACTATAAATGAAACCGATATTCAATTACAAAGTTTGCTTGAACAAAGTTTCCGATTTATAATTATAAATTGATGTATGTCAAAACATTACTAATCGAGAATAAACTTCTAGTATTTCGTAAGTAGCTGGAAATCTGTTCCAGACTTCTGAATTTTTTCATTCGAGTGGTTAATTTCAAGTCCACTACAAGTAAAATCCAAAGCTGTTGTTGAAAATATTTTTAAGGGATTTTTAAATGTAAATCACACATAAATAAGAGAAAATCTTTGTCAATTTGAATTATTTTATATTACATCCATTAAATAGAAATACTATCATATAGCGATGTCATTTTGAATGAAATGATTTTTTTACGGCAATTTTGATATATATTTGAAGAAAATTGTTGATGTTACACATATCGTAATGTTTGGAGATACCTACCACCTCGGTCAACGATTGGTCTTCTAATTTTGGTACATACTTTAAACTGATATCTCAATGAGCCAAAGTTCGAAAATCACGATATGGATAATGGATATATAAACCTGTTACCATCTTTTTAGTAAGATTGATGGGCCATACAGCTTAATACTCGTATAATTGGAAATCCTTTGGAGATCATCATTATCTTCAAAATATTATCAGATTCAATTTATCTAATCATAAAAGCTGGTTTATTATAACGGTCATCAAAGATTGCTTTGTGCTTTATATTCAATTGCAATTAGATGTGTTACCTTTAGAAAGATATAATTCCAATACCAATGTTATTCACAAAATCCGAATAGTATTGATATCGTTGGTGATTTCGAATTAGTTTCCTTGTCTTAAGCGTAACGAAATATGAGGTCGAAATTATTACAAAGAAAACCATCAAGGCGTACCACCAAACATCAAGGAAGACAATAACGACACACCTCTTGGTACGAAAGAGCTTAAGAAGAAGAAAAGGGGAGCCATAGACTTCAGGTTTGATAGCTGTAATGGAATTTTGATAGTGAAATGGAATGATAACAAAACAACCATTTTTCATAAGAAGAAGAACGCACGCCGATTCAACAGCCACAAGCAATTTACATAATTATAATTTATACATGGGAGGTGTTGATTACCATGAGAAGATTACTCAAAATGCATACTATATCTAGAGAAGAAAATGGTACTTATGTTTATTTACTAGAATTTAGATACGAGTCTTGTAAATTCATATATTTTATAGTCGTACATGTCAATCCTAAATAATTATGATTCCAAGAAAATACAACACTCTATATACAATTCGAGAGGCAATTGAAAAAAACACATGTGTTCAACCCTCCTATTAATGTTTCTCGTTGAGGATTTGTTGTAAGCTCATTAGTTCCTTCCTCTCTAGTGAATTTATTTTGATTTTGATTAATTATTTCCCAACAGGGAACATTGATATATTATTTCTTCGAAATCAGTTTTCTGGAAAGCTGATGGCCAGTGATTAAACTTCTATTTTGTTTCTAACATACTACTCGAAGCATTAATATATTTCACAGCAAAGAAATTTGTCGAGTGACCATTTTCTTATCAAGTAATCTTTCAACAGATTTTTATACCATATGTTAATGAAGAAGACCAACTTGCTAATATTTTGCTTTAGGCTTCATTGTAAAATGAGGTTCTGGGTCGTGAACTCATAAAATTCCATTCTGTGGTCATAATCACTTAATAATGTTATTATACAATAATATAAAGCTGTAATGCAGTTTTCAGATTTGATGTACAAGGAAATTTCTAAGAAACTCTGAGGTCCTCCAATAATCGTTCACAACTTGTCGTAATTCAGTTGCGATTTAGATACCTATCATTAATTTTAGAAACTAATTACTGATGACAATAGAAAACTCATGTGCTATGTACTTTACTCATTTTGTTCTCTGTTTTGCCGTTCTTGTTAAGTGTATGTGGGTCGTCTTTTAAAAGAGCAAATTCCCAGATGCCTTATTGCAATTAGAAGTGATCTTATTGAATGAATCCACTTGCTACAGCTATTTTTCCTCAACCTTGAAGTTTGGCGTATGTTTACTAGTATTCTGTCAACTCCCAGCTGAATATTGGAGTGCTTCCTTAAGTGTTTTGATATTCCTTTGGTAGTTTCTTCCTTGACTTTTCCTGATTTTTTTTTGGTCCAACTGTCGATAGATCTGCTGGGTACTGATATAAATGGATTTCATTGCTAAACTCAAATTTATCCTCAGTTAGGCTTGGAGTTTCTTACGATGACTCTTGACAGTTTATTCCCACGATATGGATAGTACATATAGCATAATAGGAATGAAAATAGTTCTGATGATATATATTGGTCTTCAGTTTTAGCTTGGATAGATCGTATTCCGATCAGTCATAACACTTGCCCTTCCGAATTCTTTGTCATGCCATCTAGATATAGACATGGTTAGGTTCAGTGAGCTCAGTGTGTGGACTAGGATGTTATTTGTAAGAAGTGTCGTCTACGTATAGGTCCAACAGGATCATGTATACATACCAATTCGAATCTGATTCTGTTGCGCTTATAAGGTAAAAAGTGACTTAAGTAAGATTTTGTAGTTATTATAAATTATATAGGAAGGTACGAATTTTGTACTCAAAGGAAGATTCCAAATATTCGATTCAATGTGTCTGTGTTTTTTCAATTTTGATCAGTGGGACTCATTTATTAATTTGTTTTATCGTTGAGTTATCTTTAGATCTATAGTTTCGATATTAACCTTCTGGAATCTCCTCCCCAGACTAAGCGGCCCAGCTAACAGGGGTAAGGTAGGCGCGGGTAAAGCAGAAAACTTCGCCAAGGAACCAGAAAGAACACCTCGTCTTAGCGTTTGTAGACCCTGGTGACCCACAATTTCCACAAAAAGGATTTGGTTTCATTTCCTCTACAGGGTCAAAGCAGCAAAATTACAGTAATGACAAATTGTTACGATGTTAACAACGTTTTTAAAATCATTCATTACAACTGCTAAGGACGCAACAGTTTTATTAGAGTCCTAAAATATCTTCTTTTCTCTTAACTTAAATATCTCGTCTTCGTACCAGGTTCGGTCGAATTATGAATTTGTATCTCATCTTATAACATCTAGTAGGGAATACAATTGTTTATATTATTTCCCTATATTAAAGATCAGTGCATAAACTAATTGAGTAGTGTCGCCTAATCTCAGTTTCTCATGTTAAGTTAAGCCATATTTGCACACTAGCAACTCTGTAGTTTGGCGGGATAAACCGCAAATATCTATTAACAGATTTGAATTTGAGTATTCTCTTTACGCTGGAAGAGTTAAAAATCCAGCATCGAAGTTTATTTTAATAAACAATATAACCTGAGTTTTCATCCCCTCTGTAACTGATTCATGCGAAAAGTGTGATGCATTAAATATTAAAATTAAAGCGGTTGACAATGATGAAAAAAAAACTTGAACAAGAAAAAACTTGCATTCACTCAAGGCAAATGCTGCAAGAGAAGGCTTGAAAAATATATAGAAACCTATAAAAATAATGAAGATGTATGTGTAATTTGCTTCGATCTTAGGAAAACACTTCCAACCTCTGTTATTATCTGAGGAATATGTTATTATGATCGTCAACTCTGGACATACTGCTTAGGTGTTCATAATATGGAAAATGGAGAAGTGTACATGTTTTTCTGGGATGAAACTATAACAATCAAAGGTCTCCAAGAAATAGCTTACTGTCTATTGTATTTCTTAAAAAATCTTGTAAAATGCAAACATCTTATAACGTACTCTGATCAATGTGGAGGGCAAAATAGGAATATCAAAACTGCTCTTTTCTGTCAATTTATTGTTTCCATTTCTACTGAATATTGTACTTATAAAATTGACTACAAATTTTTAGTGAGCGAACATTCATTCATGTCATGCGATCAGAATTTTGGATTAATGGACAAACAGAAACTTCTTCAAAAACATCTATGTATTTTTTTGCAAATCTCTAGAAAAAAAAATATTAAGAATCGTTAACTATGTGGAGGTAAAGGCAAAGTTGAAGATGTAATGGCTAATTTTTTGTGAAGTGCATCCTTTTAAATTTTATTTCAAGTATTCTAATAATAATGATATTCTTTTTCGTGAATTTAACCTTGAAAAGAGGAATTCTGTTATGATTGAAATATTTATATCCTATTACTCACACAATCACTGAAAAGTTGAAGAAGGAATCAATAGAGTTATTGTCTTACATTCAACATAATTTTTACAGCAATTTGAAAACATCTTCAATAGCTATTGATGAGATTTTCATTGATAACCTCGATGACCAAAATGATTGATTGTTTTTTTAATTTTTATTGTTGTATGGTTCAATAAAAATAAAGATATCAATAGTAATATTGATATTTGTTCCTGGTCAAAATGGCCTAATCTTATAAATTGATATCAGAGAAATCATAAACCATAATGCCAAAGTGCCCCAGCTCACCATAAGTAAATAAATATTACTCTTTTTTTTTCTAAAATAATTCTATATTAAAAGTAAATTGGCTAAAACAATAAAAAACTGAATCTGACGAATAAGTTTAAAAGATGCTATTTTATGAATATTAATTAATGATTTCTATGTCAATTTTTAAAACCATTGAATTTTCTGTTTTGCAATTATATAAATGTTTGATTATTAATATATTCACCAAACCATATTGATGTCATCAAAGGAAAATACGAGAATCATCATTATGGAATCTGAAACATCGCAATTGGAAATAGTAATCTCAAAACATGATGCTTGTGAATTTATTTCGAAGCAAATTAAAATTTTACTTGTAATGTAATATTTTTGGTTCGAGAAATATTAAAAACAACGAGAGTTTTAATGTTAAAATGAAATGGTTAGTATTTAAAAAAATAGGTATAAGACCAAAATTACTATGAAACGTCTCTTTATCGGCTTCTATAGAATAAATGTGGGCTTTGTGAAATAAATAATACTATTTAACCGATTTTGTCATTATATTCCATTTTCGAAGTTACTGTTAAATACTTGTATTGAAACTTGCACCGGGTGAAGATATTTCTGATGAAATTAGAAAAATGTTGATGGATTTATATTAAGTTCAAAATGCTTCCTAAATCACAGTTAATATATATACTATCCAAAAAATCATTAAATTATAAGAAAGTATGGGATTGGTGGCTCAAACGCCAATAACTGGAGGTTAATCAATCAATTTAACAGTTCTAGAGTATTATCAAGCAAAATCGTCAAAAGTAACTTGTCCCATAGCTCAGTTTTAAAGCTCAAAAAGTAAGCTTTATTATTCGAATTCTGAATCAGTATTTTATTAATGAAAGAGAACCACTCACTGACAATTAAGACATTTAGATGAAAAATAGAGGAGCGTGAGTTGAAAAGCACAGATTATGATCTCCGAACCAACAGAACTCTATTATTTGAAGTGGTGAAACCAATTTTTACACATACATAGGTGGTAATTGAAGTCGTCTCATAAAAAATAAAGGAGGAATATTTTAGAATGACAGTCTCAAACGTTCGGCTTCTGTTTCGAGGTTTCATGTCAGCCAATGAAGTGGTAAACTCGCGCTTCGTGGAATGTGTTATGAATACTGATCTTTACGTTAATGTACATCAAAATACATTGGCATCTCAATTTGATGATATGCGTTCAAATAATATGGTGTCGCTTGACATACGGCTATAAGTAAAAATTTATAGCTGAACACAAGTGACAGAAAGCAAAAGTTCAAAATTCGAACACGAGCGTTTAGCGCGAGTGACCGAAGAAATGAATGCTGGAATGGCTTTCTATTGGGAGTTTTCCATACTATTTTCTTCGTTTCGGCTTTTATTTACATTATTTCTCATAGAAAAATTATTGAAAATACAATAAAAATCATAATAATAATACGATATGTCCATTATCACCGATACACAGGTGACGAATAACATCGTGGTGGTTGAAATAAGAGCATCGCCAAACTGGAATTATCAAAAAATACTTTCGCCGACATCCATAAGGCTGCAATATTGAATGCTTGCCACACAGTGCGCAAGTTCATTATGTGAACAGAGCCTTTTGTATCCGGAATAGATTAATAATAATAATAAAAATAATAATAATAATAATGATAATAATAATCTTTATTCTCTCTATTTGGCCTCCTTTGGTCCCCTTTTCAATTTTCATATCTTCCTTATCCCCTGGCAGTAGGGTTAAAATGCAAAACAATTATGATGTATAATTTACGGAGTAAATGGGTAAATGGGTATTGTACCACCATAACCTATTGTCCCGTTCAGGATTTAGGTAGTGTTTCCTGCTCAAATAATGAGCTACAGACTCCCTCGGCTAGCGGCAATCGCAGCGTGACGATGAGTAGGGCTACTGCGATAATCAACACAAGAGATGAACACCACAGTCATTCTCCTCCACCGGCTCTTGCTGTTTCTACGATGAAGGAAGTCAATGTGCCTACGACCACGAAAGCCGGATTGCCTAGGAAGCGCATGAAATGGACCAGTGAGTTAACTGCACTCATTATGCACTCCTATTACAAAGCAAACAACATGGAGATCGATATGATCATCTATCAATACGCCATTCATCGTGATTTTGTTAAAAGGTACCCAGAATTGCAGAAGAATAGATGATCATCCCGTAGTACTAGATGCAAAAGGTACACACGGTGAAACACACACTGGCGAACATGAAAATATAATCACTAACAATCACAATCAGATTATACCCGATTTAGACAATACCGAACCAAACATCGTCAATAAATTTTCACTCGAAATGCACAAGGCATTAGCGGAATTTCAGGGCACAAATCCTATTCGTCGTCCAATATTACCTAAGTTGAGGACCAACAAAAACTCCAATAACATCATTGCAGGGGTCGATTCATTAATGGGAGGCATCTGCGCCGAGTACAATACGCTCGAGCGGCTTCATTCACTTATTTATTGTGGAGCTGTTGCAGTACTTCGTCTACACAATCAGCAAACATATGTGACAAATATCCGTACCAATAACACCACCAAAAAACCCTGGTGGCAACGCCGCCTGGAACGTTCCATCGATACCATTAGGAGTGGACGCCTAACTGAGTACAAGAATTGTGCATAACTCTCTAGACGCTTGAGAAACCACATCAAAAAAATTATTCAAGAAAATAGGTACTCACACACATCATCCAGAAAATTAACATTTGCGTGAGTATATTGATCTACTTCAGCAGAAGTTGAAAGCGGAGTCGAAACGTTTATCAAGATACATTAAGTGTACCAAGAAGAAGATACAGAATAATACTTTTCATAGCAACCAAAAAGTATTTTACAGAAAACTTGTAGGTACTCCCCATAAAAACACCAATCAACCTGTACCGACATTGGAAAAGTATTGTAGTAGAGACCTATCAAGTGCCTACTCACTTTATATAAAATACTTACAGCTTGTATCACTAACAGAATTTATAGGTACGTCGAGGAAAATAACATCTCAGCAGAGGAACAGAAAGGCTGCAGAAGAACAGCTTATCATGGACTCTGTGATACTTCTGCAAGATCACCAGAATATACACACTGCTTTCGTGGACAGAAAGCGTTTGATAGTGTACCTCATCTCTGGATTGTGGAGTTATTGCGGATTATAAAGTTCACCCAACTATTTTGAGCTTCCTTTCAACAACTATGAGGAAATGGCGAACGAATCTACATCTTCAAATCTCTCCAAATTCCCTCAGTAGTCACGAAATACCCATTCGTAGGGAAATATACCAGGACGACTCCCTGAGTCCGTTGTGGTTCTGCCTTGCAATGAATCCCCTATCTACCATGCTCAATGTTACAAAGTACGAATTCAACATTAAAGCGAACAGAGACACCAACTGTACCATCTCTCATCTTCTCTATATGGACGATATCAAGCTATACGCAGCAAATAAGCATCCAATCAATCACCTTCTTGATATAACACATCGATTCTCCAACGATATACATTTGGAGTTTGCACCGTCTAAGTACAAGACTCTACATATCGAGAAAGGTATTATCATGAACGGAGATGTGCAACTTCCCAACGGAGATATCGTACAGGCAATGGAAAACGGAGAAACCTACAAATACCTAGGATTTCAACAGGCTAAGCTACTTGACCACAAGCAGGAAAAAGCTAGAATCCAGGACAATACACCAAAAAAGTGAAGTCACTTATGTAATCCGAATTAAATGCAGGCAACTTAGTCCAGGCAATCAAAACCTATGTCGTACCTTACCATAATATTTATTGAGAAAAGCACCTAATGAACATTCAAAAAGAAATCAATTTACTTGTTTGATATTCTATAAATTGCAAATATGAAGAAGCACTTATATTGATGAAAAAAATAATATCTGGGAATAAAAGTGGCCGTGTCACTGTGTTTTAAGATATAAATTTTTCGTGCGTTGACGCCTCTGATTTATATTGGAAAATATCAAAAAGATCTAATATTCCATTCAGCTCACCGAAATGGATATCTATTAAAAGAAACGAAATACGAGCTTTTCGTGACATGACGGAAAATGATATAATCTTTGTTTCCCCCCTATTCACAATGGAAAATACTGTCTACGCCGAGACTTTTATTGAATTGTGTGAAAGTTTCATTATTACCTACATAGCCATAAGTAAGTTATATTTGATCTCCTGCCTGATCACACTTTTAATTATTAATTTCGAAGCTTTGAGAACAACTCATAATAAAAGTTTTTTACCAACGTGATCAGTCATGCTTATCGGAAAATGAAGTGAAATCATTTTGATACGGTTAATTACAAAGATATGAAAAAAGCCATTTTATAGCATCAGAATTTTAGATAGTTTCACCTCTTATTCTTGATACAGAATCTGAAACCAGTCCCAAATAAAATCAAAGAAAAACAAACTCAGATAGTTCGACCTCCTTATAAAAATTAGAGAAGAACGATTAATACGAAAAATGCTTAAGCTCGAACATAAAAAAGCAACAAAGAAAGACCAAGAAGGAGGTAGATATAAGAAATGGGGATCGCAAGGATGCAATGAGGAGTAAATTGGCAGGAAATGAAACAAAAGATGCAGGATATGAACGAATGGAAACGTGATAAAAGAAAGAAAGACAGAAAGCAATAACTTAACTGAAACAAACGTTACACCTGAAAAGGTAGAAATTTATCTGGATTACTTCTTATTCACTTACTTACCTATCCGCAACTTCGATATATGCAGAGAGGTGATATTTCTCCATTTAATTCTATCTATTGCGTCCTGTGTATCCCGTCTCCAGTTCAGTCCTCTGTTTTCAAAGTTTTTTTTCTTCATTACACATTTTTTGCTTCTATTCGTTGGTTAGCACCCAGGATTCGCAGACATAGATCAGCATTGGTAGTAGTACTGATTGTTTTCTTGTATTTACACTTTTGTTTCTTCCGGTTTATTTGTTATTTTCATTATTTCTATCTTTCGTATGTTAATCTGCAGTACGTATTGCTCGATTTCATTACCCCACTTCTGTATTCTATTTTGTAGCTAATTACGTTAGTAAACATTGTTTATTAAGCTTTATTGTATAACGCCGATGAGGCACTTTGTGAAACATATAAATATAATAAACTTGTTTTTTAAAAATGTCTTCTGGAAGTTCAGTAACGTAATTAGCTCTTCTTTTGTGTTAGCGAATGTCAGTCGTTCGCATACATTGGTTCATTTATGTAGACTGATTTCATTCTGTTGTATCCTATATGTGTTTATTTCATTCTTTGTTCACTTTCTTAATAGATAAGTTCAGTTCTATTAAAACCGATCTCGGTACAAAACAGGAGGAACTTTTATTTCAGATATGGCGGCAATATGTATCACCCATTTCAAGGAATTGTCCACAGCAATGTATTTTTATATGATAAAACTTTAGCTTTAGAACATTGCGACAGAGAAGATTAGAATCGCCTCATGGTTTAAAGGTGATAAAGTCACTAGATATGGTCCTATGAAGCGCCGTGAGATCAGAGCTGCTCCAAGAGAAACTAGTATCGTCTGCAAATAGACACATTTTACCACTGATGTCTAGATAGGCGATGTCGTTTATAAGCAGAAAAACCAAATTAGGGCCTATTACTGAGCCTTGGGTGACTCCACATTTTATTGGCTTACAAGAATACATCGTTTTATCAACCCTTATAAGCTGACTTCTGTTGGTAAGTTACAGAAAACATTCAGTCATTCCATTGAGCCTACAATAATGTATACTAAATTAGGTTGGAGTAATTGTTTCGTTTCAATTTGTTATTTTGATCAATTTTATTTACCTGCATTTTTGAAAAAATGGTTCTCTGGGAACATATCAATCATTAGCTAAAATATTGTTGTTTATGATTAAATATCATAGTTCCCATAGATCCATACACCATTCACTTAAGTAAGCATTACTTTTTGTGAGTACCGACTAAAGAATAATTCACTGGTAGATAACAAAAAATGTTTTTACTATAGAAAACTATAGAAGAGTAGAAATCACCTATCATGACTGTATTTGGTTCCCATTTTCCGTTGTTCAGATATCTTGGTAGAACCTCTCAGCCTGCGCAAATAGGAATTTGGAAGTTCATTATCTAATTTTTGCCTGATTTAGCCCAGCTGCCAGAGGCCAAAGAAGTAGGTTATAAACCAAAAAGATGAATTTCTATTACAAGTACATTGAAGTATATTAGTTGATGGAAGAAAAACTTTAGAGGTATATTGAATTCTGAAAGTCAGAAAAACATTTAAAAATCATTTTCATTTTCAAAATTTCCAAAATTTGCTAAAGATGAAAAAATAGTACATTGTAGAGTAAGTTTTTTACAATAAAAAAGATCTTATGCACTTATTCTTTCATCTCGCACGAAAAAGACGCTGCGTGAGTCCGAATTCCGCCTAGTACAGCCGCATATATATATATATATATATATATATATATATATATATATATATATATATATATATATATATATGATGTAGGACAACTATAGAATTAAAATCCTCACACATAAGAATAATGCGAATATTTTTTTATGACATTGCAAATAAGCTCAAAATTCGCAATGCCTTGCCATCAACAATTTATGGTTTGCCAAAGCTTCATTAAGAAATATATCACTAAGAACAATAATTTCATGAGTCCAATTACCTTTCACCTCTTTCGAAATATTTTTTCACCATTTTGATAGAAATTGTTAATATTAACAAGCACTATATAAAAGACATTTTCCATTTTGGAGAAAAAATAAAAAATATACAAATCCTAGACAATTGTATATTAATGGGCCATCCTTCTATTTGTTTAAAAATTTGATTTTCATATCTAGAAGAATGTCAGTATATTCTATGATATCATTTTTTTGGGTTTCCACAATTATTTTTGAAGCTATGGAAATGGCCATATTTGTGTACAGAGAAACCACCTCCACAGAAATTAATATATACTCGTCCAGGATTTTTTTTAAGTGGAGAGTATCTCTTATACAGTGCTTGTTCATATTAGCGATTTTTCTCAAAATACTAGATAAATATTTCAAAAGAGTAGTGAAAGGTAATTGAACACATGAAATATTTGTCTTAGTGGTTTAATTTCTTTATGAAGCTTTAGCTAACCATAAATTTTTGGAGGCGAGACAAGAGTTTTGAGTTTATTTGCAATGTCTGGAGATATGCATTCATTTTTTCCCATGAATTTATAAGCTCATTATTATTTTCCTGGCACTGACTTGTTAGATATGATTTCAATAGTTAATGGGTTCTTTTTTCATTCAGTAGATTACTCATTTTTATCATATTCTCAGGATTACATTAAAGAAGTTAGTTTTGTCAACGACCACCAAAAGACACTTTAGAAGAGATATTACAACTGGCAAACCTTTCTCTTTGTCTTCGTCGAACACACTTATGACCATCTGGAGCTTTAAGGCTAACTCTGGTTTCATCGGAGAACAGAGCTCGTGTCCAATCATAGATTGTCCAATTATGCTGTAATCTTGCAAAATTTAATCTATTAAATTTGTGTTCTCTGTTGAGCAAGAGTTTTTTAGCTGGTCTTCTGTTGTTTAAGCCTACTTCATGTAACCGTTAGAGATAATATAGCAATCAATAATATCCAAAACGGTCATAAATTTGATAAGTGCATCGTTTTCGCCTTTATTCTGGTCTTGGATAGTACAAACCCATGTCTTCATTCAGGAGAGTCGATTCTCGCACTACCTTCCCCGTTGACAAATTTCTCTAAAATCTATGACATCAAAATAATAAATATCCTCACACATAAGAAGAACACAAATATTTTTTCACTTGATTATTTACATTATAAGTTAGGTCAATTTCTTTGACAATAAAAAAATTTAGGTTTATTAATTTTACTTCGAAAAGTTGAAAATCGAATCACTGGGCGTGTTTTTAAACGAAGTAAAATTGTTAAACCAAAAATTTTATGGTCGAAGAAAGAGACCTTACCAATAATTATTCATTTAAAAAAATATTCACATTATTCTTATGTTCTTATTCAGCAATAAGTGAAAATAAATAAAAAAACACTTGCAAGACTTTCATAGAAATGGCAGGAGTAGCAAATCCATAAGTAAACAAAGAGGAGTCCACGTTCATTGAAATGATGCATCGCAAAACGCATGAAAAGAAGACAAATTTAGAGTAGAATTATACGCGCAGAAAATAATTGAACTCGAGGAAGTCAATAGTTATGTCTATCTTTGAACACTCATCAAAGAACAATCAAACAATGGCGATGAAGAAGAAAACGTAGGAGCAATGTTAACTCGAGCAAGCAAACAGGCAGAAATAATAAACAAGATACTAATCCCAAAAAACATATCACATAAAATTGAGCTACATCTGTATCAGACACGGCAATTTTATTTCTCATTATCGGCAGCTATGAGTCGATTGATTGACTTCAGTTTGAATTTAAAATTTCGAAATAAATATCAAATACAAGAGCATGGAAACTAATTAAACGGTACCCATCTCTCTATGCAATTGATCATTAGAGATCTCTAAGTTAGGTGACTAATGCACTCTCATCATAACAACACGTTTCTACTTTCTATGGCATTTTTTATTGTATTTCCAACCTATCTTTCTAAAATGTATATCGATTCAAAGAAATCACCACTATGTGATATTAATAAGTTAGCAACATGGAGTGGAACGTAATTTTGGAACTATAAATCTATTGCTGGAATAATATGGATATATGTAGGAAAAAATAATAGAGATTATTAGGTGAGTCAATTTGAACAAAAACTGCTAGGTGGAGGTCATTGAGTACATTTTACAAATCTCAAAATTCGCACATCATTTCACAGACGTTCCTATCTTGAGAAATTCTCAAAAATAAATTATGTTTTCATCTAGTTTGAAGATTGAAGTACACCTCGACGGTTTCTTATCGTTAAGTCATACATTTCCACTCTCAAAAAGCTCATAAAACTTGTAAACAAACTCCAAAGCTGCTACATTATCATCATAAACAAATTTTAACATTTGTGAACCTCTTTAGTACCACAAACACATGATCGTTAAAGAAACTATATCTTTAACGAATCTATAGAAGAAACAGACTGCCAGCTGATATAAGCTACCAATCAACATATAGGAAGGAATAATTGTGATCATATTTTAGTAACAATCAAATGGAATGGAGAATTCTGTTATTATAATATTCTTCGGATAACATAATCAAATTGACTAAAATCAACTAACTTCTAGATTTACATCTAAAGTCTGGACATTTTGCATGATATATGATTATGGTTTATTATATCCTTAAAAATAGATTTCTGGAAACGTCTCTGACTTTCCAAACTACTTTATAGGCATAACATGCGTGACGGTTACACGTCATAAGTGGGATTCTGAAAAGCCTTTAAGCAGAAAAACGAGGAAACTCTTGACTTGACGCCTTCTTCTCGATTTTTCTTATATATCGGGAATCAAGCAATACGATATAAAGAAGGAAACACTCGGATAGCTGTAATAGGCACCTGCCAAGTTAAAGGAAAAAGTATACTCACATAAAAGACTTTGAATATTTTCCCACGCAGTAATGCTGACGAATATGTAATAAAAAATGGAGAAACTGATATTTGGAAAAACTTTATTGAGGGTGAAGACGAAAAAACAGTTTTGTCAATGGAAATATTTGAGTAAATAAGAAATTTTATGAAATAGGAACGTTGCTAAACCCTATTTTATTTTGTTGACTGGTTGTATTCATCGATTGATTGTTAAATGGGCAGTGAAAAAAAATTTGGAATTCCAATGTTGCAGTGGAATGTTTTCGTCAGTTTTATTATTCTTTAAGGGTCGTCGAATAACAGCTAATTTAATCAATCTCAAAAAATTACAACTTGAGCAACAACACATTTGAAGAAGCACGTCAAGATCATATCACTACACCTCACAAAACTTATATAGTATGTCTGATAATTAGCAATGAGACTGACTTTTTTGCCACGTGGAATAACCAAACTTGTACCGCGTAATATGGTAATTTATCTATATATTTTTTCCAGTTGCATAAGAATATTATTTGTCTTAACGGTTTTTTTATACAAGTGTGTTAATGGTCGTAGTCGCAAAAATGGAAATCTCGAGCATCTCATCGCGATCATATTTTGTGGAAAATTTGGCGATTCGACGACTATAACTTAAATTATTCCAAAATTTTGCGATAAAAAAGCACGCAAAACTTGATCAGAGAAAACAGAAGAGCAAAATGATTATAGGGCAGACTAATCGGAAAAGGATTATTGTTCGCTGCTCAATTGCATTATCATGGACAATGAAAGTTGTTTTTACCAGTAACATCCAGAATTAACCAGAATTAGCCAGAGCTAACAGTGGCTATCACCAAATGATCCAGCATCAAAAATCAAGTCGTGGAGTTCGTTCCACCTGGGCAGATTTCCTTAATAGACTTTTAAAAAGGGGTTAACGTGCTAGCCTAGTGAACCCAAAAATTGGAACCTACATTGCAAAAAATTTCCATACTGCTGAACATTGAGTGAGATAAAGATTACAGCTTCAAAAAAGATTCCAGTGCCACCACGACCACCATGTTCGGCGGATTTCTCTCTCAATATACAAATTAAGTAAGCTTTTAATAATATTTTTTCCTAAGCTTGATACCTTCTTCAGACATTTTTCTGCAACTTCATATGCTCTTTCCATTGTTTATATACTACCTCTAGCATTGTTTTTATTTTTATTTGAGATAATTTGATTGAAAAATACGAATTATTTGCGAACTCAACGGATCAGATTGGTCATATTCTCATATTAAATACATGTTAAGATGCTGGATTTATTTGAGGATGGTTTGAACATTGTCTTCATCTATTCTACATAACTGTCACCAATGAGCTCACATGATCTGTCTCATACTAAAAGAGGATCTAGTGACATGTTTAAGTGATGATTCAGTTGACTTCTAAAAAAACGCTCATCTTTGTATAATTTATTTAAGTCTAATATTCAGGTCAATAGTCTTCTGGTAGTCATGATTGAATATTCGCAGATCAATTCTAAGAGGGTTTCACCATTTCGCGGATACAATAAACTTCTTTTCAATTAATTGGGCTCTATTTTGTTGACTATCTTAATCTTATCTCGTTTCTGCATGACATTGGTCATTCAATTTATACATCCAATAATTTCGAATTCAAGAAACCCTTAGACACCTACCAAGGACTGTCCAATATTACATTCGAATTTATAACTAGCCATTAAGAAGGACAAAATTCTGAGTATAAGGTATAACCGGAAGCGCGTTCTATTTCACATTCACCGTATTCCTCATAAGACGGGTTTTTTCAAACCTCTGTCCTTTTTTTAAGTTCAAATTGATGATCTCTATCTGTTTAACTAGAGTGATTCATAAACATTAATTCCATGCGTTCAAAGTTGTGTAGAGATAGATCAAATTTATTTGATGATCCATATGAAAGATAATAGACTCATATTTTTTTCCGGCAACAAATCTACGTTAATTTTGCAAATTCATGCATAATGTGATGCTCAGTGCCGTTGTTATTTTCAAACAAATTTTCTTAAATCTTAAATCGACAATTTCCTGTCACTAAAACATATTATATAGTCGTATTGGTATCATATTTTCTTCATCATATCAACACCAATCAGAACCAACATTTCCTAGCAGACGCTATCTAGCAGAGATTTATTTCCTGTATTCGTCAAGGTTGAAGCCAGGAAAGCTGTTGTTTTTTAAGAACAGCACACTTTATTTTTGAAATAATAAATTTTCAGAAGTAAATCATTTATTTTGATACATAGCACACGCGTCGTACAACATATATATTTGCCAATTGAAGTGAAGATGAGAAACGATACAATATTTGGCAACTATTTCAGAACAATAATGAAAAAAATCGCACCAGTTGTAGGGGAAGCATCCAAATTTAAACAGATAAACAAAATGTGACTGTTTAAAACCAACCTCAAAGTATTCGTTTTTCTGTTTACGATATAAATATTTATGCAGTGACTGGCATAAGACATAAATTGAAAAAATTTAGGGTAGTTGTGGACCAATAGTACCCACATATTAGTTAACCCTTATCCGGATAGTCTGCGCTAGTAACGTAAACGGATAGTTTGAGTCCGTTGGACTCAACGCGCTAAAACGCAGTATTTGATGAGAGTTCACTTCAGATATTGTATGCCTATTGATTATTCATATGCTATATTAATAAAAGTCAATGGTAATGCAATGAAAAATTTAATAAGATAACACTAACTTTATAATACTAGGTACAAAGAATTAGACGTATGCCCAAGAGAAAATTATAATGTTTCTGAACAACAAAAACAAGTTCGTTTGATATGAGAATGTTCGCTTCAAATGCTTTTCTTGCAACTGCAAATTTGTTTCTGCATTCTACCTTTTTTGGGCGGACACATATGACACCTTTTTTACGAGGCGGTGAAGACTCTACACACCTTGATGTATTTGGTTGGTCTTGCGTTTCTGGCAAAAATCGCTTCATGGTTGCTTTGATTTCCTTTGTTAGTCCAAAACTTTTTCTTCTGCGTATTTGGGGTATTATTAGTCCTTAGAAATAGGCGTCTTTTATCGTTATTCGGAGAATTCCATTCAGAATGTAGGTTTGTCCATATCACATAACTTGCTATCCCAACCACATCTAACATATTCATAAAAAATGCGAAAGGCCAACGGTTTGTGCGTCTTTTATACATGTATTCGTGAAACACCTGGTCTAATGTGTCCACGCCGCCTTTGGTTTTGTTATATTCTAGAATGATTCGAGGTTTATTTTTCATATCACTGAGTTCTTTGTCGTCAACAAAATTGCGCTCGAGGTTTTGGTACGTACGATACCAGAGTTGCTTTCTTGCTAAACCCAAAAATAGACGATTCTACTTCATGATCCTTATGTGGTTGAAATTGTTGGGTTCTTTTTTACTGTTCCTATCATAGTGAGTCCATTTGAAAGCAAACTATATGCTAACGATGAATCAGTAAAATAATTGTCGAATGTCACGTTTCTGTTTGTTTTCTGGTAGGGCTCAGTCAGTGACTCAACCACTTTTTTCCCAGTCCATGTGTAATAGTGTTGCCTTCTTTTCCGTAATAAGGAATACCGTTTAGTGGATAAGAAGTATCCGAATCACATATCCACCAGTAAGGAACTAATTGTTTATCGACGGTTTGATTGACACACGGCAAATATTAATTTTTCAAATTTTTATTTATTTCATTCCATATGTCGCGGATTACGGCGAGCTTGTCACGGCATTGAGATCTGGTTTCTTTATTATCACATCTTATAAAGCGTAAAAGAGATTTGAATTTATTCAAGCCCATGGTTGCTCGAAAGATTGGCAGCCCATAAAGAGGATTCCATAAAACATCATGTGTTTCAAATTTCAAATGACTGGCAGTGAACAACAGTACCAAAAATGCATACATCTCTATCTTATCACAACATTTTCATTTTGCATCTCGGGATAAGATGCGAGTTGCTTCAGAATTTGTAAAATTGACTATATTTTCGACGACTTCATTTGTCATATACAAGTAAAAACAGTCAACTGGTTCTTCTAAAAGTTTACCTGGTGGAAGACGCACCCAGTACAATCAGGTTCACGTGACCACTCCGTTCCGACTTTACCAGTAAAAACTAGTGATGGTATTTCATTAGTCACATTCTCAATTCCTTCATTGTCGTCGTCTGATTCAGATTCCCAGTCAGAATAATTGATGTCATAGGGTTCGTCATCGACATCAGACAAATTTTCAATAATTTCTTGAAGTTCTGTGTCAGACAGCCCCTTATTGCTCACTATCCAAAGATTTGTAAATATTCAACTACAATAATAAAAATTTTATTTACCAGAACTGTGTAGAATATATGACTTACCAGGATATAATAATTTAAAAGAGACTAATTCAGATAAACTCGAAAGAACAGCGGTTTGAAAGCAGATGCAAAGTAACACTAACTAACACGATGTAACAAGTTATGCTAAAAATAGTATGACGGATGCATTATGGCACAGGGAGTCTGCCGGGATCATACTGCCCGGTTGTGTCTGAAAAACAACTAATAATTTTCTTATGCTTACAAAAAATTTTATTTTTATTTTATCATCAGGTATATGTACCAACCATGATTATGAACAGAGTCACGGAAGGAATTTAGAATGAGACAAAAACTGAAGAAGATATTTAAAAAAACTTTGCTCATCTATTGGACTCAACTCGACCGGACAACGGTTAACCTGACAGAGGAAATACAAACACCAACGGGTATCCGACAGGGAGACTCCTTAAGCCGCAACTGTTTATCCTGATAATGGACGAAATAATAAATCATGTCAAGAATACAGCAACAGGATATTCACTTACAACGGACACAATAAAAGTAATCTGTTATGTCTATGACGCTGTAATTGTGGCAGAGAGCGAAGATGACTTACAGCAGCTTCTATATTCATTCTACGTAAAAGCTAAACATGCAATTATTCACTGCAAAAACTGAAACCCTTGTCATCTCTAAATGCCAATGAGGTGCAAACTCGCCCTAGAAAATAAAACCATAGAACAGGTAATGTCATTTGACTACCTAGGCACACAAATCAGCGCAGACCAGAACAGAATAAATGAAGTAAAAGGACAAGCATACAAAGCCAGTCGAATATCAGGCGCACTCCGGGACATTATCTGGAATAATACCAGTATGATGAAAATAGCAGACGTTAAAATATACAAAACCTGCTTCAGACCCATATTGACATACGCTATAGAAACAAGAGCGGACAACAAAAGAACTAAAAACATCATTCGAACAACAGACATGAAAATACTCAGAAACAAATGCGGGTACACACTAAGAGACAGAAAGACAAACACAGACATAAGACACGAATGTGAGGTGGAAGACATAGTTAGATGGGGACGTAAAGGTGAAAGAGCTTGGAACGAACACGTGGACCGGATGACCAGAAAAAGATTAGTAAAGATCACTCGAGACGATAAACCAGTGGCACGATGACCATTAGGAAGACCTCCAAAAAGATGGATGGATTCATGGATATCAACATCTCAATATCAACAAGGATGAAAAGCTGGAAACTACAGACCTAAGGCTTACAATACGTTGAAGAAGAAGAAGTGGACCAATTGTTTTGTCAACCACTCGCTTTACCAGTGTTACGCGTCGACCGCCCTTGGCGCCCATTCATATATTCCGTTAAAGGCATTGCGCCTAGCAGTAATTTCTCTCTTTCTATATCATTTGACTATTGACTTTTGCGATTGAAACAACATCGTTCTTAGTTCTGCTATTTTGTGATTTTTAACTTACGAAGCAAGTTTAAAACGAACAACAAAAGTAATTTAGGTAATCTTTACCGTAAAATATATAATATTAAGCCACTAAACAAAACTATCAACAAGAATGTCAAAAATCCAAACGAAAACAAAATGGCTGCTATGGCAGTTATAAATAATTTGAAGAAGTAACTTCAAAGTTCATGGAATCAAGTTTATATCTTCAATTAATACAATTCTACTAATATTTTGTGTTTTACTAATTTTTTCAATTAATATAATTAATGGCTTTTTGTTTTGTTAATTGTTTGATTTGGTGTTGATTTAATTAAAAAATAATTTAAATGAAAATAAATCTGATTTTGGTATCGCTGTTTCTATTCAATAATTACTAAATGTAATTTGCAAAATATGTGACGCCACACTAGGGAAGTCTCACAAATGTGGCCAGTTGTAACAAAGATGGGAGAAGGGGCAAAAAAATCATGAAATTCGTGTGATGTAGTTTATGGATGACACTTTACTACGCTTGCCTGGTAGTGTACATCAAAATGTGATATATGAATGAAAAAAATTTCTGAATTAAAAACAGAACTTCAACCGTTTCAGCAGTTTTCATTTAAATGAATGACGATAATAATTGATTTTTTCTCTATATATGAAAAATAAGGTTAATATAAGGCTGAAAATAACTTTTGTTTTGTAAATATTATTGCACATTTCAAACTCTCAATGCAGTATTAGTTTTTCAAATTAGTTGAGAAACTGATAATTTTATTTTTATAGTATTTTAACAGCAATTTTGAATACATTTCTCAATAATATCATCAAATAATACTTTGCTCATACGTATAATGTAATATTCTTACAAAATAAACTAATTTTCCATATTATATTTGAGCAAAATTCTCATATGTTCATGAACTAATTCTAATTTCTGAAGCGTTACAGGAATCGGAAGAAAAAGAAGATAGAAAAAGAATTTATTTTGTACAATAGTACATATTGCTTTTGTCGCTAGTTCCAATCGAGCATTGTGGCTTCTCTTGTATGTCAAGCAGTGTTGCTGCATGGGTATTCACCTATTCCTTAATATAAATCACCTAAAATTTTAGAGCAGCCATATCATCTATTACACACCTCCAGCTGTTTTTCATGAATGACTACTTTTCCTCTCACTACCTCTAATTCTATTTTCAAAGGTTAGTAGTTTTCCTTCATCGCAAATATAGGTCTCCTTTCCAAAGCGTCTCTGCTCTTCCTGCTTTCTCGCTTGTTTTTTTCGGCGTGGTTTCATGTTTTGTCGACGCTCCCTATCCTTGTGTTTGCAGACCACTAATCTCCTCTTGCAGTGTAATCGGCATTATTTTCAAGACTTGTGGCACCCACGCTGGGCGTGGAGTGGTTCCATCATCGTATAGAAGTTGAAACAGCTGAAAAAAGTCAAAATTTCTTAAGCTATACAACATTCACAATATTGTCCAAACTTTACAAACTGTCTGGTATATACTGGCTTTAATTGTTCAATTGAGACTTACTGCCTACATGTCGCTAAAGGCGAATATTCTGGACTGATAGCGAAATGTTCAAATTTTTAATCACAAAAATTATAGGTTCATATATTCAAGATATGGCGCCAGGCACATCCATTGCACAAAAAAAGTGTTGTGGCACTGGTGGTGCTACTTATTTACTAGACCAGCAGTTCAAAGTAGGACCTATACTATACTATAGAATTATATGGATGACTTCCATATACAATTTTTTTAGTTCAAACCCAAGAATAAACGGTACCAAATGTCTTTACAAAATTTATTTTCTTTTAAGTGGTGGAACAATTGTTTTTTGTGATTTTTAAATTGGGTTGATCATATTTTATTGTACATTCCGAACATACATACATTAAGTCTCCAAATTCTTAGTTCGACAAGTTAATTCAATTTGTTTCTTATCTATAGCGTTTTCTACATCAACTTCTGCAGTATTTATTTGCAAATACCGACAATATCGATGCGGTACAGAAAATACGCTTAGGTAGAAAAGCCGACTTTTCCGAGTAACATGTAGTTTCAAACATCGATATATCCATGTTAATCGCTAGGAATGAATGAGTTACATTGTATACCGTAATTAGTATCAGCTCGCACGTTACATTATTTGGTTTTAGTTGTTTGGCATATGTTTTGGTAAAAGCACGTTGTAAGAGGGAAAATATTCCTCTATTATACAGGAATTTTCTAAGGCTTTCGATTATGTAAATCATAATGTTTGAATCAGCAAATTGCATTACAGGAGTTTCAGGGGAGTACCTCTTGCATGGTCTAAGTCAAACCTTACCAACTGAAGTCTGCTTGCAAAGGTTATTACAACTATGTATTCTTGCAATGTGCAGTGCCTCAACGCTCAATACTAGGCCCTATTTTATTTTTTCTGTTTATCAATGGCATTGCCTATCTAGACATCAGCAGTAAATTATGTCTTTTTGCGAACGATACTCTTGGAACAACCCTGATATCACAGTGCTACATAGAACCATATCTAGTGACCTAATCGCCTTAAAACCATAATTCAATCCTAATTTTCTGTGGCTCATTGTTTCTAAAACAAAGTTTTTATCATATAAAAAGACGTTGCAGCTTTTTGTACTAAATAATACCACCATTGACGTTATGGATCTACAAAATGCTCAGGGCTTATTGTAGACAATTGTTCGAAATAGGAGTTACATATAGCCGCTTTATTTGCCTGTTTTGCACTAAGATCAGTTTCCAAAGAACTAAACTTATGAACAACACTTGATTATGCCCCTTTTGAGGCGCACCTCTGATATGCACTACCTTTCTGAGGCATGTGTTGTGCAACTCAATTTGAGCGCATCTTTATACTACAGAAGAGAGCTGCTAGATATTTACTCAAACTAAACAGTAGGACTCTCTGCCAGGACTTTTATAGAAAATTCACAATATTGACTCTTCACTCCTTATTCATCTTTGATTTTGTTACTATACACGCGGAGCACGGTCTTCATCCACCCACGTTCAGAATTAGTTAACGGCTTTATACTGTACAATGCGAAAAAATGTACAATCATTTGCCAATTGGAATCAAACCTATGACGTCTTTTATCGCATTTCTCAAGAAATTGAAGACAAAAGTACCTCTATACTGTAAACGACTTGTATTCCAACACTAATAATGGATTAATATGAACACTGATTTTTACTACAAGTTTACATACAATGTATACATGTAATGTATATTACAAATTTTTACATATACATTTTAAAAAGTAATATCGTTATTCATTGTAGTTTTTTTGTGTAGACTGTATATTTAGTTATTTCATTTGTTTTATCTTAATTTAGTTATTTTTGGGTTTGTTCTTCAGTTATTCACAAGCTTTTATCTACAAATTGTGAACAATTCTTTGACAACAAAACATTTTCAAAATCAAAGTTATATTTATATCGTTTTCACTAAAATGCGTTTCAATGAATATTTTCAAAATCTACAGATCTCGTGGGCTTTATATTTTTGTTTCCCTCATCTCTTGTGCTAATATTCCCATTTCATTCTATCTATCAGCTAAAAGTATTACTGTAACGCTTAGGGAGTTTCCATAATACAAAGTACAACTTATATTATCCTTATTTCCTTAGTTTCCATATTCGAAAACACCGCTGCATGAATTTAAGGATCTTCTCGGAATTCTATATACAGGATAATTCCTTAACCCCGTAAAGTCCATCGTTTAAGATTTTTCAAAAGAAAAAATACACAATTTTTGTTGAAAGTCTAAAAAAGCTTTTTATAGATTTCATCTAATTACAAGATTCTATTAGAGCAAAAAAGAAGAGCTGAACTGAAAAAACAAAGCTACTAGACACAAATACATCACCAGTGAAATAAGAATAATGCAGAAACCACGATAACGAGTTAATAAAAAAAGATTAATTCTCTGACTTCGAATAAAAGCCAGAAATTTGATACCGATATGATAAATATGAAAAAGAAGTTAAGTAAGATGAATTGTCCCACAAGTTCACGATACTGGAAGTAATATCTTGAACAAGAAAAAAAGCGTTTCTTAAGTGCCGTGAATTTATCACTATACAAATAAAATCAAAATTTGCTCGACTTTCACAATAGACTCTATCCTACTTTATATAACAATTCAAATGTTGAGTTAGTTCTACTTCATCTTGGGAAATTGAAAATATCGTAGGGGACAATGTTGAAACTCTAGGTTTGGTGAGGCATCGCTGAAATTACTTTTTTACCAATAATATCGCACAATCGTCATGGAGATGTCGTAATTCATGATCCAACTTATCTTGATGGGTTTGAGTAGGACGTTCCCTTCCCAGCTCTACATTCACACCAATCAAACACTCGTCGTTCTTTTTCTTGCTCCTAAAACAGCATTTTAACAGAAGGAACTTATTTTTGAATTATGAAACTATAATTTCAATCAGTATTCAATTCTAAAGAGAGAGAGAGAGAGAGAGAGAGGAAAATGCTTTATTGTTAAAAAATTAAATTGTTACCATTTGTAAACAAAAGCTTGTAAAAACTAAAAAACAAACATAAAAATGACTAAATTCAGATAATAATAAAATAGAATTTCCATATACGGAAGAAAACCACAATGAGTAACAAAATTATATGTAATAGTAACAGGTAGTAATTAGTATATAAGTCCATAGCAAAAATTAAACCAGTATGCAACATGCCCGGAATTAAATATTATTATTATAATACAAGTCATTTACTTGATAAAACTTTAGTTTTAGAAACGTAGAGACAGAGAATATTAGAACCATGATTTAATGGTGATTATAATCTATTTCAGAAAGGTACAGAGCAATAAAGTGGGGAATTTCGTCCAGTCTGGCTCAATTTTGGTGTCGGCCATAGGTGTAGGTCTTGAAATATTGTGTAGGGATTACTTAGGTAGTAGATTATACAGTTACGTTTTGCGTTTAACAGGTACCGTTTAACCTTCTATTAGTGCATCTGCCTAATTCCAACCCTATTTCAGATTCAGCTTGACCTTGCGCCATAAGGGTATTTGCTGTTAAGCCGTAAATAGTGTTCACAGTATCATAAGATTAGTAATAAAATGGCGACATTTACACTAACGAAAAGATGATCCAATAATTCTCCACTATCAGTGAATGAAAACCTTATTATTTTAAAGGTACACGATTGCATAAAATACGATTACAGGAAATTTACTGTACAAAAATCTATTGACCGATGTTCCCGAATGACTGCAGTTGGAAAGTCCACCGTTTTTAAATTATTGCTGGGGAAAGATAGCAGGCCAAGCGGAACCTCCCAAAGAAAAGTCCAGGCAGATCAGTAAAAGTCCTTGATGAAGACACCAAAAGTGTAATTTGAAGAAAAGTTCACTCTATTTATTTTAAAAAAGAAATACCGACCATAGATAAGATTTCAATGGAGCTTGACCAGGATGACAGTATTTCGTTGATAACTACAAAACTTTTATGGACCACTTTGAGAAATATGGATTTTGCCGGGGAAAAGCATAACCGTAAAGCACATTTACTGGAAAGCGATGAAATTGTTTGCTGGCGACGAAAATACATAAGAAGTATAAAGTAGTACAGAACAGAGCAGAAGAAAATCTTTTATCTTGATGAGACGTGGATTAATGAAGTTTATAGAGTCCTAAAAATGTGGCAAGACAAAAATATAACCAGTGCTCGCCAAGCTTTCATGGAAAGCCTGTCAACGGGTATTGAGGTGCCTTCAGGTGAAGGGAAAAGGCTAATAATCGTCCATATTGGAAGCGAAAAGGGAGTTTTTAAAGGTTTGAAGATAATTTGATAAAGAAAGAATGATTAGATATAGCAAATTTACACCAACATCGTTTTATGAAATATGCCGTGGAGATATAGCACACCGCCATATTATTGCGAACTAAATCCTATATGGGCGCAAGTGAAAGGATTAAGCCATCAAGGAGGTGAACTGGTGAAAAACAGTCCAGCCTATCATTAAAGAAGGGGAGAAAATGTGAAATCTTGACTACTTCATAGATCGGACCGTCGACCTGTTAATTATAACGTGAAGGGGGGATGATAGTTCCTCAGATGACGAAGAATATGATTTTTTATAATTTAATTTCTGTATAATGTATTTTTTGTATAATATAATAAAATTCTTTCCTTTTCACGCATTTGGCACAATATTTTCTGTGTTTTTGAATGGATAACAATAGGCTAACTACCTGCACTTGTTTACAATGAAATCAATGTCAAACTATGAAAGTGGCTTAAATATTCGTTGGGTCACTCGGTGGTCTCTTTGCATACTTAATGAGATTTTTTGCTCTATACTTTTCTGAAATAATCTATAGATTAAAACTAGATATCACTAGATATGGTTCTATGAAGTCAGATCTGGGTTGCTCCAATAGAAACTAGTATCCACTGCAAATAGACATATTTTACCACTGATGTCTTGACAGGCGATGTCATTGATAAACAGAAGTAACAAAATATGGCCTAGTACTGAGCCTTGGGGACTCCACATTCTATTCCAAGAATACATTGTTCTATCAACCCTTACAAGCTGACTTCTGTTACTACGATATGACTTAAACCATTCGAGAGATGTTCCCCTGAAATCGTAGTACTGCAATTTGTTGATAAAATATTATGATTATCACATTCGAAAGCTTTAGAAAAATCACAAAAAGTTTTTGCAGTGGAGTGATGGCTATTTAGTTTAGAGTAGACATTATTTAGGAGGGAGAATATAGCATCATTGGTGCCTTTGTTACTTAAAATTTCAAATTGATGGGTAGTAAGTATTTTATATTTAAACAGAATAAAAGCCTCTTTTTGACCAATCTTTTTATGATCTTAGACGTGGGGGGAGTGCAATTAGGCGATAATTCTATGCTTGATTTTATTTATTTTTGATATCATTAATTGTACTGCGAAGCTCTACTAAAACTATGGGCATAAAGAAGAAAGTGTGTAAGTTGGCATTAGCATCAGGGAGATTTGATACATTTTTGGCTACATTCACAAAGTAATTATTGAGGTTATCAGGTGAAGTAGAGATTATGATCGATGAGGAAGCCTTATTTCTTAGATCATTCACAATGGCTCAAGTTTCTTCAGAAACATTACGAGAATTGGCGAGTCTCCTATTATAATACATATCTTTAGTAGCTTTTATTATCTTATGATAAATTTCTCTGTATAGTTTCACGAAATTTTTGAAGAAGACATTATCCAAGAATTTCCTTAGGTGACATATAGATCGCATTATCTCTGCAGGTATACGTAAACCTTTTTGATGAATCTAGAAAATTCCAAGTCCACATCACTAGAGAGCAGATCTAGATCATTCAATGACACGACATATTCTATAGTTCCAGAACTGGTGTTAGTTATACTGGTTAGTGCCGTTATATGTATGACCATACCAAAAGAATAAAAAATTGACTGAAGACTTTCTTGACCACCACACACACGAGAATAATCAATATTGAAATTGCCACATATGATTAGTTTACCTTTTAGAGGTAAGGACTCCAGTAAGGTCAGTTGTTTGTGACAGAAAGCATGCACGTCATCGTCAGGTGTTTTGTACATTTTCAAAATTATCATAATTTTTAACTTTTTCTTGGGTATTCACATCAAGGAAAGTATTACCGTTGAATTTATAACCAGTTAACTTTGCCCTGTATACTTTATAAATAGACCTTGATATAACGCAATAACGGATCGGTTATCGAATGTTTGCATTTATTGTTACTGAATATGATGTGAAATATTTACTTTAATCAGGTAAGCATAAATCCGAACATGTCTGAAGTTTAATCCAATTAATCTCTTTTGTCATCAGTAAATTTTAGTATGCCATAAATAGAATTATTTATGCGAAAAGTTATTCAATCAACTCATATTTTGGAAATGCTTGTGTATAATTTAGATTACGTCATACAGTCGGCTATAATAGTAAGGATAACATCAGAAAAAGGAAGTTGCTGGCGACTACGTAATTAAATGTTACGACGTTCATTGTTTTTATCAATTTACTTTGGCTTCAAGCATATTCCGGATTACGACAAGCGTAGAAATGATCAGTTTTCGAGAACAATTGATAATACACTGCCGAGCATAAAATGGTGACCCTGTATTTTGAAGTTATTTAAAAACTCAATTTATTTGTTTTTTTATTCGGTTTTACCATAGCTTCCGATTTGTTTGAATATACAAAAAGTTTTTGTTGTTTTGGTAAGAGTTCGACAGAAAAGCATCCCTCACCTAAATTTCTAGAAATCACCCATAATCTTATTTTTTGTTTCTATCGTTTTATCTGTCTATTTCAAATTGTTAGTAGTGTTATCACTGTCGGTGTATTGCAATGAGCATGAATTCTGTTATTGCGGCACGAATCGTGGTGGCTTCAGAAAATGTCCGCGGTCAGGGCGGAGGCTGTTAAGTGTGCAACGAGTATGGCAGCCAGCGATACGAAGGGACTGGTTTGCTTACGCGAAAACTGGATTCGGGTCGAGAAAAGAATAAAACAGCTATAGATGACCGTTCCTCGTTTCTAGTGCTTCAAGAAACCGAACGGTCACGGCAGTTTCTCTTCGAAAGTGAGTGGAAGTTAGGAGGCGACTTCATGCTGCTTTCCCATGAACCGCTTTCCCATGAACACCGAATTGCCATGTTAAATTTTTCTTGGGCAATAGCGGATTGGAGTCGCGTATTGTTTTGCGAGGAATCACAATTCTGTATTACAGACTCAGATGAACGTGTGGGAGGGTGGCGACGACAAAACGAGAAATATGCTCCAGTATTGGCGAGCGACTCCCATTTGTTGGAGGATCCGTTATGGTATCAGGAGGTATATCTTTTAACGCTCGCACGGAGTTAGTTTATCGAAAATTGGACGTTGACTGCGTATAGGTACTTAACAAAAGTTCTAGAAGATCATGTTGTACAATTCATAGTTATTTTTAGAGACGACGCAACCTTCATGCAAAATAATGCACGTGCCCACACTGCTCGGATACCGAGTCTCTTGACGCCCGCAATTTATTTGGCCTTCTTGCAATCCAGGCTTAAATCCCATTGAATACATTTGGGATGAGATGGGGAGACTTTTACGGAGACATGTGCCGGGCTTCAAAAATTCTAGAGAGCTTCTAGATATACTGGTGCAGGAATTGGACATTCTTTCGCAGAATGTGATTAAAATCTGATCCAAATCTTATCTTCGTTTGCAAGCTGTTATCATTCCCAGAGGAGGAAAAACTCGCTTCTAAAGGAATTAAAATTTCTTTCGTTTCAACGAAAATCATAGCAAAGTAGAATTGTGATTTTTTTTCCAAAAACTTTCAACGAAAGAAACTTGTTTTTTATTAAAGCAAACAGTCTGCGACAGTTACAAGCGAGAATCAAAAATTTCTCAAATAACTTCAAATCACGGGGTGACTCTAATTGTATGTTCGGCAGTGTATTATATCTATCGTGAAGTTTTTCCAGTATCTCTCTGTGTATAGGTTAAGCTGACTTAATTCGTGCAAAATAATTTATTTCGACTTTTCTTTATATTCAAATATGGTATATTTCAATGAAAACAGAAAATTGGAATCTTATAGTGAGCTAGGGGAAATAATTATATTGAGTTATTCGGTCTGCTTCTGGACATAAAAATTTCATATATATCTCATTTTTTAACGCATCAACCAAACCAAAAATATTGTTTCATTCATTATTTATCATTATTTAGGATTCATAACTACTGTCGACATTGTATACGTATTTAGAGTTCCATAGAATGAATAATGTTAAATATTTACATTCCGTAGGATCTAAATAATATATTGTACTGAAACTTTAGTTTCATAGACCATAGGGGAGAAATGACGAAGAGAAAAAAGTTCTGGTGTAGGCTGATGGCACTACTTTAAATTTAGTTGTGTTTCGGCAAGTGCGATAAGTGATTTCTTTTCTTAAAAATAATAGAAAAGTAATTAATTTCACTTTGTTTTTCAATCAAACGTTCGATTTAAGATGAAGGATTAACATGTTAACTGGTCACGAAAATATTTTGAAAGTTTTGTCTGTTTACGCATTTTCTTTGTAGTGACAGATTCGCCTGGTGTTCTATCCTCAAAGTAAACAAAAAATAACAAAATTTGAGAAATTGCTTCAATTACTTAATATGTTCATCTCATACGGACAATCGGAAGAGATGACTTAGTGTTTACTGGAGAGATTGATTGATTTTTAATCTCCAATATTTTCTATAGATGCCCAATCAGTACAAACGAAATGCGGCTGCTAGTCGAGGTGCCTGGAATGAAGTCGATTTGAAGAATACCATGGAATTAGTACAAAATGACGGGATGACTGTTTCTGGGGCCTCCTTAATTTGCAATATCTCACACAAAACACAAAAAAAAAAGATTAATTAAAAAAATTACATAAAGAGATCTATGGGACCATCAACAACCTTTGGTGCAGACAACGAAAAAAGATTGAGGAGGAATATAAAAGACATGCAATCAGTTTTCCTTCAGATGTTGATGATTTGATAACTGCTGCATTCAAGTTGGCTGAGCAATTAGGAATTAAATACAGATTCAAATATGATTGGTTGCAAATGTTATTGAAAATAAATTCCGATATTTCATTGAGGAAGGCAGGAGAGGTTCCATATGCAAAATGGTTCCAAAGCTGTAGCTAAGTTAACCTCCACAGAAAAACTTGAAACAATCACGGTAATTGGTTGTAGTAATGCTGAAAGTAATTTTATACCTCCCGCCTGCATTATGAGAGTACAAAGGAAATAACCTTAATTCGAAGATCGACTTCATCCAGACTTAGTCATTTATATGTCCCAAAATCCCATTTCATGCCCTGATAATGGCACCAAGTTTGTGGAAATGATATTAGGAAAAAGAAGTTAAAAGATCTGAAAGGCAAAGTGGTGGCAAAATAAAAACTGACCGTCACTCACTATGGCAATCACTTTCGGGTACCCTAGGAGAGATGGTTAGTCCTAATTTCAAAGTTAAAATTATATATATCCAAATCCAAAAAATTTATATATATATACTCCAGACAATAAAATGAAAAATGTTGTTTATAAACAAGTATTGTAAATAATGAGAAAACGTTTTCAATAAACTTTTTTTTTACTTTTTACGTCATATTTTATTTTTTTATTTCGACTCTACCACGTCATCTCATATCAACTCCCGGGCGAAGCCAGGTTTTTTAGCTAGTTGATATGAGTTGATATGAGATGACGTGGTAGAGTTGAAATAAAAAAATAAAATATGACGTAAAAAGTAAAAAAAAAGTTTATTGAAAACGTTTTCTCATTATTTACAATACTTGTTCTCAAACAACATTTTTCATTTTATTGTCTGGAGTATATATATATATATAAATTTTTTGGATTTCCCACTCTTGAGCAAGCTACATTAGCTGACCGTAAGAGAAGCAGGATTCTTTGAGGTTAATGCCACAATATTTTAAAGTTTGTCCTTGCGCTTTGTTAATTGTAAAAATAAAGGCTAATTTTATTGGAAACTGCAGTCTTTTAAATTGAAATGGCAATTCCGAAGAGATCAGAGGTATTCTAGGTATAAATATTGTCTGTCCTTTGGTCTTTCCAGAAATAAGTTCAGCTTCAATGATATTATTCGATAGCTGTTTTACGATCTCTCTAGTTCCATTACATAATTTTGGGGAGTTGGCATTCCTGGTACTTGTAAAGAGTTTAGAAATTCAGTGGGGAAGTTGACACTTTCTTCAATGGATACAATCGTGTCGATCGATTTATATATTTTCTCTTCACCAGGTATTTTCTTTAGAATATTAAAATTGATATCGTCAACAATATTATTTTTAGTGGCCAAAATTGCTCTTTGAAATAACCACTTTGCATTAGTATAGTTCTGAATAATATTTGGATAAATTTTGTCGATTAGTTCGTCTTCAGTAGTGGCTATATTACAGAAATCACTATTAAGTTCAATGAGGCCGGTCGTTTGGTCAGTAGGATATGTACCTTCGCCGATTTGTAAAAGTATTTTAGCAAATTGTGCTGTTGTTTCATCTCTTGATAATTCAACTGTCATGTTTTTAAATTTAAGACTTTATTGAAATTGGAATTTTAAATTTCGCGCCACTACTACACATGCTACAATTGCTCGCAACGCTTTTGGAAATGCAAACCAAACAATCGTTGTCCTGAATGAAGTTCAAATATTCGATAACAGATGGCGCCACTATACTTAATTTCCAAGTTGTAGGGTTGGAAAGTTCCTTATATCTTTAGAAACACGCCCTTTAGATTAAAACGGGAACTTTCTAGCTTCTGTAGCGGTAGCGTATGTAGTAAAGGCGCGAAATTTAAAAACCTAAATTTTTAAATATTTTGAGAACTAATTTGGATAACTAAAATTATGTCGCTTTAACTCCAAAAAATACGTTAAATAATGACGTATAAATACACAAAATTTAACAACTTTATTATAGTAACAAATGAAATTTAAGATTTTATTGAAATTGGAATTTTAAATTTCGCGCCACTACTACACATGCTGCAATGGCTCACAACTATGGAGACTATACACTATGACTATTGGAGTGTATAGTCTCCATAGTTGTCTTGAACGAAGTTCAAATATTCGATAACAGATGGCGCCACTGGACTTAATTTCCAAGTTGAAGGGTCGGAAAGTCCCTTAAAACATGCCCTTTAGATTAAAACGGGAACTTTCTTGTTCGAGGAGGGATAAAGGGCTATCACACCACATAAGTCCCTTTATCGTGTCGGGACTCCTTTTTAAGTTTTACGGCACGCACATTTTATCGACTTAGTTTTATTATATATATATATATATATATATATATATATATATATATATATATATATTTTAATCAAAGTTATTTATCCTTTATTAGAGTTAAAAGTGAAGTCTTTATATGAATTCAATGCTTTATTTAATGAAATCCGATTCAAATAGTGTCCTCAAGTTATTAAGCCCATCTCCCCCGGAAATACCTTTTAATTGGATAGAGATCAAAATCATCCTATCACTTACATGTGCACAATCATATGTTGTGGATCATTACTTTTACATTTTATCCACGCACGAATCCAAGTTTTTCACTGAACACCGTTTCAAGCTATTACTTTCTCCCGTTCGTACTTCAAATGTAAAATAGTTAAAATAGATAAACGCGAGCATTAAGGCACTGAGAACTACAATAGCTTATTGTTTGGGTTGTGTACCTCAAACGATAATAACTTAAGCTACAATTCCTTAAATGGAAATCAAACAACTTGGACTTCAACTTGCATGGTCCTTGTGTCATCAGAATCATTATGGAATTAGGAGTAAAATATGAAATAAGAATCGCTTTGGCCACATATTCTAAACATGGGTTATGACGCAAACTTGACAAACAATTATTATATGATCACTTAGTTCACAATATTAATTCATAAATCAAAGAAGTTTGCGATGCATTTGAAAATGTTTTTGGATTTCTCAGAGAGTTGGTATTAGCCAGATAAGTTCCTCTTTAAATTTCATTTTATAAATAAACGATAGACTCAATTCTCTGTTATTTAATCTTTGGGTCTAAATATTAGTAATATCCCAATTTTTTTCATTTTTTGCTAAGCAATAAAAGTTTAACCACATTTAGAGAAAAAAGGAAGAATCTACTCTATGTGAGTCGTGTGAAATTGCCTTTGCTAGATTCCCTAAATTCTTCTGTACTAGTGTAAATATCAACTTGAACATCCGAAAATTGATTGCAATAATAATACTAAACTGTGCACTGTCCCATTTGTCCCTATTTAAGATTTTCTTACATTTAGCAAACTTAAATGCGTTCAAATGCACCAAACAATTTATTATTGGTACATTGTTTAACAATTTTACTTTTCTGGAAGGTTTAAAGAGCACATAGCTCATTTGAAATATGGATGGACCGGAAAATCAGTTATTGCCGATCACGCTGCCAGTCATAATCATGATATAAATATTAATAAAGTAAAATTATTTAACAATGTACCAATAATAAATTGTTGGATGCATTTGAAAGTATCGAAATTCCTAGATGTGGGAGTAGATTAAATAGAGACCAATGGCCAGTTCCTTATAGCCCACTCTATAGTTTAGTAGACAAGGAATGAATGTGAAAATCCCGCCAAGGAGTTTTTTCCCGCTGGAATTAATTTTCGCGGGAAAAGATTTATTGGTGGGAAAATTTAGTATAAAACAGGTAAGTCAAGTTATTAGATTTTAGTTTACTTTCAGTCTCTGAAGACGATGACTTGGTTATCGAAACGAGCGTCAGACTGTGTAATTGTGAGTAATATCGCCAACGGTTCCAGAAACTCCAACTTAGTTATTTAGCAAAGCTGTTGTGCATGAGCACAAGGTTCCGAAGTGATGGATTTATGTTTTGAGGAAGAATGATGAGTACAGCAAATTTCGATAAATGGCGCCACTGTCAATATCCGATTTAATTAGATTGGATATATTATGAGATTCGTTTTGCTGATTGACATCTAATAATTCCAAATGCATATTTCACGTTGTTCCCGTATAGTTATGCCTCCAAAAATACCTGTTCTTTATTGAAACGTTTCGTGTTATATATAAACGGATTTGGATAAAAAACGTTATAAATCATCTAATAATATTCAATTGAACGGGTAAAAATCGCGGGCGAAGCCGCGACGGGAAACCTTGGTTACATTATATAACTGCTTATGTGCTGCTTCTACAGGTTGATACATATGTGATTAACTCAGAAAGTAACAGAAGGGTTTTCAAGGAGTTGTCACCAGTAAAGTGATTCATGCGCAAGATTTCAGTTTCGTGAATAATAATAGAGGTTATCAACAACTAACATTAATGTACTTCGATATGTGGCAAATATTAAATATTTTCATGTATAAGCATACAATTTTATAATTATAAAATATTTTAAAGTTTCAATGTTTATACAGCTTAATATTAACATTAAACATATCATAATATAAATCAATTATAGCTTTATTAATAGTCCAATTGAAGTTACATTGAAGTTTAATGTTTAATTTGTCCTATATTTTCTTTCTACTTTTCAAACAATACAGCAAAATTATATTTCTTCAAAATTTATAACTTTTTCTTATAGTCCGCATGATTATAAAAATTTTGTCGGTGTGTCACCATCGCCCTCATCCTGTTTATTTGGAGAAGTAATCGACATACTTGTTCAAAGTATATGCTGAGAACTAGTTAAGAGTAGAATTACGTCTTAGTTTATAGTTTAGTGATTAGAGACTAGTTAAGAATACTTGGTGTTAGTTAATAAATAAATTGAAGTGCGTGAGAAACGTATAGAAATCTATCCGACCGTCAAAAACAGTTTGAATAAATTAGGAGAAATAAGATAACAATGTTTATGAAAATCTGGAACGGAATCTTGAGGACTAGAAATTCAAAAGTTACTTGAAAATATCTTTATTTTAACAATAATGATAATGCTATAAAAATATTGATAGTATTGTTAGATATCCAATATTATTCATCTGCTACTTTTTTGCAATTTTTATTAGCGCCTCTGCATTAATAAACAATTAATCTGAAAATTTTTCATAATAGTAATTTGCATAAAGAACGTTATTTAACCTGGGATACACTTATGGAAAACAGCAGCTCGGTAGATAGATTTTATGAGATATAAAAAATACACACAGAAAATATAAGTTCTGACTTCGCAACTTCAAAGGCCTACAACTCAGAAACGAAGTTTTTATGGAAAATGTTTTCTATATCATCATTATTTTCACGTTATCTACTCACTCCGGAACTTTTTGCATTAAGTCCAGGAACATCCGTATAGAAACTCTAGATAACTTACGTAAGAAAGTTTAACCTAGAGTAAAGGTATACAAAGATTCCCAAGAATTAACAACCAATAATGGAGTACAACAAAGCAACGCAATATGTCCAAACTCTTCCCTATGACACTAGAACACTAGACTCGAGCAACAAAGGTCTGTATATAGACCAGAATACATTAACCAGATGAGGTTTGCTGACTGTATAGTATTGACCACCAATAGTCCCGAAGGATGACTGCAAGAAATAAATGAAGTAAGCATCGCTAACAATTAAGTGGGTCCCAAAATGAACATGGCGAAAAGAAAGGTGATGTATAACGAACTGGTAGATCAACAAGATATAAAAATAAACAGCATAACCCTGAAAGTAGTAGAAGAATACATATACCTGGATCAACTAATACGCAAATCAGGATAATGGACGAGTCAAATCAGCATGACGCGTATTCGAAATATACAAGATCATATCCAAACCAAGAAAGCGAAGTATGTTAGGAATAACAAATAGAAGACTCAAGTTACACACGTCATCAATAGAATAAAAGCACTTTTATGGCAATAGGCAAAACACCTGGAGAGAAGAACTGAAAATACATTGAACTCACGAATAACGCTATGGTACCCACAAAACAAAATAGGTACGGAAAGAGATCTGACTGATAGTGGAACCATAATATCATTGGCTCGAACAGCTAACAAAAAACAACAATGGACTCAAATGAATAATTAATATATAAATATGTAAGAGAGGCCATTACGTGAAATTAATTTAAAGAAAATTATTAATTTGCAACTATTGGGGCAACGGATTTTGATGTTTTGCTCTTTTCTTCGCTACATATATCATTTATTTATTTTATGAAAAATGTTCTTTTGGCAATGTGTTTGAACCAAATTTTCATAAATATTTTCCAGCCGACGGAACATTTGAATGTTCCTGTATTTGTGTAAGTGTCCTCGGGGAGAATAAGACCGGAAAATTGGTATATCGATATTTCTGACAAATTATAGTTCACTTGGTCTCACATCGCTCGGCGGGTATTGGCAAAAGGTATATTGTATACTTATTCCATAGCGAGTAGTGTAATATTGGTATAGGAAATAACTTGTTTCTCTTCTCAGAATAAATGGAATTTGTATCGTTTCGTCCTTAATTCTGCGACTTATTATGGAGTCAGTATCTATATTTTCATTTGGAATTGAGTGGCAAACTGATCAGTATAGGTAGATTGGGTTATTTTAAAAATAAAAATGCTGATTACATTGATAATTAATAATAGTATTGAACTTAATGATATAAAAATGGAATTAGATCTGATGAATGTCAAACTAAATGTATAGAATTCGGCGATTTGAGAAATATGGCAGGCACCAAACTAACAAAAGACTTAAAAATCACATGATATAAAATGACAAAAAGAAATATCTCAGCATTGTACATATGATCAAATAGAATTTAAAAACAGTTTCACAAAAAATACTCAAACAGAATCACACAATACCGGCTTTTTATTGAAATACAAACCCACCTACAAAGATAAGATACAATGGTCAAACAAAAAACTACATGGATGATTCTACAACGTAATGAGATAAAAAATATATATAAACGACTAATACATAAATGGCTTTAGAGATGTGAACTTCTTCTCTAAACAGAAGAGGTCATGGAAGCCATAAAACAGATATTAAATACATATTATAGGACCGCTCCGATACAAATGTCAAATAGGGAAGATATTCCAACATCCCTTGCAACAATTGAATATATCAACAGATATAGCAAAGCTGCAAATCTCATCTTTCAGCAAATCGAGTAAAAATACTCACTATGGACAAAGGCATCTCACAACCACATAACCAATACATACCATCCGTAATGCAGTCGAAGAGACCTCATATTCTGACTCTAACAGAAAGAAAGGTGAACTCAATAGCATGCAAGGTTCATCTTGTATATCCTGGATACAAGGATCTTGAGCCTTCATAATGTACAGACCAACCAGTGATGCCCACTATTCTCGAACCTTGCCAATAAAATCGATCACGTGCAATCAAACCATCCAAATGTATACATTGTTAACACTGTTGATTTCAATGTTTATCACCTCAGCTGGTTGAACTTTTCCAACAGAACTGACGTTGAGTAGCCGAAAGCTGAAGATTTTGCCAATAGTCACGGAATAACCCAACTGATGAAAGAACCAACTAGAGCCCCCGATTGAAATGGTGACTTTGCTACATCAACGATCTAGTCGACAAAACTACAAACTCTATCTATAGCTTCACCGACGATAGTTCACTGGTATCGTTGTTTCCATTAACCGCCCCAATAAACTCGACTACTACCCAAATCCGTGGGCAATCACAAATCACCATCATCAATTCCGATCTTGAAAACATTCTAGAATGGGATAGAAGTAGTCTGATGGAGTTCAATGCTGCCAGGCTGCTATTTTTCCAAAGAAGGCTGGCACTGCAACTCAGGATCAAATGCTGAGCTGTAGCATCACCATGACCGCAAATTCACTTGTTGGGTGTTGAGGTTGGAAACAGTATGTCCGGGCATTGAGGTATAACAGTATAAAATTATATTTTTTAAAATAGGATGACAGGAATTGAAGTCAATTAAGTTAGTATACAATTCTATTTTTGTTATCGAAAATAAGGATGCTTCTAAATCTTCTTTATTTTCACTTCTGTGTCAAAATTAGTTTTTTCAATAATTTTTGAAAGAAAGATAAAATTGACGTTTCGACTTTTCCTTATATTGATAAAGACTTAAAGAAAAGTATAGTAAACATCAGTCAAACTGCCCGTCATTCCAATGTTCTTTGGACTGCGGACAAGCGAAGAATATCTATTATTGAGAAACCGATAGGGGAATCTTCTGCAAACAAGGTAGCTGAACGTCTAGAGGGACCAGGAAAAATCTTATTGAGATTATCATAATGAATTTTTGATTAGGACTGCAGTGATCAGTATACTAAGAAGCCGAAGTAACATCACTATTCCATTGTCGAGGTTTGATCAAAGACAGCGTCGTCAGACATATTTATTAATTGAATATTTTGCTGATTAATTATTTAATTGCTGGATCTATAAATATTTTTATGCTAGAAAGCTGTAGTCACTGTCTGAAGCCCAGTTGTGTTAACATCTGCAGTTTTGAGAAGTAATTTGCTAGAAAAGGAATCAGGACACTAAAACGAACTGAATCCAAACTAATTCGAAAGAAAATGAAGAAGAATACATCACACATACTGATTCCGGCACTTTTGAAGAGGTAGTATTCCAAGAAGAAGAAGGAGAGTGAAACAGAGAATAAAACTCATGATGTAGTGGATGGGGCGATAAATACAAGGAAACCCCAAATATGCCGACTAAATCCAGTGGTTTTGGTGGAGCCACTAATTTCATGAAGATTGCAGTAAATAGGGAGACTATAGCGATATTTGCGGTAAATTTCAGTCAAAAATAGAACAGAAGTGAACTCACCACCAATAATCTTACCTGGCCATCTCACCCGCGTTGTCATCAACATCTCACCCTTATAGCTGGGGAAGAAAGTGATTATTTTATTATTATATATTATTATATTATTATTATATATTATTATATTATTTCTTCTGAATATTTTTTCGTTTATTTTATAAAGAATGTGAATGTTACTCCATAACTTTTGTCTTATAATATCTCAATTTTCATTCCAAACACTCTCATGTTGTTGATATTTAAAACTCATCTACGACATGATTGTATATACAAACTACAGCCTTCGATGACATGAATAAAGCCAACAGAATTAATTCTGGTTTTGTCTGGTATAAAAACAAATACATGGTATTCGATAAAACGTTTTAGAACTAAATTTCCTGGTTACATGTGTTATCTCTGAATTACAAAAAATCAGTGTAATAATGTCTTTACCCATTGCAATATATTCAGAGATAGTAATCTTTTACTTTTCAGAAGGCGAGGGCTGTGTTAAACCCGGTGGTAAAATGAATATTAAAATTTAGAGGGAATATTCAAATTCAACAAGTCTCGTTTGCATAATTGTGACTGCTATTTTAGGACGCCAGGAATTACACTTAGACTAATGGAAGAAAGTATTTTGCTAAAAATGGTTTTAGAAAAAAGTTCTTCAGATTTATTGTTAGGAGAATTAGGATTATTAAAAGATTCATTCATTGTAGAAATTATATATTCGTTTAATTGGATAACATTGAATTTAATCATAACACATAAAGAACTTTTTTCATCAAGTAATTAATAAAAATTATGAATTCATTTACAAGCGATTATTAAGATTACAACTGAAATGAAATGAAATAAAAACCAAAATAGGCTGAAACGTAAAGATTTTTACTTTTTCTAACAAACTAATTTTCAATCAGAAGAGACCCAAAATCAAGGCAACAGCTTAAAAAAGATTCATTTTCAATGCAACAACATATTCCCATTATGATTTTATGTTTATTTTGATATTCATAATGTAGGTGATCTATTGATCAATATAAATAAGCAAATTGTCAAGTTATATTTTGATGAAGACCTCAACAGGTCGAAGCGTCAAATTTTATCTTTATCTTTATCAAAACAAAGACTGAAGTTCAGTCGAAACGTCAATTTTTTATCAATCTTTTGAAAATTTGAAAAAAACTGATTTTGAAACAGAAGAAACCTAAAATTAAGAACATTTAGAAGCAATAATATACCAAATGGTCCAAGAAATAAGAAGTAAATTTCGTGTCACGATGTATGTTCGCGATAAACTCCGAAACTACTGAACCAATTTTCATCAAATCTTATAAGCAATTGTAATTTAGTCCAACTTGGGAGAATGGGTAGTTTTTTTCTCAATTCTTGATCAAGTATATTTGTTATAGCAAATTAAATGTTTATTATATGACTTTAGTGTATATTTATCGGTTAGTTCTATAAAATCCTAATAGGTGGCGGTTTGACAACTAAATTGTACAGATATCTGGTAGATGGTGCCGTATTTCCATTTATATATGATAGATGAGGACGAGGGAAAGTGTGGCAGATGCATAATACATTTATGTTTGGTTCCGCCATATTCACTACCCTAGCTTACACAGACGTAGGTTCGGCAATCAGTGATGTGTGTGAACAAATCTTATTGATATTTTACTGTTTGCATAAAATATTTGTTAAAAATGCTGCTGGATATAAAAATATCAACGGAGTTAGTTGTAGATGTGCTACTTTCCAATAGATCCAAAGAGAAAGGAATTGTGGAGAATAAATTGTGTTCGACTTGGTGGAAAAGATCCTAATGGGACTCCTGGAGATTCAGCCGCTTCATGCGAGGTTAAAAATGAAAATATGATGATACTATATTATGTTTTTTTATATTTTTCAATTGATATCCAATATTGAAAAAACTCATTTCTTATAGCTTTATTTAGATAGTGATCAATGGGAGAAAGTCAGACTAGATAATAAGAAGAAATTGAAAAGTAACGCTATTTTCAAGACAAACTAGTGATGCTACAGGTGATAGGAACATTTTGTTTGATCATACAATAATTACAAATTTTTTCATGTGAAAGTTACTTTTTTTAACAAAATCAATATTTTTTAAAATAAATTTTTATCATTATACAATTTTTATTTATACTACTTTTGATTTTTCATACATCATTTTAGTATTGTATTTGCGATTTACTTTTATAAAAATAAAATTTTTTAATAAAAATGATCAGTCTTCACACGAATTATCCTTTTATTATTTTAGTTCATCAGAATACTCCAAATTCTTTGAATAAGAAAATTCTCTGGTTACCATAGTTTCATCTCAAACCATTCCAACACTAAATTCTTGTTAATCATCTCAGAACAACAGCTTCGAATATGATAGCACATACTAATTGCGATAGTTTTCCACACAAATATTATTAGCACCCTTGTTTTTCTGATATTTTTCTCTCTTTTGTGACGGCGTAAATATGATACTGCAATTATTTTTAAACAAACCATTATATCACAAGATCGAGTTGTTAAGAACGTGTCCGTCCTTATGCTGTTACCATTTTTATATTTCTTGAATTTTATCGAAATCGGATGCCGTAATCTCTCACAAACTCTACCATCACGGTTTTCATAACTCTGTCGAAATCAAATCATCTGCGTAGCTGGATAATTTTTTAGGGGATTATTGTAGTACTAGTTATAATAATAACAAAAAAATAGTAATAATAATTGAGATACTAAAAACGACAATAATAATTATTGAAATGATGATAACCCCCGTGTGGGTAAGCGGAATCTCTTCGTAGAATACACTCAACGTGTCATGTACGTATCGTAAAAGGCAACAAAACTGTAATTTGACACTCCAATTCGTACTTTGCTCACTGGTCTTATCAACCAGCCTTGTTGTGGGATCACACCTTTATCCTCTTCATTGGGCCTCCCTTGGCCACCTTTTCCTTTTTAATATCCTTTAAGTACAATTGAAGGAGTAAACGGGTGAATGGGCATTATATAACCATAACCTCCCATTGAGAATTTGGTTGGAGAGTCCTGCTCGAACATTTCTCTTTATGCAAAATAGATGATTTACTCCCATCATTGTCGGCGGCAAGCTCTCTTCAGTTTTTCAATATTTCTCACATGTCCAATTTCACTAAACTTTTATTCAATTTTGCTAACTGCAGACTGCGAAACGTGTTGACCTGGGTACATATTATTAAAAATTTCACAAACCTCCTTTTAAGATCTTATTTTAGTTGCACAACCAATCATAATTGGCATAATTAAATTCAATACGCGCATAAATATTATACTGATGTATTTTAGTAACTTTAAATAACTAAACGACAGCAGCCTATCAGATTCATATCAATTGTTTCTTTGGCTGTTTGACTAATATTTTAGAATCTTCGAAGATTTTGTCCTGATGTTTAGCAGAACAGATACCAAAGTAACTGATTATTTCTTAAGTATATTTTTATAGACCAGACAATATTGCTGATTTAAAAGTTAGGATAATGGAAGAAATTAACAAAATATTCTATGAGAATTCCAAAATCCCCTGGGTTATTGTCAATAAATGAATGGTGGCCATTTTGAACATTTAATTCAATTGTAAAGTACATTACATGATATTATTATCTTCATTCTACGTAGAGTTCTGTGATAGAGATATTATCAAATTTTTACATCTTACAAATTAATTTTCTCAGTGATGATTGTACAAAATCAAAAAACTTTATATTTCTTAACAGAGGACTAAAATCCCTTTCAAACATGGGGCCACACTATCCTCTTTTTTATTTGAAATTTTCGAAGGAGTGCTTATAATTCAGAGGGGTTGCTGGAGGGGGATAATATTTTCATACTGTAAATTGTGAATTTAAGAATAAAAAACTGACCTGTTTCAGGTTTTCTATACATAGTACACAACGCTAAAAGTGAATTTATTCCATACATAAGGACCGCGTTGAATAGTGAAACGAAACCATTTAGCCATCAATTTCTATTTTTCTTCATAATTTAAAAGTTTCGTGTTAGAATATATTTTCTATTCTCTACGTATCCCTTTTCACGATTAATTGATATAAATGTACTTCCCTGAACTTTATTTTGAATCCGACTCTATTCACAAGTTATGCTTGTGTGATGTTTTCTAGCAATTTTTCTCTCCTTCGCAGCAGTTCCATTGTCGCGACATAGAAAAACTTTTATAGTACATGTTACATTCTTCTCTTTTTGTGTGTGTGTGTATGTGTCATACTTCGTGTAGTGAATTGGTAACGAGAACTTTGAACGTAATTGTTCATTATTTGAACCAAGACAATATCAAACTAATTTTAATATGAAACTCTTTATTCTATATAAAATATCATTTATAAAAAAGTGGGATGGGTCCTCTGCTATGTTACCATTTGAACATTTCATTCACTTAGTTTTCTTGATATCGATTATAATTTTTGTTAAATGTAGTTCCTAATAAAATATATATCAATATCTTTTTGATGAGATTAGATATGGGTTCCACGTTTAAAAATTAATTCAAAGTATTCAAACAAAGGTCAATATTTGTGATAATAGAAACAACTAAAAAAGAAATGGTTACTCTTTTAATAAAAATCATTGAAATGTAGCAACATCGGTAAAATAAAAATGTTGAACGTCTTGTGCAAACTCAAAATTCTTGAAATGTTATGAAAGGAAGAGATTTAAATCACAAGAAGATAGGTTACCTCTATTAAGAATTAGTAATTTGAAGTGTTATTAGTCAACAATAATGAGTCAATCGAGACGCAAAAAAGCAAATACACGGGGAAATATACACAGAAAACTCCCGGTCATTTTCACTAGTATGGCGACATTTCAGGGCAGGGTAGCCAGACGTCCCGGATTTCTCGTATTTTCCTAACTTTGTTTTACTTTCACGGGTCATAAAATTGCAAAGAAAAGAAAATAAGTAAAAGTTATTTTAAAACTCTTTCGTTACTGTCCTTTTTACCGTACTTATATTTCCATTGTAAAAGAATGCTTCGGATCAAAAAATTTTCTATTTAAAAAAATAAAAATATTAAATATCTGGTTAAAATACTGTTTTGATCAAAGTAAAATGAACTTAAAATAAATCATTATTTCAAATAATCAATTTGATTTAAACCAAAGTTTCGTTTATTTATAATTATATTTTAATAATGTCATTAAAATGTGGTTAAAAAATTTATATTAATTCTATTAGGACTTAAGTCCAGATAATACATTTTAGAAAAAATACGTCTTACAGGTTATTTTCATAACCTTTTCTGTTTCTTTTTTTCTATAAAGATTTTCCTGATCTTACTTTTCGGGAGGGGGGGGGTAAATTATCCCGTATTCAGCAACCAAGGATGTGGCAATCCTGTTTCAGGGGTCTGAGAACATAATGACGGAAATAAAATGGTCACAGCGCTGGTACTGACGTCCCAATCGCATGTGCGTTAATCGAGCGTATCAAATAAATTACGAGTTTTAAAAGATTTGTTCCAAGGAAATTCTTATATTTTTCATAACTCAATGAAAAAAGAAAAATGCTGTACTGTAATGCCTTACTTCTCTAATATGACTTACTGGTTGCCAAACTAATGGAATTATCTAACCACAATTAAGCTGTTTATACCAGACTAACTTGTCCCAGTAATAAGTCGTCGTCGAGGACGCATTCAGGAAAATCACTATGCAATATTTTTTTGACGGACCTAAATGGCCGCCATAGCAGTATGGCATTTGTACTTTGCAAAAATATATTTGCCATACTTATTTATTTCACACGTTTTGAAAATACGACTGTTATGTGCATAAAAATTCTAGACTGCTGGATATATATATATATATATATATATAATTTCTATATAGAAAACTTGTGCTACTATTAGAAGGAAACAGCCTCTGGTCTAAGGAAGAGGTATCTTTGTTCCACTGTGCGGTGATTGGTTAAACGAGATAAGGGAGTAGAGAAATATAACAATGGAAGGAGTACGATAAAAGAAATTTGAAGGAACCTTCGATAGAGATTGCTCTACCGTTATTTTATTTGTATCTCTTCCTAAATTGGGTACTTGAGTGTGTGCAAACGAGATTTCAGAAGTAATAGTGAAGGTATGCAATCCTATATTCCTCACTCCTCCTTCAAGGGCTTTGCCGACAACAATCCATGGTGTGATAAAAACTTCATCCAGCAGTCTAAAATTACTATGTCTATGGTTATGTGTAATATATAAATCATTTCTTATAGCATAGCATCATTGTATTCTGTTAATTTGGATTCTATCCTACCTGATCAAATACTTGAGCCAAGATTTATATCAGTATGGCATGTTGATTTTTGAAAACTATATAAAACAATCTGAACATTATTATATTTGTTATACTGATAGGGTTAAAAGTGGTTTCCAAGGTACAAGACTTCATATTATTTGGTACACTGTACGAGGTCTGGCTATTGAATAACGAGACTGGTTACGAAAAAGGGTTTTATGATAAAAATCATTCTACATTCGAATGCTCCCCTTCAATATTCTCCCCTACCCTCGCCACACACCTTTCCTTACGTTTTTTCCATTGATCAAAGCAGTGATGGAAGTCTTCTTTGGTGAGCGCATTTAGAAGCTTTGCCGCTTTTTGATTTCCGCTTCCATCGACTCAAATCAAAGCAGATTTTATCTTCGGACAGTGCCAAATCTGGTGAGTATGGCGGGTGTTCGAGCACGCGTTATCCTGGTGCAAAATCCACGAGTTGTTCTTCCATAACTTGGTAATTCTGGTTGACAGTCTGATAGTCTGACCCTTTGGAACCCATTCAGCCCTCACGATACCATTAATGTCGAACAAAACCATCAACATTCTCTTGAATTTTGATTTGCTCTCTCGGTACTCACTAAAGCCCTTACGCCACTCAAAAACATGCACACGAGATAGGCCACTTGCAACAACTTATAGCACTCAGTCTGAGTTTTTTTTTCAATTTAACAGAAATTTAAGATACCTACGTTGCTCCTGTTTTTCGTCACACATGGTTTTCGGCACGAGAAAAAGACACGTTTGTTTCAAACCACTACTACACAAATACTATAATAGTGACGGAAACGTGTTTTGGGACGTACATAGATAAGATATCTAGATACCCAGCGTATTATTCATTTCTTGCCCCACTCATCTCATCTCGGGCTCCCTCTATGCACACAGTCTCGTTACTTAATAGCCCGACCTCGTAGTATCATTATATTTGTTTGGACAAATTTTTTTGAAAAACTCTAGAAAATTATCCCACAAGACTAAACAGTAAACTTTGAATATCATTAGGAGTACTATACCAGTTGGCTTATTTTGACACATAGAAGTATGCAATATCTTAGTATGAGGCTAGACCTCTATAGCTCATTCTACAGTAGAATACACTAATGAAAAAAAGTTTGACGGATATTTTGGTATTTATCATTTATTTCTATTATCCACCATTTTTGATATATTTGACATATATTTATATATGTTTGATTTTGAATCAAAGCAAATAACTTGGATATAACTTACAGTGAAGCACTGTAGTGGTAACACCCGCTTCAGCTTCAACAAATCAATCACCTGCAATCAAACCATTCAAACGCATTATGTTCATCATTTCAGCTGGTTGAATGTTTCTAACAGAACTGACGATGAGGGGCGGAAAGCTGAAGATTTTTGTCAACAGTCACGGACTAACCTAACTTATCAATGAACAAACTAGAGTTCCCGATCGAGATGGTGACTTTGCTAGCTTCTTAGACATGATCTAAGCAACGTGACCCTACATTCACCAATCGGAACATCAGATCACAAACTAATTACTGAAACGTAAGAACTGAAAATACACATTCAGGAGTCACCTAGATCACATACAGTTTGACATTATAGATCGGTCAAATGGAAGGATCTAAACGATCCCTTTTTATATTTCCTTGGAGTGACGTTTGCTTAAATTCCATTGACTCTTCAGTGCGTGTAAACGAGATTTCAGAAATAATCTTGACAGTTATGAAAAACTATATTCCATAGTTCTCCTTCAAAAGATTTGCCGATAATAATCCATGGTTTGATGCACTAGAGCAGTCAACAACAAAAATGCTACTTATTGTGAATGGCGCTCAAATTCTAGTGCCGGAAATCATATAAACTTTGTTGTCTCGGCGAATACCTGCAAGCATGCCTTTTTTTCTCTAACAAAAACTGTCAGTCAAGGCTTTTGTGAGTAAACAATTCCACCTTGCCTGAAGAAGGGTCAATCGAAGTGACCGCAAAAAAGAAGTAGGATTTTACACTGAGATGTGGCAAAACTTCTCAAAGGCTTGAACATCAATAAAGCTACCGGCCTAGATGGAAAACCATCAATCGTATTGCGCTGTTGAACTAACAAGTCCGTTATGCTCTATCATATAGAAGAAGACTCTTTTCTGCAGATTGGAAAGTTGCTTCTGGCGTATGTCACTAACGTATTGACAGAAGCTATAGAGAAATATGAGGAATCCGGGGCAATCTCACTTGAATTATCGAAGATTTTTCCAGGGCTTAGCATGATAAATTAAGATTCTATGGTTTCTCGTCCTTACTTATCGGCTGACTCAGTAGCTTTCTCCTTCTTTGTCACCTTTCTCCTTCACATCAACGATTTACTCGACAAAACTACAAACCCCATCTATAGCTTCGTCCGCGATAGCACACGATAGTGTCGTCGCTCAAATAAGCCGCCCCAATTAAATCGACTACTACCCAAATCCGTAGGCATCAACAGTTCACCACCATCAATACCAATCTTGAAAACATTTTGGAATGAGGTGGTAGCAAGACTGCTATTTCTACAAAGAAGGCTGGCCTTGCATCTCAGTATTTGCTCCTGCCTGCCTGCCTTGTAAATTCACTTGTTAGAGATTGAGATTGGAAGCAATATGTCTTGGCATAGTTAGGTAGCCGATTTTTTAAAGGCAGCTTCACAAAAAATTGTGAGACCTCTTTAATACTAAGAAGCTGTATACCCCACAACAGCTCTTATAAGGCACAGATTCTTCCATTTATGAACTATTGCTCGCACATTTGGAGCTCCAAGCATCCCATGAAGATGCTCGACTCAATGCAGAAGAGAGTAGCTCGACTTATAGGCGATCCAGAGTAGACCAGAAACTTGGACAGCTTAGAGAATAGAAGAAATCTCGTCGAACTGACTTTGTTTTACCGATAATACCACGGCAGATGCTTTTCCGAGCTGTCCAACATAATCCCGCCTAGAGTAGTTTTTGCAAGATTTACTTTACAGGCAGTCGGAGCCAGAGTTCGCTGCAGGTGCGTCATGAGCACCGAGTTTGCCTGCAGGCGCCCCGGACTACCAAGGTATGTCTTTCCCAAGCGCTACAGCCTACAGAAGTTGAAGATTAATATCCACAAGCATCTCCAAACGGAAGACATGACTCGAATTACTCAAGTGTAAAAAGGTTTATCTTTTTGTGTTTACTTTTCACATTAGCAAAACTTCTTGACACTAAGTTTATTAGATACGAATACAATAGAATTTTAATCGACCGGTATAAGAAACCAATAAGTTCTGGTAGATACATCAATTGTCATCCATATCACTCACATAACTTAAATATGAGTGTAATTAAAGAAATGAAAATAGTTCTTTCAATTTCTAATCCAATATATCACGAAAAGTACTCAAAAATCTTGAAAATAAAATACTTCTGACCTTGACTTTGACATTAGATGAGCCTTACCGTCTGTTAATAATAATTCCATCCATAATATCTACCTATTTATATATCATTCAGCATCATCAGTAAGCCTTATCTCGTCCACTGCTGGACATAGGTCTCCTCCAAATGCTTCCAGTTTTCTCTGCTCTGAGCGGTTGCTACCCAGTTTGTCCGTATTCTTTTAATAATGTAAGTCCATCTCGTAGGGGGTCTTCCTGGATTTCGTCTGTCTGTTCTCGGTCTCCAATCTAGAATTCTTTTTGTCCATCGGTTATCTTGTATCCTTGCAACTTCTCGTGCCCACCGCCATTTTGTCTATTTGGTCTATGATATCTTTATATTTGGTAAAGATGTATAAACCAAATTTTACTCCTAAACTTTCTGGAATCTATTCAACTACATAATATGAGAAGAGCACACAGAAAACAACATGTTTTCATCTATCATGGGAAAATACCAGATTTATTGAGGAACACATTGCTCAATTTATTTATACGACACGTACCATTAACGCTCAAGCTATTGTCCAAAGGTATTAGAACTAAGATCATTTTCCTTTCCATCGTTACGTGATTAGACCAATGAAGAATCACCATATTGGTTAGGTTAGACCAAAAATTTGATGTGACCATTTCTCCATCCAGTTTTGTTATACAATAGTATTATTTCAGATATTAGGTTTATCGTATTGAGTGCTGTAGAACATTACAACATTCGACTGACTGACAACTATAAAATTTGGAATTGCATACTGATTGAGATAATAATACAAATAGTTTCATTCCAAAAATCGTCATTTGTTATAGAGCATTCACTAAATTATTTGATAGAGATAATTAATTATGTAAATCTTTTATTAGTGAAAATAAAAATTTTATATTCATTAAAAAGTCATTTTAAATTTAAATAACTTGTTTTAACGCTTGCGAAGAAGTTCGTTCATTATTCTCTTCAAAAACATAGTTGACGAAATCTTTACAATTTCCGTTTCAAGAGGGTTGGCAATTATCAAATTTAACAAGTGTTTTACTATTCTAAGCAAGTTTCATAATTATTATTTTGTTCTAATTACAGTAAATATTGACAATGCTTCAATAAACCAAAATACATTCTGCCAACCATCGAAAAATAGTTATAATTGTAGATAGATGTTATTTTATATTTTCTAGGAGAGAATAAAGCAGAACTGTACTTTCTACAAATATACAATACGAGGGCGGTTGGATGGGAGCATTACAAAATTACTTTATTTTAAAAATATATTTAAATCTTGCGGCTTCTACCAAATAAACGTTTGTCTCTTCGATCACCTCTACATTCTTCTGAGATCGCTTTTCTGTAAGCCAGTTTTCTCTTTATTTGGGAGCAGAAAGGGGATCCACTTACAAATAATCACGGGACAAAACAATTTTAGGATAATATTGACGTAACTTTTCTCGGTTTTATTTATTTTTTTCACGAAAAGAGTAATATTTAATTAAAATCAATATATATGCTAGATTTGTGTAAAATTCTGACAGATGGATTGAGAAACAAAGGGGAAACTAACGTAATATTGTCAGATATAATCAAGTATATACAATATTCTCATTACATAACCTAATAGTCATAATTAAACTGAATATGAAAAAAAGGTTATTCGGCAAGAAATCTGAATGACACTGAATAACTCGAAACAATGGAACTATTGAATTATTTAAAGAATCGTATTGGAATATTTCTCTACTTTATTTATACGATTTCAATTCGTGGGGTGAATTAATAGACACCGTCTCTTACGTTCTTAATTTATTTAAGCACTATACACTTAACAAACTTTAATCATTTTTTTGAAATTCTTCGATTACTTTCTAATTAGATCTGTTCACTACGACTATGTATCATAAACTGAAGTAAACCGCGCTACTGAAACTCCTTATATGTATCCCAAAAAAATTCTAAAAGTTCTAGAAAATAACAAAACAAATAAATAAATAGACCTTCCAAAAAAATTATTAAATGTCAATAAACCGCCTGCTATATTAAAAATTTATATAAAAATAAATATCAAAGAATTTTAGAATTCCACTAAATCTAGTCAGGAATCAAAAGCGGAAACCTAACAGTCTCATAAGCAACAGGTGAGTAAAAATTTGCTCTTTAGTGTACTATCACTTTGAAATTATATAATTTAAGAGTAAACCAACTAAAATAAGAAACAAAAAATCATTTACCGAAATCAAATGACCTTCTGTTTAATCCGATATTCAGAGTCGTCACACATTCTTGGAAGCAAAAAAAGAATAGTCGCTGATAGAAATTGTCGTGACCCACAAGATGCAGTTATTCACTGATCAGGAAGCTAACAGTCGCCGAAAAAATGAGAAAACATCTGAAAGGACTAACTTTTTATGGTTCAAAGATGGTTATCGATAATTTTACTGGAATATAAAACAATTTTCTTTGGTTTAGAGTGATTCCCAAAATGGTGCAGGAGTCCACGAGAGATACGCCGGGGTCTACGTTGGCGTGACAAATAAATGGGGATCTACAATTTGTACGTGGGGGTCCATTAAAATTTATTTGGTTCCGATTGCGAAGAACTAAAATGTTGGCTTGACTTCTATCAATATTTTAAGAAGTTCAGCGACGTCGTCGGCAATGCGTATTCAGACGTGAAAAGTGATAAATTAATACGACTTATGGTGTATTTACCTATGATCTTGCTTGAACTTGTTCGATATTTCATCAATATAAATACGAATACCAACGATAAACGTTACTCATTTGTTTCCGGAATTTCAAAACGAAAACTTAGTGTTTGTCAGTGACGAAATTTGTTTCCGAACTTTTGAAAAGAAATGTAAAGTGGAGTGGATCGATATTACTATTTACCAGTTTCGGAACAGTAAGTACTACCTGCCTAATTTATTCAATTGTTTTCTTTTAAAAATATTATTTAGAGGTATTTTTTCTATCGAATCTGCATAAATATATAGAAGAACAGTAAATTTTACCTGCTGTTGAATAGGTTCTAAAAACTGTACTGCACAAGTGTTCATTTCACATACTTAAATAAATTCTTTGCGTAACAACACTGTACAAAGACGTGATGCGGAAAGTGTCATGTGTAATTATCTGCAATGATGCATTATTATTGGCATACGTTCGATTTGTTGAGGGTGGAGAAATTCATGAGGAGCTACTTGTTGCGAAAACTTTGAAGACAGACAAAAGAAGTGAATATATATTTAAAGTTCAGCGAATCCAGCAAAGTTTTGAGAGTGGACTATGAAAAAAAAACCTTGAGAACCTCTGGTTTAGAAGAATAGTTGGAATTGTCCATAACGTAGAACAACAATACCTAATCTCAAATTTTGTGTGTGGTATGAACATTTTGACAACAATATGAATTTGAGACAATAGGAGAGTATTTTCATATATAAGAATATTAAAAAGGTTAATTATGAAAACTTCATTAGTCTTCTCAACATATAAATAGTGAATAATACTATATAGCGGTGAATGAGGGAAAGTAAATATAGTTTTATATTTATTTTCAACCTTTTTAATGTGAAACTGATTTATCTCTTAAAGTAAATTGTAGGTATTAAGAGAAACTCTACATTTATGACCGTTTTTCTCTTGCTGGTGTTTTCTTCATAAAAAGTTCTTCGAAAAACCGCATTTTACATTTACGACAAACATTAAACAATGCGATAGCTTTCCTGCGATTAGAATTCTCAAACAGAAATCCAAACGTTTTTCCAAGGAATTTGTCTTTTAGGTCCGGACTGGAAATAAGATAAGTATAGTAACTTCAAATTAGAGTCTTTTTTAAATAGAACTACGATTTTAAATTAATTGATCGAATTTATGTGTGATATTATGGACTAATATAATTTGTATAATTATAATTGGATTTTATTTGAATATATAAATTTATTTCGCTGTGTCTTTGTTCTAATTATTATTTGGTAATGATAACAAATTTTGTTATTAAAACAAAATAGATCTTATTAAAAATAAAAATTATATGCTGTACATAATAATTAGATAGTATTATTCTAATAAACAAATGGAGTTTTTAACGAAAAAAATACATAGATAAGATATTAAAAAATGACGACAATAAAAAATGGTAAAACTACAGCGCACCACGGGATCGGTGCTCTCAGGATATTGAACCTGTTAGTATTAATATTAAGTTACTTGAATAAATTTTTCCAAGGCATATGGATTGGAAGAAGCGGCGGGTGTAATTTGGGCGCTAACCATCCTTCTTTACCTGTCTGACCAAGAAGGGTAGATAATCCGACATGTATTTTCGGCGCTAAGAAGTGCAGGTTGGTCGAGTCATAAAATAACCCAATAAAGGGAAAGTTGATAGATTTTTAAGTAGGTTAGGTTAGGTTAGAGTGTTACAAAAATGTTGTGAGGAAACTTTATTAAGGGCAGATTTTTCATTTAAAAAAAGTGCAAAGTAGCCCCCTCTAACGGTAAATTTTTTCAGACCTTAAATGATAATAGGTCATTTCTCTTATAGGAAAATCTATCAAAATATATCTTATTATAAATGTCGGTGATTTAATAAATAACTGTATTTCATAAATCATGTACTTCAGTCGGTTAGCACCCAAAATACACATAGGATTAATATGACCCTTCGGTCTTGGCGCCTAATTTACATGTTGTAAAAAGTACATTAATCCTTTAGCGCCCAAATTACATCCGCCCGGAAGAAGGGACACAATAGAGTGACCAGCCCGATAGCCTAATGTGTCGTCTTCGGACAACTTCTTCTGTGATTATGTAAAAACAACTAAAACCTGGTAATAGTAATGAACTGAGAAATAGAATACCTGCTGATAACACCCCGTGTGGTTTGAAAAGTGTGTTAATGTGTGTGCTAATGTACTTATTATGAATTATATATATACGTTACGTTACTTTATGAACACATAAATATAGTATAAAAGTGTAATATAAAACAGAACAATCATTCTTGCTACAACAATGTTAAAACTTGAGCGATGAAGCAAAAAATAAATGAAAATTGAATATTGATGAATAAATACACATTATAATACAAGGGGCATATAGTTTCCTTATTTAAAGAAGAAACTCATACTGTCAGAAACATATTTTGTAGCAACAAGGACTCAATGCTCCAACTTATCACAATTTATCATAATTTTCTTTGTGGTGAACGATTTCCTTGGCATGTACAACGATCTAAAAATCTATCTAGTAAACCATAAACTTTATGGAGATAAGCTAAGAGTAACTTTTTGTTGAAAAAACGATGGAAAAATTTTCACTGTCTTTAAATTGTACAGGTTGTCCCTGTAAAAGCTATGGATTGTTTACAATTGGTCATTAGTCGCCGCTAGCTTTCAGATAGTAGTGTAGAATATTCCGTCATTTACACTACATGGACATACGTAATCATCCATCAAAAATTCATAATTTTCAAATACATAACTTAGAAATCATACTAAATATAAGTTCTGATTTCGCAGCTTTAAAGGCATATAACTCAAAAACGAGGGGTCGTATGTAAATTTTTTTTCCATGTCACAGCATTATTTTTCCGTCATCTACTGAGTCCCGGAACACCATGTATAAACAGTGGTAATTTGTTTAAATTATTTTTAGAACCAATTTCTACGGAGGACTTTTTATTTATCTGTTTATTTGTTTACTTTCTTTTTTTTTTATCAAAAGCTTCTTCTGGGTATAAATACTAATTTTTTATCAGCTGAAGTCAGTAAATAAGCTGATGTCATCCCGAACACATCGGGATAGACATCGTGACAAGTGAACGGTGTATTCAAATAAATTAATATGTTAAGAACTAGTTTAATGTAGATTTACGTCTTAGTGTATAGTTAGTTCAGTGATTAGTGACTAGTTTAGAATACTTAGTGTTAGTTAATAAATAAATTAATGTCAATGAATGAGAAACATGTATATAAATCAATCTCGCCGTCAAATACAGTTTAAGTAAATAAGAAGAAATAAGAAAAACATTACAATATGTATGAAACTTTTGGAAACGTATGTAAAGTAAAAATTTAAATGTTATTTAAATATTATTTTTAACAATAATGATACTGCTTTAAAAAATATTGATAATATTGTCATATATCCAATATCATTCATTTGCTATTTTTTTTCCAATTTTTACTAGTGCCTCTCCATCAGCATTGGTAATTTACCAATAAACTTTTGATCTAAAAATTTTGCATATTAGCAATTTGCATAAAGAACATTATTTAACCTGGGATACACTAACGGAAAACATCAACTCGGTAGATAGATTTTATGAGTTACAAGAAATAGTGAGTATGATAAATTATGAAAAAAAAAATGGAATAGTTTTGATTGTGAGAGATTGAAAGTAGATTATAATAGATGGTTAGAATTTTTTCTCGTTTATATAAGAAGCATTACATCACTTTTTTTGTTGAGAATGTTTTCATCGATTAGTCAACGATCAAGTGAAATGGAACGATCAAATTACAGTAATTCTCACTTTATTGCACAAAAAATCGAAACCAATAATCTTTGAAAACCAACTAACGTATGATGTGGTATTTTTATTATTATCAGCAATCTATGGAAGCCTAACGTTTTTACAAAATACATAATACCTCGATTTTATTGGCGAACGTCAAAGTATATTATTTCAACAAGATAATGTTATATGCTACACCACTGTGCCTCGGTATAATGAAAATATTTTCGACAACAAATTGATAAGAGTATTTTCATACATTTTTTTGATAGCTAGACTCTGGATTATTTCTCAAACGACCTTCTTAGATAAAGGATTTTCTAGATTTTTTAATACATTCATTATTTGGAGAAGACAATTACAAAACATATCAGAAAATGCAGAAATAATCAAGAATATGTTGAAGGAATTTGATAAACGAACTAAAGGTCAAGGCTCCTTGGCTAGAGACTTCTTCAGGAAGTGTTACTCGGCTACAGTGATATATGTAAAAAGCTGGTCAAAATTGGCGATACCGAATTTTTGGTATAAATTTGGCTTTTAAAAAAAATGTCACAAATACATTTTTTTGTATATTTTGTGTACTATCTGTGTTTGCAGATTTTCTGTTCAAATCACATTTTTTCAGATATGACGTCATCGGGTAATATTTTAAATGCATCACCCCGTATTTATAATTTCTTTGAGTAGATATGATATCGCTGAAATTACTTATACCAGGTTTAGTGATTCTCCGACTTAAAGGTGACATTTTAAGCTCAAATTAAATTGTTAGTACTAACAATAATATCCTAAATAATTATCGCAGTACACCGAAATGTTTATCCGTATTGACATTTGTGTCAAACCACATTCATTCCCAACTTGTCATTGTAAAATCATACATTCGAATAGCACAATTTTGGTTTGAAACTTCAGTTCGTTTAAGTTGTATTATCACATTTTTTGGTTTTGAAGATACAATAAAATCATTACAATAACCCGCCGATTTGTTTAATAATACATATCCTGACAGAATGTCTCGCAGTACCAAATCTAAACTGTATAGAAGTTAGAGGAAATTTAATAAAACTGGCAGTGAGAAAAACATTATCGATCCTGGACAAAAAAGAACAGCCAATGGTATTTCAATTTCACAGAAAGAACCTTGACATTCCATATCAAAATCTATGATATATGACGATATTAGTGAAAGAACCATAGAAAACTCACTAAATGGATTTAGAACAAACAAAGAAACAACATATACAAACTTGATTGTTAGACAAATAGCTGAAAATTAATAAGACAAGATAGAGAGATATACATGTGTTCTATAGATCTTGGGAAAGCATTCGACAAAGTCAATAAGAATACAGAGGTATACAAGAAAAACTAGACGGAGTAAAAGCTTTATATAAATAGACGAAAAATTATGTCAGAATTAGGCACCATAGTCGTAGATGAAAAAATAAAAAAATAAGAGAACAAATTAAACAATATAAAGTCGGATATCGGAAAATGGAAGACATGAACATATCGGATATACTAAACGAAGATGACATAGTAATAGTGACAGAAGATGCGAAGACTTTGAACTCAAACTTAAAAATATACAATGGCAGCCTAACGATAATGAATATAAACATAAACGAACACAAAACTAAGTCGATGATAATAAGTCAAAGCGAAAAGACACATATGATAATAGAATAATCAAGCAGCAGGTCGAAAGCTTTAAATACCTTGGCATGACATTAGGACAAGAAAGAATATTGGAACAAGAGGTAAACGAACTGGAGCAGCTGGAGCATCAATTGACACACAGTTGCTAGCCAAAAAGGACATACAAAAACAAATAAAAATAGAAATATATGAAAAAGTATCCACATCCATACTGTCGCACGGATCAGAGACATGAACACTCACACAGAAATAAGAAGGTAAAATACACAGTGCTGAAATGAGATGTTTAAGAAAAATAGATTATTAATTGGGATACGACAGAATGGGTAATAACATTTAAGAGAAAAATTCAACTTTATGAATTTCAAAAAAAATACTACAAGGATAATTAAGATGCTTGTTATGAGAATGGGGGGAGAAAGATTATTATGGAAAATATATAACTCACAACAAATTTGTAATTGAATAAATTTATATTATATATATATATATATATATATATATATATATATATATATATATATATATATGTACAAATACCTTGATTTTACTAAATGTACTCAAGTTTTCCGTAGCTAACAACATTATTAGTGAATCTTTTGCCCGAAACGAAATTGTTTATCCAATAAAAATGCTCAGAAGCATAGTAATTTTCTTTATTATCAGTTTTATGTTGATTTTATTTCAATTTAGAGTATTAAAATGGATTTTATGCGTGAAATTCATGAAGTTTCTTGTGAGCAATGCCTTAAACTAGCCATTAATTTGATAAAATTCGTGAAGGAAGAAGCGGTTCAAATGAAGGCATTTGTATAACTTAACAAAATAGAACAATGCAAAAGAGCATGTTTATAAACTTCCCAATTTTTTCATTAACAAATTATATTCTTGTAAATATTATACTGTTGATTTTTTCTATCCATTAATGAAGTTTAAAGTGGAGTCAACAGTTTCAGAGATGGTGTGCCAATTTTTGAATGTTGAATAGTTACTCTGGATAGTTGAATATGTATCAAAGCTCTCAATACTCGTATTAGTTTGCAAATTATTTGTCGAATTCCCAGTAAAAGTCAATTAAAAAACAGGAAGTGGCCTAGTAAAAGAAAAGGCTTGGAAAAACGACAAAAACCAAAATAGTTAACATTAGCAAAACCCAGATAGAAAACAACATTAAATTTTCATGCGAAATTAATCTCTCGCTGAAGAGATCATTATCATTTTTGCGAAGAATTCGATCATGATCAATGTATGAAATCGGTTTGGAATGAAATACATGTGATATCTTTTATGTGGATAAGAATGAAAAATTATCAGAAGGAATTAGTTTAACAAGATTCAATCCGACTTCCTGGAACCAACTTCCATAATAAGTGTGCTTCATCCAGTTGATTATAAAAATTTGAATATTGGCCCACACAGAGTTAAAATAAAATAAAACGACAGCGATAGATTGGTAATGGTAATGGATGGTAATACTAAGATCTTCTTGAAAGCTAAAACGTAAGTCAGACTTAACACGCAATGGCAAGGTGAATTTAAATTATGCTCCGCGCCATTATTTGCATTATCTGGATGCACTATGTTCCGCGATAGAATATTTGATTTACGGTGGAATGAACTCCACGGCGGTCAAGGAATATGAACATATTGTCACTTTTGACTTGCTCTATTGGTATTGAATATATTAGTTATAGCCATTGTTGACTGGGGCTTTGCTTCGGACTCGTACTCAAGCATCCAACTTTCATCATCTGTAAAAATCCGGTCATTCAGACCTTTAACCAACGATCTAGGAGAATTAAGGTGCGTACACGCTACGCACCTTGAACATCAAATATTTTTCAGTTCTCATTCACCAAGTTTCAGTCGCCTAATCTCCCAGTCACACAAAATTGGATCACAACAAGATTTAACTTCTCGATTTGTGCCTCAGCCACCACTAACATTCATGTACTCGTATGAAGCAATCAGCTGAGAGAGAGCTAATAATCGATGGAAAAATATGTATGGATAGAGCAGCAGTACCGCATTATGCGTCAGAAATTTCGTTGTCCTATGATTACCATACTAAATCAACATTACTTATTGGATAATATAAGATTCACCAAAGGCTGACATACTATAATATATCTATTGAAATAGTTTCTAGCTCTATTGAAGAAAATCCAAATGTGGTTCATTCACAAAATTCTGAAGGTGATTGCCGGCCTGTTTAAAAATATTCTGTATAATACCTTGTTCTTATCACAATTCAAGAGTCCAATGTCTTCTGGGGAAATTATTCATTTCTACGAATGTTTATTGAAACTTTAGTCAGCTAATGTCAAATTCTTTTGTTAATAGCACATTATCTCTATCAGCCACACATCTGTGGGACCAGCTTTACAAGACCAGCAATTATAACTTCACCATCCTCAATGTATTAACTTGTCAGTGCACAATATTGAAAGCACCGTTCTTAAAATATATTTTCAATTAATTTACTTAACTCTAAGCCTTTCTACCTTTGGAAAGAGTGTAAGTCAAATTGCGATGTAGAATTTCTTCTCCAAAGTCTCCTCTATTCTTTTCTATCCATTACTTTCTATCTTATTCCATTCCATTTAATTTCCTTTTTTCCTGTCGCTATCTGAACTTCCGTATTTCATGTTTTTCCTGGTATTTCTGTTTCTTTTTTACTGTCCTTGCTTCTTATACACTTCTAATGTTTTTGTCATCTCCTAATCTTGTAACATATCCAAATTATCTTAGCTGAGCTTTTTCTAGTTTATCCTTCATATTTAAGATTTCTTTCCTTTCCTATAATATAGAAGAGTACTCAAATTCCTAAACGTCATCGTCACCAGCCAATTAGCGCCTTACGTGTGGAAGGTGTTAGTAGTAGAAAACAAACCATATTGGTTTGCACACCTCCAATTTTAAATTGTTATTATTATCATACGAAGGGAAAATTAATCAAGAATTGCGTTCAATAAATCAAGGCATTTCATTTATTCTAAAAGATAAAGCGTTCACACATCCAGTATACGCGACTTTCATGTACAAAAATGGTCTGGTATACAGATATCAACACATATTTTTTTAAATTTGTGATTCAATTCCTTTCGTAGCCTTTCTTTGTCAGGAAGGTAGTTTTAACACTTCGAAAGAACTTTCTTGCTGTCCCTATTCTCTCCTTTATTGCATCCCCGATTCTAGTCGTTTTATTCCGTTTATCATCTACTCCTCTATTTTTTAGGATCCCCATATGTTGTTCCTGTCTATCTAATCGAAAATAGCAAGGTCTATGAAACAAAAAATTCCTCTCTTCTGATTCTCTTATAATATTTTCCCGATATTTCGCGTTTATTACCCCTCTATTTGGTCTGAAGCCGTATTGCATGTCTTCAAACGAACCTTAAATTACTTTGCTCGGCTGTTTTATCAATTGTGCTTAGTAGCATTCCTCTATGAATTTTGCCTTCCCTTATCTTTCCGTTCTTATATATTGGAAGTAATATTATTTTTTAGGCAATCTATCATTAAATTACCAACTCAGTCAATAATTTCGTAATTAGGTAAATCTTTCATTTCCGTTTTTTCTTCTTTGCTACTCTTTCCATATTTTCGCTCCACCAGTGCGTTCTTTTGAATTCTCTGTTTGTAGGTTTTGTTATATCACATGCTTTTACTGTTACATTTTCTACCTCAGCGTTCAAATGGAATTACTTACACCAGTTTGCATGAAAGCGATCTCTCGAAACAACTTAAGAATAAGCTACATGTTGAGGGGGATCAGCATGTAGCTCATTTTATCAGACATCTAGGCAATATTTATATGCAAAGTAAATCAACCATTTGATGGGTCGAGAAACACCGAGAGATCAGGCAATTGAATATCCATGATTAAATACATCTGATTTATGGTTTAGGAGGTTACCTTAAATCAGTAGCTCACAACACAATGATTTAAAGAATCATCTAAGTTGGAATTTCTGCAACCGTTGGTGATATTTACTTACGCTTTCGCTACAACTACACCAACACTCACAAATTTAAGGGCTACTAATTTAAATTTAAAAAAAATACCATTAATTTGGCCTTTTTAATTGCGTTGTTCCAACCTCTACCCAAATTAAAGATAACGTAATAACTCAACTTCATTCACCAGATTGTAGGTATGATATCTCCGTAATTTTGTTACAGAAAAGACTGATTTCAACTTTATTACCTACAGGCAATTATCTTAACCCCACTTTAGAAAAGAAACACCGTGTTTATTGCTTAAACATCACATTTTGCTGGCACCTTGATACGTGAAGAAAAAACACTGGATTCCTAATTTGTTGTATCCTTCAACACGAGACATTTGAATTCTTCATCTCCTTTTTTTTAAACAGTTATTTTTAACTTCTTTAATATAATCTTTTCAATATTAGTACCATAAATATCATAACTATTCTTATAAGATTATTGAATAAACATCATACATGAGGGAGCCATATCCATGAACAAATATATGATTAGAGAAAACCATTCGAAATGTGAATTTTTCTCAGATTTTAGAAATGAATAATAGTAAGTATTTCAATTTGTGAAATAACTCAGATAAAGGTGGAATATGGACTCCACTACAATTTATTGTAAAGAGGGGGAAAGAAATATATCTGTACTAAAACCAAACCACAGAGTAATAATTCTAGCCCGATACTGTCTACTTTTTCCTTCTTTGACTATAACACTAAAAACTCCAGCTGCGAAACCCGTCGGTATTCATTTATAATCAAAGCTTTAAAGCTTTATGTAAAATAGTCTGATATAGGCCGAATCTCCCAAATTTATCCCTGTTGGTGAATTTTTAGGAGAGATCTTTTCATGAGAATCCCTTTTTGTTGTTCAGGAGAAGGTATAGTAGACTATGTTTGTCGTTTGTCGTGCAGATGGTATGTTAGATCCGGAGACAAAGGGCTATTTTTCGTTGTCCTAAAAAGGATGAAAGGAAAATGTAGCTGTTATTTTAGGACGACTGAATAATCAATGAAAATGTAATGAAGTATTAATTAGAGAATAAAACCATGAAAGTTTGAAGACATTACAACTGAGTTTTAGGTTAATTGAAATTCCTTAAATACAAAATCCATTCAATTGTTTGAATTTTTCTGTGAATTCTGGGCAAAATCTTTATTCAAATTAAAATGACTTTATAGCGAATAAAGGAATCATTGCGAATAAACGGAAACAGTTCGATATTTAATTGCATTTCGGCTTCCACTTTGACTCCATTATCAAGAGAAGAGTTAAGATGGTTATTAGTTCATAGATCTAATAAGTAAGCTACGGGTGGTATTGTCTTTCTTTACCCCAATTCTATAGCTCACTAATATTCCGTAAACACCGTCATCTGTGAGAAAGATTAAGCCAATTAAGCCAAAAATATCAAATCAGATGTTGAAATCTGTTCTCTATGCAAAAACAAACCCTTAATACATCTCTCTGTCTTGATAAAGTAATTAATCTGTTCAATACTTACAATTACAAAATTGTCCCTATTAACTAAATTTCAAGTCTGTCTGTCAAAAACCTACATTGACAAGTCCAAACTTCCTTTCAGCAATGAAATCAAACTCATACCATGAGGAAAATAATTTCTCATTTATATGTTTTTCTAAATATACGGAAACCTACTAAGACCTTATCAGTACAGGGCAGAGTGGCGCATTCGTTTGTGAAATTGTTTTAATTCGTAATTTTTTTAAAAAAGTCCGGGAGGTGTTCCTGATTATAAAAGTGTAAAATGACACTTGATATCTTTTGACGTTATTGTTTGAACAACAAAAAACTAAATAAACCAGAAAAAATGTATTTTCTGCAAACAATTAATTTTTTTATATTCTTTTCGAATGATACTATCATATCTCCAGCCCATTAATTATTATGAATTTTTTAAAATTGGATATAGCCTAAAATCCTTTTCTTGAATTAAATAATGTACCTAAAAAATTGAAATGCTACAATTTTGAATTTTTCATAGAATATTTGAACTATATTAAGCGAAATAACATAAATAGATTCGAATAATTTTGTTTTTTTATATATATATTTTCTTCACATTACAACAATATGCTTCCTTCGTATATACACATCCGAGAGAGAAATTGCATATTTTATGAGCTTCATTTCTTATATTTGGGGAAATTAAGATCAATTTCAATATGTACTCTTAGATTACAATTGTTTTGGTCATGTTCTGTGTGATAACCTTATTAGACTATTGTTTGTAACAAAACCACCATTACCTAAAGACCGTGCGATTGTAAAAAAAGTGTCCAACGAAAGTTTGCTCGTGTCAAAAACTAAACTTGACCTGTATGTTTAATGTTGCCAAAATCTATGTAGAAATTAATAAAGTGTGCACACTAACATTTTATGTAAAAAAAAAAGTTGATAAATAAATATAACCATAAAAAAGAATTACCAAGCATTTAAAAAAATATACTACTTATGTTCCGTACTCGCTATAAAATAAAAACCAGGTAAGCCTTCAGGTAGAAATTTCTCATTTCTCAGGTATATTTGTCTTCTTTCATCTGATTGAAAAATGAATTAGAAACGTTTAATCTTAAGATCCAGATACTGATTTATTTTAAGACAAAATATCTCTGTTAACTTCAATTACCGAAAAAGTTATATAAAGTGTCTTAAAAATCAAGAAAAGCTCATTGCATAAAACTGTCAGCTGGAAAATTCAATAGTTTAATATTATGAACAGTAATAATATTTTTTTAATGTATTATTGCTGCAAAATAGCAAATAATTTGTATTATTGTATTATATTGTAAAGAATGAAAAAAAAAATTAATTGTTTGCAAAAAATGCATTTTTTCTGGTTTAATTGGTTTTTAGTCATTTAAACAATAACGTTGAAACATATCACGTGTCGTCTTACACTTTTATAATCAGGAACACCTTCCGGTCTTTTAAAAAAAAATTACGAATTTAAACAATTTTTCAAACGAAGGCGCTACCTTGCTCTTGTCTATACCTATATGTCATTACATTCAACTTCAAAAACTTTTATTTATGTGGTAAGTGATTACATAATTATGCGTCAGGAGTAATTTCAGTTAAAAATTCTTTGCAATAAAAAAATTGAAATAAAAAAGTGAGAAACTGAAAAATCAATTTCTCATTTCTTAAATCTTTTTTGTGTTTTCGTTGATAATTCGTTTTGATTTTATGCCTCTTTTGATTTTTATACTAAGCAAAAATATAGACGTTACGACCTTTTTAGGTCAATATATAATTTGATATTGACAATTTACATGATCATATTAATGTAAACTTCTTTCTTGGATGGCCAGAATAAATTCAAAAAAAACTTTTCAAAATGATCTATATTTATATTGTGTTTACATCTGTCTGACGTCAGTCTCGATCAGTGTCACCAACCTAACCTCTCAAAATTCCCTTTCTAGAGCGCGAAATTCGAATTAAAATATGAAAATGCTTACATTAATGAATAAATAACGTACAATATGTATCTGAAAATAAAAATGTCTTGTAATCGACTAAATATTTTTTATTAGTATCCTTAGTTGTCATATCTGAAAAATAAGTAGCGTCAACTCATAGTTGCATTGAAGTTCATGAAAAGGGATTATAAATTTTACTTAAGTTGTTAAGGTCTTTTTATAATTGACAACTTTCATAAACATTAAGCAAGAAAACTTTCAATAATAAAAAAGACCTGAAGAATTTGAGTAAAATTTATAATTTTTTTTTCATGAATTTCAAAGCAATTTCAAATGATTTAATTCAAGTTTATCACTTAATCATGATACATGAGAATTAAGCATAAATTTTCTAAATACTGAAATGTCTGCCCCATGTAGACAGCGTCACAAGGCACTTGATATGTAATATTTTTTCTTTTGCTTTTTGGTGTTCTAGATTTTAGTTAAGTGAAATATTTGGATAATTCATTATGTCCTTTATGACTTAGTCCTTGTACATATGGTAAGGAGAAATGTTTTATGTTTTAATGTTTCTGTTTTGCTCCATAATTGATTATAGTATCTATCAATCCTTTCTGATGTTTTTACCTGTTTAAAAAAATTCCAATAAAATAATATCTAAAATCAAGGCGAATTATCAACAAAAAGAAATTTGTGAATATATATAGAGGTTAGTGATACTTTTTGTGTGTTTACAAAACAACACCATTAAAATGTTATTAAAGAGAATTTATGAATTATAATCCTACTAAATAGCCAGTGTCTGGAGGCAAAACAAGCCCTAAAGGATTTGCCGGCTGACGCCTTCCGGTAAGTCTTTTCCTTGTAGAGATTCTCCGTTGTCCTTAGTAATCCTTATGCAGATCCAGATGTTACCAACACCACTCGCAAATTCCCGACAACTTTAATGCATACTTAAGTTAATATCTTCTCCACTTAGTGGCTTTAACATCCGAGGAAAGTTGTTTGTTGATTATTTTCTAATTACAAAGTAAGGATGGAAATATTCATGTAAAGATAAACTGGAGAAAGTTTGGAGACATTTTATACCGAAATAATATAACAAATCATTTCTTTGTTTATTGCTTAAAATATTTCATATTTATTTTGAGTACCTGATATAATTAATATCTCATGTACTGAATCGGATTCATATGACTCTTAAACACTTCTCATGTCTTAAAACATCAACAACGGCATTTAGAAATTTAGTTTGTTTTACGATAATACTGTTTCTTGTGTAGATACTACTGATTTATTTATCAATTATTTGCTCAATTCGATATTTCAAATCATCAATATACATATTTGTGGATCTTGTTTTCAAATAGACCCACAAAAAATGATCCCGTGAGGTCTGATCAAATTAACAGGAAGGCCACTTAACTTTGCTATGATCATAGATAAAAGATATACAACACAAAACAAAACTAAATCTAAACTAACTAACGACCTATTTAGCTAAACTTAAAGATAGGAATGTTTAAAAAAGAAAAATATCCAGCAATCTGATAATGCAATCATAATGAGAATTGCTGAATTAGCTAGAGTAAATAAATTTTCCATTTAACGAGCAGTCACGGAAGGGGTTGCTGTGAATCATTCACAGAACAGAAAAACACGTAAAGAAAAACTGAAATCAGTTGACAAAGCTACTCAAGATTTTATACGTAGGACAATTTATAGTTTATATAAGGAGCACACATAATACAGCAAAAGATAGCATATTATCCAGAAGAAAATTGTACCAGTTTAGAAACATTGCGTCAAGTTTTGTCGGCATGTGGTTTTAAACACAAAAAACTGAACAAACAGATGGCAATAACCGAATCGTCAAGGATCGTTCGATGGCGACAAGGTTATTTGCATCAGATAAAAGACTACCGAGGTTCTATTAGACACAAAATTTATCTAGATGAAACATGGTTTGACTGTTACGATGTAGTAAATTTAGGTTGCGTTGAAAATAGTAAAAATTGCTGTTTGAATGAGCCAAATTCTAAAGGGAAACGCATTATAATAGTACACGCTGGAAGCAAAGACGGTTTCGTGCCTAATGCTTTATTAATATCTGCTAAAAAGTGTGCAGCTGATTATCATAAAGATATGACAGCATAATTATTTGAAAAGTGATTAAATTAATCATTTTTGCGCATTATGACTACTGTTCTCTAGTTACTTCCAAAATGAAATTGAGTTGTTATTGACCTCCCACTCAATACGAAATGTTTTAATAGCAGTATCCAGTTCTATGTGATATCTTTCCCAACTACGTCCACAGCTTAAAAATTCAATTCTAATAAACTTGTGGTGATATTATTCTGTATATTTGCTGGTGAGTAATATCTTTTTAACGTCGCTTTTACACGTAGTGCTCACAGAATTATGTTCGAGCAGCTTTCAGATGGAGTAGTGAAAATAATCAAACCAAACCACAGAGGCCTGCACTACCATCAATGGCAATTTATTACGGAGTTAATCTTTTGTTAAAAAATTTCCTATCAATAAAGGTATTATTTTTGAAGTAACCACCGAGGTATTTGAGGGCAGTTGCTCAATTAGAGGAAAATCTGATAATACTCAAAGTCCTTTGTGAAATAAATCTATGGAGATACTAAAAAATTACTAGAAAGCCGTTTCAAGTCGTTTCAAGATGCCCAAAGGCAGTAAAAAAATTCCTAAGGGGTTTCAAAATGTGGATCTGACGAAGGTTTTAAGGGTATATATCAGAATTTGCGCATCTATGCAAGACTCTGGTTAAGGATTCCAGCTACAAAATAGGCTTAATATTCCAGAAACAAAGAACGAGGAGAAAACCCTGAAGTTTATGCCCATAGTAAGCTCTTAAGGTTCGATTTCCAATTCATACGAACCCCAACAAAAAATTATAAATTATGAGGAGCTGGTAATCCTTTTCTGGAATGAAATAGTAGGACCAAAAAATATATTAATTTTCATCCATTTCAGTACATTTGCGAACACTCGGAAGATTTTCGATCCACTCAGAACATCACCTATTTTTTTCAAATAGTTTTTCTGGTGTAAATAAGTGAAAGTTGGCACCTTGAGGAGCAATTTTGAGTATTTCCCCATCAAAAAATCGAGTATCCGCTATTAAAGTCATGTCTCTAAACATTGAAAATTTGTGAATAAAAGGACAAACGACTGCTATTGCAGACATATAGCAGTAAGAACAAATGTTGACGAAATGGAGAACAAGGTACATGTTTATTTTGAAAACCTTAAGAAAACATTTGGTGCAAAAATAAAACATCAACTCACACAGAAAATAGTTCGTGAAAAATCATATCTATGAGTGAAAATTTGCAAAACAAGTTCCAAGGCATAACGGTAGCTTATTTTCGCATGCAGAGCCTCGCCATGATGTTTGTCCCCCTTGTCCGCTTTTTGAGCATATCCAACTTTTCCTATTGCAACCTTCAGGCAAGGGGACTTTTTCCAAAACGTGTTACTAGAATCCAATAAGGGATGATTTTGAACATCCTATGGTAACATATTTAGGTTGAATTCAGGATTGAATTGGACATATACACTTTCCCCTTTCGATATTCATTCTATCCTCACCTTTATTAAGTTTTTTAGTGATAGTTTCTTTAGATTTTTTATAACCTTCTGTCGTGCACAGCTCGTACAACTCAATCCTATATTTTGTTGCTTTTCCCTTGATATATTTTTTCAACCTCAGTCTCCTTTTATGTAGTAATAGTGACTCATCTAGTGATAAGGCTTCTTTGGGAGTGTAAAAGTACTCTAACAATTACCAAGGAAAACCTTCAGTAATTTGCTAACTTTATTGAGTCTATCAGTATTGTGTGCAGTTGAAACATCTAAACAGTTGTTCAAACAGATCATATAAAACAAATTTTTTGGAAAACTGGAATCGAAATTCCAATAAATTCTAAAAGTATTCATTTGTACAGCTTACAATCAGATCCATTACTTCGTCAGTCCAAAGTGACTTGAAAGCTTCCAGAGGATCTTGCTCAAAATTAAATTTTACCCCTGAAGCAACATTATCAAATTGGAAGGCTGGCATATCGTCATAAGTCTCTTCCTACTCATCACTTTCATCACTACTAGAACCTGCACCTGTTACAGTTTGATTTACGACAGGATTTACGGCAGTTGGTGCAATTGGATTGAGGTTAGGCTCGTCAGATGACTCATAACTATAATCATTTGTCGGAGAATAATTATCTGATCAACCATATGGATCCCCATCGCTAAATATTTAGGTTTCGTTTGCATCATTTTTATCTTTTATTTCAGTTTCAACTTCATCGTAAAGCTTTAGTAATCTCGCTTCTTTCTGGGGTCTTTTTTCAGGTCATAGAAGAATTATTATTCTACACTGAAAATACCTGCAGTTCTTGAAAACAATGAATAAATAAACAGCTAAATGTACTTCCTTCTGCTGCCAAAAATAATAATACCACATGGGATCTTCAAACGTACTCGAAATGTATGGAATTATTTACAGTCACAAAAACCAACTGTATAAACGTTATGGGGTGCTGACGTGAGGCGTACAGTGATAAAGTGAGTGGTCTTAAGGTCAAATTAAATTCATTCATGGAACATTTCCCTGATAACAAACTCGATATATAGGAACATCATTTCTTATTGGCATTGCGACTTGTATACCAGACGTGGTGTTTTTTGAGTTCAAGTAATCGTCTGCTATCTCAATCCTGTCACTATACATGTGTCTGCAATTGCAGTACTTCAAAATTTATATCAAAATTCTTACACGATATTGCAAATTCACTACAAATACAAAGATAACGTAGCTGATAAAGCTGAGAAAATTATTTTAAAAAATTGTATTAGTTGAGCTACAACATTTTTTTTTCTTCACTAAATATACAAATACAAACAAACAATCTAATTTCTGCTGTTAAGAACATATCTAATTGTATTAAAGAAAACCGAGTCAATTTAAGGTACTTGTTTTTCATAATAACAAACTTCACGCAAATGAGCTATCGGGATGAGTGTATAGCAATAATGCTACAAAGAGTTTAAATTAAATAAATACGGGGTTAATTGATATATTAACAGTCTTCTCATAAAATTAATTGTTAAACTAACTGAAATAATTTTGAGGCACTTTGCTTACACCCACTTAATAGTATTTAGACCAACTTTAATCTCGGGCTGTACATTTCAGCTTCACTGTGGACAAAAAGTATTATTGTTGAATATTCTATAATATTACCAAACCCTTTACGGGATATGAGAGCTAATATAAGGACTTCCAGATTATTTACCCATACAAACTCGTTTAGTACTGGCCAGAAACAAAACCCAATTAAAACTTGTCTCCAATTTTTACACAGGGGCTGCTACTTAAGTTTTGAGACAAAGAAATGAAAACAAATATTTATTATTGGAAATGGATCTATTTTTTGACAAAATATTCTTCCATTCCGATTGAAGTATTTCCAAAACATGTGATATGAACGAATCAACCACTTCTTCAGGTGTAGAAAAACGTTAACCTCCCAATTTATTTTTGATAAATAAGAAGAAATAATTGGGAGCCAATCAAAGACTTTATGGCGAATTACCCATCAATTCAATGTTTTAACTGTTCAAAAACATTGAAATTTCAACTTCTGCGATTGGTTTCCCTAATTTTTTCTAGGAAACAAATTCTGGTGTACCATTCAGAATTGACCGTTGCTCAAATGGAACGGTAGAGGCATGTCCAAGTATTACGAAAAAACAAACGACCATTTGCTTGGAGGTTCTTTGTGCACGGACTAATTTGTTGGATTTGGCTCGTCTTGAAAGTCGATTGTTATTCAGTTTCCATATATTTACAATCTTATAGACGTCTTTTCAAGCACAGCGACTAAGTTTTTTTAGCATTTCTTTACATCAACTGACACTACTTATTTTGTGAGCGATTATTAAATTATGCGGTATCCAAAGCCAACAAATTTTTTCAACAACCAAATGTTCATGCAATATTGAATGTTTGCAAGTGGAATCAACGCCCAAGCTAGCCTCAATCTCGAGGTATGTCACATGACGATTAATATCAGTTCACGTAAAGCATCAATGTATTCTGGCACAACAGCCGATTTTGGTTCCATCGAAGTACTACCACTGGAAAACAAGTGAAACACGGTGGCTCGAGATGGTACTTTATTACCTAAAGTTAAAGCGAGTGGATCGGCACACTGCTGTTGGTTCAATCCACATCGAAAGTCGTAGAAAATCATCGCTAGAAAATATATGCGATTTAATTCTATTTTTTGACAAAGATTAATGATTCTAGTATCTGTAAATAATTTAAATAGCAATTGTATGATACGTTCCGACAACTTTTACCATATTTAGCATATTCACATCAGTGCTGCCATATCTCAAAATTTGAGTAGCAAACCTAGTATTTATATATTTATTAACCTATAAACTTGATATAAAAATTATTTAAGAATTTTGGTATGTGTACGCCTTAACACCACACTGTATACTTACTGGACATTTCTTCTCTACGACTCCAAGAGGTGGCAACTTTTTGTGATTTTCTGCTCTGTTCATGTCCATATTTGTTGTATCAAAGAATTATATAACGAGAGTATTCTCTAGATTATAAGCAAATTTTACAATATTTCATTTAATTTTTCACATATATCAAATTGAAAGTAAATAATGAAATATTGTAGTTATCACCAAGCAGCATAAAAGAAAGATTGTATTCTAATTTGTCAACTGAAAATATTATTTTTGAAAGATTATGGCGGTAATTGCCGGTTATTGATTATGCCATAACTTTGAGTGTTCTCTTCTTTTCATTTTATAATATATGTGGTGAAGGTATCAGCTATAGAGCTTTATGATTCACTCACTTATTTTGTAACGATGATGATTTAACTACCAATTCACACTATAATTATGAACTTATCGAATAAGAAGTTACGTATTTAATATAAAAGACTTGATAAAAGTTGAATTCTTCCTCAAGTACCATACTCGTGTAGGTGTTCTCTTGTCCAAAACTATCTATTATCTGAAGGCACCCCTCTTCTGCATGACGAATGATTATTAACGCACCCTGAATGCCACACCAGTCTCTTATATTCTGTAGCCAGGAATGTTGTTTATGCTCTGGTCCTCTCCTTCCGTCGATCTTTCCAGTCGGTCCTCTCAGGATGTGTCCCAAATAAGATACTTTTCGTTGTTAAAAAGTGAATAGTGAATAGTTGAATGATAATTCAAAAATTATATGCACTGCTTTTAGATTGTATAGAAGAAGTATGTGGGTTTTTAGAAGGTTAAGGTAGAAAGAAATCATTATTGTCAACGAGGCTGGAAAGGAATCGATAGTTCCAAGGGGTAGAAGATGCACTAGTAACGCGATGAAATTATTTCATAAAATTTGAAGAGGAACATTTGGGTAGCGGACTATCCGATTGTTTCGTATATTAGGTAGGATTTTTTGTAAAACAATTTTCATGTTTTATTTTCAAAGAACAAATAACATAACAACTGTGTATGATTAACTAATAATTGATAATAATTATAATTATGATAATAATATTAATTATAATGATCCTAATTACGTTACATCACTATTTTTATTGAGTGTAGGTAAACACAAAACGCTAATACTTTTTCTATTCTTATTCGTCGCAAACAAATTTTGGACGGTTGTTGAACTTTAAATAAAACATTTTGCTTTGTTACAAAAATGCACAGGGTACGGTATTACTGATTCAATTATGACAAAATTTCAGACGGATATCAAAATTACCATTAGTTAATAATCTCTATGTAATCAAATTTCACATAGGATCTAAATTCTTGGGCCTACCAACTTTCGCCAGTGTTAAAAAAAATAATGTAAATTTAGTTTTGAATCAAAAAGAGTTAAGTTTTTGAAAATTTTCCTTGTTTAGAAATAGAGTGTTTTGGCAATCCCCCTTGAGATTCCAGCAGTAGTCAGCTTTCATATTTTTATTCCACCTACCGTTGTACCGTTTTCCCATTTTTTTATGTCTTGGTAGAGCCGTTCTCCTTGCTATTCATTATAATCCTCAATTTGCATGTTGCATCCAAAATTTTTATAATGGCCTTATGCCTACTAGGTTTTTATACTCAGGATCTCAATTGTTGCCTAGAAAATCTCGCACAACTTTTTTTGGGGCTCATCCTATGCTATGTTTTCTTCCATCAAAATTTGGGTTTTTGGACCCATGAAAATTCCCGTCCTGATTTTATCTGTGGTAATTCAGTGAATTTTTTTCACATTTAAAGCAGGTGCCTCCTTCTTATAAAGCAATTAGAAATTGCACCGTGAATCCGAGCTTTATATCCGAGCTGTTTACCAAGCAGAAGGCATATCGTTTTTAAATCACCATATACAAGCTATTGGTGCTCCGTATATTTTATGTTGTCCGATAAAATTCATACATTTTTATATGTTCCCTCTAATTAAATATAATAGGCAACTGTTTGAGAGAAATTAATAAAAAGTCTCCACTCCACGCAGAATATTTCATTAGATCAGAAATATTAGCTAAAGCTATACCATCAAAATAATGTACCTGGTATTAAGAGATTTTTTGATTTCAGTTTTGAGCCTAGTGCTTCAGATTCCTCTTTCTGGCTTAAATCCCAAAATCATTTAAATCTGCTTGGGTACAGAGCTGAGGTTTATTGCGTCTTGGCCCCACTCTCAGATTTAGCATCGCTGGTGTCTGATTATTTAGTGGTCGAGAATGAATCCTCATGATAGAAATTATGTATTTGTGAGTTAACCAGACGTGGTGCCACTTCACCTGTGGAGACTTAACTGAGTATGTATTCAGTAGTGGGGCGGATGTATTTGCTTAAGCGCATAGTACGAGGCTTAGGAATGCTTAAATTTCATTACCGTTTTTGAAATTTAGAATGTTTCTTGCTTGTGGGCGTCGTCATAATGGAAGACCTAAATATGTGTCCATCTGGCTCTTTTTCTGTAAAACGACACAGAAAAATTACTGTAAAGAATCCCAGTAATCTTACAGAAAAAGAAATTATGTACATCACCGACTGTGATGAAGATGATGAAGTTTAGTATTTCTAGCATATTCCTCGGAAGTAGAAGGTCTGATTGGAGATAATTCTGCTACAAATCGTACTTGGCGGGCAACTTGTGGTAAAATGAGCAACATACCATTTGTAAAGGACAATAAATTATTAGTAGATCCACCGGAAAGTGCAGAGCCATACGATTATTTCAGAATGCTCCTAGATGGAGAGTTTCTATACAAAAAAGAGCTGGAAACAAATAAACAAATCGCTACGCAGAAGTAACATTTTTAAATACAGAGACGTTTTCCCGATCGAGAATTACCGAATAGAAAGATATTACAATAAATGAAATACTTCGATTTATTGGAATAACCTTTCATACTCGCACTATAAACTCGCACTATGCTGGTATATACTGGCCAGCTTGATGCGATAGGGGGAAATGGGCATTCCCAAAAGGTAGTTTTGGAATTATTACGTGGAAAACCTTTTTATGACCATTCAATATATATGGACAACTTCTATGATTCTTTCTAATTGGCTATAGCTTCACTGCAACGAAGAACTTTCTGTACAGGTACTCTACGTGCCACTAGAAAAAGAGCGCCATAAGATGGTGTTAAAGCTAAATTAGGAAAAGGTTAATATAAAGCGCAGTACTTGGATGGCATCATGATTGATAAGTGGAAGGACAAAAGAAACGTCATCTAAATATCTACAGAGTTCGATAATGAAATGGTATAGGTACAAAATAGAAAAGGATAGGAAAAGGAGAAGCCATTGTCTATCGTAAAATATGAGTGTATGGATGGAGTGAATGGAAAAGACCAATTGATGTCATATTATCCCGCTCAGCGTAAAACATTGCGCTGATATAAGAAACTTGGGATACATATATTTCATCGTCTACAACAAAATTTGCATATCCTATTCAATAAATACAGCGGTAAAAACTATCATATTATGGCTTTCGGTTGATTGTGTTGGATGAACTGTTAACAGCAGAATGAGGGAAGTGAAATTTATCTACAGTAATGAAGAAGGAAAAACTCTAAGAAAAAAGTGACGTGTATGTAAGGAAAACAAAAAAAGAAAAGAGATACGGTTTATCACTGCACATCATGTGCTGATCAGCCAGGCTTATGTTTAGTAGAATGTTTCACGGAATATCATAAAAAAATGTAATTTTAATTATGATTTTTTTAATTATGTCTTTGTTAATTAATTACAATAAAATAGTAATAAAAGTAAGACGCGCATGTGCGTCTTCCGCACACCCGAATATCAATAAAATGTGCGGAGGACGCATATGGGCGCTTTGCAAAAACTTAATAAAAAAACTTTACAGCGGTTGTTATAATTCTTTATTATACTCTTTGCGTGAAAATAAATATACGAGTAGAATAAAGTAATTCGATTAATCCGCGTGCGGGTTGCCCAGCAGAGGTTAGGCAATAATTTTTTTATAAAACTAGAAAGTTCAAGCTTTCATTTGATACCAAAATCATACTGTAACTAATAAGCTAAGCAACTATATCAAAATTTAAAAAATCAAAAAAATGGTTGCCTAATCAAGTGACTGACTGGGGACTGTAGCTCCTATATCATTGTCTATTTGAGTACTACCTTTTCCAATAATATATGTCCTTTAACCGATCATGTGCCTTTTTTAGCGGCCGGCTCTCGGACTAGAAAGTGCTAAAGAAGATCTATTTTCATTTTGTCATAGATTTTGATGCAGAGTTGTGTTTTTTGTGTTGTTTTGGCGTCTGGAAGATAGGCGGGTGTCGCGTTAGGTAAGAAATATACTAATTACAAAATTGACATGAAGACTTGAAAAAAGTTAGTTAAATATAAACGCTACCCAATAACGAATTAATGTGTTGATTAGAAATAATCAACAATCGATATTATTTCGATCAAAATACTTACGTAAAACGAGTCTCTCAAGAAGTACAAATATCGAAATCTATAAGCAACCTGGAGCTTACCAAAAACGAATGAGATGTTACTATCGATCTTCGAGAGAAAAATTCAAGGGGCTGTCCGAGAAAATAACGTTTGGAGAAGTCGACATAACTTTGAGCACTTATACGGAGCATCAGGAAACAGAGACATAATAACAACAATCAATATTGGCAGGTTTAGATGGGTAGGACATGTAGCACAGCGTCCACACAAAATATTTATTTTCCTAAGAAGTGCGGAAAGTGATACTTTCAGGAACATTATTTTTTCTACGACCGTATATACAACGACCCATTTTTCAAAAATTATTTTATTTTAACAAACATAATATTATACAAAACTTTTACTAAAAACTACTAAGTATTATAAATATTAATATTGAAAACACAATTTGTTGCATTCTGTACACTAGTAAGAATTGCCGGTCCAGTGAAGTTATTTGGTTTAATGTGGTTTAATTTAGAAGAAGATTGTACTTATTCCGTCACTTCCAAGACGTTTTGAACAAGTTTGACGTTTTAGTAACAATTACACGCCGGGGTTGTCATAGCACCCGGATGGCTTGATAGTTGTTTTGTGACACTTCTTTGAAGAATGTACAAGGTTATATAAAAAATATCTTTATTATTTTATATTTTCAAAAAATCATAAATGCTACAAAAAGCTAGAAAAGGTTTAAATTTCATTTGATGGACTATTTCGTAAATATTTATTTACCTGTAGTAAGAATAGTTATAACCTCCGAAGTAAAAAACTATCTAATAAGGTCAAAATTTGCATAATTTTACTTTCCCGCACTAGTGCGGGAAAGTGACACTTTCAGAACTAAAATGCGTGCGGGAAAGTGGGTTAAAACGCACGGTCGTAGAAAAAATAACTTTATGGCCACACCATCGCGCAGTAGAGGTAGAGGGAGACCAAGGTTGAGATGGAGAGGCGCGGTCTCTGAAGGTTCTATAAAAATTGGAGCAGCAAACTGGATGGCAATTAGAAGAGACTGGAAAGGATGGCGTTCGAGGCCCTCCTGTAAGTCTGTAGCGCTAGTGAGATGATGACAAATAATCGTATCATATTTTAAAGGTAAAAATATAATAAGAGCAGTTACAAATTATTCTAAAAATTATAATCAATATCTGAAAGAAAATATTTCATGGAAATATTGAAAAACTATACTAATCAGCATTATGTTTTTTCGATATAAGTGAAAATATTGACGAAACAATTAGAGCAGCTTTGTAGGTATCTCCATTTAACTTAAAATCACTAACTAACAATACGAAGTAGATAAAAACTTGTTTATCATGGCTACTTTCAATACATTATAGGTCAAAGCCCTACCAAACTATAGCATGCAACAAAGTATGTGGATTATCTACCAAAGTGAACTAATCATCACGAAGCACGATAGAATATCGACTTAAAACGTTTAAAGATCTTTGAACAGATGCGAAAAATTGCCCAATTATACCAGTATTTACCTAAAATACGTTGTTATACAAATACCTTCCATTCACGCAAAAATGCATACGCTGTAAATAAAATCAGATTATGACTTGCATGATACTTTTAAAAAAAATGTTAAATAATCGAAGATACAATAAAAAATTGACGAAACCATCATGTTTAATTATAATACTTTGGATCCTGCAGTAACATTTCAAATTAAGAAATTATTGTTATTTTTACGTACTTATCTATATAAACCCAATTCTGATGCCAATGTAATGCTTTCACATTGTAATTCATTTATTGATGTTAACTAACGTTTTATCTTGAGTTGCGGGAGTAAATTAAACCACGCGTTATCGCTAATTCATTTACACACTGAAACGCAGACATATATGCAAACAACTGTAGCAGGTACTATTTATACAGAACGCCGCAAGTGAGCAGTATTTAGCAAAACAGGGGTAGGTATATTCTGTGAGATAATTTTTAATATAGAATTTAGATGACTCGTTAATCATAAGATATAATGCCGCTTATCAAATAGCGAAAATCTTATCTCCACAAAAAGAGATAGGAGACTCCACTGTGAAGTGAATAGTTATCAACTTGTCTAGGTCCGCATCACAATATTTAATTTTCAGAATCAGTGAATCATTTAAAGGTATTGATAAACAACATTGCTCAAAAATCAATCCCTTGGAATTCCTAAATAAAACTTATAACTAAAATGAGTATTACTCAGAAAATAATGAACGTCAATATGGTATTATATATAATTCCATATATGTTTTCTATAATTATCAGGTAGGTACTTTTAGTAGAGTTCATCATCAGTAGTTAGTTGTAAACTCTGCAAGTTTGCAATTAATCTTAAATAAAAGGGTAGTGAGCAATAACGTATGTGGCAACTGTGACTTCCAGATCAACCATCAACAAGTTGATTTGTTGATTTGGTAAACATCCTATTAGAGCCTAGCACCTAAAGAGGGCAAACAGTTAAAGAGAGACGGCAACATCAATTAACATATGTTCAAGAAGTAATTTAATCTCTTTTTAACAAACTTTGTAGTCGAGGAATGGCCAGGAAAGATGCTATCCAGGAAGCAATATTTTTGACAAATACTACAGACTACCTTCTACAAAATTGCAAAGCGAGGTGTGACAATGTGACGAAAAAGGAATGTTTGAGGAAATTTTAAAAAAATACAACCTTATTGACTGCTCGTTTGATGTCTATATGTATATATTGTAGCAGTACTTTTACTAAACTAGGAAAGTCTATTTATTCATTTCCTTCGTTTTATTCTAGCGCTGTGTAGAATTTTATTCAAGCATACTAATGACTTGTGTAAGCACAGTTAGTTAGTCTCAAATAAATAGTCGTAGTGAAAAAAACGAATTAGTAAAAGTAATCGCGCAAATTATTCAAGTGAATTATGATAAATAGTATATAGCATAGGTGGGGAACCTGCGGCCTCCGAGAGGTTCTTGTGCGGCCCTTTGCCAGCTAGTACAAAATGGTAGAGCTCGTTTCAAACAACTATTTACATCAACGCCATGACAGTTGCGCGAAAAAACCCGCCAAAGACAGTCATATTGTAACATGACGTCAGAATACTAGTCTGAAACGGATCCTAACACGCACAGACCATCCGTTTCAGACTTGACAGTCGATGTTAATTTTTAAACAATTTTTAGCCCCCCGAGTTGCAATAAGAATGAACTAAACGAAAAAAAAGCCGGCTTATCTATGTGTGCGTTTTGGCTTTTTTCTTTTTTTATTTAGAATGAATATTGGGAATAAAGAAATTGTAGAATTTTCAGTTGAGTGATAAATCATTTATTCGGAGATTTCAGAAATCAATTATGCTTTTTCAGAGTATTGCCGAGATGTTGGTTTTATAACCAAATAAATAATTTTTTACTTTACTGAAAATTCCACAATGTTTATGTAATTTACATATATAAAAGAAACAAATAATGTTCTATGTAATATTTATTTGAAAATAAATTAAAATTACAAAAAAAATATTTACAAAATTTGTCATACAAAGCAGCCACATGCTAGAAGACGATATGTTTATATCGATATTGATTGGTTGCATCATCGATTACACAGAGCAATTCATTAGTCAGCTGATTGTCTTTGCAAAAAAAAATTTAAATTAGTGCTTGCAGCGCCAACTACCTTGTCTAAAAAGTGAACAAAGCTCGGTTTCAGATCTCCCATTTGAGTGTCACACCTTGCTTTGGCTTCTCTGACTCGCATCTCTCAACGCTTCCCTGTTGCGATCTTCAGCAAAATGTAGTTAACAGTGCGTGCTTATAACAGTTACACGGTTTTATTGTATTTCTAGAAAGTATACACTTTGTAAAAGATATTATTTGAAATTCGTTTTTTTATCCATCATGTCAAATAGTAAGAGAAGAAAATTAGATGAAAACAGAACATTTAATGTAGAATGGGAGTTAGATTTTTTCTTTACTGCTGAGAAAGATGAAATGATGTGTTTTAAGTAGGTACTTTAAAAAAATCGAATGCAAATAAACACTACTTGACTCAATCAATATTTCACTTTAGAAGGTGAATCACAAACAGCTGCACTTCAAAAGTTGAAAAATGAGAAGCATCATCAGCAGGCATCTTTTAGTGCCTTTGTAAATCAAAATTCCGCTGCAGTTACTGTTACGTATAAAATAGCACATATACTTGGAAAAAGGGGCAAACAATTTAGTGACATTGAAATAATTAAAGAATGTATTGTTGAAGCAGTGAGTATGTTAGATCCAAGAAATGTCGACAAATACAAACAATTACCTCTTTCAAGAAGAACTGTAGCAGATCGACAGCACGAATTAGCGCAAAATGTAACAGAGCAGCTTCATACAATTATACAAAATGAAGATGTTTATTTTTCAATTGCTTTAGATGAAAACACTGATAAAACAGATTCATCACATTTTATATTTTATTCGTGCTATAATTAAAGATTTTCAATGTTACGAAGAACTACTTGCGTTGGGTACACTAACTGGAAGAACTCGCGGATCCGATATTTTCGAAAACTTCAAAGAAGTATGTAATAAATTACAATTAGTCAATAATTTAGTCAATGTCTGCATCGATGGTGCACCTTCCATCAGTGGCAAAAAAGAAGGATTCGTTGCTTTGTTAAAAAAGGAAAACTTATGCTTGAAAAAATTGATATCATTTCACTAAATTTTGCATCAGCAAAATCTACCATTTTGCAAGACACTCTGGATAGAACCATTGACATTGTCAACTATATTCCCGTAAATGCAATGCCTCATCGTGAATGTCGGCAGATGCTCTCTTTAGATGATGAAACGTATAGTGTTGCCCTACCATACTACTGCAAGGTTCGCTGGCTATCAACAGGTCAGGTTTTGATAAAAGTTTTGTCTTTACGACGACAAATTTTAAACTTTTATCAAGAACAAGGAAAACAATGTGATCTATCAGATGAAGTATTTCTCAGAAACCTTGCATTTTTGTCTGATATGATGACAAAACAAAATAATTTAAATATTCACCTGCAAGGTGAAACGAGGTATATTTATGAAATGTGGCAAAATACCCAAGCGTTTAGAAAAAAATTATCATTTTTGAAAACATTGCTTTGTCGATCGGAAATATCTGCAGAACACTTCCAGGAGCTAGCTAAAATGTTAAATAAGCAGAACTGTGAAAATAAAATATTCGATGGATATCTAAGTGTCTTGGATTGTTTAATAGAAGAGTATACTGATAGATTTTCTGACGAGCACACTCCTGCTAAGAAACTGGCATTTGAACTACACTCAATAGATATATCCGAGGCTCCTGCAGAACTACAAATGGAGTTAATTGATTTAGGGGAAGATAGTATCATTAAATCCCTTTTTAACGGTAAAAAGGATCTCTATAGAAATCTGTAAAAATGCTGTTGAATATCCATGCCTTCGAAAACATGCTCGCCGTTTACTTTCCTGCTTCGGAAGTACCTACTGTTGCGCGACAACATTTTCTTTGATGTCAAAAATAAAAACAAGTTTAAGAACGCAAATTACAGATGCACATTTAAAGGATCAATTAAAGCTGTGTGTTACGAAGCTTGATCCAAATATACAATTACTGTCAAACAAAAAACAAAGCCCAATATGTCACTAACTTAGTGAATAAAAAAAATTTTTTATTTTATTTTTTTATAATATTTTTATATTATTTTATATGTATATTTTATTGAAAATTTTGTAGTATTATATTTTATTTTTTCTATATAATGCGATAAATTGTTAGATCTATAGAAAAACTATAATAATTTCACAAAAATTACTTTCTTAGGTTAATCAGCTTATGTGGCCTCTCTTATTGCTGCCTAATCTAAATGTGGCCTCTAATGGTAAAAAGGTTCTCCACCTCTGGTATATAGTGTGTGAATAAATTAAGAACGTAAGAGTCAGTGTTTATTCATTTACCTCACAATTAAAAAGTGTAAAAAAATACGAAAAATGTTACAGTATTATAAGTGAAGACCACAGGTAAAAAACTTGGTATGTCTCAATTTTAGAATTTTCCAGGAAATTGTTTATAGTCATGGCTTAAAGTTAAAAAGTTATTCCGCAGTATGATTTTACTGTAATAAACTATTCACTCTATTATTTGTATCTATATTATCGAAACAAAAATAAGAAAAAACAAAAAATGGTCTCAACAACAGCTGTACAATCCTTAATAATGGGTTCCTTATCTATCTTTGTAAATTGATTATGGTTTTACAAAGTGCGAATTTCTTTGATAACATTTTCTCTATTTGATGACTGGCATTATATTAAATTCACAAACTCGTGAAATTTCTAATAATGAATATATATTTTTGACATTATATGTCCTTTATTAAAAAAACAGGAAAGGATTGCACTCACAGTTGGTATTAGCCAAGATCTAGAGAAAAACAAGACAGAAATATAGAAAAGGGTGAAGTTGTATCAATCCATATCAAACACAATAAATGTGAATTATCAAAAAAATTTAATGTTGATAATAGCGTTTTGTGAAAAATCATTCGAAATTGGGGTATGTGCAAGAAAAATCAGAGCCTACTCCTAGACGCTTACAAACAAAAGGTGGTAGAGACGTATAAGTATACGTAGAATCATACATAGTGTAGTTTTTTTATGGAGCAAAATATAAACCAACCGCAAGCTACTGATTGCGCATCATATCATTAAAGAATTGAGGATACTGTTTTCACGAGGAATAAAATAATACCTTGGAAGAGCATCGACTTATTATTTTCTTGGACGAATCGTACATCCATTCTTATCATACTCATCAAAAAACTGATAACTGTAGCGAATGGCTACATAAACAATGGTAACGTCCCAAAAATATTTCATTTTCAGATAATGTGCTAAAGCCAAGAATAAATTTATATGAAGTTGACAAAATTTCATAAAAATATGATCATAATACTTGAAATTACCAACAAATCACAAGTAGGGTTATTTTCCTTGAACTTGTATAATGAAAAAGCTTAGAACTCAGCCTCAATGTAAAAGTCATGTTTCATCCCCGTTTTATCTAGCGAATGACAAAGTATTATTACCATTTTAGTAAAGAACATTTTAGTAGTGCTTTGGCGTTACGAGGAAGGCTAGGCTAACTAGTTCATCACAACTTTCAGTTATTATATGTTCAAAAGATAATATCTTCTCTGAATTTTAAGTAAAAATATTGCACTCTGTAAAAAGTAAAAAAAAGCAATCATACAGCCATTCCGAGCAGTAAACAGGTCATGAAATCAATATTCTAAGCAAACCGAATCACTTTCTGGTTGAATAAACCACGTTCTCAAATTTTTCAATCACGACATTCTCTGTGGTCAACTTCTCTTGTTCCATATATTGCAGCTTTCCATCTTCACTGTTTTTGGAGCTTTCAATAAAAAACGATCAAAGCATGAAATATGGTAATAAGTCAGCTGCCACTGTACGTTGTCCTAGTCCTAGTCCTAGTCCTAGTTGATATATTCTCACCAATAGAGGGATAGAGTCATTGTTTTGTAGGTTTTTTATATCTCCGTATTTCTGACAATGATACAATTTAGATCAGATTAAATGAGCTAGAACGTCAAGGCCGTTAATCAACTTCGCTAAACATGCGAAAATCTGGACGCAGGTTGTCGTGACTGTCCCTTCCTTTTGAAAGGCAATAACAAAATGGACCCTCTAGCTTAATAATAAAAACTAAATAAATGAGCTCCCTGGTATACGGATGACTCCATGATGAACGGCAACGACAAAGCCGATTTACTTTCCAGACTGAGATAATCTAAACTATCAAATGGTCCAGAATTCATTTTTGGTGGAGCCAATTCATCCCTGTTCGACCAATCACTTAAACAGGTGCAAAATTTAGCTGGTGACTGCCGTTTTAACCGGAACTGATCATTTGAGACACTATCTTCATATTATATATGTAACAGATGATCCGGAATGCCCCTGGAGGAAGAAGAAACTGCAGACCATGTCTACATTGAGAGTCCACACTTATACGTGTGAGTTACAAACACTTGGGAAAGCTTTATAGCTTGCTTAGTGACTTTAAAATGTTCAGAAGGTCTATAGGCCAACCCCTAACCTAACTATAACCTATCGACTGACCTATTGATCTTTTGTGTAACCCGGACTTTTATACTCGGGTTAGAACGAATATTGCAACTTACATAACGGTACCTATTTTCAAAAAGAAGTCACATCCTATAGATATTTTTTTCCTATGCTATGTAGAGTAAAGTTGAAGAATAATTCCAAAAAAATATATTTTAAAAATTATTTAGTTTTTTCGTCAAAGTATATTTTCTAAAAGTTACTATTAAACTTCATAAGGCATTTTTCGAAAATCAGTCTAGATTCTTCTATTCATTATTTTCTATACTTGGTATAGTATAGATTATGCTTTATAGTTCTGATTCAGTCTCTGTTTCAAAAACAGTGTGTATTAATGTCTTGGTCTGTAATATTATGAAATTAGCTTCATTATAGATTCCTAATATTTATTTACAATAACTCTACTATAAAATGTAGTTATAGAGCTTGGCTTTATTATACTGAGAGCTGACACACCATTACCTACTTCGTCTATAAAATATTCATGAGTTAAAGAAGCTTTTCAGTACAATATGGTGGCAATACAAACAGTGTGTCGAAACAAGTCAGTTTTTACACTTCATAAACTGTTATTACGATGAACGTGCATTCAGTATTGTCAAAAATAAATTCACAGCAGTCTATGTTAAACTAAATTTTACCCCATCTCAGGCGAAGTAATTATTCCAAAGTGCACATTTTCACGAAACATATTGTAGTCTCAAGATACAAATTACACCATAACTTTCGCTCACAATACCCACGAACTTTTATATTAGTGGGATAGCAATTTCAGTGTCGCGATATTTGTGGACAGAGTCTTCTACCATAGAATGTTCAAGAGTTTTCATGAAAATTCAAAATATAAATTGCAAAAAAAAACAAATTCCTTAAAAATATCTTTCGACTGAGACCCGACTCAACCACTTCGGTTGCTACTGAAAACAATTAGCACATAACAGTTGAGATTATTCAAATTTCTTAAGTCAAAATTAAATTTAATTAAAGATATAACGTTCAAAAGTTATTTTTTAACTTTTACTATACTTTAATTGTAAAATACTTAGAGAAATAATAATTTGAAAGCAGTTGGGGCGTTTAAAGACACTTAAAGGATGATATTAAAATTACTAGGTTCATTTGGTTCATTGGCGTGTTTTTGCATATTGTGTTGTTTATATGTTGACATAAAAAAGTAGGCAATTCTCCTCTTTTGTAAAAGCAAATAATTTAAGAGATAATAGAGAAAATAAAACCAAATGTGTAAAATTTGTTGGAAGAGCTTCTGTGATTAATATTTTTTATAGCAAGATAGATCATCACATAAAATTTTAGGCATAAAATACGGAGAAATACTTATGTTATTTTTCCAGGTTTGAAAATAAGAAACGAAACAAGTAATGATATCATACCTCGAAGAACTAAATATCTTCATGATGTGGAATCCGTAATAATAAATAATGGAGAGTCTGAGACGATTCAATCTAGAGTGATTTTTAATTTATAAAAAATTGAATCGAATAATAAATGTATCATGTTTTATTTCGTTGAATCACCTCAAGAAATATACACTGAGAAATATCTTTATAATAATTTCGACTTGCTAAACAAATATGATGCCATATATATTACTGAGTAAATAAAAAAAAGGATAACTGATTACATTTCTCATTAAACTATATTTAACTAAGTTCATGGTTAATGAACACATTCTTTATCGCTACTGCTACACCTACATTCAGTTTTTTAAATATTGTCTCACAAATATCACCAACGCTTCCAGGAATTCCAACTAAGTAAAGCTCATGGTTGCCGTAAGTCATATTTTCAGAATATTTTATTGGCTTAAAACTTGTTGAAAAAGATTCGTCTTAGTCTGGGCGAATAGGATTTGTTACTGCACTATAGCTGATCCTATAGAATGGGTTGTGTAGAAGCTATAAAGAAACTGACTATTTGAAGAGGTCTTCATATTTTTACAACCAAACAGATCGGATACTAGGTTGACTTATTACACAAATAGTAGAGGTCCATGTAGTCCTATATGGTTTGTAGTGCTTCCATATATATGGCCATACATTCTATGGAGAATTGTAACCGCTCAAATTAAGCTCCTTTGACTCTGTATTTTTTGTGGGTGGTCCCTATTCAATTATAGCTTTTCACATATTTTCGAAGCCTTGACTATTGTTCCCCATTTTTCTCTGTCCTGGATCTGTTTGCTCCAGCCACGTACTTCCAGATTTTGCATATCTTGCACAATCTGATCTTCCCATCTATTTTTTGGTTAGGTCTCCATTCTGTAATTTTCCTTATACCCTGCAGTTTTTCCATTCTTTTGATGTGTACATAACATTGTATTCGTTTTGCTTTGTGTTTACTACAAGGATATATTGAAAAATTCTTAGCCTACTATAGAACCAAACAAAATTTCAATGTCAAAATATTTGATTACTCAATATATTCTTCTCTTAATTGGATACATTTATTGCAGCGAACCTGCAACGCCTCTAGAACTTCAAAAAAATTTTTTTTTCTTGCTCTGCAAACCAGACCTCCACAGCTTTTATTACCTTCTCGGGAAGAAAATTTACGACCTTTTAAACTTTTTTTCAGTTGAGAAAAGAGATAAACGTCGGAAGGAGCAAAAGCTGGTAAATAAGGGGGTTGTTCTAGTAATTCAAACCCTAAATCACGAGTTTTTTGCATGGCAACATGAGATTTGTGTGCAGGGGTGTTGTCCTGCAGAAACAAAACACCTTTGGATAGCTTTCCGCGTCTTTTCTCTCTAATGTTTTTCCCGTAGAGTAGTCAGTAATATCGAATAGTAACCTCCAGTTATTGTTCTACTCTTATCCAAAAAATCAATCATGATTACTTTTCCAGCAGATTTTTGGACACGAAATTTCATAGGTCTTGGAGAACCAGAGTGTCGCCATTCCACCGATTGTTGCTTTGTTTCGTAGAAATGTACCCAAGTCTAATTCATAGTAACAATTCGGTTTAAGAAGGCTACATCGTTCTCAAATCGAGAACAGATCGAACGCGATGCTTCTACCCTTGCACGCTTTTGGTCAACATTCAAGCATCTGGGGATCCATTTTGCAGCAATTTTTATCATGTCCAAATTGACGTGAACTATATGATGAACGCTTTCGTAGGAAATATTCAGTGCTTAAAATATCCGTTTAAGCCCAATTCGACGGTCTGATAAAATCCTGTCATGATATTTTCGGGGACTGACACAGAAACTGGCCTTCCCGATCGGTCATCATCTTCAATGGAAAATTTACCTCTTTTGAAGCTTGCGGTCCAATTTTTCACGGTCGCATACGAAGGACATTGATTACCAAGGGTATTAAGCATATCTTCGTAAATCTTCTTACCTCTTAACCCTTTTAAATACAGGTACTTGATGATGGCTCGATACTCCAATTTTTCGATTCTCACAATTTCGGTGGACATCTTTTTTTTTATTTATTGCGTAACTTTGGTTCACTTTTTTGACGTCAAACTTCACACTGACCCTTCTAATTAGTTATTGTTCGTTCCTATGGTAGCGCAATATTTTGTTTATGCATGGAACTGGTCTATGCTAACTAGATATCAATACATCCTTGTATATCCTCATATTCTAATATATTATTCTTGATTTAATAGTTCATTAGTTTTCTATTCTCATTATTTCCAGCTTTCTCTGGCCCATGAATTTTCCTAATTATTGTCCTCTCATATATCCTTAGCTATTCTTCATCCGTATTTGTTAGTCTCATAGTTTCAGCGGCGTATGTAACTACTGATTTTATGGCAGTCTTATATCATTTTTTGTGTCATTTTTGTTGCTTATCATTGTTCCTAAGCACTTAAAGGTATCGATTACTTGGAATATGAGATCATTTATTTTTACTATTTCTTGTTTGTGAACTTTCTTCCTTCTTTCGATTTCCATATATTTTGTCTTTTTCTGATTTATTTTTAATCCTCTTTTTTCTGCCCCTCTTACAATTTTTTCTAATGTGTTCTCTAGAATCTTTCGGTCCATTGCTAAAAGAGTTAAATTATCAGCATATGCTATTACATGTTTTGATTTATTAATGATACTTCCATCGATATTACACTCCCTTATTATGCCTGTAACTGCATAGGTAATATAATATAATGCTCCTATATAAAGAAATTAAATTCTTAGAATTATTAAGTACTACATTAATTTTATGGCATTAAGGCATAAAATTCAGTTATTATAATAAATTATTACATTTATGTAATTTTTTTGCATTTGTTGATAACAATTTATCGTACTTAATCAGTACTCTAGCCACAATAATCACTCCTAATCTATTAGGTAAGTTGAGATGAGCTCTCACTTGTTAAATTTCCAGATACTGATTTCTAGATTAATACTACGGATGGAAAACTAGGTGCTGGATGATCCCAGCTAAATCCACAGTGGTGCTACGTTTAGCTACTGCAAGCATTCTTCTACAATACGCAATGAGCTAGCAAGATAGAGGATTTTGTAGTAGATAATGAGTAGCTATTTACTCAATTCTTCACTTAGTTATTGGCTACGAATAATAATTAGACACAAACCGAATCGAACTAGTATACGGATAGCAGTTTTAGTATTTATACCCACAAAATGTGTTCATAAAAACTCTATCCTTGATGTCAGTGTAAGGCTCTTATACCGGTGTATCCTGAATAAATTTTAGAGACCACATTGTCCAAGCTCAATCTAAAAAAGAAAAGACCGAAGGACGAAAGCTAAAAAGCCTGGGGCTCTCTCTGGGCTAGGTATTTTCTGGTGAGAATAGTTTCTTCCTTAAAATTGTTTTAAGGTGAAAAATATCGATTTTATCCATGATAATTTATGATGCTGCAACTTCTTTTATTTATTCATCATAAATCTTTTATCGCCAAAATACTCAAAAAATTGCACCGATCTTAAAAATTTTGGCGAAAACGATAAATAATTGGCTTATTACATCCGTTCGAATATTCGGTCGGTGAAAATGTCGAATTTGTTGGTTTACCAAAACCCGAAGTGAAATACGACTGTAGTTATCATTGTACGGGATTTTCATAGTGTAGCCGCTGATTAATTCGCTAATTCGTATTCGAAAATTAAACAATTTATAATAAAAACCGATCATGTTGTAGTTGACGTACAATAAATATTACAATACAGAATTTCACATTAGTTTCACAAAAACGTAATATTTCAACAAAATTGCAACAAATTGCAATGCGTATAATGTTGTTTGTAATGAAATATTCTATACAATTACGTGCCGATGTATACCTATTACATAATGAATTTAAAACATTATTTTAGTTTGGCAATGTTATAATTGATAGCCTAGCATTATTTTCAAATAAATTTTTTACTCAACGATCGACACGGAATATTTGACAGATTTTAATCACATTGTATCCAGTAAATTGATTTACATGCCAAATGAAAGCAGTTTTGCTAATAACTAGTTGAATCATGATTTGTTGTTCCTTCTCAAAAATGTTACACTTTGATTTGATATCTGTGGTGTGTGAAAAATGTGGTTTGCATTAGTATAGAGATATTTTTTTGGCGTTCAGCCATTATTTTGGCATTATCAAAATATTATCAGATATCAATAAATAAATATTTGTGTAAGAATAGCAAAGCACAACTTTTCAAGTGCAAAATATCCAATGCTTACAAGCTTATCATCGTCAGTGCGCCCTTAAAAGTTAGGAAGTGTGGTATTACATACCTTTACTTCCCGCCTCCATTTACCGCCCTCACTTCCCGCCCTCAAAAATATTGTGATCGTTGAAATTTGTCTCATCAATGCTAGATGATTATTTTTTATATTTAAAAATATAACACAGTGACAAATATTATAATAACTATTTAAAGTGCAAACAATAGAAACCAACAGTGAACTAAAATACAACAAACTACATACTGAAATTGATGGTTAAATTTGAATTATCATAAACGTTTATAGAAATATTGAGGCCCGTACCAGCGCTGGCGTCATTAACTGTTACCTCTTAAGTCGATAAATTACTTTGCTGTTGAATGACTAAAGTGAACTACTTGCAACAGCTTCAGAAGACATGGTATATTGGGAGAGCATATTGGCAGTTTTGGTTTTATGCTCCCCTGAGCTATCCACATAACCTTCTGCCACAGCTCTAGATTTCCATCCTCCAAGCCTTTTTAATTGAAGTACATTTGCACCGCTGCGCTGTTGACTAGTAACGTAGCGGCGGTTCTTCTTAGAGCTTGGCCTGTACAGTTTTTCGAGTTCTCAAAATTCAAAATGTAGCAATTTATTGGAAAAAATTAGTTATTGCATTGATCCCATACTGGATCATGATTACTCCATTGAAATCCTACAAAACTGAAGCAAGAATTTTTCCAGCAGATTTTTGGACACGAAACTTCTTAGGTCTTAAAGAACCAGAGTGTCGCCATTCCATCGATTGTTGCTTCGTTTCTGGATCGTAGAAATGTACCCAAGTCTCATTCATAGTAACAATTCGGTTTAAGAAGTCTACATCGTTTTCAAATCGGGCACAGATCGAACGCGATGCTTCTACACTTGTACGTTTTTGGTCAACATTCAAACATTTTTCGATTTTTACAATTTCTGTGGACATCTTTTCTCTTTCAATTTATTGGGTAACTCTGGTTTACTTTTTTGACGTCAAACTTTACACTGACACTTTCAATAAGTTATTGTTCGTTGCTATGGTAACGCAATATTTTGTTTATGCATGGAACTGGTTTAGGCTAACTAGATATCAATACATCTTCGTAGCAACAGTAACAATATAGTTACCTGATTGATTATTCTGAGAAAAATGCCTGTTAATCTTTTGTTAAATTTAATATTTTAGGTATGTTCAGAACAAAACAAAGATTTATTGATTTTGATCGAAATATGATGGTGGTAAATAAAATAGTATATATACCTCGGTAGGAAGTTTCATTCCTGACTCGAGACCATAGCTAACCTCGACGCTTCGCGTCTTGATTAACTATATCTAATCTTTCGACAGTAATGAAATTCCTCCCACTTCGGTGTGTAATATACTATTTTCTTCTTTCGATTTTAAATGTGATAGAAATATGAGAGAAACCTGTTATTAAAAGTTTGCATGTCAAATGAGTCATATTCTTTTTTGAGGGTAAATTTGAAAATTCCGGAGAAAACGTCAAACCAAAAACTACACCTAAAACGAGCTATCAAAACAATGTTTACGGAGAAAAATAATTAGCCAGTACCATCCAATGCTTGTAAAGGTTAATGACATTCTATAAAATCTAAGGACTGCTGGTACTATTACGTTTGCAAAGGAGATAGAGTACCAAACATGAGACTATGTTTTTTATGTACACCTTATGTAAGAAGACAATGAAAATGGTTTGTACTCGATGAAGTTAGAATTGATTATGAAATGCTCATTAAGTTCAGCGACTACTTTTTCTAGTTGGTAATATCATAATGATTTACCAATGGAGGATCTCAAAAGTTACGTTTTTTTGATAATTTTATTAGTATTGTATGTAGCATTTCAAGTATTAATTAAGGAAATCTCGTTGAATCTCATTGTTGATTCCATAATATCGTTTATTACTTAGAAAGATGGTTCTTCATTTATATTGAATGTCGTCCAAACAATATCTTTTAAAGAAATTCCTTATTAAAACATAATATCCATTTTTATTTTAGTTAATTTAGAAGTTTACTAAAACAGTAGAATCGTATAGCAAATATAACCCTTCGGGAATATGAAATAGTTAATATTAAGGCTTCCGTAGCTTAGTAGCTGCAGTACGAGACTCCCAAAGTAAGGGCCCAGGTTCAAGTCGATTATTTTTTTATTTTTCTACTTATGTAGTAATAATAATTTTTGGTAACACTTATGTATGCCGAAGAGAAAAATTGACAAATTTAATAACTGCACAAAGTGCACTTTTAATATGAGTATTGTTTATAATTGATTTCGTCTGTTGTTTTCTTAATTGGTTCTTATTGGGCTGTGAACGCTTTCTTTCTCATGTCAATTCGTTTTTCCGATAAATTGTCACACTTTTATTTCTTGATATTCGTTCAAGAAAATCTGTTTTGTGTTTAATTAAAAGGAGTGTAGTATGGAGAGTATTCGTGAAGAAAGTTTAAACTGTACACCAGAAGATGTTGTTGAATCGTCAACTGCAGCAACTATAAATCTTCTCCCTGAGAAATCCAGGGAACAGTATTTAAAGAAATCAAATTCTTTTATGTAGTGGCGTACTCAAAAAGGCATAAACAGCTTCACAGAAAGAGTGTTACTAACTTAGTTTGAAACTAAATCCAGAATGTGGAAGTCTTCAACACTCTAATGGTTAATAACGACGTAGACATCAGTAAATACTCGAAATTTTCCCAATTCAAATACCAATAGTAATATAACTTCTTGTTCACTTACATTACAAAATAAAAATTAATAAAAGTTTTGTCGAAATATAGAAAAAATTTTGTATGAAACTCGTGAGTAAATAACTTTTTTTCACTCGTAGGAATTGCATAATTAAGTATTATAAGGAAATTAATAAAAACTTTATAGCTTCTTCTAACGAAAAATTAAACTTACTTTACGCACTAGTGCGTAAAGAAGCATGCTTTACGCACTACTAAGTACAGAAAATTACCATTGAACATTGTACTTTTATGGCAGAAAAGATATTGTATGCAATTAGTGTGTAAAGGCCTTTTTTGATATTATTTCTACGCCCTATCTCACCGCCCTTGTATTTCACCGATTTGTAGCGCTTAAAACGGTTGCTTATGGTTAGCGTAAAAAAATATGAAAAAGCATTAAAAAAGAGCCATGACGTCAACTTTATTTCACGCTTTCTCTTAGCTGACACAGTTAATTAGTGCAATTCGTGCACACCTTTATTATAACAAAATATCAAGTCACCTTCGATTTTGAGATGACAGCATAATTAACTCATTCAACTTTAATCAGTAATTCGATTTATCTCAATTTAAGATAGTAGTGGATTTCTATCATTATTATTGTTAAGTACGGTAGAAAATGAGGAAGATCTTGTCTGTAACGTACGCTTATGAACGCAGTAAAGAGTCAGGACTTGTGTCAACGAAGGAGTTGGAAAATTTGAGCAGATGCTTTAATTTACTGTATTTCACCTATTTTGTATTTAAGATGTGTTAATTAAATGTTACATTTACTTGTAAAGTAAATCTGAATGGCATTAAGAATTTTTGAAAATCTGTTTCAGAATAGTAGAACACTTTTTCAAAGAAAACGTATAATTTAACGAACAAAGATCATTTTGTAGGACACCATCAGCCTATCGATGTAACTTGATTCGGATGAAACTGCTTTGTACTTTCCTAAATAATCACAAGAGCGACCACAAAATGATGTTATTCTCGAAAACGGCTAATGCTAGCGCAGTCTAATGTTATTACTTTTCAATTAAGAAATGATGGTAAAATTCAAAAATTGGGAAAGAATACATTTTATCCAGTGGCGGCGAATTCAGGGTTGGAAAAAGTGTCCTTGACCACTGCTACACGCCTCTGAAGAAAATCATAAATTCATGTTAGAAGAAGTAGTTAATCAACTTGATAATCGTTAAAAAGTTCCAATGACAATCGATCACACCATTTGAAATTAATCGACAAAAAATCGTTTTATTTTCAAAACTTTAACACACTGTACCTTGACAAGTATGCGTTTGCGGACTTAGTTCTCTATCCCGATAGGCGTAATTTGACCCAAGGAATTTTCACTAGAGGTTTGGCGAATTTAGGGATACCCTGTATAAACAAGGTTAAAGTCTAAGAAAATATTGGATTGCTTCTCTTGAACGGAATATTTATTTAATAGAACTCGTTCTGCCATCTTCACGGCGGTAGGAAAACTATTTTATATTCCGAGTAAATCAATTATAAAAAAACAAAATATTTTATACATATTTCACACAGAAATATCCTGAAATGAGCTTAATTTTATATTTTCCGTTTAAAACCTTAAATTGGTCAATCTAGGGATCTAGGTTGTTCTCCCTAGCAATATAAACGCTATCTATGATTCTGGTTGTAGTTGTTGACACTGGCCACGGTTTTACATACCCTACCCACGTCCATCTCTTGAAATACAGATAAGGAAACCAACCCACAATATAGGAATTGGGCTTGCTTTCAAAACCTTTATGTAAGACCCTAACACAGGCCACATCCTTTAGCCAGCTCGAGTTCCCGTGTCAGTTTTCTTCTACATTTAGCATCATATTTAGAATTCAAACTTCAAATATTTCGTTCAGTTGTTTTTCCAAAGAATTCAATGGAGTTACATCAATCAAAACGATCGATATGTGAGGCCATGGTAAACATCGACATATATGTATTACATATATAGACATCCACCATATTATGTCAATGCTCTTCTGAGGCAGGACACCATAGCCCCTAATGTTACCCACAGAACATACTAAGGGTATGCTCTGTGATGTTGCCTAACGTCAAATCTCTAAACTGTATTGACGTAATAAATGTACTAGTTTCCCTACCCTAGTTGTTGATTTATGATCATGAAACAAATCATTTATTTTTTGAGAGTTTACGCAGATAACACAAGGTTAAATCTAATTTTATTTTATTCTGGGCTAGGGGCTAGGATACGCAATCAGCTGATAAGTGATCTTCCTAAAACTGGGTTATAGTTTCCGAAAAATCTCTAACTTAATCCCATATCATAGCTTTCGATAATCCGTTAAGTAAAACTACTAGCCCAGGGCGTGCTCTTGTGGCAGTTCCTCTCGTCACACTTCATTCAACGCTGCCAAATCCTCCTTCTGATAATTGACATTGACACACTTAGAGCATTCATATATTGACATTCAACAGCTGATGGGCCCCTCTAATGAAAGCGTTTGAAAAAGTACGAATAAGATGGAAAAAAATGGGGCCCAAGAATCGGATAATAATGTTTGTACTTGTAAAGTAATTATAATCGGTGCGGGCATGGCAGGTCTTTCAGCAGCTTATCATTTAGCCAAAAATAACTTCACTGACTTTAAAATATTAGAAGCTCGAAAAAGAATAGGTGGACGTATTGTTCAAATACCTATTGGAGCGGAAAAAGTTGAACTCGGGGCTAATTGGATTCATGGGGTCTTAGGTTTGTGCACCTATAATATATTTTAAAAACATATATAGGTTAAGTTCGCATTATTATTTGAAAATTAAAGATGATAAACATATATTTTTTCAGGGAATCCAGTGTATGAATTAGCCATGCAACATGGTTTGGTTGATATAATGGCATACCCAAAACCACATAAAATAGTAGCTGCTACCGAACAAGGAAAGCAAGTTCCATTCGCTATCTTAAGAGAAATTTATGAAGCCTATTTGTGCTTTTTAAAACGTTGTGAAGAGTATTTTATCTCTCAGTATTCGCCCCCTGAGGGTATTGACAGTGTGGGTGATCATTTAAGGTTAGAAATTAGTTTATATTTAGATAAGATTAAAGATGAGGGAGAACGGCGTTTACGAGAAAGCATCTTTGAATGTCTGTTGAAAAGAGAGACATGTATTTCAGGCTGTGATGATATGAATGAAATTGATTTATTGGAATTGGGAAGCTATGAGGAATTACAAGGAGGTAATATTGTGTTACCTAATGGGTATAGCTCTATTCTAGAACCCTTGAAAAATGCCATACCAAATGAGAATCTTCTCTTAAACCATCCAGTGAAAACTGTCAAATGGAATATTAAGAAAGTAAGTTAAGTAGTTACACTTATTTATGTTAGATATACTTGAAAAAATTAAGACTTATTGTGTAAAGCTATTTTGAAAAATCATGTATCAAAAGTAGTGGGTTTCTACAAGTATATACAAAAAAGCTAAGGTCTTTTCAATTACTTTCATTATATATAATTAGGTTTTTGAATATCACGAAATTTGTATTTTACCAAAATTCCAATTTTCATTTCCGTAAAACCGAAATAATATATTTATCTGAACTTTTAATCAAACATAAATACATTATGGATCAAAAAATAAAATTTTATTCAATTACCTTAACTAATCTCTGAAATTTTCACATCCAACTGGTAAGAAACTTTTCTCATTTTGAAATGACAGGCATTTATCAGTTGATTTGTTTCATAGCAGGTACAGTTTTGCCAAATATCATATTTATTAATTTTTTAAATTGAAAATGACACTGAAACGTCGAGTTAGCTTATTTGGTGAAGATTCACCTTTAGGTGTCAATTATTGGAACACTGTAAATAACTGGTGCATTTGCCTTAGTTTAATACAGTCAAAATTAACACATAATTTTTTCACTTACTAATATTTAAAATAACAAAAGCTTTAGGTTTCTTTCACTGGTTTAATTTTTTTTGCTATGCAATATTTCTGCACAAAATAAATTCTTTTATTCAAAATTGATAATATCACACCAATACTTTTTGCTACTGTTCAAAACAAATAAATTTGGATTTGGATGACCATCTACAGGGTTGGGTTGGATTTATTTTAATTGATTAAAATCACGATTTATATCAACTGATTTTTTACATAAAAATTATATTTAAAATAAACTTGCTAATTCTTCAGCTTCTAATTCACACAATTATAATATAGTTATTTTTTATAATATCCACCTATTCAACCTAAGAATTAGACAGAACAGTCAAAATAGTTAAAAAATCAACAAAAAAAAACAAATTTTTAATTTTCTTTGAAGAATTTATATAAAAATATTATATTTGGACGCCTTTTCTATTCCTATTTGGTTCCTAAATTTTGCCTGCACAAGACCAAACGTGTTAAAAAGCTGTAGATGTGATTGTACTCAAAAACTGTTTTATAGTATGTAGATGCTTTCTAATTCCAGGTATATGTTTCTCTACTTTCCACCAGTCAATGCCAGATAATTCTGAGTAAACATTATTTTTTGAAATGGCTCCAACTGGGCATTAAATTGTATGATTAAGTGTGGCAGCCCACTTTGTTCCTACATTTCGTCAATCGTTAAATTATATGACTTTTTAGATGGGTCCCACATATAAGTGATGAAATGATATGGTGTTTCAGTTTGCTCATAAGGATGCCAACAAATGCCTATTTTTTTTTCTAACTTCTTCTATTGTTCTACTGCATTAGAAATAGTGACTTTCTTCCTTTGCAAATTATCCAAGGCAATTACCAAAAATTTTAAAGTATGCAGGTAATCTTCAACAGCTCATTTAATTCCTACATTTGCAACTTTATTGCAGATATGGTATCCATTTCTATTTTGATTTCTTTACATATTTTGAGTAGCAAATTCCATGGAGAAACATATAATTCCAAGTAGGCAGTGATAGTGTTCCAATGTTAGGCTGGTTTTCTGGCGCTCCTTTGATGATTTACGAGTATCTGTAGATGAACTTGTGGCTCCTTTAATTTAATACATTTACAATAACTTTGTAAAAGCATATAGTTGTAACTCCCAGAATATTTCGGCTGAAAGCAGCTGAAAAACAGGGTATCGATTCATTATGAATGTTAGGCCTTACATTGGTCTTCAAGGGACAAAAAACATTTAGCCTTTTCTAATAAACTTAGAAATAATAAATTGAGTTTTGATGAATAAAAAATTATCGTTTTGAACAAAGCATCACATTATATCAATATAAATTTTTAAAAAATAAAATGCATTTTATGTAACAATAATTTATTTTTTATTTTTTTTTAAATTAGAATTTGTCGAACCCTGGCAACCAATGACTGAATTTATTGGTTCAGATGATTCCAGATCTATGTAAATCAAAAATGATATCCAAAGCAAGTCCTTATGTCAGAGAGAGAAATACTATAAAAATAAGTTCAGTTTGTTCTTAGGTATTCTTTCAAACTCCTTTTTGTACATTTATTTGGTCTGTATTTTCTGTTTAAATAGATGTTTTTTTGTGCCATCTTTTATCAAAAATTTTTAATTCCTTTTTTGTTTTACCTCCATTTTTAGATGAATTTTAACATTAAAAATAATTTTCTACTAGTTTAACTAAATGATTTCTTCCAGATTTTAACTCATTCTTTATATTATTTACACTATACCAATATATTGGTAAGTCCCACAACATTTAACATCTGTCATTGTTCGTAGCTATGGAACTTTGAATTTTGTCTAGCAAGCAAATCTAATTTATATGTTTTTTACTAGTATTATATTAGTAATTTACTCAATACAATTTTACTCATTGCTCTTAATAGCCATTTATTATAGATCGAACTGCTATATATTTTACTGTAATACAAGGAAATGCCTAATATCAATTTGTTATCTCCACTTAAAGATTGATCTGAATAAAACAATGCTAGTCGTTTATTAATCTCTGTATTTTTTAGAATTGTAATTCTACCTCACAACCTGAAGACAGTGATTCAGATGATTCTGATCGAACTGTTATTGAGTCTTTACCAAATTCAAATAATTGTAGTCGAGAATCTAGCTGTGAAAAGACATTAGATAACAAGCCTCGAATAGAGGTAATCTGTGATAATGGCAAGAAATTCTTGGGAGAACATTTAATTTGTACATTACCACTAGGAGTACTCAAACATACTGCAGTTAATATGTTTCATCCACCTTTACCTGATTTTAAATTAGAAGCAATAGATAGGTAAGAACTACTTTTTCACATTAAAAGAATTTTTAATCTATTAATCATATTTTAACCTTTTTATATGACTGCATTAAAATAATCCGAACATATTAATGTTCAGTTTTTGAGATTCTAATATTCTTAGTTCATAGTAGCATTGTGGCCAGCCAAAGGCCGTTAAACACATAGGCCTTCTGATAGGTCCGTCGTGCTCCACTTGACTTACCAAAGGCCGATGTCCTTTAAGAAGTCGATCAGGCACTTTAGCTGGAACCTTTTGATGTCATTATCAAGCTGTGAGGCTTGCCCAAGTGTTTGAACTAGGATTGTGTGAGTGCTGCGCACTCATAGATGTTTCATCCACCAAGCACCAGTGGCTTTCCGGATCGTTGGTGATGCACAAGGTGTGGAGATGGTGTCTTATATAACCATGTCCGGTTAAAAGTTCGGTCACTAGTCGGATTTCCCGCCTATCTAATTGGTTGTTTGGTAATAGAGATAGAAGGTTCATCTATGTATACCTTCCCTTGACTATACATCTTCGTTGATCCCGCCTTGCAAACAGACCGTTGAGAGACGTGATAGTAACACTTTTAGCTACACCAAGAATGGGTTTTACCCCCCATTGCTTATTGTTATGTTGTTGTTCGAGTGACTGGGCACCTAAACGAGCTGGATCTTTCAGCCATCACTCACCAGCTCTTATAGGACTTCACTTCAGCACTAGCTTATAACATACCCTTTTGGCCGTTATAGCTTGTATGGCAGGGATTCTAATGTTATATCTCGTTGGTTTGTTGAATATAAGTAACAAAGAAGATTAGAAATATCTTGAAATCATTTAAAACAAAAATTTCCTTTAAGTTATAAGAACTTTACCCATGTTCTTTTTAATTCAAGTATAACTCTTAAATTCAAAAATCTCATAAATTTGAACTTTTGTCACATGTGTACACTCACTTGAATGGAGGGAAGAAAACACAACAAATCGTCCACCTTTGCTTTATTTCAATCTCATAATCATTTGTGAACGTTTAAGTTTTCATTATGACCTTAAATGTATGTAAATGTGCCACCGATAATCAAATATAAAGTATTTAGATCTATTTTATATTCTATATCATTTGTAAAAAAGATATAATAAGACCAGTGATTGTGTACGCCATGGAAAGAACTGTCATAAATAAAAAGGAAGACCTGAAAATAATCGAGAGAAAAATACTGAGAACTATACTCGGACCACATATTACAGGAGATAGGAAGAGAAGAATGGAGAAAAATAAAGAAATAGAAGAAGAACTGGTAGGAGGAAATATAATAGGGTATGTAAAAGCACAGAGGTTAACTTGAGCATTACACATAATGAGAAGGAAACCTACAGAAAAGGTTAGAAGGATAACACAATCAATACCTATAGGCCAAGATGCAGAGACAGATCAAGAAATACCTGGATAAACCAAATTGAAGAAAATACCAGAAGAGTAGACTGGAAAACCAAAACCAAGAGAATAAACGGCATGATGATATCATTTGTAACAGATAAAATATTCCTTAATTAGAATTCAGCCCTGCTTGGTTGAGTAATAATTTTTAACATTAGTTTTTAAAATTTAGCATTTGGAAATTTTCGGGAAACCTATTTTTCTCTACTGTAAAGACTCTTTTAAGTGACAAATATGACAAAAAATTTTTTCATATTCTTTTCACAAATCATAGACTAATATTTATAATAAAGACTGCTATGGAAAAAGAAAATTGTATCCACAACAAAATTAATTTGTTGAAATGAACTGTCCAACACTACTTTATTGGATTTGACTGTTTCTAAAAACAATGTTAACAGAGAAAAAAGTTTGTGATTCAGTGTTATGATTTAAGATAGATAAACATGGTCATTACTTTGTTCAATGAAAGGTATCCAAATACTGCAATGAACAAGAGTACTGCTGGGCGCTCGGTCAAGAGATTTCTCTAATGGAAAGTATTCATTATAAGAAAAAAATTATGAAAACTTATGATCAAACTGATCTAGATACTTTAGTTGCTTCAAATTCAATAGATCTCTAAATGTTACTTGGAATTCTAAGTATAATTACAAACATAATAGTCCAAATTTTTAAATCGTTGCACATGCCAAGGAAGCCGTACGCCATAAAGAGACCTTCTGGAGAAAATTATCATAATTATTCTCTACAAAAATCAAATAAATTAAAGTGAAAATAGTATATAACTATTACTAAATATATTTAATACATACTATAATTTGAAACTAAGAAAAATTTTACTAAAACGAAACGAAAATCACCGCACTATTCAGGGCCGGATTTAGCATTTTGGCGCCTCTAGGACCAATAATTTTTTATTTTATGAAAACATCTATGAAAAAATTGTGTCTAAATTAATCGTAATTATTTTTTAAAATATCAAAATTTAATGTGATGATTTTCTACAACGGATTTCAGAATGACCCAGTCGTTGTATGTCTTGAACATATATAACTAAAAAATAAAAATATCTCTTTAACTAACTATTCTTCTATTATTTTTTTGAATTGTTATTTTCAGGTTACTATTTGGAACTGTAAATAAAATTTTATTGGAATACGAAAGGCCATTTCTACATCCTAATATCACAGAAGTGCTTTTACTTTGGAATACTGAATCGGATAAAACCTCCGATATTAGTAAATACTGGTTTAAAAAAATTTATTCGTTTACAAAAATAAGCGAAACAGTAATATTAGGATGGATATCTGGTAAAGAGGCTGAATATATGGAAACATTGTCAAATGACGTTATTATAGAAACATGCACGAAAATATTGAGAAAATTTCTCAATGATCCATTTATACCTAAACCAAAAGGTTGTATATGGTAAGTATTTCAAATTACAAACTTTGTTGTTCTAACGGTGAGGCAACAAAATAGTGAAATAGGAATTTAAAAAGTTACTTGATACAATGGTGCTAGTTCATCTTCAATATTTGTTTCAGTACTGGTTGGCACAAACAACAGTATACCAGAGGTTCATATACAGCAATAGCAGTAGGCGCATCACAAATAGATATAGAATATCTAGCACAACCTATATTTGATGAACAAGAAAAAGAGGTGGGTCTGCCACATAGTTGCTTAAATTAAAATATTAATATTTTACTAAACATAATTTGTTCAGTAACTCTTCATAGGTACAATGGTACAAATTATTCAAAGTAAATTCTCACTTCAAAATAATTAAATTTAAAACTACTGGATAAAAATTGTTAAACTAAAAAAAATTACTAATTCGAGTTCAAAACGTCCTGCGACGTTGTCCAATGCCTAATTGCTACTTTTTCTTGTAGCTTTTATTCTTATCGTTCAAATTTAGTACACACTCATTGATTTTTTTATTCCGTGCATCAATGATCTCCCCACGTGCCCATAACAAATCAACTGCTTTTCTTAAATATATTCTATAATTGTTTGTTTCAAGTTCATTTGTTCTTGCTTCAATTTTTTTCTTTTATTATCCACGTTTCCGATCTATATACCAACGTATTTCTAACTATTGCATTTGTAGTTTCTCTGTTTTCAATGTTGGTACCTCTCAGTATTCCATTTAGTTATTGTTCTTGCTCTGTTTATTTTACATTGTGTATCATCTATTCCATCTTTGTCAAAAATAATTCCTAGATATTTATAGTTCTCACATCTCGCTATAATTTCGTTATTTTCTAATCGTATATCTGCAGTCCCAATTTTCCATATTCTTCCTTTAGTTTGCGAGCCATGTATTCTAAGTCGTTCTGGCTGGCCTACTGAAGTTGATGATGAGCAAAATAGAAGTTATAATTGAAAAAGATCGTTATACAACAGCTATTCGAGAGTTTGCGAAGCGACTATATGGCACAAAACAATTGAAAAACACTTAAAATCTCTTTGTCTAGATAAGAAGCTTGATATTTGGGTACCTCACGAATTGCGAAACATTCATTTAAGACAAAGAATCAACATTGGCGATATGCACCCTAATAAAATGAATTTGACCCTTCCTTGAAAAGAATCATCACTGATGGGTTCTGTGCAGTAACATGGTTCGAAAACGATCATGGAGCATATACGATGAACCAGCACAAACCACATCGAAATCTGAAAAACAACACAAAAAAACTCATGCTGTCAGTTTGGTGCGATTACAAAGCTGCTTCCTAGGGACCAAACGATCAATTCTGATGTTTACTGTTAACAATTAATGAAACTGGATGAAGCAATCAAATAAAAACGACCAGAATTGTCAAATCAGAAAGGTTTAGTGTTTCAACATGATAATGCAAGGCCTCACGCATATTTGGTAACTCGTGGGAATTCATTGGAGTGATCCCACATCCCCCATACAGCCCTGATCTTGCACCATCTGCAAACCATTGGTTTCGAAGTTTACAGAATTCTTTAAATGGTCATACTTTCACAAATAACGATGACCTTCAATCGCACCTGGTTCAGTTTTTTGCTGATAAAGACCAGAAATTCGTTGAGCGAGGAATCATGAGACTGAAAGAAAGATGAAATAAGATCATTGAGTAAAATGGAAAATATGTATGTAATTGATTAAAAACTATTCTTTGTTATAAAAAAGTGTTTTATTTTATACTAGCAAATCGACATCACTTTATCGCCAACCCATATTTTAAATTTTGAAGTTTTTCTGAATACACCTGTTCACTTTTTTCCCTTTCTCTAGTGAGAATTAATTTAAAACACATAAAAACACTCCAGAATATTTGAAAAATACATAATCATATAAGCAAAGGTTGTAAGTTACAGGGGAAGGCATAATATATATACTCGTACATAAGGAAAACCAGATACTTCAGTCCAGGTAAAGCTTATCCCTACTGCATTTTTTTAGTAAAAGATGTATAAAAGCGAAAAGTGACGAATTTCTACTATCTCAAAAAATTATTTAAAATGTATATAGAAGTATGATATCAACAACAGTATTTTTTATTTTTTAGCCCGTTCTTCTGTTTGCGGGCGAACATACACACAGCAGCTTTTATTCCACTGTACACGGAGCCTATTTAAGTGGTAGGACAGCAGCTCAAATTATCATGACCGCTGATCATTCCGAAGAAATAATAGTAGATTGCGGAGACGCCACTGACTTGAGTTCGTGGGTACAAGGAATCTGTCTAGATTGAAAATGCCTTAAATAGTCTTTCAGTGAGCTAATAGGAATGAAGGATGCTCAGGAGTGAGATTTTCCGAATTTATTGTATTATATTTATTATTCATTTATTAGTAGAATTACTGGATATACATCGAATAATTTTAAAGTATTGATCACTTTGGATGCCACATTTTTTTAGGTTAAAACTTTGAGTCGGTTTTAACTTGACATATCATCAATTCAATAGTTATACATGAAAGTATTACATTAGATTTCTTTGGATAAAACTTATTGTCAAAATACCAAAAAAAATGCAGTATTTCCATCAAATGGAGGTGTAGACAAATATATTCCTTGTAATGACTGAACAATTATCTAGGAGTTGACGAATATGGTGATACTGGTTAATCATTTAAATTCATGCCATGAGACAACTCCATTATTTCAGAACTTTTCATTGCAATGAAAAGTAGCTTTGAGAGGAAAGTTTATGGTAAATATATATAACGCCATGTTCGTTATTTTATCGTAGTTTATCTTTGCATGTTTATATGTACCAAATCATGTTAGAGGATAAAACCTTAGAAACACTCCATCCATCCCAAGATATGGATCCTTTATTAACAATGCAATGAACTTTAGATTCAATAGTCCAGTTAGCCTATTTCCTCTAAAAACTTTGAAAAATAGACCAGGGGCAGCTCTATTGGGGATACATATTTTTTATTGCTCTTTTAAGAGTAACATTGTACATAAGGTAGCCAAACCCATAAAAATTTTTAGATTATTGACTTTAGGATTATACACTGTGCTCCAATTCTTCAGTATCAACATCAATTTTGGAATCTTAAATGGAACACCCTATATTTTCTTGCGTTTTTTGATTTAGTAGTAAAAACAAAGGTAACTTTCAGAACACTATTTGATTTCCGCACGATAGAGGAAATATTGAAGGTTATTTGAATTTTTATTGAAAAATCATTATATTATTTGGAAAATTCCGCAAAAGAAATGAATTAAATTTTTGTGATTTTCGAGACTAGAATCATAGTGGGTGTCTTTTTTTACTGTATGAGTTTTGAAGAGCGCGCATCTAAATAAGAATAATTTTTCTCATTTTTTCCCTAATTCTATATTGAAAATAATGTAACACCACGATTATTGCATTTTTGGAAAAAACTAAATAGATAATTTTAATAAAAACCAGAAAGCTATTAAAATATCCTACCCTTAAATAGATATTTTTATTGAGAATAATTCAAGGAATATCACCTTATTCGAAAACCATGCTATAGAAAAAAAACTGTCTTCAAATATAATATGGTAGGCATAGGTATCTAATGGGTTTCTATTATTTTGCTAATAGAGAGCTTGAAAGCAATGAAGCTTATAATGCCCTCATAAAAAAAACAAAAAATGTTATATTTTAGATGACAGTTAAGGTAGCTGTGTGAATCATGTAATTAGTTGTAGTTTTATTTTTTGTTTAATTAGTAAATGAAAAAGATTAAATTTAAAATACAATCTAAAATGATTTTACATAGATATACACAAGAAGGAAGGTGAAATCTATGAATGCTATATCACAAAGAATAAAAGTTCAGCCCTTGCCTGCCCTAAGAGAATATGGAAGACGTTTTCCCAACAACCAAATTCCAGGAAAAAAATATTCACACGCGTTCTTAAAGACTTGACCGAACATGGAGTCTTGAAAAGTAACAAAAATAACGCAACAGACCAAACATTATATTGACGGAAAACCGTCAATTGGATATTTTGTTATATTTCCAGGAAAATCTTGATAATTCTTTAAGAAATGCTAAATGTGACCTAGGATATAAGTAGCATACATTGTGCATTAAAAATTAATCAGTTTGAGCTCTTAGATAATGGACTTACAATTTGAGAGATAAATTTGTGAAAATGTATTTTGAATGGACGAAGCTATTTTCACAACTGCTGGAATGCAAAAAACAGAAAAAATTGGAAAAACATGGTTTTTCAGGAAGACAGTGCTCCATATCATTGTGTTAAACTTGTAATAAATTATCTACGTCAGTCCTGATTTAATGCCGATGGATTTTTTTGTATGGCAATTCAAAAAATAAGTTATACAAAATTAGAAATAATTATCAAGTGGCAGAACTGAAAGAAAAAATTCGAGAGGAAATTATCTCAATCAAACTAGTGCAGTACGAGAGACAATCCGAAGCACCTGCATTGCAAAAAATGGGGGATTAATAGAAAACAAATTGTGAAATGTCGGTCTTTAAATATGATTCGGGTATTTAAATATGATTCGGGTATTTAAATATGATTCGGGCATTTTAATTGAGTGTATTTTATTCATTTTCTGCATATTAATACTTTAAATCTCTCTAGATGTGAATAAAATGTTTCTTTGAATTATTGCTAATAAAAATATTTGCTTGAAACTACGATATTTTTATAGCTTTTTGTTTTTGATAAATATTTTCTATTTAGTTTTACCCAAAAATGCAATACTAAGTGTGTTACATTATTTCAATATAGAATGGGCGAAACAATGAGAAAGAGTCAAATAATTCCACAACCATTATATATAGATATAGGCTGAGAATCGATAGTGGTGCTGCAGTTCTCCTCGTCTTGTCAATCAGTAAAGTAATCGTGAGAACCATGATATTTTCAGTAAGCAGAGTATCGATAGATCTTGATAAAAGCCTAACAATTTCTTAAAATTACGGATGATGCCTTGATTCAATAGTTGCACTTGGGAAGTGTATTCAGCGGAAATGTAGAAGAATATTTTTATGGGCAGCGCAATTGTCTAAAGAGAGTAAAATTTGCCACTTTTGTTGTTAACAGTTAGAAACCAACATTTGAAAAGTTCTGTAGTTATTCAAACTTTTGGGTTACAGCGATAAGCAGTAGGAAACAAATTGAAACATTGCGGTTTCATTGCTTTTCCTTCACTAATGGTTTCAATTCATCCTAATTTTTCTTTACACTATCTTTTTCCTCAAGATATCCTTTCTCTTTGAAACTCTATTTCTATCCTTGACATTTATGAGCCATTCCTCACTTGGTACAAAGTTTGTGATACTTAATATTAATATTAAATTAATATTGTATTTATACAATTTTTCAATTGTTCGAATTACCAAGTCCTTAAAAGTATATAAATTTTTTGAAATATGAAAAGATACTTAGGGAACTCTTGATTCTCCAAATTATGGCTGGTTTGAATTAACAGGAGTCCTCTGTACACATTTCGCATAATTCTCATTTTTTTTATTTTACTCATTATTAATTAAATCAATATATTTTTAGTACAAATATAGCTAATTTTTTCCCATATAATAAATAATAAATAGATTTATGTTTAAAACATGAACTTCACAATCAAGAATTACAAATTTTGGACACAGTTTTTGGTAAAAAATTTAGCCTTTCTACTGTCGGACCATTTAGATTAATGAAATGTTCATTATTCACAAGACCTCTGTTCCCCTTTGAAAAATCGGTTTTTAGTGATGAATGAATCCACTACTCACTTTTTATTGTCAGCAAGAGGTTTTATAAACGGCACAAACCTTATAGCATCTTGCTTAAAGTCTCTGTTCAATGTTCAATTCATTAATGCATAATGTTTATACTCTATTTATTGAAGAAAAATTGTAAACGAAAACATATTCAAGCATAGTGCACATGATCAGAATTGAAAAAGCCAAAACCGAGCATGTAACAGGACCGCATTCAAGAAATAATTTGCGATTTCATACAACAGATTAATAATATAAATTATTATTACAAAAATATACAACGTAAACGTGAAATTTGGAATAGATATAAAATGAACGATCAAAATATTTAGAGTTGTGGGTTTTCCGGAAAATTTTGAACCAAAAAATTTTCCAAGCAACTAAATTAATATGGTATTGTAAAATTAAACTCTAGTTCTTTAGAGACTGCAAGTAAATGAAATTGGAGCTTTTTATCAACTATGGAATGGATATGATGCCCTTTTACCTCTTCAAACAAACAAACAAAAACACACAAAAAAACTCAAAATTAAATACTCATCAAAGCATAGAAATCGTGATTTATAAATTTTTAATCATGTATAAAGCTGAAAGGATAAAATGTATTAATTCTATAATAATTGTTATGCATATATAATATCTCAGTGATTAATTAAATACAATATTGGAGCATATTTTATTTATTAAATTGATCAATGAATTTTTAAAATGAAAACAAAAGTATGTTCTAAAATAACGCATATTTCTCTTAAAAAAAAATTAATCTTTTTTTATTAATGATTTTATTAAAAAGCTGAATTACTACAAAAGTGTATTTAAAATCGAAACAAATGACCAAAATTTATACGTAAGAATTTGTGGGGGGAAAAAATCAAACATAATATGATTATGATCATATTTTTTCTGCAAACATTTTTCTAACTGTGAAAGCACCAATATTCTATGATGTTGATGTCCTAACTTTCTAGGTCACTCTCAGAATTGGAAAGCACAAAGTGACTTAAATCAGAATCGCTGCTATAACTAGGTGAAAAATCTGCATCCATGTTTTCGTTTAACAGATCATGATCATAATTAGAATTTAAAAACATGACATTGTCATCGCATAACAAATGAAGATTTTGTGAAACCGATACTAGTTTCGCAGTGCGTTCATCTGTCAATCTATTTCTCTTTTCTGTTTTAATGTTGCTAAATGCCTTTCAGTTGCGTTCACATGAAGCGGCAGTTGGGGGAATATTCAAAATTCTGACTGCAACCCTAGATAGTTCTCTTGTACTGCAATAACCTTTCCACCAAGTTATTGGAGATATTTTACAGGCAGCTTTCCAAATAATGTCTTTACTCCAGAGCTTTTGTTTTGCTTTGTATTCTGCTATATCTGACATTACTGTAACTTCATTGATACCAGGAGTGTTTTTAGCAACTTCAATTATGGTTTCAATAGCTGTCATTAAATCATCTTCTGACAAATTTTGTCCACAATATCGTGGATCCAAAAGATTTGCAGCTAAGTGCACTGGGTGAAAACAGAAATTGTATCTGTCAGTTAAAAATGATTTAACGGACTTTTCTTCTTCTTTGGTCAGGGGTTAAAAAGGCAATTGCTCGATTATTTTTGCATCGAGTTTTTTAAATATAACTGTAACTTATGAAATAGATGGTGCATCACCTTCTAACTTCTGTATTGCTGCAGAAATGGGTAAAAGAAGGTTGTGTATAGTCTGAACTGCTTTCGTATATTTGGAGGCAGTGATAATGTGTCATCTATAGCTGCAGATTGTAAGCAGTTCTTTGTACGCAGCAAACTCTCAAAACATTTTGTTGCTGATCCCCATCTAGTTTCTGCTGGCAAAATAAGAGAAATTTCTTTCTCTTGTTTTTCTTTCTGGATTGCCTTCAATGTTTGATTTTCAATGTGGTGATTCTTAAACAATTTGACAATTGCCTTGCATTTTGACAATATTGTTCGAATTGAATTCAAACTTATATCTTTTGCCAAAAGGTTTAATCCATGAGCAAGGCAACCAAATATAATCAAGTGAGGATATTGTTCCCGTAACTTTTGCCAAGCTAATTTCATGTTCATGCATTAGCAGAGGATTTGTATTCAAGAGGAAAGTCTGCGTTTTTAAATGCTCGTAGAATTTTTGCCTTTCCTATCACTAGCATCTTTATTTTAGGTGACCCATCTGCATTGCAAGAAGGTAAAAATGTTACCCTTTATTTGCTTATTTCTCGACTTGGTGCGGTCTTCTCTTGAGAACGAATCAGCGTTTTTTACGGCAACATCTTCCAGTAAAGGGCCGATTCGTCTGCGTTGTATATTTGAGTAGACACAAGATTTAATTGTCTTACCTTCTCATTAAATGTAATCAAGAAAGAATTGATGACACTTTCATCATTGGTTAGTTTTACAAATCCAGCCCTGCTAGCTCTAAAATTATCATTTCCATATGTTTCGATATAAAACTGTCGTGCTTTAGCAGATAAAATGTCATAGGAAATTGGGACATGCCTCGATCTTTGTCTACAAAACCACACATACAAACGATTTTCCATTTCAGGAAACTCAGATTTTCGCAAAGTTTGTCTGCGCCCTGGGCCAGAATAACACTATAAGCACTGACTAATAGATCTCAAAAAATACCCAATTGTACTGCTGGTTCCTAAAAAAATACATACGACTCTTTAACTAGCTTTTTCAAAAAAATGAGCAGGGTATATTAGTGCTACTAATATCTTAGTATTATATTTTATAAAAAATATTGGTCAAATGTTGATTTAGTGGTCATAGAGTGTTATATCAATGTCAATCAATCTGACATAAAATTGATTTAAATTTGCAAAATATGTCAAAAGTCTTCACGTCAAATTGATGATGTGTTTACACTGCTCAAAAAAATAAAATTCACTTTTAGATCGTATGAAAATTTTTAGGAACTAGCTGTACAAAAAAAGCACTAAAATTATTTAAAATTAATCCTACCTGTCGATTTTAGACTTTTTCTGTTTTATGTCACGATTGTAGATCTTCCAACCCCATACTCAGCACACACAACACTTTTCCACTTTCTCCCTTGTCTTGTGTTTTCTTTTAGGTGCATTTTTGTTTAAGCAAATATTAAAATAAAAACCCACTTATATCACCTAAAATGGCACACCTGATTAATGGAGTCCCAGATATAAACAAAAGGGGAATATCTGAACAACTAGTCATAATCTCTATAGGAAATAGGCCTAAAAGTACAGATTCGGATTAGAGACGTATTGAAAATACTTGTTCGGACTACTGAAGAATTCGGATTATCGAATGTTCGCATTATCGAGTCTGCACTGTATTTATTTATTTCACTGATATGACATTACGTTACTCTCGATAGGATAATTAAAACATATGTACCCCTTCCCTACTAGTGCTACGTCTAGCGGATCTTTTCTAAGTTTTCTGAGCAAAAGTTCTGATCTTCTTGAACTAGGGAGAAGTATTTCCTTGTTCACCAAGTTAATGAATACATATATGTTGTTATGAAATTTTTTATTTAATTTGAAATAAAATATATTAATTTTTATAAAAATATATCAATATCAAATTAAAGGAAACAAAGTATATGGTGCTAAAACAAAATGTGATTGGTAGAATATTCGAATACCTGGGAGCATCCGGGTCATATGAAAATGAAGACAGGACTGAAACAAATAAGATAATAGCCGAATGAAGTAGAGACGTGAATCTTTAAATAAATTAATAAGGACAAAAGAGTTATCTAGAGCTGCCAAAATTAGAATATACCAAACAATAATACGGCGAACAATTACATTCGGAAGTGAAATACGGTTTTTAACAAAAGCTCAAGAAATAAAACTGGTTTTATGGGAAAGGAAGATGTTGAGGAAAATTTTTGGGGGAATAAAAACAAGTGAAGGGCTATGGAGAACAAGAACAGCTTAAAGAGTAAGATAGTTGTGGCATACTAAAAGGATGCCGGAAAATAGATTTGCAAAAAGGATCATTGAAGAAGAGAAAGACAGGGGAGACCAAAGAAAAAATTATTGGATGAAGTTTTGAAAGATATTAGAGAGGTAGAATCGAATTGGCGCGCAGAAGTACAGAATCGCAATCTGTGGAGAAGAATAATGGAAGTTCAAAAATCTCTCACACGTATATTGATAACGTTACATGTCTGTACTGGACAACGATCATAGTTATAATAATAATAAGCCGTCGACCCGGATGGATCGAACCAACCAAAAATGCTTACATATTAACTTATATTTCCTATCAATATGCTGACATCTGAAGTAAGGTACCATGCACATTGAAACAGGAAATTATCTTGCAATTATAACAGGCAGTTCAATGTCCATTGCAATAGTGAAATCAGTTGAATACCGATGAGGAAAGCATGGGCTTTTAAGGCCTGTACTGATGTAAATAAATATAAATTAAAAGAAAAATAACAAATCAGAAATTGTATTTAAAGATCTTTGATTTTGTCCTTTTTTCATATTAAATTTCAAATCACTAGGGCTCACGTCAGCATGGCAACTTGGCGACAATTGTCGCCAAATCATCAAGAAATGTCGCCAAAATCATACACATCGACGACAAATTTGTCGCCCAAAATATTTTTAAAAAAACCTATGTTTTATATTTACTGTACTGTTTTTGCATAAAAAATTTATATATGCCGTAAAAATATATATAAAAGTGTGTGTAGCATGCATATGTTAATTTTTTTACTTTTGTCTACCACGTTATATTTTTGGACCACTAAATCATAACTTAGGTGGTCCTTTTGGACCACTAAATTTTCATTGCTGGTGTGAACCCTACAAATCACAATACCGCCCCTTTATTGTTCTATTTCTTTCAACCTTTCCACTTCCATTTCCAACTAATAAGTCTTCAATATCTTTTCCAACTATTATTATTGTTTTCCTTTCTTATTTTTCGTTTCAATCATTCTATTTCTTACTAAAACATTTTTCATTTAAATTACCAAAAAATTCTCTTTACATTTTTTCACCGTAGGTTATCATTTCTTCTATATTTAACAAAAACTTTCCTAGACAACCAAATAGAAATATATACAATACAAATAATTTTCAATTTTGACATGAATTTCGGTCCACTTATCACTGTATTTGGTAGACAAAAGTTTTTGAATATTTATATAATATTACTCCAGGGCTCACATTTTAAACTTTGAGCTTCATTTAATTGACTAAAGGAAACCGAATTTGAATTTAGACTGCTTGAACAGTCCCAGAAACATAGATTTGATTATATCAGAATCATGTAAAACATATATTGAATAATTACAATATTCCCATGATATAGATTCTTTGAAGATGATTCAATGAAATTCAACTTTTAGCTTCAATTATTATTTTAATTGCCCAATTCTGCGGGACTACCAAGCTAAATTTAATGTTTTCTGAAAATATACAAACTGCCAATAAAAATTATACTGTAGTTCTAATAAATAATAAATTATCAATATTAATGTCCCGAGTGCATGTCAAATTGTCGATAATTTAATTTTCTCGAGTGCGCGAATGCGCACGAGAGGAAATTATGAGACAATTTGACATGCACGAGAGGGCATTTTGGCAGACTATTTCCTGAGAAAAATTTAATTCAAAATAAACAATAATTGTTCCTTTTCTTAAAATATAAAATTAAAACCAAATGATGTTTATTAATCCTAGACGAAAATTTGGCACTAGTGCAAATTATCGATAATTTGCACTAGTGCAGTATTATCGCTGAAATTTGATCGTTGCTAGGTAAACATAAAATATTACAGCTTTTTGGTTGGCTTAAATTTTTCGAAGGAAATAGTCAGGATAATCTCAATGTGAAATTTCCTTGTTGAACTGAATTTAAACTGACATAAAGCAGTAGTGGATTCACCATCAGACTCAGTTGGAATTTCTGGAATCGTTGGAGATATTCATACTGAATACAGCAACATTCACGATTACACTGTCTGAAGCGAGTTTCGATAGGTAACTTTCTGAAGACGATAACTTTGTTATCGAAACACGCGTCAAGCAGTGTAATCGTGAGTGTTTGGTACAGTGGTGGTGTAAACAGTGTATTCAGTATCAGCAGGTTGAGTAGGCTGAAGCCCAGAGCAGCGAATTTCAAGTAGCGGCAAATTTTGTTTTCTTTTTTTTTTTCATTTCGATTTTAAAAAATATAAATAGACGCCTTCACTTTATGCATAGTAAAGTTATAATAATTTTACCTATCCCATTAATGCACAAGGGGTCGTTAATGACCCCCAAACGAAAAATTATTCCTTCATGTAACGTCATGAAGATGGCACTAAAAGTAAGTTCATCTGAAAGAAATCTGAAATTTTATTGATACAATAGGTAATTGAAATAATTGTGAGCTAATTTCGGTGGTTCATCGAGGCGGCATAAAATGAATAGCCTGTAAATCCGCACAGCGGCGAGTGCATTAATTTCATGAGTGCGTAATGGGTTTACCACTCGTGTAACGTACTATACTTTTTCTACGCCCATTCATTTTTTCCATTACATAGAAAACATCGCAATTATTTAAACTTTATTATAATAATTGTTAATAACAATTGAACAATTATTGTAAATCGATTTGTGCCTTATTATTTCATTGTGATGAACGGTAATTTATAATTTTAGTACTGGTCGGTACATCAGAAGACGAAGATTGATAAATGGTAATTCCCTCCGATATTTCTAATGCGGTGTCATCTGTATTTTTAAGAGATTAATTCACATAGCCTTCCGCTACTGTAGAAGATTGCCAGCCACCAAGTCGTTTTAATGATAGCATATCACCTCCTGCATCAATTAAAATAGTGGCTGATGATCTTCTGAAACAATGGCCGGTATATTGCTTTGGTTCCGGCAGCTCAAGATATTCAGCAATTTTACGTGGTGTATTACCGATCGTGTTTATCCCCACAACCTGTTTTATGCATTTTCCATTTCTGTAATTAGAAATAGAGGAAGTTCCATTTCAGCAGGACGCAAATACATGTATTTTTGACATGCGATATAAAACGTTTCTGGTACTACATATGAACGTCTCGTTTTTGTTTTAGAATCTGGAATATTAATTATCAAAGATTTTCCCGTGTCCTGAATGTGTTCCAATTTTATATTTCTAAGTTCTCGTTTACGGCAAGTCCCGCTGAATCGAATAATGAGGATAATCTGAAAACAAAAAACAAAAACTCATTTTTGTGATGATACATTTTAATTGTTTACAACAAATGTTTATCGTCTGGGGTATCTTTCAGAAACTTAATAATTTGTTTTGTAGAAAGAATTTTCGATTTTTTACTTCTAAAACGATCCGATTTCCGCTTCAGTAGGGCGATAAGTTTTGGATAATTTGCTATGTTAATGTTATTATTAATTTTTAGTGTAGTTCTTAGCATCGAACAAATGGCCCATAGAAAAGATGAGTTTTTGATATTTCTTCAAATAAGTGAAACATTATCCGAAAAGGATTTAACGTTATGCTTGTGTCGCCCATCCATAAATTTTTGATTAGCAATTTCGTACCTTTCTTTGGATTTTAGCGGTAACAAATTATGTGCGGCAGCTTGAGCTTTTTCTAAAATCTCTGGTGGGGTTCTCATAATTTCATCACTTTCACCACTATCAGACATATTAGAGATTAAGTTTACAAAATGTTCGGATAAAATCATATGTTGTTCAAAAAATTTACAATATAAATGACATGACATTTATTTTCATAGCATGCTACTTAAGAAGACGGAAAACGTGTCATATTTTTTATGAAATTGCATAATGTGCTGCCTACATTTAGGGGTAGCACTCTTTCAATCCTAAATATATCTCACTAATGCCAAAAGTTTTTATGTTTTTTAATTGACTAAATTTGTGTAAATAGACCAATAAAGTTATACGTAAATAAAAATTTGATTGTAATTCAATTAAACCAAAAAGCTCAATTTTTTTCTCTAAACGCACGTGTGTGTTATGAGATCTCATTACGCGCATGTTATTGTTAAATGTCATTTTACAAGGAATATTGACACTGCGATTTTTGAAGTTTACAGACATTGGCATAGAAAAAGTTACTTATTATCTTACCAATTATGACAAAGAAATTATCCAATTGAATTGGTGGGTGCAGAAACAACGTCAGTCACAAATTTCAAATTTTTCAGAAGGGAGAAAAAACGTGATAACTCCTCCAAATTTTAAAATATTTGAGAACTTTTTTTCCTTTATCATAACATGCTTTTATGTTGCTGTTATAAAAAAATTACCTAATTTCCACATAAATTAGGCTTAGGAGAATTAAAACTATGATTTTGACTAATGCTGTTTCTGCACTCAACTGTTTTTACAGTCAGTATGAAACTTGGATAAAGATAACCATTCGTTAAAAGTTTGGATTTGTTATTAATTTTGTTACGATTTTAGTTAACAATATTAATTTTAATTAATTTCACAAAAAATTTATAAACGTATATTTTTCCATATTATATGAGAAATGAAGTTACGGTATTGCAAAGTCATAAGACAGGAATATAACAAACTGAAACGCTCTTAAAATAAATCATTCTCGACGATAGTATCATTGTCATGTTGATTGGTTGGCCAGGTAAATAGTTCATCATAAAAAACTTTGAAGTTTTCAGGAATATGAACAATCATTTTCTTGATATCTTCCATTTTCTTTATGTTGATTGGAACTTTCCCTGATGGGTAGGCCGCAATACTTGAAGGAAAACCAATATCGACGTTACGGAAAGCAGGTCTCAGCAGATGATAGCTGTGCTTTTGTAATCCTTCAATGAAAATGTATGCTGTGATTACCCCCTTTTCTTCAGAGTTATAGCGGAACTCTATATAGCGGGTGGGAGCAAACTTGAATTTTGCTTCTTTTGGCACACTCCTCCCTCGGCATTCTCTGGCTACTGGGTTTTTTGTGTAATATTCCTTCCACCAACTATCAAAATCTTTTATGTCACTGGTGAGTAGCTTGGTGATGTGAAAGTTGTTACTGGACTGAGCACACAATTCTTCATATTCATCAGGTGTGTATATCCGATCATGTAAACATATCATCCTCTTCATAGTACCAAAATATCGATCGTTTGGAAGATATGAATGCCCTCGAACCGGAAAGTAATGGAAAATTTGTTCAAAACATCCTGTATCTGCAAGAGCAAGGCAGAATCTTTTTATGGTGTGATTTCGATTTTGTCCGCAGGTACCATCAGAAAAAAGTACAGTTTTTTTACACTTGATGCATATATCATTTTCTCCTTTATGGGCTACGCCTTTTCTTGGTACAGGAATATTTCAGATTTCCCTGTTTTTAGATTTTTTATTCCAAAACAATTCACCCAAAGTTGCCTCAAGTAAAAAATATCCTGAACTGGGATCGCTGGAAGGGGGATTTAGCATGAAATCAAATGAAAGTGCAACGGTGTCTTCACGCTCCGCACACAACTTTGTGACCTTTTGAAGTCCATTGTAAAATTTCTTGGCTCTCCTTTTGTGAACAATAAGCTTTGTACGAGCAGCCCTTTTAGCTGCATCACCAAGAGAGGAGCTCTTGATTTTTACATCACATTCTTCACATTTTATGCAAGTATCTACCTGCGGACGTCCAAACCTTAACGAAAAGTTGTCATGAAAATAATTAAGATAAAACTCATATTTTACATGCAAATCAGGGTAATTTTCTTTAAACAAGGAATGCATTTTTTTACATCAAGGCGGGCATTAAGATAACTGATATCTTTGGTGCCATAGTGTGTAGTCTTTGTTGGGAATGATGAAATATGTTCATGTATTTTAGAACAAATTTCGGCAGAAATCGTGTTCTTCTTGGGATTTTTACCGCGTTTATCATGAGGTGATTTCCCCTTAATCAGGAGATCAGTAAGCCTTCGAACTCGGCCCTCAGTAATGCCGTACAATGAAATAAACGCTTTTTTACATACTTTTTTCCTTTCTCCTCTGTATAGTAAGAAATATTTGAAACTAGCTGCTGTTTCTCTAGGCTGTTCAGAACGAGGCCTACGGTGCTTAATGGCGTGTTTTTCGATCAGTGGTTGTAAGAAAATATCTTGCTCATCTTTTGATTTGAACTGATTCAAATTAGCCACAAATTCAGATTTTTCATAATCGCTAAAGTTAGTAAAGTATTGTAATTTACACTTACAAGCAGCACCTGTTGATCGAGATGGGACGAGATGCCCTTTCCAGTTGATGTGTTCAACCCCACGAACTTTAGATGTTCTAATCACGTTTCTTCGAAACTTCTGTTTATTCCTCCTCCTCTTCTTGGGAGCTCTTTCATTATCACTCTCACTGCTTGTGAGACTCACTGACATATTGCTAAAGACTGACAGTAGACGTTGAAAACTAACTTAGAACACGTTGAAACACTTGACTTAACTGACATCGATACAACAACAACCCTCACCTTAAGGTGTTAATCACACGGCGCATGCTCGCAAGGGACCTGACAAGACTGGTCACGTGATCTAGCGGTGGGTGCAGAAACAACGTCAGTCACTGACTCATGTTATTTCTGCACTCAACACTCGAAACAAACGGCCTGTATTTTTACGGAACTACTCAACAGACTAACGTAGTTTTTGCAACCAACACGCATCTTGCCACCATCTTGCCGTTTTAAAATTATTTTCAAACCCTTACTGTGTGAATTTTTTCTCCACATCTTGGTGTTGTTCCTTAGTAGTATTGGAAAAAAAGTATATACGGGAATCACGAGTCAAAATAACTTTAGTAGTTCATGCTAATGACAGAAACAATCCTCTAGTAATTTCAAAATTATACATCTCATTTAAATAAAATAATTCACATTTATAGTTTGATCTAGTGTAATTATCCAAAATAAGTCGTTTAATTTTATACGTACTTATATAATTAAGCTTGATGGGAATTCACTGTGAATCATAATTCTTTCAATCAGTTTAGTAGTTCTTATATATCTCATCCTTCAATTAATTCTAAGACGGTTTCAGTTTAAGCATATCTTCCTATTCTATCCAGTATTCTCCTAGGTGCTAAGTCCTGCGATTCTAGTGCCTTGCATTCAGCAAGTTTGTGGACATATGCCTCCTCTACTAACCCGCAGAATTTGCAGCTGTCTTCTTTCATTAGTTTGATTCTTTCAGCTACCCATTCATGCAGCAGTGTCCTGTTAGAATCTATGTTAAAAGCCTCAGTGCAGATCTCTTTTAGTCGTAATTTTCCAATAGTCTTCGTTACTTTTTTTCAATTTTTTCCAATATTATTTTAATGCTGATTTCACAAAAGCGTTCTGGTCCTCAGTCCCTTTTTCTTCTTCATCTTATTATCATATTCTATTACTTTATTGCGTTCACTTTGTTCTGTCTAGCATCTTTTAATTTCGGCTCCAGCGATGTTCGTTTCTATTGTATATTAGGGGAAGTTTTAATCTGTCCTTATTTCTATACTGGTTAACATTTTTGAACTTTTTAGAATATCGAATCTAGAGTTGCCTTCAACTTATTGAACATTAGTATATTTTCTCCTTAAGGATCTGATCCTTCATTGGATTATGTCTTGTATTTTTGTCCAGAAATGTCAAATCCAGCTCCTTACGCTAGCTTGAACCGTCTGTGTACCTGAGAGATACATTTTAAGCTTGCGGAAGATTTTTGTTGATTGGCGGTTGTTAATTACCACTTCGAATGGAATAACTTTGCCTAACATGCTATGCATTTGGTCCATTAATTTGTCAGTCAATAACAGGAATTGGAAAATAATTGTGTCTAATTAATCTTTTTTTTGTTAAATCATAAAAAATAATTTATTGGCAAGCTATTCAATCAAACCCTAATTAATGATTTGCATTACATAATTTCAGAATACAAAAAATTATTATCTTTATTTATATTCATTAAAAAATCTAAATTGTTTTATATCAAATTCATGGTAATAATTTTAATGTCTGCTTTCTTTGTATAAACCATTTTTTAGTTTTTAAACAAAGTCGACTTTCTGATTAGATAAGAGTATCCTGATATATCAGCTGACCCATAACTCATTAGACATTGTAGTGAATGTGTATCACTGTTCTACAGTTTAACAGAACTAACTTTTGATGTCATAATATGAAACCAAATTCATAAAAGAAAACAGTGAATAATGTTTAAATATAATTATAAATTTAATCATCTTATTATTGAGCATTTTAAAATATGTAGAAAATATAAATTATATGTACAAAATGGTGGGATACTAATTCTCAAAAGATTAGTTATCTATCAAATTGTAAATATTGTTACACAATGGAGGTTTTACATCAACAAACACCAAGGCTCTTAAAAAATCAGAGCTCATAATTGACCTACTTCAAATTTTTACGTTTTTCAAAAAATTCAATGGTGTATTAGAACTACGCTAGAGGGTATTTCGGAAACTATGACCCTGGATTAGATAGATCAATTATCAGCTAATTGCCGAACCTAACCCACAATGAGATTTTTATTACAATTTCCGAACGTCGCGTTCAATTCTTTACGGAAATTTCAAATATAAAACCTTTGATTTTCAATACTTTTTTCGCGCGCTATTTTTTCCACAATATATATTCAGTTGTTACACATGTTCAATAATTACTACTGAGCGAATTACCCACTCATATCTTTCATTCCTCAATGTCCCGTTCGGTGGAGATGACTTTACTATGTCAGTTAATGTTTGGTTGTAAGTTGTTAAAGTTACAACTGAAGAGATCTTCATGATGATGATGATCTTCAACTATGAATATTCTGATAGTAAGATTATGCTACCATAAGACTTGATGTTTCATTATGAACTCTGAAGATGCATATTGAGAAATCTTCAGTTCAGTCTTCTGTGAATAGTCTACTATGTGACTTGGTTTAGTTGCAATTGAGGATACTGCTGGAATAGATCAAAGGTTGAAGACAAATTGTAGTCGACAAAAGTGGATAATTAAAATTTATAAAAATGTTAAAATTTAAAGTAGAAAGTTATAACACTGATATTTGTGAAATTCTTGGTTTTTGTTGTTAAATAATTGAAATTCTAGTGTGTTGCGATATATTAGAAATTTTTGTGTTCAAAAAGAGTTAGTAGAGCTTAATAGGTACGCCGAAGGGCAGGCTTCAAAGGTTTTATTCACGCAAAGATAAGTGGAGAGATCTCTAATATCAGCAATTGCAAATTATCTATTTGTAGAGAAACATTTTTTCATTTTCTTCTTTTGAAGTTGATAAAGAAAATCGCTATTTGCTGCAAGAAAAATATAAATGAGGGAATAGAGCGATTTTCATATTAATAATAATACATTGTAGATATGTACACATTGATTCATTATTATCTAAATAAACAATAAAATGATGAAAATTGGGTAGATTTATAATATCAATTTATGATGCACTGATAACGTCATAAATATTTTTTTAAATAGAACTTCTTCCTCTTTTAATCGGGTTTTCCCTTGCTGATACCAAAAATGAACGACAAGTTGATTCGAATTGGTCTAGGGTGGCCAATAACACGAAAGTTATTCTTGACAATATATTATGCACAAAATAATTTATGATAAGAATAAATAAGTAAAAGTAACCGATGAAAATTTACTGTTTATGCTCAAATTATTCTTCATTAACCACTAAATAATAAAATAACTTAGTAATACTCGTTTTGACTTATGCTCTTCATTCAATCTGATTCGAGCTTAAGGTCACGTCTGTGGTTAAACTTCAGATTCTAATAGTCTGATAGGCTAAAATCTGGTGATTCCGCGAGCCATTCCACTGTTCTCTTCTACTTCTTCTTGTACAAACATTAGTCAGTTTGAGAATTTAAAAAATAATTGGTTACGTCATCATGTTTGCAAACTATTCTCATAGCTCCGGTAGTACAAAACATGTCAGTATTTGCGATAGGTTGATTCTCATAGGGGTGAGACAAGTCCTAGTGCCCCAGATCGCTACCCCATAGTGATCACAGCAAGATCTTTGGGTTGCAACCGCAATTATTTTTGCATATTTATCTAGGGTTAATTGAATAAAACCATCTTTGAATATGATTCTCTAAATTTAAATAAATATCTGGAAACAATATAAAAAAAGGGAAGAAAATCATTATTTACGTATTCAAAAAAGCAAAATAAGTACGAAGCAGTTATAAAATAAAAGCAACATTTATATATGATAGAGGAAAGTCAGGATGGTTGTAACTCTTAACTATGATAGTTTGGTTTGGTAACACTGCAATCTGCCGCTGCAGTGCTGGGTAAAAAATAATGAAATAAACAGGAATACGAAAGGAAATTACTAAAGAAGGAACGAGTAGGTAGAACAGATCTAGATAAAAAGGATCTTATGCCTCTAACACAACTAAATAGAAAATAGGAATTCTCCTCTTTTATTGAAAAATATAAATTATCCCGAAAATTTTATTTGAATTTTGAAAGGGGGAATCTTGATATATATGAATCAGTTACAAGCTTTATTAAAAAGGGGGCCAATTCTGTAAATCTGACTATTACTATAGCGTTGTCGTATTGCTGAATATTTTCTTTTTCGATTCAAAATCTGTGTAATTTAATTTTCCCCAAAAGAACACAACGAACTGAGCAAAATATATTATATATGATCACGCTAAAGCCGCGTCCACACTATGCCGATCGACAATGTCGAACGACATAGGCGACATTCGTCTCGTCCACACATAAACTGCTGTGTGGACGTATTTCATCAGTCGACTGTGAGTAGTTGAATGCTGTGCCGTGTAAATCGTGCCTTTTGTTTTTGTACTCTTCATTTGTAGAGTCCCAGAGTTGAGGGCGGTCTCTGTACATATCAATAAAATTTAATGTTTGTTCTTCTGTGAATTTCATTTTGATAAAACAATTAACTTTGGTAAAACACAATTATAGAACCACTTCTCCCGTTGCGCACACAGGTTTTAACAAAACTAATGATTTAAAACTTTATTATCACGCTTAACAGGTCCAAACTTGGCAATTATTTCCATTCGATTGAAAATAAAAATGCACTTCATTCGGGTTACATTCGACTCGACAAATGTCGATCGACACAGTCGACATAGTGTGGACGCGGCTTAATACCCGCTATGGAACACATACTCTCTTGGATGTTTTCAACGATAAGATACTTTTGGGGTTCATTCGCCCTTCAACTAATACACGCGTCCAACCTTACGATCCAACGTTACAATTGGTTGAACACCAAATATTTAGCAAGTCCATATGGAGTATCGCTTCATTTGAATGTATAGGGGTATAGCATTATTTTTTGGTTGCTTTTTAAACAAAAACAGTTTCTTCGATTGTAAATGGAAGTGTTGTTTTAATTATTATTGTTTGGATTTATCATCTACTTACATAATTCTGTTCTTCTATCAAAGTCATATTTAACCAACTTAAGACAGTATTCTATAGGGATGATATTTTGCTTTTTAAAAAATATAGGATGTCAAAGACTATCCAAATCCATAGATCATTTGCAGAGTACAGTGTCGATCCTTTATTACCGACAAAATACCTTTTTGCTAAATATTTGCATTTAGTATAAGTCCTTGCGTTGCTTGAGTACATCCTTATTCTCTGTATTTTTTTTATATTCTGCTTATCGTAAATTGAGTGATAAGGTACATTTCTTGAATTTATGAGCGTATATTTTTTGTTAAATCCTCGTCCTATCGCCGATATTACTTAACTCATTCAGACATTTTAGCAAAACACTTACTTAAATAAAGGTGTGGGGACAAAAAAACCGTATATTTTTAGACAGGTTAGCAAATAAAGTAGGTTTTGACTAAGAATTTTATTGTTTCTCGTAATTTGTCACTTGTCAAATGTCCCAAGACATGTCTCTGTTACAAGTCTAGTTCCAAATATGGAAAATCTAAAAGGAAACGAACGACGTAAAATAAGTTTCATGAACCAAATAAAGATCCGAAGAAATCGTTTACAGTAAAATTTTTTTTCCTCGTAAACAACTTTCAAAATACTTATTACTAGTTTTGATTGATAAATTTACACCATATTACAACTCGCCTAAAAATTAAATTTAACTATGGAAATTCAAGTACAACCCTATTGTATAGCTTCTCGTGGATCCCTGGACCACTTTGGAAATCACTGGTTCACAGTTAACTCTCTCTGTTAGAATGGAATTAGGCAGACAAACAAACAAAATACCAAAAAAGAAAATAGTAGCTTACTGGGAGTCAGTTTGCGAAAATTAGGCAGAAAATTCAAAATCGATGAGAAGTATAAGCAACATTCTAAAGGAACAGAATGTAGTTCAAAAATCAAGAAAATCGGCACCAAATATTCTGAGAATCAACAAATGTAACATAAAAGCAAAACTCAAGAAGTCTTAGTGACAACGAGTTTTCGCCCGCTAAAGGTTCGACTAGTCATATTTTACTTTTAATGGGAGTGAAAAAGCGACTAATAAGACTTATTATTGACAGAATGCCAAGAAGTGAATTCAGTAGTGTACGAGGTCTGGCTATTAAATAACGAGACTGGTTACGTAAAAGGGTTTTATAATAAAAATTATTCTACATTCGAATGCTCCTCTTCAATATACTCCCCTTTCCGCGCCACACACCTTTCCGTACGTTTTTTTCATTGATCGAAACAGTGCTGGAAGTCTTCTTTGTTAAGTGCCTTTAGGAGCTGTGCTGTTTTTAGCTTTACCGCTTCTATCGACTCAAATTGGGTCCTTATCAAAGCAGATCTTTTTCTAACCTTTTAAGAGAACTGAGCAGACCCGTTGACGCAAGAGCTTTTTGTCAGGAGTCAGATTTTTTTGAACCAACTTCGCACAAACTTTTGTCATGTGTAACTCCTTGTGAAAAATTTTTCTAACCGTTTCTTTATCGGCGTTTACAGCCTCGGCAATCATCCTATGCTCATTCGACGATCTGCACGCACAATTTGGTTGATTTTGGTCATTGTATCCGGAGTTGAAACAGTCACAGGCGACCTGGGCGCTGGTCATCTTCGGTGCTCTCTCGGCTTTAACTAAAGCGCTTAGACCTCCCAAAAAACACGCACACGAGATAGAAAATTGTCCCCATAGGCCTCTTGCAATAATTTATAACACTCAGCCGAAGTTTTTTTTAATTTAACAAGAAATTTGAAATTGATACGTTGCTCCTGTTTTTCGTCACCAATGGTTTTCAGCACCAGAAAAAACACGTTCCTTTCAAACCTCTACTGCACAAATACTATAATAGTGAAGGAAATGTGTTTTGGGACGTGCTTAGACAAGATATCTACATACCTAACGCACTACTCGTTTTTTATCCCACCCGTCTAGGGCGTCCTTTAGGCGCGCAGTCTCGTTATTTAATAGCCAGATCTCGTATCTCATAAGACACAAAAAGTTAATTATAATTTTCGGTTTTCGAAAATTATTTTAAAAAAATTTATTTTACATAAAATTACAATATTTTTATGTAGTTGAATGAATATAATTAATCTCAAGAACGAACTAACTATAAACATTGTTAAGTTGTTTACAATAAGTCTTATTTATAATAAAATAAATGCTGATAAAGTATTTACGATATTTGATACAATTGCGTTTTTATAAAATGTCCTTCAAGAATTTTCTACATGTAACTAGTTCTTCGTTCTTCAGCATACATTAGTCCTTCTGGAAATTGTATAATCGCCAAAATATTTAAAAAGTGGTTATATTTAGATTCAGTTTATAAAGACAAAACATCCCAAAATTAAATGTTGTATTTTGGTCAGATATTGCAACAACCATGAAGGAATTGAAAAAGAGAATTTATAGCAAACACGAGCAAGCGCCACATTCAGTATTTTATAATTCAATGCAACATTTAAAAACAAAAGAGAGAGCCAACAGGCTGCTGATTCAGTTATATAAAATGTGTGTAATTATAGTGTAGTAGCCATTGTTTTATAGAGTAGAATGCAAATAATTAAATTAAAACAAATAGTTTGTACGGATGTTTTGTCCTTCCACCCTTATATGTATTTAATAGCATAATACAGGGATATCCATAACAATTTTTAATGTCAAATTAAAACATATTTATCAAAAAAGATATCGGAACGTTTTCTGTTCAGTCCAGCGACTGGGTTTGCATAATATGAAAGTGGAAAGAAAATATCAAAGTAAGAAACAAATTTTGCGTTTCTACCCACTCTCTGTAAATTTGAATCAACTTCATTCACGTATTTAGCTAATAATGAATTTTTATTATTTTATTTATAATATCACATTTATTTATGTCTCAACCGTATTAGGCATTTATTTGACATATTCTGATAATATAGTTTCGAAACTTATCTTTGCCTGTACAACCAATTATTAGTATTTAATACCGCATATAATTCCACATCTTTCAATCATTTTTATCGTTTATTTAATTATAAAGTTTATATAAATTCACCACCGAGCATGAACTTAGAGGTATTCCCAGTTATGTTTGTTAGTTAAGTTAGCAATATTTATACTGAACACACTGTTTACACTACCTCTACACCAACACTCATAATAACCTATTAACTTACCTATTTTATACTAAATTTTTCTATCAATGAACCTTCTCTCCCGAAAAAAATAACAGCGTGAAAACCTCCTTGGCGGGAATCTTCACAGTTACTCCTTAACCACTAAACTATAGAGTAAGGAACTACGCTTTCCAAATTTGGTATTTTATCCTTAGGATTCCTCAACAATTGTTTTAATGTATTGATGGACTTATAAACCAATATTTTGGAAAAATGTGGTTTCACATAGAGACTTCTCAAATTTATGACGGCTAATTAACCTATTTACAATTCTCTTATGATAACTGTCGAGTACAGCTACACAAAGGTCCTTTCCTTATTGTATGTTGAGTGTAAAGTGAATTAAACGAAGAATCAACCGGGATGTACCTGCTCGTCAAATGACAGCCTACAAATATTCTTAATTACTAAAGTATCTAAAAATGGCAACTGTCCTTTATTTCCATTTCATAATTGTATATTTTGAGTTGAGTTCCAAAATGAATTCTTCTAGTTTGCCTTTTTCGTATTAAATATATCGAAAATGTCTTTCACATACTTATAGCATTCACTGGGAAAATCATGAATAGGCATTTGCCCATTGCTGTTCCTTCGTCTTGTTTCTAGCATTCACTGTTGTTTGGAAATAGTTTAGCTCCATACATATTTTTGTTAATTGTAAATATTCTCCTATTATATCAGCCCCCAAATGATTAGTTCTCAGTAAGTCTTCAAGGTACTCCAAGGCCTGCGGGATCGGCACGCTGCGCTGGGAAATAATGAACTTACATCAAAGGAGATTGAAATTTCTGTACTCTCGTTGTCTTCCCAGTTTTCTTAATTTTAGAAGACAATAGAGCTTTGAAAAACTCTACCTGTATGTACCGGTGTCAAGGTTCTTACAAGTCAGAGTTGTTATCATTCTATTGAGCGGATTCTTTGAGATTTTGGTGTTTGGTCCTATTTCGATGGTCCACTCTCTCGAATTAGTCTTTTTTGTCCATTATAACTACCTTGTTTCTTTCATCTGCTTTTAACTAAAAGCAATATTTCTTCCTCAAACTCCTGATAGTATTCAAATCTTTTTTCCTGACTGGTGCATTTTTATCTCCAATAGACGTGTTTTTCGAGATATGACTTCTGCACGAAACAAGAAAAATTTTCTCTGGTAATTTTCAATATTGTTTACACAAACTGATTGGAAGGAATTTCTGACAGGGTAGGTTTTAAATTGGTTTATAAGTCCAACAATACATTGTGACAAATGTTGGGTAATCCTAAGGATAAAATACCAAATTTGGAAGAGGGTATATAAGAAATTAGTAGAAGTGATTGTGACCGTGAAGTATATCGGGCAGACTAAGAAATCTATTAATGTTCGGTTTAAAAAGCACAAAGTTCATTTAAAAAAAAATCGAGTATTGTCAGTCATAATCATGAAATAAATAATGTAAAATTGATAAAAAAGTATCCAATAATAAATTGTTGGATGCATTTGAAAGCATTGAAATTACTAAATGTAGGAAGAGTTTAAATATAGTCAAAGGACCTCACAACCCATTCTATGGTTTAGTAGTTAAGGAATATGAATGTGGAGATTCCCTCTAAGTAGGTTTTCCCGCTGGAATTATTTTTCGCGGTAGAAGATGGAAAAATTTAGTACAAAAGTCAATAGATGTTAGTTTATCTTCAGTTTCCGAAGATAATAGCTTGGTTATCGAAACGCGGCTCAGACGGTGTAATTGTGAGTGGTAGAGTAAACAGTGTGTTCAGTATGTTTGTTGGATTTTGAAGGTTGAATCATAATGTACCCAATTCCTTTCAAAGTCTTTGAAATTATTGAAAATCAAGATATTCAGTTTTCATTGAAACAGACTGATTCTGAATATATAAATGTCTTTGGACATAAACATGATGTACTTAAGACTGTCTCGAGCGACATTTGGCTCCTTCGGCAATTGATATATTGTGTACTTCTCTGGTAAAATATTCTATAGTTGCGGTCTAATTTGTTATATTCAATTACAACTCTTCCAAATGTAAATTTCTTTTTTACATCATTTTAAATTGTTGCACCACTCTTTTCAAAATACTCTCTACTAAAATTCCTTCTCATTATCTCTAAAATTTCAGTCATGAACCCATACTTTTTTTTAATTTTTCCACCTGAAAGTTTACAGAACACTAATTCCTAACTTTGAGATATAAAATTACCCTGGTAAGAGTGAGGTTAATTTAAACGTTAAATTTATTCACTTGGATTATATTAACTATGAATAAATCACTAAATCCACACTATTTAAGAACTAGAAAAATTGAATGATGTTGAACTTACATAAAAGATATGAGAGCCACAGATGAATTGGATTTAATTGCTTAAAAAGTGGCGAGTGTCTGAACGTTGCGATCGGATAGTTTCGAAGAGTCAAACGCGCCCATTTGAGAGAAGGACGTATAAATAGTTGCCTACTAAATGGGTTCGATTCTGAGGTTGTATTTTATTAGAACAACTTTTCTATGCTAATTGCATCATTTGCTATACGGGAATTCGAAGTAATAAAACGATAAGTACTTATGCTCTGAAAGTAACATATTTTCGAAAGGATTGTATCCTTACTCCTCCGGCTGGAGACTCTTCTTCAGGAAGTGGTATTCAGCGTCAGTTAATGTATATAAATAACTGGTATTTAGATGTCGTGAATAATTAATATTAAATTGGACGCCACCAGCTTTTTTAACGAATGAAGTCAAAAGTAGAGGAGTAAAGTAGGAAAGGAAATGATAATAAAAGAATAAAATAACAACACAAATAAATCGCAATAAAACTTAATTCATCGGCTCAGGTAATCTATCTGAATAGAGGTAACAATAGATATCTAAGAATACTGACATTTTAATTCCAAGCAACTTCTGGCTCTTTTCAACATAAAAGGCGAAAGAATATATTAGATACGTGATAATAATGTCAAATAATCAACGACTTTTTATATTACATCTCAAAATACACAGGAAAAGCAAGCATTCCGGCATCAAAAGAGCTTGTACGCAGCATTGAAGGGCATATCGATAAATTCGTACCACAATGCACCCGAGAGCTGGAAGACTGCCTAGAGCCGACTTATTGGCATAGAAGAAGCTACAACAGTCCAATAAGTGATTTCTAATCGACTTATCGGTATTACTTTTACGATTATTATCATGATGTACGAGGAATGGCTTTTATACCATAATAACATCGAAAACAGCAGAATGCAACAAGACTTTATGTTCCGAACGTAGAAAATCTCACTTGTTACGGGTAATTTTGAATGGAATCTACCGTGACTATTTGGTTTTTGTAAGCACTAGAAATGGGAAAAGAGTTGATACCTAACTCGCTAGTTAATTCCGCCTTGCACTGTACTAGACATGTGAAGCAGTTGATCAATCTCTTTATAAAATTGGTATCTTCTGAAGCTGTTCTAATCGTGCCGCATTAGCAGAAATTTGCAGTAGTTAGATAAAATGACAGAACAGAATAAACCTATGACCTACGATGATTTTTCTATGAGGAGCCTTTTTTGTTGTCAAACTTTTATTTTGAAAACAACTTTTTCAGCATATATTTCATTCAATTATTGAAAAAAATATTATTACCGAAAATTTTCTCAAATATCTTAATTTTATGCCCGGTAGTGTACATCCAAAAATTGTACAATACATTGTTGACAGGTTGTTAATATTTATGTTGGTATGTAATTCTAAAGTTTTAATTGTTGTGCGTATTATAAAAATATCATGAGCAGCATTAAATCGATTTTATATATAAACGTTAATTCTGTACACTTAACTATTTATCGTAATCTTAGATGTTGCCCAATGTCTTATTGTAGATTTGATCAATTTTGTAGCAGGTAGAAATTTATGTTGTATCCACTTCTGCTAAAATTTTATTCAGTATTGGGGTTCAAGTTGGAATTTCTGAAACAGTTGGCGATATTCATACTGAACACACTCTGCTTACTCTATCACTACACCATCACTCACAATTACACTGTCTGATGTCTGAAATTGCATTCGTAATCTGAGGACATTTACAAGGATTGTGCCAAAAATGTATTATCAGAAGTACCCCACGGACTGAATAAAGACTACCAAGTCTCTAGGACAAAATCGATAAAATTTGAATTTGTTGAAGGCGACATTTTTTTGGAATTTTGATATAGATAGGCAATAGAAGGCAATGTCCATATCTAATTAAACCAATTGCAGAACTGAATATTTTGACAAAACATCCGCAATCAATTTCTTTCAAAAATATTTATAACAATGGGAATCAAGCCCAACAACATACAGAAAATTTCTACTTAGTAAGCGGCTTGAAAGCGAATATTTTTACCTTTCCGATCTTCTATTTGATGTTAAGTGTTTAACAAACTTTGAAATAGATACTATAAGAAATGTATGAATATCATGGGATCAATACCGTTCATCATCCCAGTGAAGCAACGGTCGATGTTTCAACAGCTGTAGTAAAACGATGAGGTCGGTGCCCTCATGCGTCGTTTTGTGGGTTAAATTTGACTGTTAACAGTTCTTTCTCAATAGTTCTTCTCCATGTTCGTACAGGTCTGCCTCTTTTCCTTTTGCCTGAGTGTTGGTGTAGTGGTAGTATCTACTCAGTATTGCAGTTTTAGAAGATTCTAATTGTAAAATGCTAATCTGAATATGTACGTATGCTGATCCCTTTGCTTCGGTCCTGTCTCACTGACAATAACAAACTAGTAAAGATATTATTTTTGTTTCTTGTCAATATTGCGTTTAAAGACCTCTGCATATGTCTTCGAGTATGGTTGTGTGCAGTTTTTTCATGTTCGGTGTTAAATATATATATCTTCCAGTTGGTACGAGAGTCCACTATCGTCAACTTTAATCTAATAGTTACAATGGACATTATTAACATTTTCGTATGTGCTAGCAGCTGTATGTGCACTACCTGTAGTCTGTACTCAACTGCCACATTTCAACTTACGATACTACCTGTTCACTATCATATGATACTGCAGATTTTTCTAATGTATCCATCAAATCTTTGTGAATTTGATTTGGGTAAACTATTTCGAATATTCAATCACCGCGCGCTGTTTCACATGATTCATTTCAAATGCAAGATTCTACTGTACGCACACTTGAGTAGGTTCAAAATCTGAATGTAAGCTGTGAGAACATCGCTGATGCACTAGGCATCAACCGCTAAATAATTTGGAATCGCTTGAAAAATGCTTGATATACAAAAAACTTTAGATGCAGCATGAGTTGCCTGCATTGAAATTTAATTATACACGTCGAAATATTCGAGATACTTTATCAGAACCCAATGGAATGGAGCCGTTTACCAAAAGATTGATAACGCTCGATGAAAAATGGAGAAAATATGAGAACGCAAATGATCGTGGTCGGAGCGTGGAGAACGGACACATAGGACTACAAAGCCCAGATTAAAGTGATGCTATATGTATTATAAGAACTATGTACCATGAAATTCTGAAACCTGGTCAAACGGTAGTAAACTGTCAGCTATTGACCAGATAAAATAAAGAAATTTGAAATAAACACCCGCAGTTCGCAAATAAACCTCGTATTCCACCACGACAGCGCCAGCCATACATATCTTTGATGACTCGCCAAAAGAAAAGGTTATTGCATCGCCTGACTATCATTTATATAAAAGAAACGTCGAAAATTATTTCCCCAAGTTTCCACAAGTTCAACACTGACCAACTTATAGCATTACCCGAAAAATGACAAAAGGTCAAGAATTATTATAATGGTCTCTAAGTACTTGAGTAAAATTGATTTTTTGTGAATAAAGCTTTCATTTGAATTTGAGTGAAAATGTAGAATAAAGAAAAAATTTTGAAAAGGTTCTGATAGATGGCACAACTTTCCTAAAAAAATTATATAAGCACTTCGTTTGAGTGTAGTTTTCATATATTATAAATGACATCTATGCCTAATTGTGTGAAATCATTGAAAATTCTATTTAATAATCACTTGAAAAATTACGTCTCTTATTCGTTTTTATATCCGCTAAAAATATACTATATTCTCATTAGATTCTTCAAAAAATTCCATTTCTTGTACATAGCAAAAAACTAAGTTTTATCACGATAACAAACAGGAAAAGGTAATTTAGAATAATGACGATTAAATAATTGCCAAAGTTGATTCTTGACTGAAGTTTAGTTAATATTGATGATATTAAAAAGTATTAATTAATTTGGTGTATTTCTATCCACATTTCAGATAGACAAGGTTTGGCTATTAAATAACGAGACTGCGGGCCTAGAGGGCGCTCTAGACGGGTGGAGTAAACAACGAGTAGTGCGTTGAGTATCTAGATATTTTATCTATGCACGTCCCAAAACACGTTTCCGTCACTATTATAGTATTTGTACAGTAGCGGTTTGGAACGAACGTGTTTTTTTCTCGTGCCGAGAACCAAGTGTGACGAAAAACAGGAGCAACGTATCAATCTCAAATTTCTCGTTAAATTGAACAAAACCCAACTGAGTGCTATAAATTGTTGCAAGAAACCTATGGGGACAATTCTCTATTTCCTGCGCATGTTTTTGAGAAGTGTAAGCGCTTTAGTGAGTGCCGAGAGAGCAAATCAAAATTCAAGGCAATGTTGATCATTTTTTTCGACATTAGCGGTATTGTGATGGCTGAATGGGTTCCAAAGGGTCAGACTATCAGCCAGAATTACTATTTGTCAGTTTTTGCATCACTGCGAGAACGAATTTGTACGGCCCGAGTCGTGGATTTTACACCAGGACTGCCCATAACGCGCTATCTGTGAAGCAGTATTTGGCCAGTAAGCGCACTCCGGTGCTCGAACACCCGCCGTACTCACCAGATTTGGCACCGTACGACTTTTTTGTTTCCGAAGATAAAATCTGCTTTGAAGGGGACCCGATTTGAGTCGATGGAAGCGGTAAAGCAAAAAACGGCAGAGCTCCTAAAAGCCCTCACTAAATGTATGTTTTATTATAAAACCCTTTTTCGTAACCAGTCACGTTATTTAATAGTCAGACCTCGTAAATCATCGTTCTTCAGAGCGAAACAATTTTAGTTGTTACCATATTGAATAAAATGTACTCTTGGATAACATAACAGAAATGTTGAGAAATTTATTTGATAAACGAAATTATTGGTAATGAGAGACAATTTCCATTCAAATTTATTATTCTAAATGAATTTACATAAAACCTACCCATATCAATCATTTAATGAGAACGAGTCAATAAATGATTTGAATATGTTTAAAGCTTTTGTTCATAACTGAGAAAGTGGTTATTGTTACTTACAAGGTTCCACTATTAATTCTAAATATTGCTTTTAGCGTTAATTCTTGTAATCAAAACAAATTTTGATGAATAATTCCATTGTTCTGTTTCCTCTATACAATAAAAAATTCAATGATTCCAATGCAAATGATTAATACATTAAATTATACAAAAAGTTATCAGAAATAATAATAATGAAATGAAATTATAGATAATTGAAATAAAATCTATTATTATATATGTTTCTAAATCGTCTTGATTTTAGGTATCTTATGTTATAATATTAGTTTTTTTGATAATTTTTGAAAGATAGATAAAAATTTTGACGTTTCGACTACTTTCAGTCTTTATCAAAATATAAGTAGTTGAAACTAATTTTATAACGAAAGGAACCTAAAATCAAGATAATTTAAAAGTATAAACATAGCTAAAAAGTCTAAGAAATAAGAAAATTAATAAATCTATTATTATTCAACTTTTTGTGGCTCTTCAAGCTTAAACTTTTTCATTACATTCTTAGTTCTCAGCCTTTAATACTCAAATTATATATATTTTTTAAATTCTTACTTCCCTTCCCTTTATAAATATTTGACATATAAATTGAACAGATTTTTGATGACTTGAAATAAAATACTTGGAAACGCACCAATTTCTGCGCTTGTTTGTGTATATTGTCGAAAAAGTATAGTGTACAACGCGTGCGAAAACTGGATATTTAATTCCTGTATGACAGGCTGCATAATATACTAGTTCGTTAAATTTATATCGCCATTTTATATAATAATTGAAATTATTTGAATATCTTAGAGGAAATTATTTTCTATTAAATCGATTGTGTAGCCTATTTGGTGTTTATACAATAGGATACTTGGATGGTTTGAGAAAAAAATAGTTTTGGATAGTTTATATAGAGAAAATAATTATTGACAATTCAAAAATTTTCTAGGTAGTTTAAACATTTCGTCATTATTAAACTTATTAATCTGAAAAATGGTATATACATCGTGTTTTGTAACAGGTTGTAAAAATACCACAACTAAAACACCTGATATACTACAACAAAAATTGTTTGGAAGTTTTGGTCGTTTTGACAATACCGCAAGACATTATTCATATAAAGAACTTATAAAATAAACAAAAAAATAAATACTTTTCAAAAAATGCAAGTACCCTATTAAAAATTTACCAAACTACAGCTCATTCAGATCACAATTTATAAGTAATATTGTTTAGTTGTATCGCTTATGCTAGTCATTTATATATTGATATTGTTTTTAATAAACTGATGCAAAATTTGATGTTTCACATGTTATAACCCTTCAACTATTATCATAATTTTCATCTTACTTAAGTGGTACAGTGGCATGTTATAAAAACGAAAATAACAAACTCTGAAAAATATATTTTATCTACGACCACCATTAAAATGAAGCATTTAAAAGATCATATAAATACGTGAAATTACATATTATATATACGTCTAAAAGCGTGCGTAGACGAACAATGGTCGCATTCAGCGGACGAAACTTTGTGCAATTAGCGTTTCCAGGCTTCCGGATAAAACCGGACATAGGTAGACTTTTTGAATGTGTGTCCGGTCAAAATAAACGTTGTCTAGCTTTTGTCAGGCTTTTTACATTTCACAAACGAGCGTGGCTGAGCGCAAGCAATGAGAGTTGACACAAATTTAGTTCTGCCACCTGCAAATCGTGAAGCTAGTGTAATAAAAATGTATCACTACTGTCAATGTCAATATGTCATTCGTCATCAATTTCTGAATTCCCGCCACATTTCCTTCAGATTTCGGTACACAGGTAGGTGAATTTATTAGAAATGTGATTTATAATTTCTGTTGAAATCGGTTTGAATCGAGCATATACATATATTTCTCAGCATATAGCCAGGTTATAATTTTATATTGATAAGAATTTGTTTAAGAGCCAGGTAGAGGGCATAGTTCTAGACGACGAATGATCTTATTGAAAATAATTGAAAAATTAACAGTAGAACAAATAACTTAGTATACAGTAGGTATTCTTTATTGTAAATTTAAATGAACCGCGAAAATAGATTAATTCTGCCACTTGCCATCGAGGGCACTAGCATCGAAAATCCGCCATGTTGTTTCCATTGAATAATAACTAAGTTTGCAGTTCTTCTTAGGATATGTTCTGTGGGCTCAAGTGCCGCCGCCCATTGCCTGTTTTCTGAACACTAACAAAGAGAACGTTGATTTAAAGAAGCTGTTAGCACATAAAAAATGCCTATTTTAAATTAATGATAACCCAGATTGCTTTTCAGACTTCCTAACTATTTGTCAGTATTACTTTGCTATCCCAGGACAGATTACATGTTGACACTGTTGCCAAAATGTTGGTTGTAGAATTGAATTTATAACATTTGATATTTAAGGATGTTTACAAATATATTTTGAAAGAAATTGAGCTCTTAAAGTAGGTTTCTGTAAACCAAAAAAATTAATCATTATTTTTATTGTATTGTACTCAAAGATAAGAATTTTTTTTAGTCTATAGTTTAATTTAAGGAGAAGAATTTTTAGATTATTTTTGTTTTCAGTTAGAACAGTCTTATTGGATTTTTGTCGTACCTATTAACACTGAGACATAATCACAATAATGTAGGGTGTCCGGCCTTCCTACCCAAATGTCCGTCCAATCTGACTGGTCTGTCCGGCTATTAGGTTTGGCGACCTGACAACCCTATATGCAATTGTTGTACAACCTTAGCGGAATCGTTCGGTGACACATACACTACAAACTCAACACGTTCTGGAAAGGACGTCATGTTTCGGGGCGCTTCTAATTTGTGCTGTGAAATTTTTTAAATCGACTGAGTTCTAAGATCAAACGTCAAGCTTTTTTGAATTATAATGACAACTTTTATATACATATAAAAGTGAATGAATGATGGATACACCTCGTATTTCTTTAAAATGGAATTGGACAAAGTACCTCCAAATTTACTACTTAATGTAAGACTTGTCAAGCTCAATAAAAGCAACTTTTTCTTAGCGTGACGTATAAAGTCCCCTTGACATTGGCCATCAGCATGGCAAAACTCTCTCTATCTTGAACTAGTCTTAATAACTGTCTTACTTCTTTTATCTCAGTCCATTCTCTAATATTCTTCAACTAAGAGGCTTGTTTCCTTCCAATAATCAACCGGCTATCACGCATTATGTATCCTAAATAAGCTACTTTCCTGCATTTAATGTTATCCACCAACTCACGAACCGCATTTGATCTGTTAAGGACTGCACGGTTTGTTTGCATAGCTGTCCACGGTATCTTGAATATGGGTCTATATATAAAAGCGACTAAAACAGCATTTGTTTTGAAAATATATCTGTCATAAACTAACAAGACACAGGAAACAAAAAATTATTGACAGCGAACGCTCAACATGTCCCCGATCGTTACCGTTACCGATAGGTAGCAATATCGCTATGCGCCACATCCGCTAAATGCTTTTTAAATGAAAGTTCGATTATAACCACAGATCACCTATATTTAGATGGATCTCGACAATGTTATTTGCTTAAACATCAGACCTACTACCACAAGAGACCAAAATATTTACATTTCTAGAGTGAGTCATCATTAACCCTTCCATTTTTTAAGATATAACAACTGTAGCCACAGTGTAACCAAATTTATAAACAGTAAATTATGTTTATCGAGAAAAATAAATAAAAGAGGAGCAATTTAGTATCGTTTGCAATAAATTAACTAATAGAAAATATTTTTTTACCAAATTGGTTGATATTGAAATGTTGATCATAAAATAATAATTTCATTTCATGAATTATTCGTATGAGATTTGTAAACTGAGATAAAAAGAAACATGATAACAACATGAACAATTTTACGCTACGTGGTGCAGCATCACCTTTCAAAAATTGTGCATCTATAACTATTTTTCTAATTATTTTGGTATGTATCTGCGATTCTTCTCGTAAAAAACTCCAATTATCAAACAATTATGGTTCGGGGTTGTGTAGTTTGTGGAAAAGTGGATCATTTATTTCCAAACTTAACTTTTCACATGTAAGTGTGGTTATGTTTTATGTCAGTGACGGGCCAATTTCCTTGTTACTACTATTAAAATATTTTGATTCCTTCCATTTTTATTTAATTATTAGTACTAGTTTCTTGGATATTTCTGTTAAAAAATGATAATTTTGTACTTTCGCGGCCCCCTCAATTTTTGGCTCTAGAAAATCGAAAAATCAACCGATGAATTTTTTTTAAATCTTTGTTTTTACGTCAGATTTATAAAGAAAATATGAGAATAAAAAAAAATGAAAACTTATTTTGGTTAGGTTAGGTTAGAGGGGGTGTGTTAAAAATTCATAACAAATGTTCTCATTTGGTCTTCTTTTCAAACACTCTGCCCCTCGACCTATGCCCAATTATCTTTAACAGTCAACCTTAGTAAGATATAATTTTTTAATGGTGAAAATTTCCGGTGTTTCAAAGTTGACTTTTAATATTATACACTTTTGATTACAATAAGTGATTTTAAGGTTTTTGTTTATATAACTTTATTGATTACTTAATAAAAAAGGTACAAAAGATTATATGTGAGAAAATGAGAAAAGGTCGATTTTAAAAGAAATTATTATTATTTTTAATTGTTAAAACATGATAAATCAACATTTATGTATAAATTTCTTTTCAATTTGTTCGTTTTTGAGTAGATTATGAAAAAAAAATATAACAACTTCATTATGATTATTTGGAAAAAAATTATTAAGAAATATACGTGAATGAGTGCTTTTTCATGAACTTTTAAAGCTCTGAAACTAATATTATGTTTCCATTTTTTTTTCATTCCCATAATTTTTTTCGTAAATCCGCCATGAAAACGGAGATTTAAAAAAAAAATCATTTTTCGATTTTCTAGAGCCAAAGTATAAAATTACCAAAAAAATAGTTTGTATATTCTCTACAATTTGTAATCTAGCAATTATCGGAGATTTTTTCCAAATAAATCTCGTTTGTTTAATACTTTAACTTCCCTTTTATTTAATTATCTAGGTTACTACGTAATGGTGTCCACTAAAAACGAATTTTTTGGTTTATAGTTACAAATAAAGGGACTTAAATAAGAAAAAAACAGTTTATTCCTCATAAAAATTAACGAATATCAATATTTTTAGAAAATTAATTCGATAAAAATAGGAATTAATTCACGTGGCCGAGAAAACCACTCAGACAGTCTTACGTCACGTCACAAAAAACATCATTATTGACATTTTCATACAACCGAGCAGGTTACTCGAGTGTTTTACGTTTTTAGCATTTAGTATGTTGATATTGGACGAAGTACATTAGTTTTATTTTACATTTACATTACCTAAGTAACTAATCTTGTGTACAGTACTTACGAGGATATATTGAAAAATTCTTAGCCTACTATAGAATCAAACAAAATTTCAAAATCAAAATATTTTATTGCTCAACATATTCTCCTCTTAATTGGATACATTTATTACAGCGAACCTGCAACGTCTCTAGACCTTTAAAAAAAATGTTTCTTCTTGCTATGAAAACCAGACCTCCACAGCTTTTATTACCTCTTCGTTGGAAGAAAATTTACGACATTTTAAACTTTTTTTCAGTTGAGGAAAGAGATGATAGTCGGACGGAGCCAAATCTGGTGAATAAGGGGGGTGTTCTAGTAATTCAAACCCTAAATTGGAGCAAGAACTTTGAGAACAGCAATTTTTCTCATGTCCAAATTGACGTGAACTATATGATGAACGCGTTCGTATGAAATATTCAGTGCTTCAGATATCCGTTTTAACCCAATTCGACGGTCATGTCATGAACTGCATCGATATTTTCAGAGACTGACACAGAAACTGGCCTTCCCAATCGGACATCATCCTTAATGGAAAATTTACCTCTTTTGAAGCTTGCAGTCCAATTTTTCACGGTCGCATACGAAGGACATTGATCACCAAGGGTATTAAGCATATCTTCGTTAATCTGCTTACCTCTTAACCCTTTTAAATTCAGGTATTTGATGATGGCTCGATACTCCAATTTTTCGATTTTCACAATTTTGGTGGACATCTTTTTTCTTTTAATTTATAACTCTGGTTTACTTTTTTGACGTCAAACTTTACACTCACACTTCCAATAAGTTATTGTTCGTTGCTATGGTAACGTAATATTTTGTTTATGCATGGAACTGATCTAGGCTAACTAGATATCAATACATCCTCGTATATCAACCAAGCCGTCTAAGTATGGCATAAAGATCTTATCCGTAATGGATGCAAGAGCTTGTTACACTTAAAGCTTGGAAATATATGTTTACCATTTGATTTATTTTACCAAGTTTATAATAGTGCTAGCTCGACACAAATTTTTGGTTCTGGGCGGAATGTCACTGGAGATAACTGGTTTACTAGTTATGAACTAGTAAGGAAAAAATCACAGACTTAGTTATGTCGGAACCATAAGAAAAAATAAACGGCAACTTCCACCGAGCTTTGTGGCGGTACGTGGTCGAAATGATTATACATCAAAGTTCGCTTTTCAAGAAACTTTGACATTGGTTTCGTACACTCTAAAAAAGAATAAGAATGTTATTCTACTTTCCAGTATGCATCACGAATCGGACATAGACCCTGCAACAGGTATGAAGAGAAAGCCATATATCGTATTTTATACATTGTTGAACTTTGCAAGTATTAATGCTCACACATATACAGCACAGGTAAAGAACAACTTGCTTGCCTACAAATTCACGGAAACGGACCATCGAAATGACAGAAGAATAATATAATACTACGGGTACTAGTAAAAGTGACCTGCAGGCTACAATGACAAATCCTGAACCAGAATATTCAGGAAATTCACGGAAGTGATGCTACATTTGTGAAAGGAAAAAACCACATGACTCGATACAAATGCGTAGAGTGTAATAAGTTCATTTGCTTGGAACATGGGAAATAAATTTGCGACGTTTGTGCTAAATAAATGAGGCGTGGCAGCGCAAAACTCACTATATCCATTTTTGTAATATTTTCAGAATTCACGAAAACTGTTATCTGGGTTAATCAGCAACAAATAAGCAATTACTTTTTTCCACACCCATCCATCACATCTAAATAGCGATTCTGACAAGAAAATTTAAACGGGGTCGCTGAATTTTTTTAATTATAGCACTTCAAAGTTCGGAAAAAGTGAGTTTTGCAGCGAAACTGTGGATATAGATATTTTTGCACCGTCATTAGATGGATATAGCAATTTTTCCACTAACACAACTGAAAATGTATTAATGCAAAAATGTAACACATGATTGTTAAATTTGAAGGGAAAATATATAAATAAATAAGTCATTGAACAAAGTTAAGTTTATTGAACAAAAGAATTTTTTTTAAAATAATGTTTACAGTATAAAAGCACTTAAAAAATACAAGCAGAATTAAAAATTGATAAATTTGATTATTGACAAAAGTTCTAAACTCTTACTGCAAGATCCTCCTCACGACCTTCACATTCACACTAATCTTCAAGTCCTAAATTGTCAGAAACTATTGCATGATCAGCAACGGTTTTATAAAAATTGCATTCTTCTAAATCGCGCCACTCATTTCCAAAGTGCTTGGTTAATAATTGTCGAATATCATTGATATTGGCTGGTTTCACAGGATTTCCTTGTGGGATTACTACAGGTAGTTTAAGTTTTGATAGGTTGATACCCTTCTTAGAAACACTCTTGAATTGGCCTACATCTGAATTGAAGAAAGGCTCTCCAGCTATTAATATATTGTTTCGGGAAGATTTCTTGAATAAAAAGCGTTTTGCTTCATTAAATTGGAAATGCCAACTAGCAGGCCTCTTGAAGTAAGCAGCATTGAAACGTCTCCAGTCATACTTCTTCTCCCAGTTTGAAAACTGTGCAATGTTCAGAAAAAATTGAGTGGTACTCAGAAGGTTGAATAATAACCGGGAGACGTCTGAGTTTTTTTTCTATTAAAGCGAAGACTCTATCGGGTGGTAAAAAAGAGTGTCCTGTAATAGGAAACACCAGTTCAATCGACTTAATATTGATTGGAGACGCATTGCAAAAAAAATGTTAACATAGCTGTCATTATCGAATTTCGGTTCTGTCCTCCACATCCATATGCACAAAGCCTTATCCTTGAATAGGAAGTCAAGTCTAAATATGTCAGGAGGTGAAAAACTGCTAATGCGATTTCGTTTGAACTTTTCCTGTGTTCATGTTCCATCCAAGTGTAGCAAAATATGTTGTCCGATGTCATGGGGCCTTTCGAAGATCCCGTCACAATGGTGAAATTGTAAATATACAATTGTCTGCTGTAATATGCACTTTGGTCTTGAATTTTTGGTAAAACCAAATTTTTTTGACAGTCAAAGGACATAATAAGTAGGTCGCTTTGTTCGTCTTTTAGCTTCTTATAAAAAGCTTTGTACCTCGCTTTGTGAACAGCATGCTCGATAATCAATTTATTTGTTTCTTGAACATCTCGTCCCCTCTTTATTTTCCCTTTGAGCTCAATGCATTTGGAACATGCATCAGTTATTGGTGAACCGAACCCTATGTTGTATTCCTGCTCAAAAATTTTTCTGAAAAACGTTCTCTTGGCTTTCAGTTCATCAGGCTGCTGATTATTGTACATACGCCAAAGCTTGAGCAAATTTAGTTCTCCTGATACGTAATATCTTTGGATCGATTTACCACGAGAGTAATGACTTTCGACACAAGTTAGTTTTTCAAGAAAAGCCTTAACTGCTGCTCTTTTTCTTAGATAGACCTCTTTTAATCTAGGTCCTCCTCTCCGCTCTACCGGTAAAGTTCCAGACAGTAAAAATTTTTTTGAGAGGAGTTTGACTCGAAACGGTGAAATTTGTAAAATTTTGACAAATGTAGCTTGACAAACACGAATCAGAAATTTTTGAGTTCCAGCTTTTCTAACAAAGTACTGGGTACTAACCGTTTTCGATGAAACGTTTTTTTTACAGGCCGGGATCGTTTTATAGGAAAAGATTGAATATATTTCAATATAAAAGTATCCTGCTGGATTTTGTCTTTATGGGCGTAAAACTGTTGGTGAAATTCTTTAATGTCGTTCATCGTCAAAGTCATGCACTTGAATGTTGACGTCTTTTTCTTTTTGGTTAAACGATGACCACATGTAGGAAAATCAGGTAGACTTTTTGGAGTATGCCTAAAACAATGAAAATAACAAATCTTGAGAATAACTGTGAAGAAACAATATTATCATCATTATGTTATATCTTGTGATTACCCCTGTCTTACCTCTCAACTTTTTGAAGAGATCGTTTCCATTTTGAAGGGTCTTTTGGCGATTTTCTTGATTTTTTTGGTGCAGCAGGGGTCACACACATTTCCATGACTTAAAAATTAATAATATGGACGCTTCAATCATTAAAAACGATTAAATTAAAAGAACTTTCCAACTTTGCTTTTAAAATAACAGACTAAGAAAACAACAGGTTGCTACATAATAACCTTCTCACTGACATTGCAAAACTATCATTATACACAACGGTAGAGAGGCGCTGCTGTCCCTGTAATCTTTTTGAGCGATCTCATTGGCTCAGTGGATATAGTTAGGACTGCAGCGTCAAAGCAGTAAAATATCATGAGTTTTGGAGTGACACCCATTTTTATCGTTTGATTTTAATAGGGATAAAATCATTTTTGCAACAACACACTGCAGTTTTTGTGAGGAACATGCATAGATTCAAATTCCACCGTTAGCGTTCCCTTGATATTGGAAAAATATGGATATTGTGAGTTTTGCAATGCCACGCCTCAAATGTAACTTTTCATAGTTAGTTCGCTGTTTTATTGTTATTTTAATTTCATAACTATTAATTATGGAAAATGTATTTGTTTAAAATTGATATTTTCTCTATTCTTATTAAGACAAACCTTTAATGACCTTGCGATGCCATGCGAGCACCGATGGTATAAAAATTAGCGGGCATAACAGAAGATTAAGGAGGACTCTATAATACGGAATATTATTTACATTTTTTTTTTAATTTAATTTAATAATTATTTTCATTCCATTCCAGGAACTCTATACAAAAATTCACCATCGACATCATAAAAACAATCATTCAACTTATATACACATCCTGCTTTTTTCAGTCCTTTAGGTATAACTATTTGTTCTGGATACTTCAAATGTGAATAATCTCTCTTAACATTTGTTGATACTGATGATCCTCTACTAGAATGGAACTTATTCTCAGCAATTTGCTTTAGATCATCCTTATACAATGTACTAGGCACTTCTTCATTTTGATTTTTATCTTTAAAAATTAATATTTCTTCTTCAGTTAAATTCAATCCTTTATTCGCTTTATGTTCAAGATCAGACTGTAATTGGGATAGGGTTATCAAGTTTTTATGTTTAACCTTACATTTATCTGTAACTAAATATGTATCTGTGGACATATTTCCAGTGGATTTTGAAGTCACTTTTAAATCTATTTCAATTGATTCGTTATTTGTAGTTTCGCATTTATTTTTGTTTTTATTGCTTATTAGTTTTTGATAACTAGTAATAATTTCTGAAAAGTCTGACTTAACTTCTGGTAGATTAATAACTTCTTTTTTCTTATCGATGTATGGAGCTTGTATTTTTCTAGTTGTGAATTTTTTCAGATGTTCAGCTAATTCTGTAGGTAATAATTTGAACTTCCCATTCTTAAAAGCTTCCCAATTTTGTTCCACAACAGCATCATGTCTTTTTATCTTCAAATCAGATTTTGTAAATTTTGCTTTGATAACTTTCTGAAATAAGAGTCAGATTAGTTAACAAGTTCATTAAAATACTCCCCAACAATATTAATGCAAAATTTTTATTTTAAAAAAAATATTACAATGAATTTGAGCAAAACCTACTATATGGAAGTGAAATTAAAATTTGACAATAAAATCTTGATTTCAACCACTGTTGTAGAATAAACAAAGATTTAACATCTTTTTCCTCTGGCATCAATCACAGCTTGACAGCGTGCTTTGAATCCCATTCATGATTTCATTTTCTTCTAGAGCATTCTATACTTCAATTATTCTTAGAGGCAGAAATGTAAATTTTAGAGCAAATATAATAATGCTCATAAGCACTTGTAATACATCTCAAACAACACAAATTGGTTGAGATCCTGTCTATTAGCTAGCCATACCACTGCTCGGATTTTCATGTTAACATAATTGTGGACGATTCTACAGATATGTGGTTGAGCATAGTCAAGTATGAAGAGAAAAATTTTTTCTATAAATAGAGCTGAACTACCTGTGATGTCAACAATATACCTGTGAGCAATACTCTGATCTTTTTTAACGAACATCATGTGTGTGTGTGTGTGGCCTTTCGTAGTAAGCCACACCACTCAATTACTGATCACCATACATACTCCTTGGTTGTATATGCAGCATTGTCCAAACCTTTCATGCTTTCTTTATACTGGGACAAGTCTTTGACAATATCTCAAAGCTCTAAAAATGGCCAATTATGCCAAAAAGGAATCTTTATGTGACTTGTACTTGTTATCAGCGTTTTCAATGCAACACTTGAAGCTTGGGAGGCCCATGGTAATTACAAATATATTTAAAAATCTTTTAGCTGTTTTCTTCTCTCTATAATCTTTTTACTATATCTCTCCATCTGTTCCTGTCCTCTGTTCTTTCTCTCTACCCAGTTATTCCCCCTCTTCTCAAATATGATATTACTAATTTTTTCTTCCTCTATTTTGCTCTCTTCGTAATTCTGTTTGCATTTATTCTGCACACATGTCCCAATCACCTGACTCTTTGGGCTTTGACTCAAACCTATACAGTACAGTCGGCCTAATCATTATTTTGTATGATATTATTGCTGTACTATACTCTACAAGGCTAATTAATTTAATGGAAAATTAGGATTCATTTTAAAATTTTCACGAAACTCAGAGCTAAGTTGTTTTCTTGTACAAAATAATTTTAACCTTTGATCCAGTGCTTATAAAATTAACGTACATGCCGATGTGGGGTCTCTTAAGAACCCCATAAGAAATATATAGAAGGATATGAAATAAAAGGCCAATTTGAATATAAAACTTCTTGCATTTATCAATGAATATATCCCAAATTTCCCTTTGATACCAATAATTTGTCATTCTTCCTTCTCTCTTCTCGCCTAGATTTGTTGTGGAATCGTAAAAAGCCAATTATTTACTCAAATCTGTCTCTAGACATGGCAGCTATAAAAAGCAACTAATATATGGGCCTGTTTGTTGTGGACTACATTTCTCGGGTTGACACTTTTGTACATCTTGCTGTGCCAGCTTTGATAAGAATGCCTATAAAACTATCTACATCTCAACAGGTAACCCCTCTTTTTGTTTGTTTGGATTTTTTTCATTCCAGTTATTGTAATATCTAAAGGCTTCTTCATTTCGTGAGACCTGAACATGCGCTTACAATATTCTTTCTTTGTCATTTTATATGGGCAAGTGATACAATTTGCCATTTTAGACCAGATTTTGAGGTATCTACAGGCAATTTCTTGAATGATGGTTTGAGGTTTAGATACTACAGTGTGGGGAATTGGTATGTGAGTTGAGTGGTGAGTTCTTGATCTGAGTCTTCTTCACTGTCTATTTCTATGTTATCCTCTATTTCTAAAACAAGTTCTTTGACATTCATATTTTTCATCTGATTCAAAATAAATTTTTGATTCCAAACTATCTGTATTCTGGTTTTAACATACTTCTATTTGCTCGTATTGTATCAGTGGTCTATGTCTTTAAAAATTGACCATTCTAAGCAGAATCTACTAAAAACACCTTATTTCTAGTATTAAATATGGCACCTCTTAATAGAAGTCTCAGTTCTCAGTGGGACCCCACTAACCTTTAACTGTGTAATGTCACGATACTCTTCTAATGACTGTGCAACTCACAGTCACATATGATAAGTTTTGTAATTTCAAGCATATAGCTAGAGGCAAAGTAGCCAGTTGTATTTTGTTTCAAAAATATTGCACTAGGGTCCTTAGAGAACCCCCATCAGCATTCAAAGATTAAATGAAATTTGTTGTCTATTATATTTACTATGTACTTTATAATTAGAAAATAAATAATAAAAATAGAATCAAAAGTTAAAACTACAGTTACAGTTACAAATACAAAAAGGGTATTTTATATAACCATTCCCTCCATCTTTTTAAATTTATGAATTACAACATCAAAAAGTATTTATAAGTATCCATCAGTTTTTTGAAAATAATATTTCATTTAAAATCCAAATATTGTTAGTACCCAAATTATTTTTTTTGCTAGGGAGTTTATTTATACATCAATTTAGTACCTTGACAACATCGGGTAGTGCCGGAAAACTATCGGACAATTTTTCCACTGTCCATTCTTCGGGATCCATACTATGAAGAAATCTCATTTGTTCCTTGTCACTCCATGTAAGAAAATTTGGATATTTATCTTTGAAGTATTTATTTTTCACTATTAAATATTTAAGTCGTTCCTGTTTTCTAGCTAATTCATCGATATGCTGTTTATAACTTTTATGTGAATCCATAAAATCTGCTTCTAGATCATCTAAGTCAATATCCTGTAAGTCCTCTCTCTCGTGACTGATCACTGCTGCTCTTTTACGGATTCCTGGATCGGTTTTAACTTTTCCTGAATAACGTCTACACATAGCTAAAACTATTGAGCAAACTTGTTTAGTTTTTAATGAAATCATTTTTCTATTGTTACATTAATAATAATGCTGTATTTAAAAATGCTATTATTTCTTCTTCTTTACTTACATCCACTATTTTGGCCTCCATCTTGACAGTTAATAGCCATTTCCAAATTTAAATCTTTACTACTATAAAAACCAATCTGAAAGTGCAGCAGAAAACTTACAATTTGTTACGAATCATAATAATTTATTGTTAAGAAAATACAGCTTAACATAAAAATGTCTTACCTACTATAGAACTTTACATTAAATTTGATATTTGATGACTCACCGCACCTTTATTTGATTATTCATTGGTAGACTTTTTGTTTATTCCCTCTCTTCGTCATTGATAATTTTAAACCAGCTGTCAGGCACAACACAGCTCAAAATACTTGATAGTGGAATGTGAAGAGTAGTGGTGCGCGTTGTTTTTATAACACAGCTGCCTTGCGCCGTTTGTTTTCAGAACAATATTTTTTATTTACTAGAAATCTTAATATTCTTTTATTGCAAGTACGATTGATTGGTGAATATAGTTAGTGTTATTGCAGACCAAAGAAAGTTTTGCTAAACAATTATTGCAATAATAATAACAAAACAGGTACGTTAATATATTTATATTAGAAGGGTTGTTTAATAAAACTAACCTATAAATAAAAGTTGAAAGTACATATTTTAGTTACCATAAAAATATTTCGTAAATAGATCATCAACTCATCGAAATTTTAATTGTATAATTCGAATTAAAATAAGTTTATAGGGCGTTCCGGTAATTGGAGCTCACACACCCTCTTATTTTAGGGCATCCTGTCATTATATTTATATTTGTTCAATGGAGAATAAAAATTCCGCACATGTATAAGTGTAAAAGTAACAATTGTTGATATATTAACTCCTGACGTCACGTAGCAATAATACATTAATTGACTTTCAACACCTTGATCTAGATCCCAAAAAGGAAATATATATTATTTAAGAAAGTTTCTTCCGATTATTTTTTGTAATATCTCAAAATATCAATTTAAAATAGTAACATAGTGGCTTGTTTGCTCCTTTTTGTTTTTTATAACAAAATATGTAAATGCGCTAAAATCACTTCTATTGATAATCTTGTATAAACTAAACTTTGACTATAAAGAATGAAGTTACAAGAAAAAAATATGATATGATAGATTTTCAAAAACTTCTTTTCTTTGATAACATTATTTTCTTTGCCCATATTTTCTTGTACTGAAAAATGATTTTTTTCATTTCACTTTATATAAACACCAGATGAATATGAGAACTTGAAGTAAATATCACTACATGGTGTGTCTACTGTTGTAACTCCTATCACATTATATTACTGGCAAAAGGACAATGGATAGGCTAAGAATTATCATGCATATCTCTGTATGTTAACAATTAGAAACTAAGCTATTGGTAATATTATTGTTTAATTATGTTAGTTCAAATTTGGATCATAATTTTATAATAATATAATGATAATTTTCATCCATCTGTAATGTAAACTATTTGCTTACAAAATGTGTTAAATATGGAATGTTGACTGATTTATTAATATCAAGCAACAACTTAATAGATGGTTGCCCAAAGAATTTAATAAGAGTTTTCATTTAACAGCCTGTGTGTAAAATCCATTTAAAAGTTTTTTTCTATTTTTTTCTGTCAGAAGCAGTTTGCTTTATATTTTCCAAACTCTCTTTGCCAGCTTTTATCCATCTTATGTCTGTAATTTTAACAATATTGCCCAGTTGCCTTCACTGGCCCCAGGCAATTTCTGATTTCCCATATCGTTACCTATGCTCACTCTTTTCCAACAGTTCCTGTTCTGCTGCATTCATCCTTTCTGTTGATATCGCCTTCTATTGAATTCACAAAATTTGCATTCATGCAATATAGTAGGTTGGTTTACCATTCTGTATAGTGTAAGCTTAATAAGAAAATTTTAATGGTATTTGCAGTTGAACATTTTATATCAGTGTTGATACAAAAGAAACATCAGTGTATTTTCTTAACAGTTCCACTATCAAATAAATCAGCTGCAAAAAAATAATGACTTGGGAGAAGAATAGTGAAGTTTGTATTTGCAAGTATTAAGCTTAACTGGATGTCATATTGAATAAAGATTATCCTATATCAAAACACCAATATTAAAAAACAAGAAGTGTCACTCTAATCGGAATGATTGACTCGGGATTACAAAAGCTTGTCGGCACAATCCGATGTTTGCAGTTATTAATGTTTATACGAGGTTGTTGCAGAGTTGTGACGGTTGTTGTGAATGTTCACTTACGAGGAAAATTATTAAGTTGTTTATTTGGTGGATCTTAACAAAAAGTTCAATAAAAAAGTAATAATGTGTGAGATTTATAGTTATAAAAATTATAAATAATTATAAATAAGAATACCAAATAGAGAAAAATTCTAATTTCCGAATAAATAACTACATAATACATACCTTTATAAAATTTATACAGGTTGTCCAAAATTTGCAGAGTTCTTACAACAGTGAAATACGGATTACGTGAACAAATGATAACAAAAATATTTTAAATTTTCCCTAATTGAAATTGACCTGTGTGAAGTTATCCAGGGATTACTAACACGAATATCTTTTCACAAAATAAAATGAATATTTGCAAAAAAAGAGAAATAGAGGAGAAATATGATGACATTATAATAGGCTACATGATTTTACTACCAAAAATTGGAGATTAATGTATAAAAAATTTCACGATTCTGAACCCCAAATACTCTAAGAATTAAGAAAATTATTTAACTATTACATAGTTGACTTCATTGAAAAACAATTGTGATTGAAGTATTTTTTATAACGTCAAAAAAATTCATAAACTTTACGTTTGACCCCAAAATTTTTCCAAATTTCATTCAGTTATTGCAAAGGACACAATATAAGGAATCCATTAACAACAAATTGTGAAGAGGGTATTTTTTATAACGTCAAAAAAATTCCGCGCAGAGAGACATCGTTCGTTTTTAATTTGAAGCCCCAAATTGTTTTCAAATTTTCTTTAACTATTGCAAAAGACACTTGAATATCGAATGAAACTTTCCATCCTATGTTATAGGTTATCTTCTACAATCCTATCCACACAGGATAGTACGAAGTTCCAAATACAAGAAATTTTTTTGGCGGTTTAAAAAATACTTGTATACATCACAATTTTTAGTTGTTTTTTATTAAGTGAACTTTGTAATAGTTAGATAATTTTTGCTATTTTTTTTATTTTTGAGGTTTTCGGTCAGAATCGTGAAATATGTACAAAAACACACGTTTAAAACTTTTTCCTCCACTTCACATCTTCAATTTTTGGTAGTAAAATAATGTACCCGATTATAATGGTATTATTTTTGTCCTCTATTAACATTCTTTCGCAAAAGCTCAGTTTATTTTGTAAAAAAAAATTAGTAGAATTCCGTGGATAACTTCACGTGGGCTTAAAATTAACAGATTTTGTAAAATATTCAATTTAATGTTGGGTTTTATCAATTTATTTAAAGATGTTTTTTATTTTAGTTTGCAAATCTAAATGTAAAATAAATACGTAGCCTGATATAAAGTCTTAACAAATATTTATGAGAAAACTCTCCATGGGGATGTATAAAAGGCACATTTTTATATAACTCTTCTAATTTTGCAGCGATATTTTCCGTGACAACTAAGTTTATTACAATTTTCAACAAAGAGTATTTCTAGTTGTTTGTCATATTCAAGGATATTACTTGGATCTTAATTCAGACCTCCAGAACATTTAGAATTAGAATATGCTACATGTTCTAAAAAAAATAGCAGCTTCTTTTTTAATTTCAATATTCTGAACAGTAAACATTATACAGGTAGTACAAGAGTTTTGCAGTTTATATTTGAACGAATTTCTCGAATTTCCGTAACAATTTCTTGCCCGCCCAAAAAAATTCACTAGGCAATCCTGATTTAGGTTCCTCGTTAAAAGAAATGAAAATGTTTGCATTTCCGGATTTCCATTAAAGATAAATCAGAACTTATCATTATTTTTCCACGTATGTCACTTTTCCATCGTTCCTTTTTACCTCCATTAATTTAATCTTAGTTATTAAAATGTATTATACCTGTTTCCAACGTTGACGTCTAAAAATATTAGTACCAATTTCACCTCTAGATGGTCATAGGAACAAAAATATTACACAGTAATATTTAATATTCACATATAAACAAAATTAATTCAATTACATAATTTCATCTTTCGGACAATGATATAGAGATGTTTGTCCATTCTCTGATAGAACATCCATCAACAAAGCACATTCGTGGCATTCTATTGCAGTAGAAAACTTAAAACACTGAGTGGATGATTAATTTAACTTCGGCAAGTAAAGACAATTGTACTTTTCTCTACGGCTTTACGTGGCAGACAATCGGTTTACGCATGTTTATTCGAGCGATCTAAAAACAGTATCATCCGATATCCAGGTGAGATGGGCACAACAAAGGGAGGAGCGTAGAGTGACTTTTCTTGTCTTTTTGATATTCGGTGATCAAAATGATGATTAAATGCTGATTCAATAAACTCAATTGACAAATAAAACTTGGATTCTTAGATAAGGAAAACATTAAATGAAATTCTCTTCTTAATATTATAACAATCAGCTTTACAAAAACAGAAAACCGAGGAAAAGTAATCTGTCCCCTATTTTGATAATACAAATGTTAGATTAGGTTACGTTTCATAACATTCATTACATACTGTGTAATACTATGTATCTCTAGTAAGCTTGCTGAAAAAGTATCGATATATCGTTGTATCGATATTTTTAATTCATGTATCGAAATCTCGTTACGTAATTTCCAGTATCGAAAACGTTTTATTTTTTTTATTATGAAACTGTCGTCGCTGGAATCCAAAACCGTAAAAGAAACGAAAAAAAAAAAAAAATTGTGTGTGTCAGCTCCGACGCACTCCTTAAGTTCGATAGTCTAACCAGACGCAAGAAGAGTTTATTTAACTTAAAAAAGATTGATACTGTATAAAAGGGTAAATTTGTTAATTAATGAAAATAATATACATATATAAATATATATTTATTCATTTCATATACATTTATTATAACTAATCGACGAAATATTTTACATTAAAATTTTTACACTAGTCAATTTCAGATGTGCTCGATAATTCATATTGGGTTGATTATCTAATTTTATGTGTTGTTTTCAAATATATATTTATATGAACTACATCGATAATTATTAAAATATTTAATAAATACAAATTGCACATGCTCATACATATAATACATGAATAATAACGTACCTTGCAACCACGTGCTTGTTATATGTTCCGGCAATATCACCTACACCTCTTTCTGCCATAGTTATTTGAAAATACTTTTAGTTCACTTTAGCGGAACACAATGATAAAAATTAAAACTTTACAATAACAATATTAATTATTGATATTTATAATAAAAACAGCAATATAAGTATGTCGACACTGACAAATTAGAAAGCTGCGCATCATAGGGTGCGCACCAAAAACGTAACGAGGTCATTCATCGATAGATTTTACTCCTCACATTTTTTTCATACCGGGCCCCTTATATATGCAAATCGATTCTTAAGGAGTAAACTCCAAAAATAACTGTTTTGTCTATGACTGTTGACTATTATGTTTTGTTGCATATGTGTGTGTATTTGTCCGTTATTTTTCGAGTGATCTCGGTACTTCAATAACCTGAATCTCGTAACTTGTTTACTTTTCGGAATTTCACGTCGTGAATCATGTCGCCGTCCAGAATGTTTTATTGAAAGACCAATAGAGATTATGTTACTTGTAATTTGTGTGGAAAAATTATAAAACTAGTGGCAATACAATAAATTTAGCACCACATTTATAAAACAAGCATCACAATGTATTTTCACCGTTTAAAAATCCTGGTGGTAAGTCAATCTTGGATTCCGAACTTAAAATTAAAAAATCCACATTGAAACGACAACGAACACTTCGGATCTTGTTCATCTATCTTTTCAATTTCAGATAGTTTATCTAACATTTCTCAAGAGGCCTAAATTAAAAATTGATTTAAAAATTTGTCTACGTCTACAACCAACCGCGAAAATTATAATATAAGTATAACTTAACTAAATAAGTGCTAAGTCAGTTTCAGTAATGAGTCATGTGAGGTTTCCAAAAAGTATTGATATAGGTATCGATATTTTTCCTTTGAGATATCGATGCTAATATTGATATTTCCGTCTTGTACCATAGCACATCAATATAAAAAAAGCAAAACGCATCATTTTAATGAAGTTCCTACATTAATAATAAATTCTCATACAAGATAGAAAGCTGAAAGAAATTGTTGACCGAAACAATTTAATAAAGCTTTAGACCAGCGTTACTAAAATTGTGCTCTGCTAAGCTGCTGGTAGGGCTCCACCGGCAGTCATAATAAAATAAGAATAAAATAATAATTTAAGAATACTGAAAGGTTAATAGATCCATTTGTGGTAGATATATGACGACAAATCTGCAAGTTATCTTTCTCCAGTGCTATACTTCCCTTGAGGAAGACTTGTTTAGATGATTTGACAACCGCTCCGGTAAAGGAATGCCTCCAGATACAGTGTTTGTTTTTGGTAAACAACGAAAAATAATTTTGTCGAGATAAGTCCACCGCACTCTCGATGTACTATGCAGACATTTTGGTAATGATCTTAAAAAACTACGACTCCATACTGAGTGCGATAGTTAAACTCTGACATCCAGAGGTTTTAAACAAAAATAGATTTTCTAAATCTTTTTATATAGACCTAGAGCCAGTGACCAATTTCAGGTGGTCATTCGAAAAGTCACGAAACTTTCTACAGTAAATCCTCTATACCTACTGAAAATGAAAAGCCACTTCTGGCAGTCCTGTGTGGCTGGAATAGACTATCCTAAAATTTTTAGGAGGGTAAGGAATAAGATTTATTTTAGTTAAAGTATCAGTCATAAAATTACTTTCGACAGTATTTTGTCTTCATGGAATTTTTGCCAGAGCATTTACATCTTCCCTAATTGTTGACAGAACGCTATAAATATGTATGAAAAAAAATCCATTTTTGTCATTTCATCAGTCTTAAAATTTTGCGCGGCAAAAATAAAATTAATAAACAATTAATAATATACAATGCCACACCGAAATTCCATCACCAACAGTCTGCCCGAGCGAGTGTAAGTAAGACAGAAATATGAAAACTTGTAGGTTAAAGTGAGACGCTTATTGGACATCTTTGAACTTGATTAGACGTAGATTTAAAATGATACATACGAGGTCTGGCTATTAAATAACAAGACTGGTTACGAAAAAGGATTTTATTATAAAAACTATTCTATATTCGAATGCTCCCCTTCAATATACTCCCCTCTCCTCGTCACACACCTTTCCATACGTTTTTTACATTGATCGAAGCAGTGCTGGAAGTCTTCTTTGGTGATGGGCTTTAGGAGCTCTGACGTTTTTTGCTTTTCCGCTTCCATTGACTTAAATCGGGTTCCTTTCAAAGCAGATCTTCTCCCAACTTTTCTAATTTCATTATGTATCATTTTAAAACTACTTTTACGCCGATTTGAGTTGATAGAAGCGGAAAAGCTAAAAACGGCAGAGCTCCTAAAGCCCATCACCAAAGAAGACTTCCAGCACTCTTCGATCAATGGCAAAAACGTATGGTAAGGTGGATGGAGAGGGGAGGGGAGTATGTTGAAGGGAAGCATTCGAATGTAGAATAATTTTTATAATAAAACCCTTCTTCGTAACCAGTCTCGTTCTTTAATAGCCAGACCTCGTATGATTTATTTTAATGAATTCCACAGATACCCAATAAGCTCTCTCACACTAATCCGCAGGTTTCCATATTACTAGCACTCACACGGACACGTTTTTACCCCTGGTAGGCTGTTGGTGATAGAATTTCGGTGTGGCATTGTATATTATTAATTGTTTATTAATTTTATTTTTGCCGTTAAAATTTTAAGACTGATGAAATGACAAAAATGGATTTTTTTCATACATATTTATAGCGTTCTGTCAACAATTAGGGAAGATGTAAATGCTCTGGTAAAAATTCCATGAAGACAAAATACTGTCGAAAGTAATTTTAGAGGATTTACTGTAGAAAGTTTCGTGACTTTAGGAATGACCACCTGAAATTGGTCAATTGCTCTTCCTCTAATAACTAAGTAAGATATTTAATGAACTTAGTCTTAGTGACACATTTCAAAATGGAACATTTGTTGACTGGTGATATGCCATTGAGTTTTTATTTTTTTCCCTGAATTGCAGATTACACAAATTGAAGTCACGGTTTCTGAACCTTTTTCTATTCAATTTTCAGTAGCCTCAAAAATATGTCAATCCTATGAATAATATTCAGAAAATAAGGAGCTCCTATAACAACATAAACTTGATATAGAGGTTTTGAATGTTTTACTGCTGTTTCCAACAACAAGATAATAAATTTATACGGCGATAAACTTTTGACGTGGAAAGAAATGTTTAATACCTTCAAATAAAATGGACTTTACAATTCTTTCCCCTTGAACTTTCAACTTTTTTTGTATAATTACGAATACGCATACGACCGGGTTTACCTCATGGAAATAGGAAAGGTAGGGAACACGCATAAGCTGTAAGTGTGTGCGAGTGGAGCTCAGTGCATTAAGGAGTATCAACGCCTCCCTTCTGCGAATAAAATTACTATTGAACATTTATAAAATTTATCCAGAGATTCTGGTTGGGCAGCATAAACTTTTGTTTTTAAATACCCCCATAAAAAGAAGTCTAGGGGTGTTAAATCCGGTGACCTAGGTGGCCACTCCATCATCTGCCCCCTTCTACCTATCCAACGAGCGGTTTATGAGATAAACAATTTTTCTTTTAAGAGCACAAATTTTACTTATTATTTACTTTCACCTTATTTGCCTGTACTAAAATGGGTTGTACAACAGTTCAAACTCTTTAATCTTTTTAACTGTGCTATTTATTCTACTTAAAAAATCAAAACAACAAAAAACTCTACTTTTTATTAAAGTTTGACATTGTCAACTAGAATTTGTAGTCACTATTGATAGTGTAATTTGATACATTATTTATTTTGTTTCTCTGAAATGGTTTACTCTTTGCAAGAAAGAATTGAAATTGTAGGTTTATACTACCAAAATAATAATTGTGCAAGAGCTGCTGCTAGAATATTTAACGAATTACATGACGGAAGACATGCAACTCATAAGTATGTAATTCAACTGATGGAGAAATTTACCACAAAAGGGTCTGTTTGCAATAAAGTGCATAAGCGAGAGGGACTCGTAAATAACGAAGCAATCCAAGTGGCAATTTTAGGGCAAGTCAGCTTAGAGGCTCAACAACCCCAATCGTTGTCAACAATAAGTAGAGCGATCGGTGTTTCATCTTCTACAGTTTTCCGAGTTCTACATAAATTCAAGTACCACCCATACAAAGTTAAGTTGGTGCACGAGTTGAATGAAGATGATTTTGATCGTCGTCTAGAGTTTTGCGAATCAATGACGCAAATTATCAATAACAATCCACAATTGTTAAACAATATTTGCTTTTCCGATGAATGCTCATGGTCATTAAATGGCTTAGTAAGTAGGCATAATTGTAGATATTGGGCTGAAAGTGATCCACATATTATGCGTGAATTCCATACACAACATCCCCAAAAGTTAAACGTTTGGTGTGGTATCCTAGGTGACCACATTGTCGGACCTTTCTTCATCAACGGAAATTTAAATGGTGAATCATATCTTGAGTTACTCAGGGAAGGGGTTGACCCACGTATTACAACAATAATAAAAAATGATGATAACCTTTCCGAAGATTTACTGGTTTTCAACAAGACGGAGCTCCCCCACACTATGCTATGCCTGTCCGACAATTTTTAAACGAAACATTCCCCGCTCGTTGGATAGGTAGAAGGGGGCAGATGATGGAGTGGCCACCTAGGTCACCGGATTTAACACCCCTAGACTTCTTTTTATGGGGGTATTTAAAAACAAAAGTTTATGCTACCCAACCAGAATCTCTGGATGATTTACCAGAGAGGATAGAAAATGAATGTCTACAATTAAATCCAGCCGTATTAAGCAATGTCAGAGAGGCATTTCAAAATAGATTATACCATTGTATGGAAGTGAATGGTACTCATTTTGAACACTTATTGTAACTTCATAATAAATAGCACAGTTAAAAAGATTAAAGAGTTTGAGCTGTTGTACAACCCATTTTAGTACAGGCAAATAAGGTGAAAGTAAATAATAAGTAAAATTTGTGCTCTTAAAAGAAAAATTGTTTATCTCATAAACTAACCACTTTAACCTACAAGTATTATACATTTTTGAAATCAGCTCAAAGAGGAGTATCCAAATTTTACATAAAAAATATGACAAGTAATTTAAAAAAATAAAGGAATGCTGCTAGGGGTGAGGGGGTGGCTTTTCCAGTAAGTTTAAATAAGCCATAATGCTTGCCCCTTCCAACATAAATTGACGTGTTTTTGTATTTTTTCTAAATACCAGTATTACAAAAGTTATTAAATGTGGATACTTTTATCTGAAAAGCACTGTATATTCTAAATTTACATTTTGTGTTCATGTATTTATTTCGCCAAATTAATTCTCTATCGATAGATCAAAACATGTTCTATATTCAATATAAAAGGTGTTTAAAAAAAGGTGATTCCGTCTCTAGAATAGATAGAAAATTGAAAAATATTTGCTCAGTAGAAAAATTTCGTAACGCCATCCGTATTCAAGATAAAGGGCGTTGAAGAAAGAAATATTAATAAATAACAGTTATTGAATTGCATCTGATAATATCCTGAAATCTTCCACCAAAATCGCTGTCATTAGCGTACCATTGGGAAAATTGAAATATTTTAATAACCTTACATCTAATAATTTACAAGACTCGAATTGATTTTAAAAATCGAGAAAGATTAATTTTCAGGGTTCCTTTACAATTATCACTAATATTTTAGACATTTTCATTAACCTGAAATAAATGTAAGCGTGCTCACAAAACACTTTTTCTAAATCTAGTTTTACATCTCACTTTTTAATACCAGTAAATGCGATAATCAATAAGAATTGTACCAAGTTGTACCTCGCGTGTTTCCTCATTATTTAGTGGATTATATATTTTTCAGATGTACTTACCAATTTTATCGATTATATTATAAAAAACGTATTAAATGTCATTCTTATGTAACACAAGTTATTGATATAATAAGCCAACAATAAAACTTCACTACTCAAATTTATAATAATATTGAATCAGAAACTTATTTGACTGTTTTCCTGCACAGGTTTTTACATTTAAACTGTTGATTCTGGAACAAATCAAGTTGAAACAGTTTGAGGAAAATTGTTGAGTTGTCGATCGAAGTAGAGTTTTAGTGAAAATATCGCATGTTCTCAATTATATCATTATGCATATGGGCGATTTTTCCCACATTCTAAAATGACAGCAAAATACCACGTCTAAACACATTGATACAACCTTCCCTAAAATGGGATACATATACACCCGTGGTCAAAAATAACGCACCACTCTGATTTCTGAAAATATTTTTTTTAATTAATTTATATTAATATTGCTATTGTTTAACTTCTTTTCAATCATTTTGACGCAATAATAAGAAACGTGTAGTAATTTTGAGTGATTTTTAATGAGTAAAAAATAAAATTAAAACCAAATTTTCTTAAAAATAAAACTTGCATTCTAAAAAATATTTTTCCTCTTTTTAAAACGCTAGTAGCGTGTATTTCCGTCTCTGGATTCAATTGTTGCTAACATTCTCCTGGACATGCTTTCAATTAGGTGTTGTATCACTTCTTAAGGTATGTTCTCCCTTTCCTCCAATGCCGCTTGCTCAAGCTCATTTAAATTTTGAGGAGATAGATTTCGACGACGAATGTGGCGATTTAAAAGATCCCAGACATGCTCGATAGGATTCATATCTGGACTTCTTGGTGGCCAGTCCAGGGTATGAATTCCTACTTCGTTTAAATAATTCAGAACATCTGCCGCAACGTGTGGTCTAGCATTATCATGCATTCAACGAAAATAATCACCAATAAATGGCCCAACTGGAACGATTTTCAAAAATGTCAATTATGATATGTTATGATAGAGGTGAGCGCCGAGATTATCATCAGTAAATGAATTAAAAAAAAATAGAAGCCCGTTTTTTGCGTTGTTGGCGGCGGCTCGAGTAGGTGGAAAATGAGTAAGCGCTAAAAAATCACGCGCGCGATAAAAAATAATTATATTTCAGCGAGTTTTCATCGTATCTTGGTGATTTTTTTTTCAATTTCGGGTAGCTCAAACAGACATTTTGAATGTAAACATCAAAAATATATTTCCATTAAGCCGAATACGAAAAATTTTCATTTCAAATATACACCGATTTTCTTCAATATTTTTCGGGAATTTTCCGGTCTGCAAAACTTCTTACGCTATCACACCGCTCTTAGTAGAGACCCTAAGAACCTAATAAAAAAGTTTCGCGCTCGCACATTATGAGGTTTTTCAGATGAGCTTGCCGGCACTTTCGATCACTTCTTACGAGGGTTTTCCGGCTTGCAAAACTTCTTGCACTATTACACCGCTCTTATTTGAGGTTTAAACCCCACGTTACAAAAGGTTTCACGCGCGCCCGTTATGAGGTTTTTCAGCCAATTTTTTCGTTCGGGAAAACCGGCTGGAATTTTCATATCCCATTTTCATGCTGACCTTAAGAAATGGCGTTTGGTGATGTACTAAGTTGGGGCCGCCAATTTACAAGCTGAAATGGCGCGCACCTTATCGACCCTAATTGCTGTGGATCATTCGCAGAACCTAAAAACATCTAAAGAAAATCTGAAATCAGTAGACAAAGCTATTCAAGATTTTATACGTAGGACAATTTATAGTTTATATAACGAGAACAGGGTTGCGACATTAGAAGTAATACAGCAAAAGGTAGCAGATTATCCAGAATACAATTATACCAGTTTAAAAACATTGCGTAAGTTTTGTCAGCGTGTGGTTTTAAATACAAAAAACTTGATAAACGGATGGCAATAACCGAATTGTCAAAGATCGTTCGATGGCGACAAGATTACATATTTGCGTCTGATAAAAGACTACCGAAGTTATAATAGACACATAATTTATCTAGTTGAACCATGGTTTGACTGTTACGATGTAGTAAATTTAGGTTGAGTTTAAAATAGTAAAAATTGCTGTTTGAATGAACCAAATTCTAAAAGGAAACGTATTATAATAGTACACGCTAGAAGCAAAGAAGGTTTCGTGTCTAATGCTTTATTAACATCTGCTAAAAAAATAAAAACTGTGCAGCTGATTATCATGAAAATATGACAGCAGAATTATTTGAAAAGTGGTTTAATGAATGCATCCTACCACTCATGGCAACTCCTGAAGATACCAAATAGTACTAGTAATAGAGCTCAAATTTTGGCATTCATGCCTGAAAAAAATATTCCTATTTCTGTTAGCGATCGTAAAAAAGCCTAACAAACTATTACTATTACATATTTAACCTTATAGAGTTAATATAAGCAAACGTAAAATAAGAATTACGAAAATGTAATCAGTCTCCAGAATTGAGTAAAGAAGTTATAGGACTCATAAAGAAAGTTCTAGCAGCAGACAACCAAGAGCTTTGGAAAAACTGTGTTGAACATGCTATTAAAGAAGAAGATGAGAATGTGTTATCACCCTCTTTACAACCCTTCATATTTCAATCAAATGATGACTAGTTCAAACGATTCTGATTACCATTATTATTTATAAAGATACTTTGGAATTGAAATGTTTTTTTCTTTTGTTTTATTTGGAAAGAACTTATTTTCCTTTATTGTTTTTACTTTGTAATTTCGTTTTCCAGGAAAAAAACGAATGAGGTACAAAAAGAGCTCAATTCACGTCTGGTACCCTGCTTAAACCAAACTCCCTTACAGTCAGGTATATTTTTCTCGTCTATTTACGTTTTATAATTTAATATTTATTTGTAGCAAGTTAACGAAGTATAATAACGATTCTTTTCTAAGTTCCAAGTAGGAATACAATTAAGTGCATCTGTCTAAATAACGGCGTATAATGCCGTCCAGTTTATAATAATTAATGATAAAGAGTTTTTGTAATCTGCAATTGATATTGGAAGAACAACTCCAAACATAGGAAATACTTAACTTAATTATTTATTTCATTAGTAACGTCAAACTACCATTGATTTATGAACATGAAAAGTAATATTCATAATACAATTATTTAGGGACATTATTCCATATTTTTGTAAAAAAGCTTTCTCGCTTCATACTCAATTTGTATGAAATATTGTGACTCCATAATTTTTATTTGCAACTTTCTTCTCATTTTTGACACTCTCTGCTACATAAATTTCCCTAAAAGATTTCTAATCCGTCATGTCCTTTGAGAGCTAAGACATCAACTCCAGTGTTCGCTGTTAAAGTGGGTAACGTTCTTCTAATGGAGTATCCAGTATACAAATTTCAGAAATTTAGCAATCGACTATTTCTCGAAAGCCTGGCTTAAGCACTGTGACATGTAGGATCTTATTTCAATGTAATGTCGATTTATTTTAAAATAACAAACCTTCTCACCGTCACTTTTAGTCACTAAATTCAGGTGCCATTCCATTTTTAAATCAGGAGTAGTAACAATTAGGAATTCATGCCTCAATTTAACATTATCCATTTTCATTGCTCAGAGTTTCCAGTACAACCTTCATTATTAAATAAATATCTTTCCCTTCAAACAAATGAGATTTTCTTGGTTTACATCGGTAATTTTTTCTTTTTTGATCCAGAATACTTAGAAATACTTATATTTTTTTCTATGAGAATGGTGTTTGGTGGGAACCAATTCTCGAAATATTGGTACATTTCTTCATACCTCTTTCTCAATTTTTCTGTTAGTAGCGATAGACAAGCATTATTTGCTGATTCTTCTATATCCATTCGTTATACAAATAAAAATTTGAGTTTTTCTCGGGTATTTATAAGAAACTGTCAGCTTGATGTTCATAAAATAACAATGTTCTAGATATTTCTTTGAACTTGGAAGAGCATTACAAGATTCTGCCTTATAGCGTCACAATGGAAGTCTTTAATTCAGGAGAACGGGGTGGCCATGCAAAGGGACCTCCCCGACCAATCCACCTTTTAGGAAAAATGTTATTAAGATGATTTTTCACATCATTTAGGAAGTGTGAAGGGGCCCAATCGTGCATTAACCACATGTCTCTGCAAATATATAGGGAAATTCTAATTGCCGCTGACCATTAAGGCTATTATCAAAAAAAAAATTGACCGACCAAATTATTACCCACTATTCCTCCCCACACATTAACCGCTGACCATTAAGGCTATTATCAAAAAAAAAATTGACCGACCAAATTATTACCCACTATTCCTCCCCACACATTAACTCAAAATCGATTTTGAATCAATAAAACCGTCACTTATGAAACTAGTTTCATCAGTAAACAATACTTCTCCAACAAATGTATTATCAACTCGGTGTTTATCTAGAAACCAACAAGCGTAGGCCAGTCTTGCTGGATAATCCTCTACTGCCTTGGCATACACTTTCTGGAAGTGGAAAAGGTAGAGAAGTTTTTCCTGGACAATCCAATGAGTAGGTGACGTTGATACGTTCAATTGTATTGACATTTTGCGTACGATATTTGTGGAATCAGCATCAACTGCATCTAATTTATTTTGCCCTAAAGCTGCTGTTCATGGTGACCTTCGTTATCTTTTTTTTGGTAGGACACTTCTAAAAAATAGACGAACCAGTTTCCCGTAAGATGGGATTAACCCTAACAAAAGTTCTACAGTCGAGCATAATTCTGCCCGGAAAGCGTTTAGTATACAACCTGCTGGCTTCTGACGGGTTACCAGATATACATCGAATGCATGTCGGCATATTCATTAAAGGTAAATTCTACCATATTGAAACTTTAATACAATGTGATAATCATTGATGACAGGTTTTGAAAAGATTGACAGCAAACTGACATGAACAAATTAAGTCGCTGGCAATTTTTAATTGAATATCACGAAGTAGCTTATATGTTAGTAGCCTACTAGATGGAAAATAATTATTAATATTTTTCAAAAGTTATTCCTTATGCCAGTAATATGATCTTCGATAGTATGTGGTACAAATGTTTATTTATTTATTGATAAGTTCTCCAAGAAATGTTGGATTGTGTTTTAATACCTCCTGTAAGTATTTTCAATAAATAATTATCTACAATTTATGATAATTTTCTCAAGAATTTCTTTATGGCGAACAGTTTCCTAGGCATGTACAACGATCTAAATATGTACATATCTACTTTTGTTAAAAAATCGATTGAAAAATTCATTTTTGCTATCTTTAGATTGTACAGGTTGTACCTGTAAAAGTTGCGGATTGTTAACTATAACTCATAAATGAGGGGTCGTATGAGAATTTTTTTTGTCACAGTATTATTTTCATGTCATATACTCATCATCTCGTCATTAAGTTCCGGAACACAATATTCCAATTATATTGATGAAAATACAAGAACAAATTCTGAGGGAAGGAGAAAAATCTTCTATACTTCATTAGATGGGAGTGTATTTACTAGTCTCGAACTTAATTGCCAACCCTTTCGACTAGTAAAGGTTACATCCCTTATAGTAAAAATAACTACATATTATATTGGTAGAGCAACGCCTATTGACTGTCTTTTTATTTTATTCTTGTGCGGCCCTTTGCCACCTAGTACAAAATGGTAGAGTTCGTTTCAAACAACTATTGTACATCAACGCCATGACAGTTGCGCGAAAAATCCCGCCAAAGACAGTCATCTTGTAAGATGACGTCAGAATACTAGTCTGAAACGGATCCTAACACGCATGAGCGAAGCTCTGTCCCACAGACCATCCGTTTCAGACTTGGACAGTCAATGTTAATTTTTTAAACAGTTTTTAGCGCCCCCTAGTTGCAATAAGAGTGAACTAAACGAAAAAAGCCGGCTTATGTGTGTGTTTTTTTTCTCTTATTTTTTTCTTTTTTTATTTAGAAGAAATATTGGGAATGAAAAAATTGTAGAATTTTCAGGTAAGTGAAAAATTATTTATCGGAGGTTTCAGAATTTCAGAAATCAATTATGCTTTTTTCAGAGTATTGCCGAAATGTTGGTTTTATATCCAAATAAATAATTTTTCATTTTACTGAAAATTCCACATTGTTTATGTAATTTACATATCTAAAAGAAACGAATAATGTTCTATGTAATATTTATTTGAAAATAAAGTAAAATTACAAAATATTATTTACAAAATTTGTCATATAGAACAGCCACATGCTAGCAGACGATATGTTTACATCGATATTGATTGGTTGCATCATCGATTACACAGAGCCATTCATTAGTCAGCTGATTGTCTTTGCAAAAAAAATTTAAAGTAGCGCTAGCAGCGCCAACTACCTTGTCTAAGAAGTAAACCCATTTTGGTGTCACACCTTGCTTTGGCTTCTCTGACTCGCATTTCTCAACGCTTCCCTGTTGCGATCTTCAGCAAACTGTAGTTAACAGTGCGTGCTTATAACAGTTACACGGTTTTATTGTATTTCTAGAAAGTATACACTTTGTTAAAGATATTATTTGAAATTCGTTTTTTTATCCATCATGTCAAATAGTAAGAGAAGAAAATTAGATGAAAACAGAATATTTAATGTAGAATGGGAGTTAGATTTTTTCTTTACTGCTGAGAAAGATTAAATGATGGGTTTGTTGTGCAATACAGTTTTAAGTATTTAAAAAAAAGCGAATGCAAATAAACACTACTTGACTCATAACGAACATAAATATTTCGCTTTAGAAGGTGAATCACGAAAAGCTGCACTTCAAAAGTTGAAAAATGAGAAGCATAATCAGCAGGCATCTTTTAGTGCCTTTTTAAATCAAAATTCCGCTGCAGTTACTGTTACGTATAAAATAGCACATATACTTGGAAAACGGGGTAAACCATTTAGTGACATTGTTGAAGCAGTGAGTATGTTAGATCCAAGGAATGTCGCCAAATACAAACAATTACCTCTTTCCAGAAGAACTGTAACAGATCGACAGCACGAATTAGCGCAAAATGTAATAGAGCAACTTCATACAATTATACAAAATGAAGATGTTTCTTTTCAATTGCTTCAGATGAAAGTACTGATAAAACAGATTCGACACAAGTTTTATATTTTATTCGTGCTATAACTAAAGATTTTCAATGTTACGAAGAACTACTTGCGTTGGATACACTAACTGGAAGAAGTCGCGGAGCAGATATTTTCGAAAACTTTAAAGAAGTATGTAATAAATTACAATTGAATGTCAGTAATTTAGTCAGTGTCTGCACCGATGGCGCACCTTCCATGAGAGGCAAAAAAGAAGGATTCGTTGCTTTGTTAAAAAAGGAAAACTTATGCTTGAAAAAATTGATATCATTTCACTAAATTTTGCATCAGCAAAATCTACCATTTTGCAAGACACTCTGGATAGAACCATTGCCATTGTCAACAATATTCGCGTAAATGCAATGCGTCATCGTGAATGTCGGCAGATGCTCTTTTTAGATGATGAAACGTTTAGTGTTGACCTACCATACTACTGCAAGGATCGCTGGCTATCAACAGGTCAGGTTTTGATAAAAGTTTTGTCTTTATGACGACATATTTTATCAAGAACAAGGAAAACATTGTGATCTATCAGATCAGTATTTCTCAGAATCCTTGCATTTTTGTCTGATATGATGACAAAACAAAACAATTTAAATATTTGCCTGTAAGGTGAAATGAGGTATCTTTATGAAATGTGGCAAAAGATCCAAGCGTCGATCGGAAATATCTGCACTTCCCGGAGCTAGCTAAAAAGTTAAATGAGCAGAACTGTGAAAATAAAGAGTATACTAATAGATTTTCTGATTTTGACGAGCACACTTCTGCTATGAAACTGGCATTTGAAGCACATTTAATAGATATATCCGAGGCTCCTGCAGAACTACATATGGAGTTAATTGATTTAGGGGAAGATAGTATCATCAAATCCCTTTTTAACGCTAAAAAGGATCCCATAGAAATCTGGAAAAATGCCTTCGAGAATATGCTCGCCGTTCACTTTCCTGCTTCGGAAGTACCTGTCGCGAGACAACTTTTTCTCTCATATCAAAAATAAAAACAAATTTAAGAACGCAAATTACAGATGCACATTTAAAGGATCAATTGAAGTTGTGTGTTACAAAGCTTGATCCAAATATACAATTACTGTCAAACAAAAAACAAAGCCAAATAAGTCACTAACTTATTGAATAAAAAAATATCTGTTATAATTTTTTTATATTATTTTATATGTATATTATATTTAGAATTTTGTAATATTATATTTTATTTTTTCTATATAATACAATTAATTGTTAAATCTATAGAAAAACTATAACAATTTCACAAAAGTCACTTTCTTAGGTCAATCAGCTTATGCGACCTCTCTTATTGCTGCCTAATTCAAATGTGGCCTCTAATGGTAAAAATGTTCCCCACGTCTGCAATATATCATTATAAGTATAATAATATTATAAATTTCTAAATTGAAAATTATTTGATTTGTATGTTGTAGGTTACCGCAAAATAACATAAATTTTGCTCTATGCTTAAAATTGTATTGTGTCCTGTCAATTTATTAGTTAAGTATTTGACCCCTAGATGGCGTTAATTTGGCCAAAATAACTAACTTTGTCCAGAACTCAAAATAAAAGTTATATTTGCTAAGGACCTTGTACCGAAATCATCGTTTAGAAACATTAACAAACTAGATGAAACGACCGATAGCCTGTCAAATTTCGAGAACACTTTTTTAGTATTGCGCATGAACATGACCGTTTTTAAAGGGCTTTTGATGAAGTTGGATGTAATCCATAATATTTAACCAAACTTTAGGTTTCGCCGTATATCCTGCCAAAAAACGAATTTCTAGTACCGGCTGTTGACATAAGTACTGCTTTATTTAGTCTTTCTATTTCTGTATAATAATGACAGTAAATTAAAATATTCAACTATTTGGTCGATGATGCTGTTCCCAAAATAGCATTTTATCATAATGATACGCCTAAGTACAAAATAATATTATCAAATCTACGAAGAGGTTCTAAAATATTAAATAAATTTATTATAATTACTGTAAAATATAGTTTTCATGTTTGGGATTGGTTGATTTGAAAATTTACTCGTATTATAGCGTAATTTTTATGTCAAAGGTCTAGATTCAGCATTGTAAAAAATAAAACAACATATAAACAATACTACGAGGTCAGACTATTAAATAACGAGACTGGTTACGAAAAATAGTTTCATAGTCCTATCCATTTCACTGGACTTTCTCCCAGTTCATATTTTAGGTATTATAATATTTCTATTTTTTCTTTGTTTTCGAAGTGAACAAATAATTACTTTCTGAATACACTGATTACCCCACCACTACACAAACACTCATGGGGGTTGACATAAACAAAACCGCTTTTGGAGATCAAGTCTAAAAATTTACCCCGAATTAATTATCATAAGATATTATTTGAAACTTTTAAAACAATGCCTTATTTTTGTTTCTTGAACTATTAGAATGACTAATATTTTAGGAGGAAATGCTACTGATGGTGCAATATATATGATTGATCGTCATCGTCGTTTTATACCTCACTTAAAGTGATAACTGCCAGAGGCACGTGAGTCACAGCATTTAGTAAAGCGGTAAATGCCGTCAACAACACTCGAAACAATTCTTTAAATTTCAGTTTATTTGTCAGTCCTTCCTCGTTCATTTTCGCACACCGAAGTACGCTGGCTCACAAATGGCTCTTGCTTTTCCAAATTTGCAGCTATTTTTAAAATTGCGTTTTATTCTATTTATTACTTGAATGATTAGACAAGATAATAAAATCAATTTTTATGTGAAAAGTCAATATGACTATGCCGCTAATGTTATAAATATTTGTAAAATGTTTTAGCCTTCACTGTTCACAAACCAGTGAAAACGATGGTTCTTATTCAATTTGAAATATCATTTGAAAGAGAAAGTTATCGCTAAAATAGAATTCGATTAAGATGCCAAAAAAAATATTTAAAAAATGACATGGAAACGTTGGAAAAGCGCGTAACTGATTATGTCACTCTTCAAAGATACTATCTCAATAAATAACATGATATTTAGCTAAAAGGAAAATACACAAATGCAAAAAATTCATTCATTCAGGTACTGAAAAAATGAACATTTGTGTAAATTCTAGAAGATGCTGTCTCTTCAGATTTATCATTTTATTTTATTTCAAACACCTTTTATTGTATAAATAAGTGACTCACAATTCTTAGTAATTTTACGAAAGTTATCTACTAAGAAACGTGTCAGTTGGAAACAACTATGTAGAGTAATATATAATATTTTTGAAATATATGGGAACTATCAAAAATGAAACAAGAAAAATTTCATTTATTTAATAATTTTGTCCTCATTGACAAGTAAATACGACAGTTATTCCTCTCGGTTATTTTAAAATAAGCGTTTTTATTAAATTTTGATTCATCTGAAAAATGGTATAAAATCGTGTTTTGTGCCAAGATGTGAAAATACCACAACTAAAACACCTGATAAAGTTTGCAAAACAATTAGAATATACTACAAAAAAATGGTTTAAAAGTGTTGGTCGTTTTGACGATCCTTCGAGATTTCAATGTAAGTGAGATTCAAATTCAACTTATTTCATTATTTTATAGTAATAAGGTTTGAAACGCTCTTAATTTTAAACATGATTATGTAATAATGTATAGTTCTTCCAATATCAATTGCAGAAGACAATTATGCGAGGAACAATCAATATTTCGTAAATACGCACAGCACTCATACCAAATTAAGAATTGAAAAATAATGTTCACTCCTCGTATAAAATTCGGAAAACATCTAACAAACCGGCAGTCCATGTGGACTCATCATCTCCACTGTTTACCAATGAAAACATCGAATCGTAAACATAAATAAATGCATTTCTATTGGCCGAAGCCGTATATATATACACAATTTCTTCGAAATATTCCTACTAAAAACTCTGCAATAAGCATCGGCGTGGCTTGGTGAGGTTAATTTAAATCATAAAGATATGAATTTAATAATAAAGATTTAGATATACAAACACACTAAGTTATTTAAAATATACTCGAATGTTTAAAAAAGGAAAATATTCAAAAATCTGATAATGCAGTCATAATAAGAATTGCTGAATTAAGTAGAGTAAATAAGATTTCCATTTATCGAGTATTCACGAAAGGGTTTGCTGTGGATCATTCCCAGAATCGAAAAACATGTAAAGAAAAACTGAAATCAGTTGACTCAAAACTACTCAATATTTTATACGTAGGACATTTATAGTTTATATATGGAAAACAGCAATGGGTAGCAAATTATCCAGAGCACAATTATACCAGTTTAGAAACATTGCATCAAGTTTTGTCAGCATGTGGTTTTAAACATAAAAAACTGAATAAAAGGATAGCAATAACCGAATCGTCAAGGGGATAAGATTATTCGCGTCAAAGAAAAGACTAGCGAAGTTCTAATAAACACATAATTTATCTAGATGAAACATGGTTTGACAGTTACGATGTAGTAAATTTTGGTTGTATTGACAATAGTAAAAATTGCTGTTTGATTGGGCCATGCTCTAAAGGGAAATGCACTATAATAGTACGCGATAGAAGCAAAGACTCTTCTCAGACTTCCTCCTTACGAAAATGTCTCAGTCTCCAGAACTGACAACCCTTCATAATTCAATCAAATGATGACTCTAGCTCAGACGACTCTGACTTTCATTATTATTTATAAAGATACTTAAAACTTGAAATGTTTTTTTACTTTTGTTCTATTTACAAATAATTTATTTTTCTTTAAGATTTCTGTTTTGAAATTCCGTTTTCCAGAAAAAAAAATGAATAGGGTACACAATGGACTCAGTTCACGTCTGGTACCCTCTTTAAACCAAACTCCCTTACAGGTACATTTCACTCGTTTATTTACGTTTCATAATTTAATATTCAGTTGTAACAAGCTAGGGAAGTAATATATTGATTTTTTTCTAAGTTCTAAATAGGACTACAATTAAGTGCATATGTCTAAATAACTTCGTACAATGCCGTCCAATTTATAATGATTTAATTGCCTTTTAACGAATACTTTATCGCTTAAGATATACATATTTTTACAAGTATTTATAAAAATAATAAATTTATAAAATGAGGTATCTACGCCTATGGTAGATCAAACAAAATTGTTGGCAAGGGTTTTTATAATCTGCAATTGATATTGGAAGAATTATGAGAACTTAACCTATAAAAAACTTATTCACCTTATTCTTAGATAAAGAAAACTGCTCTATATTTAGGTAAATGATGAATAAAAACTGATTTATAACAGCACACGCTGTGATGGCGACAACGATAACCTCGTGATCTTCAAGCAGACAGCTGCTCAATAT